>OX465103.1:24337027-25081886 GCA_949987565.1 Luidia sarsii | reverse complement strand
CATGTAGGGTAGCCATTGCAAGAAGGAAAGTTTGCAGTGACACCACGTCAGTATTTCGAGATGGAGATATGGCTCTGATCTTTCAGAGCCATATTGCATCTCAAATGAGATGACATTCAGGCAGGGACGTGTCACCGCAAACTTTCCACTCCATCATAAGTTGAGTTACAATGTAGAGTAAAGGCTGTTTGAAATCAAAGCCCAGGCTTAGCAATAATAATATGCTCAAAAAAGCCAGAAAAGGCAGGCCACCACATTCAACAAAGGTGTCTCTTGTTTGTCCGGACAGTGTGTAGGACCAAGGAGGTACTACTATGTACCGGTATACCTCCTTGGTAGAACTCACAGTTACAAGGGCACTTTTGAGGGGCCCCTTCTGCGGAACCCCTCCCATAGACTTGAGGGATTCATGATAGGGTTGAATTCCTGCATTCCTCATGGCCAGATTGCTGGATATAATATTTACACTCAACTGTCAGGTCTGCCATAAATCCCTCTCCCTGAGGCCTAGGGGGGGGGGGAGGGGGGGAGGGGGGCAGCCTTGCCCGACCCTACTGTGACCACTATGCCGGCCATGTACAGACAGGGCTACAGTACATGTACATGGTCTACCACAACATGGTAAGTTAGCAACCAATGCCATCAGGGGAGAAGAGTGATAAATCAGATTGAGACTGAGAGGATCCAATTTACACCGAGAACCAGTTTATGTGAATAGCTAGCATATCCCTAGGACAGTATAGTTCTGCTGCAATTATACACGTACATGTGAAATATCAAAATTGTGGATTTAGGCAGCACACCTACAGTACCAACTCTCTTCAAAGTTTCAAGCTTCTGCAATGGTGCGAAAACACTCAAATGTTACATGTAGATTGATGGACCACACCTTTTAAACTTGCATGTACACTGTACATATGCAATTATGCATATGGTATACATTGTACATGTACGTGGTACATGTACAGTACATTGTAGCCTACATGTACAATGTACCAACTCAGTTCCCATAATCTTCTAAAAGCCAAACGTTTTATTATAACGACTGCCATGGTGCAAAACCAATCAAATGTATGACTTACACGAAGGTGTCACATCTTTTGAACCTACTGTACAGTACAATGTACATGTACAATTGTATACAGTACATGTACATGTACATGTACTGTACCAACATTCTTCCTACATGTACATGTACAATCTTTACAAAAAATAATAATAATGGTTATAACCCCCACAAATTGTCTCCACACAATCCTTCAAAAACCCATAGTCAATAGGTGGAGCCATCAGACTGGTACCAAAGCAATCAAATGGTTGATTTTATGAACCTACAAATTCCATTAAAGTAAATGGTAATAGTTTAGTCACTGTGGTAGTACATGAACCAAAATATTTTATATACTGTAAGGTGACATCGAATTACAAAGGCCCACACCTTTTGAACCTACTGTATTATCTCTCCAACCACAACTCTCTCTAAACCCGCAAGGCAATCTTGTGTCTCATAATCATGTGAAAGTTAGAACTTCCGCATACTCTAGTGATTAGAGGCATCCCAGCGGTATCAATGTCATGGAATTTTGGCACCACACCTTTTGACCCCAACAACCTTCCCCTGCAATTCACCTGAGCCAATCCCATAGTAAAAGCAATGAGATTGAGAGGTCTGCCCGACCTCACAGATATCAGCGCACAATTCAGGAAATGCTCTCATTGGATAGCTCTGCCGGTATTTTCTTCTTGCCTGGGAACATGGCTTCAGCTCCTCCTTTGGTGCCTTACTGTACTGTATTGGCGATATCAATATCAAAGTGACATCGATATATCAACGGTGCCTAGGCCTTAGTGGCCAGACAACATTATTCTTCCATACATTTACCATGACCACAATCACTAGTTTCACTGCAGGCAATCTGGATCCAAATCTTTCAACCCTTTCTCTAAAAAAATCTGATGAAAAGAAGGGCTGCAACTTAAAGCCCCTACACAATTGGTGAGATCGAAAAACAGAAATGTTCACAGATTTACATGAAACTTAAATACAGTTTGAAGATATTTATAGTACAAACTTCGCACTGAAATATTTCTGCCTAAAATGTTGATTTTTGGGAGAAAAGAGTAAAAGAAATGGTTTACGTCTCAACCCGAGATCTAATCTATTTTGTGGAACAGTACAACGTTGAATGCGGTTTTCACTATTTTCTTGAGACTCGGTTGCCGGATTGAGCTGAAATTTTCACAGGTGTGCTAATTTACACATGTAAGCATGTGTTGGATCAGACAACATATGGATGCTATTCTTTGACCTTGACCAATGTTGTGTAGAGGACACCGTACACACATGTACATACATGTACGGTGTACGTGTAATGCCTTGCAGGTGTACAGCTTTATTGAGAAGAATTTTGCTAAATTTGGTTGAAAAAAAACTTGCCCCACATTCATGCCATACTGTTTAAGAAATGTCTCAATACACATGCTCGTTCTCTACCCGTTTCAAAGGGGAATCAGCACTGACACTGCACTCTTTGTACATGTGTGTACATGTACTGTGTAGTTCTACTCCTCAATTTTATAAATATTGTATATAATGAGTTTTATCCTAAATCTCTGCTGCCCAATTAGTCAGGAGAACCCCTCGACAGAAACTTGTTTCTTTTGGGTAATCCTGCAGGAGCTAATTGGGTACTGTAAATTGTAATCTGTTATGATTATTTGTCAATGTATCTGTACTATTTGTGATTCATTGTTTGTGATATCCCGGAAAATGAAATAAAAAAATAAATAAAAAAATATATAAATAAATAAATAAATAAATAAATTTTGTATTCGAGCTGTGTGTAGATCGACATACTGTATGCGTACATGCGTTAGGATCAGTTCATTCATGTACACATGTACATGTACGGGTTAGAGTTCTTTGTTACAGTCTAAGCTTTGGATTCTTTTTTCAAAATGCAGTGTACAACATTCAAAAACAAAGCCAAAAGCCTCCCGTTCTCATGCCTTGTATATGGACGAAAGAAAGAAAGACAAAGCCAGAGCCTGAGCCTAAGCCGGGGTTTGGAAAAGGGCTTAGATTCAAACATTCCGTGACTTCCTCGTTCAATTCATTGAACTGGGCAAGAGTGGCTGGGAGCCTACTCCGCATGCAGGGCGGAGGATTGTCCGACCGGCGGTGCGCTACATGTACTACCGGTCCTACTCACCATTCCCTCCTTGTAGGTCACGCCATCGGCCGGCACGCAGCTGGTGGCGTGGCCGTAGCAGTGGCAGCTGCCGCGCACCACCATGTCGTAGATGGCGTAGTAGTACTTCTCCCGGATCTCCTTGCGGTTGTCCAGCTCAATGTCGCCCAGCGTGTGCAGCTCCGTGAAGTTGATGCGCAGGTTGGTGATCTTGATCATGTCCTGCACGTCGTCACTGTACGGGTTGTCAATCTGGATGTTGGGCGGCAGGACCCGGAAGATGACCTGGCACGGAGAGACGAGGCAGAGAGAGAGAGAGAGAGAGAGAGTGATAGCATTTTTTTTTCTTTAACCCTAGCCCGAGCCCCTCCCTAACCTTCTTCAATCCTCCACAATGCCCAGGGGGGGTAATGGAGGATTGTGGAAATTTGAGGCAGGTATGAACATTTCCAGTTGGAGGATTGTGGAGGATTGAGGAAGGTTGTAAAATTTGCACTGGAGGATTGTGGAGGATTGAGGAAGGTTGTAAAATATACACTGGACTGACTGGAGGATTGTGGAGGATTGAGGAAGGTTGTAAAATTTACACTGGAGGATTGTGGAGGATTGACAAAGGTTGTAAAATTTACATCAGGGGATTGAGGAGGATTGAGGAAGGTTGTTCGATTTACACTAGAGGATTTTTGAGCATATTAAAAGCCGTGGAACTTTGACAAAGGCACGTACCGTGGAGCTACCTACTTATAGCTCCATGCATGTACTAAACAAAGGATCCATTTACAGTACATGTACTTACGGTACATGTACATGTAGCTGTGGAGGATTGAGGCAGTGGGGTACATGTACATGTACAACATGTACACTGTACATGTACATGTACATGTACATGCACAAACTCATATTGGAGGATTGTGGAGGATTGAGGCAGTGAGGATCTTGCACAAACTCACATTGAAGGATTGTGGAGGATTGAGGAGGGTTCCAGGCACACAGCACTAAGGGGTTAGGATTAAGACGAGCCCCTTAAAGGCCCAATACAACATTGGGCAGATTGGAAAACATCGATGTCCACAGATTTCCTCCTAAGTTACACAGTTTGTAGATGGTCATGATAGAATCCTCATGTTGAAATCTTACGGTCTGGGATGCTGTACAGATACATGTACTTCCCTAGAAATCTTCACTCAAACATCGACAAATAGTTTATTACTCGCAGGTCATAAACTATTTCTTACACTACAGACTGGTGTAAAAACTGTGACGGTTTTTTACCTTTTTCTTTCTACTTTCTCAGATCACCATTTCAGCTAAAACCTTCACAGGATTGCCTTTTGGGGATGTTTAACTGTGGCAATCTTTTCACCTTTACCAATGTTATATTGGGCATTTAAGCGTGAAAATCTCCTAAGCATCCTTGTGTAAACACTAAACATGATTTTTTTCCCCTTGTTTACCCTGAGGAGACCATTCAGTAAATACTGTTTTTCAAAGGTGCCCAGCGAACAATCAATCAATGGCAAGAGATTAACAATCAAAATATTAAAACAAAACAACAATAAAACATGAGAGTAAAACACACCACCTTAAGATCTGAACGTGAAATGGACGTCTCTTTGTCTTACCTCTCCCTCAGTGGAAGGCTCTACGGTTGAGTACCGGCTTTCGCAGATGACGTCGTTGATGTTGTACAGGGGACCCCGCGGGATGCCGGGGAAGGACTCGGCGCAGTCGTAGGCGAAGTAGCGGTAGATGCTCCACGTGTTGCCAAAGTCGGCCGAGCGCTCGATGACGAGGGCCCGGGGCCGGAAGGTCTTGAAGGTCATGATGAGATGGGTGAAGTGGAAGATGGCCTCCAGGTCAAAGCGGACCGAGACCTCCTGGCGCCCGTTCTCCGACTGCCACCACATCTTCTTGCGATCCTCACCCTGGAAGGTGGTGACGATGTTCTCGATGCGGTGGCTGAACTCGTTCACGCCCTTCTCGTAGGGGGTGCGCGAGTCGCAGTAGAAGCACTTCTTTACGTCCTGCAGGTGGCTGACGATGCAGTACTGCTCGCCCTGCTGCATGCCGCAGGTTGAGGTGGCCGACAGCTTGTCCTCGCGGCCAATCAGCAGGTTGCCTGTGTAACAGCTGCCCTCCTCGCATGACGAGGGCGGTATCTGCTGCCCGACCACGACTGACACTGCAGGTGTTGAGACAAATCGAGTCAAAGGTTAGTTATACCAGTTTATACCAGTTTATACTGTGCAAGCACACTCCTTACTGACTTAAAGGGATAATACAACATTGGTCGACGTCAAAGAATAGCATCCATACCTATGCATGAAATTGCACACCTGTGAAAATTTCAGCTCAATCCGCCAACCGAGTATCGAGAAAATAGTGAAAACCTATTTGTACATGGTGTAGCATTCAATGTATTGTTCTGAAAAAATAATTTAGATCTCGGGGTAAGACGTAAATTATTTCTTTACTCTTTTCTCCAAAAATACAGCATTTTAGACAGAAAAATTTCAGTGTGAGGTTTCTACTAGAGGCCTAACCATCTCGAAACTGTATGAGTTTCATGTAAATCTGTGAACATTTCTGGTTTTTGACCTTACCAATGTTGTGTAGGATTTTAAATGACCAAAAAACACATCTCAAAAATGAGGGCCTGTTGTATCAAACCAAGCAGGACCTTTCTCAGTGGCAAAGATAGTAATATATGCAAACATGTAGCAAACTGCTTACTGACTAAAATTCCCCAAATGCAAATTAATTTACAGTATCAAAATTTAAAAAATTAGGAGGGCCTGAAGTTTCGATCCTAGCCGGACCTTTCTCAAAGGCAGAAAGCCTTTGAAAAAAGGGTCCTGCTACATGTACATGTACTGTAGGTTCAAAACATCAGGCAAAGTTAGTCTCAAGAATATAATAGACTGGAAGGTTTGCATGGTGGAATTGCAATACGAAAATAAGTATGTATCAAATTGTGCTTCAGGGAATTTTTTAGCAAGGTCACAGGTTTTGTTCTACTTCAGAACATGGGAGCAAAATGTTTTTCCTGCACAACATTTAGGGCAAATTTGCCATTCTTATACAAGGCTTCCCAACAAAAGGTCACATACTGCACATGTGTATACGTGTATGTACACATGTATGTAATCTTCACCTCAACTATTGCACATGTATGATTGTAAGCTCAATATCATCTCTTTTCAATAACCTTCACAAATCATAATAAAACATTGATTTTAGCTCAGAATGACTGAGCCCTAGTTTTAGTTAAATATACACCATGTACATGTACATAGGCCAGGTGCAAACCACAGAACATTTCCCAAAAAAAACTCCCTATTAAAGCCCCTACACAACATTGGTAAGATCGAAAAACAGAAATATTCACAGATTTACATGAAACAGTTTGAAGAACGGTTATACAACCTGTAGTAGAAACCTCGTACTGAAATATTTCTGCCTAAAATGTTGTATTTTGGGAGAATACCGGTAAAAGAAATCGTTTTATGTCTCACCGAGATCGCAACTATTTTTTTGGAAGAGTACAGCGTTGAATGCTGAATTTTCGCGAAACGAATGAAGCGGTTTTCACGGTTTTCTCAAGACTCGGTTGGCGGATTGAGCTGAATGTTCACAGGTGTGCTATTTCATGCATATGTTGGATCAGACAACATATGGATGCTATTCTTTGACTTCGACCAATGTTGTGTAAGGGCTTTAAGCTGAAAATTACATGTACATGTACAGTATGTGAATGGAGCATCAACTAATGTACAAACAGGGAGGTCTGACCAAAAAAACAACAACTTAAAACATTATTGCAATTTGAATGAAGTGATATACAAAAATGTTGCAAACTGCTTACTGACTAAAATACCAAAATGCAAATCTTAAAATTTAGTGGGCCTGACGTTTCGATCCTAGCAGGACCTTTCTCAAAGGCAATTTGAATGAATTTCTTCTGGGCTTTGCAAACCTCACCACTGGTAAGATTTGGCTGCACAATGACCCGCTTGCCCTGCCTGTCTAGTACACTGGGTCTTTTTGACCCTAGGAATTCCTTTTAACAATAGCCCCTTGCTGCAGGGAGAGGGGAGGGTGGAGAACGTGCATCAGTACATGTATGAAGTGAACAAAAATAATGTACCGGTACTCCCTCTGCAGAGCACATCAGGGCATGCATGGCTGTTGGTTTTTTTTAAGCCTGGGATAGTTCCACACCAGCGCTTATATTGTCCGAGGACACTGTTGGCTGTGGTCAAACATTCTTTTGTTCGGACTGTTCCAAGACCTCCAGAGAAAGCTTGCCAAAGTGACAAAAGGGGGTGGGGTGGGGTGGTGGTTGAAAGGAAAGGGGGTTAGGATCCAGGGAAGATGCTGGAAGGTGTTGGGGATAGGAGAGCAATAAGGCAGGGAAAGCGAGGGAGAAGGGACAGTTGTATGGAAACATCTTCAGCTTGCTTGGTGAGACTTCAGACAGGGCTGGGTGGAGCGGTTTTTTTTTCTTCAAAAATGGGGCTAGGGAGGACAATGGAAAATCCTTCAACATGGTGGCCTGACTAGATGGTGTGACAAACATTCAGAAAGCACAGCAAGGCATGGGACCTCCCAAACAACATGAGACTTGTACAGGATCCCTTAGGCCTTACATCTACACATCCACCAACCTGTATACAGTACATTGCATAAATGTCTGGCTTAGAATCCTCTCCTGAGGTGTGCAATTTTGTAGGCGGCACATCCAGTACAAAATGTGCACATGTACATGTACATGTATATTACATGTACATGTACTTTGATAGAATTGAAGAGTAGTACATTTATGCAAGTTCATCAGAAAGTCAGAAAGGGAGGAGTGTGAACTGTGGAATCAAGTATTGTAGTCATGTACACCGCAGATTTGTGAGTGAGGTGAGCAGCAACAAAATAAAGTTGATTACTATGGCTTAGAGTAAAATAATATATAAATGCTGCAAACTGATTAGACTTGTAAATTACCAAAATGCAAATCGGAAAAGTTGAGAGGCCCTTACATGTACATGTACACAGTACGGACTACGTACTGTACGTGTACATGTACACAATGTACAGTACATGTACACTGTACGCACATGTACAGGTACAAAGTTCAGCACATGCTTTTGAATGTGCGAACATCAAGGCTTCAATTTCATGATCAACGGAGACTCATTGTGCTGTAAATACATGCACATACTGTACATGTATGTACCTATGGTATCTATCTTAATTGCATGTACCTGGCAAAGTGTTATGTCACATTACACGTGGCCATGGTGATATTGCTTACCTTGGCAATTAAAACCGATAACTGTTCTAAGATCAGGCCTCAGGCTTTTGTGAAATTCAGACCAGTGAGACGTACAGTGTAATATTTGAACTGCCAAATCACAATCCAACTGCTTAACCAAGCAAAACTCAATTTGCGAAACACAATTGTGTGAGGCAAGATTAGGCCTCATAGAACATCGACCTTCAAATAGGATCATGTTTAGTTCGTTGGAATTGTCTGGAAAATTTTTCCAAAAGGTTGTACACTCCTTTTAAGTAACCGAGCTGGCAATATAACAGCTCATGAAGGTCAAGTGTCTGCCGGATACACAATGTACATTATGTTTGTACATGTACAATGTACGTGTGCCCGTGTGGACATTTAGCGCGCGACATGAAGCAGACACTGTGCACAGTGCATGTACGTGTTACGTCTTAGGCCGGATGTGGTTTTTTACCGAGTCGCATTTAACCGAGTGGTGCGTTTCCACTGGACTAATCGGCTCGGTTAAACGTACCTGGTCACTTTTACTGGGCAGAGGTTGGCCGGTAAAAGTAACCATTCGGCTCGGTTAAATTAAACTTTAAAGTTTAAATTTAACTGGGCCATTTCCACTGGGAAAAGTAACCATAGTCTCGGTTACTTTGACCAAAACACGTCCATTGGAAACGCGGCTTCAGACTTATGTGTATTTGAAGGCTATGCATGGTGGTGGTATTAATAAATTTGAGTACCGGGTATAGTGTACGTTTGCGTGACACCATGATGTAGGCCCTACAGAAACCCTCAGGTTCTTTTCAGAATCACACTACTCACAAAAGTGATGAATACGACATGGTGCTACCGCAATGGCGCAATCCTATACTCTCTAATAAATGACCAAAATGCAGAACTTAGAAATATAGAAGCCGGATTTTTCAATCCTAGGAGGAGGCTAGCTGGACCTTTCTCAAAGTCAAGACCTTCGAAAAGAAAGGTCCTGCTAACTTGCTAGGATTGAAAATGTCTGGCCTTCTTCATTGTTTAGATCTGTTTTTAAGTGTAAGTACACGTAGTACATTGTACATGCAAGTTCCATTTCATAGAGGCTTGCTGGTACCCACATACTGCCTACACATGTAAGCACAATCATTCTACATGTTACTACCAGTCTACCGGTATGATACTTAGCCAACTACTGATTGCAAATACTGGATACCAGTTTTTAGTTTTCATTTTGTTGTCATTTGCAGTCAATGTAAAACGGTGTGTAACACTTTGTAAATCAAACACGGTTGTGTCAATTCAGGGTTTCGGGTAGGGTTAGGTATCCTTAACAACCATTCTGTGAAAGAAAAAAATCACCATAACCACTTCTCCAAAGAAGCCGATTAAACAAATAATAATACAGTTACACTTCGTAACCACAAAACTGTTAGGGGAGGTCACTCTTTTTTAGTCGATCTTTCCTCTTCACTGCAAACCTTTAAAAAAAAAGTTCAACTTCTGCTCCGAACACACCTCAGTGCACATCATCAGCAACAGGCCTGCTCAGACAACATTCCCCAATCAACCAGCCTTGTGATTCGCCCGTGCATGAATAAAAAGAAAAAAAAATCACAATGGCACCGAAAAAACAAAATACCTGCTAAGCCCCAATCCCTGGACCCAGGATCCAATAATAAGGCAGAAAAATTTGGGCTGGTACACATGCAGATACACGCACAGTACATGTGTGCAGCCCCAATGAGAATGTGCCTCTGTACAATGTGTGTGTACAAGTGTACCCATAGGTTGCAAGGTTTCCCCAGTATAGTAAAAATTGAGGGGGGGGGGGGGGGGTGTGGGGCGGGGGGGGGGGGGTGTGGGGGGGGGGTGTGGGTGGTTGGGGAAGAGGGGACCACAGTCACCACACAACCCAAGCATTTGGGGACTGGAAGGGAGGGAGGCAGACAGCGATGGCCCCGGCAGGAGAATCAGAGGTCAGACGAGGAGCACGGCACCCCATCAGTTAACCCCTACACTGTATGTCGCCAGCAAGGGGATGGGTCAAGACACCTTACACTGAACCGTGGTGCAAACAAGATATGGGGAATGCCTGCAGAACAAGACTGCGATACGGGAGTCGATCTCAAACTATCAACTGAGAGTGGAGGAGGGGGGGGGCACAGTTGGGTTGACCTAGAGAGGAGGATCGTGTTGACACTTTCATGGCTCAAGTTGTCATACTCTCAAGTGTAAATCAAAACTCCACTGAGCATAATGTATACACATGTACATGTACATGTACCTGATCACGTAATTAAAAAAAATGGCATGCCACATGGCAAAAATGCAACTTTTAAAAAGTAGCGGGCCTGATGTTTTGCTCTGGGCAGCATCTTTCCAAAACTAAAAGTCAGACATTTTCAAGGCCTAATATTGTTGCTTTGCAATGACAATTTGTTCGCTACTGAACAGACGCACTGTTGTTGCAATGACTTCCTTTGTGGTTTCCGGTGTAAAACTGCAGCCCACTTCCACTACCACAATCTATTTCAAAGAAAAAAAAACCAAATGTACGTGTAGGCTTGTACTGTGCATAGTGTATCAAGTTCAACAACTGGTCTAGGAAACCTTCCATTCTTTCAGACACATTTTTTTATTTAATTCGCTACCTCATTCCGTCATACATATAGCTTCAAGTACGTTTGTACATTTGTACCATATCAAAATGTACCCCTGAATGGCATACATGTACGTTTGATAAATATCATTTGAAAGATACCTGGTATATGTACCATGACCATAACAAGTTTAGATAGGCCCTCTATAATACGTGTACGGTATGTTAATATTTATTGGACATCAAAGCACTTTACACCTGTACATCACAAAAATTACATAGTGTAGTTAGAGACTTTGAAATTGTTGGATGAAATTGTTGGCACCTGACTACTTTCACTGAAGAAAATAGAAATGTTACAACGATGCGGGTTAGACCTACAGTACAGTGTGTACTCCGTGTGGCTTATATTCCAAAAATTACAGTACAGGTATAAAGCCTATGATAGCCAAAGGAGTGTTAGGGTCACACAGTGTCATTTGAAAACCATATCATCTCAATTCTGAAAAAAGGGAATCCCTTACATACCTACAATTGGTATGTGAAATTGTGCAGAGCGATCAATCTAGACATTCTATCTAAACATTTTGAGAAAAACCGGCTACCCAATTCCCACAAATAAAAAAACCCAAACTTGCATTCAGTCATGCACACAAGCCAACCCAGTGGGAAGCAAAGCCTGTAAAACCATCAAAACTAAAATGAAATGCGATCTACGTCGTCGCTTACATGTACGTGGGTGAACGATCCCTTGCTCTATTTTGGTTTTCACATGAGTTGATCGCAACCAGATTGAGAAGGGTGGCACAAGGTTACTGAGGTACATGGCTTACATGTAAAATGATGCGCAATGTAAAAAGCATATGACAAAGTGGGTGGGTACACCCGTATGTACCTGGTACTTCACTCATTGCTTGTTCGATTGAACCTGTGTAGTAGAATGTTTCAAGCAACGTTTCAACAGAAATCCCCATTTGTTTTTGTTTACCCCGATTCTGTTCAGAAGAAATTCACTTAATACAATGCACTATGATTGAATGGGACAATTTTGCACAGAAAACAACCACAATCAAGTGACTTTAATAGAAGGGCCAGGTAATGTGAGTTCTCCCTGTGCGTGTAAATGTAGATTGCAAGTAACAACATGGGCTAAAATTGACAATGCAATATTTTAATTACCATAACTCTTTCCATAATGGCCAGCAGAGTTCTGCCCAATACACTGAGTACATGTACTTTACTTTTTTCCTGAGCCACCCTTCATCTTACATGTACAAGAGATGATGGACATGGTGTGGCCACAAACCTTCCTTTTTTCTACCCAGGTTGAGAAAGGTCCTGGCATACAGTGTAAGTGACAAGGATGGAAACTAATTACAGCCTCTGCTTTTCATTTGGCCAAATTTCGGGTTACCAGTCAGCAAACAGTTTGCAACATTGCAGTATCCATTCAATACATGAATTACAACTATGTAGACACATGTACATTCGCTCCACTTCCAATGTTCTCATCATTACTACACTATACTGTACAAAATAGTCAGTACTAAGACTAAGAGTAAGATCAGAGTTTTCGCTGCAGCTGTCCCACAGAAACGCCAACGTTAGCAGCCGACTGTGCCGAGCCACTGGGACCCGGCCAACCCCTTTAACGAACCGAGAGTCTCTCTGCCCCGACCCTGAGCTGACCCCGGCGGCTCCTGCACCCTGTCAGGCCGCCAATGTCAGTGAGTGCAAGCCAATCGCTGGGAGGGGTCGCAACAGAATTCCTCCACTGAATCAAACCAGATTTACAATTTCATTGGCAAAGCAAGCTCACTCACAAACCAATTTTGTTTTTCTCACGTCCTACTCTCTCTCTCTCTCTCTCTGTGCTCCATACAAAGTTACTAATTCTTTTCAATATCATGAATATGCTAAAATGTCATTTGTGTGTGTGCAGGGATTAGGGAAACGGGAGGCACTGTACCATATACATGTACAATGTAAAGAAGTTCTTTTCCGAGAGCGTTTATCACATTCTACTCAAATAAAAAGAACTAAATCTGTGGTACATGTATGAATACCATTTTTTTCAATGCCACACAAATTCACAAAAGGAATTATCAAACTGCAATGCCACAGAGCAAGGAACTCTTGGCTTGGAACATGTACTACATGTACATGTACACTGTAAGTGCATTGTTCATACATGTGCAGTACCTCCATTGACGACAGCCTGATACTGTATCTCTGCCATTCTTGTGACACATTTACATGTTTAAATACACCTGGTAACCTGATGCTATGGATTTACCGTTGTAAATTTCTTAAAGTTTTGGTGAGTTTGGTAAGTTACTGGTGCAGTGGTACTTACAAACAACATGCAAGGAGCTCTATGACATTGATTGCAAGATTACATACACATGTACTGTACAACATGTACATTGTATCAGACATTTCAGTAATGTATACATGTGTATATTCACATGATGTACACATGTACATGTACATGTACGTACTCCAATGTGCAAAATATCAGAATATATCTGCTCAGAGGCATATAGCGAGTTTAAAACCCTTTTTGGCAATTTTTATCTTTGGATGTTTGAAGTACTGACTGACTTAAATATCCAGCAGGACCTTTCTCCAAAGCAGAATGTACATGTAGAGAAACGTCCGGCTAGGATTGAAACATCAGGCCCTCTCCATTTGTTTGTATCCTTTCTCTTTTGCTTAATTTGGACTATGATTAAATTAAGGTGTGCAGGGGGTTAAGGACCAAACTACATCTCTGTTGACCTCATCAGGGCAAGCCAGTGGAAGCAGGCAGTAGAACACCCCCAAGCTACTTCCTGGTCTCCAGCAGGTGAAACTAATTAATGGACTTGAAGTGGACAGAGCTTGGCCCAGACCCCCAAACCACACAGCCCCGGGCCATTGCTTCAGTTTAAATTTGTTTGGATGATAAGGGGTGGCTGTATTGTGCACCTGTGCACTTGGTGAGAGTTTATCACCAAAACACTACATGTCCATGTTGTAGTTCAATGGTTGTACATCAATTTCCACAGAAACTTTAATGATTCACTTTCTTCACAGAAAGCCTATAACCTTGATTCAAGGACTTCTGTGGATTTGTTGATAAACTTGACCTTTGTTTTGCTTTGAATAGTACAACAAAGGTGTATTTGAAGATTGGTTTGCAGAAACACACGGGAGCGTTAAACTGTGAAATGGCACATTTGAGGTTTTTCTTTTAAGTCGAGGGCCTGATGTTTCGATCCTAGCAGGACCTTCCTCAAACTCAAAGGCATTTATATTCTGGAATCGGGATGACATGTCCATGTACAATTGTACATTATATGTAGGCGCCTAGTGCATGTACATGTAATCTAATGTAATCTAATGCACACTAGTACATACATGTACATGTACATGTCAATTTTTTATTTTAATTTTTTTATTTATCTTGGTAGAATTTGTTATACATTATTACGTTTACTTTGTTTTTCATATAAAGCCGCTGTTACAGTTCCAGACTGTCGTTTTAAACGGATTCTGTATTTTTCGTTGTAGAGTTTTTTTACGTTTACTTTGTATTTTTGTACGGCCCTAACATACAATGGCGCATTACAAATATTTACTTATTATTATCATTATTATCATTGTGCACAACTCAAAACTGTACATGTACATGTA
Organism: Luidia sarsii; assembly: GCA_949987565.1. NCBI lineage: Eukaryota > Metazoa > Echinodermata > Asteroidea > Paxillosida > Luidiidae > Luidia > Luidia sarsii. The sequence goes on along the minus strand of OX465103.1, from coordinate 25,067,143 downwards.
AAGTTCATTGTTGTTTTCAATAACACCAACACATTTAGAGAAGTGACTAGCCCCTCAAAAACAAAAGCGAGAAATACAAAAAATGTTTTCTAATTCATTGAATATCCAGCCAATTACCAAAACAACTTCCCACACAGTGGGTGCAAACCATCTGTTACAGACAGAACGTTATGTGGGGGCTGTCAACTTCATTGTACATGTACAGGCTTCACCAAACTGGGCCCTGAACAAAGTACCAGACCTGAAACTATGACATCATGCTTGTGGAATTTCTACCCGACCACAAGCAACAAGTTGTTCTGGAATGGCCTCCCCTACTGTACAAAATAACATGCATGCACTGATCCCTGTTTGGGTTAAAATGCAGACACCAATGGTTTATTTACATGGTACTGTAGTCCACTGACCATAAATGTCTGATAATAGCTTAGTACGAAATACACACAGGTCTTTCCTAAAACTGAACACTATCAAAAACAATTGGACAGGGGAAAAACATCATTGGTTCTGTGACGGTCTAATTCTTATCTCCAAACTTGTTTGATTTGAGCCTTGTTATAGTGTCATGTTGTTGATCGGCTCAGAAGACCATTTTCAAGTAATGTTTTTATATCATATACACCTTTACAAGTGCATGTACAGTACAATACACATTGTCTTTAGCATTAAACCCATAGCAGCTAGCAGGACCTCCATGTTTGACAATAAAGTCTGACCTGCGAAACCACACAATAGCATAATTTGTTTATGAACAAAAGTGGCCCTGTAGTCTGTGTATTTTCTTTCCTCTCTTTGTGGCCCCAAGAACTTTGTGCGGTTTCAAATGTGCCCAATTTCATGGGACTGTTGTGTGGTGTGATGTGTGTCTGTGTGGGTGTTTTCCCAGAGGGAGCAACTTGAGGGAAGGGAGTGAGAGAGGCTAGAGCAGAATCCCAACCAATCAAGTAACACTCACAGGCAGGGTCCGAAACTCTGAATATACATGTAGTGTAGCAGCGGCCCAATGGACAGTTTAAAAATGTCTTAGGCCAGTTGAGGGCCATCCCCAACTGGTTAAATAATACTAGGGAATAAAGGTCTCCTAATGCCACTTCTGGTGGTAAAGAAATCTTTGCACAATCATGATAATAAATTCAGCATTAACCACAGAACAACTCTACTCGCTTAAAAATATTAAGTCTCCTCTGATCTCAAAACGTGTGTGTGATGTGGCAATCATTATCTGTTAAAACAAAACGGGAATGACAAGCAGCCCGCCAAATGCATAATTTGCATGAAGGCACTTGAGAGAGGACTACTAAGTTTGAGACGTCAGGTACTCTACTTTTTTGAGATTTTGCATTTTGGTCATTTTAGTCTGTGAGCAGTTTGTAACACTTCTGTATATTACTCTGGACGAGACTCAATTTGCCATTATTTTCAGAGTTCGGAAATTAGCTGTGATACCTGAAAATACTGTACAGTGTACATGGCAATTACCCTGGTAATGGTCATCTGTTCCTCAGCCCTAATAGTCATAATTAATAGTTGAACCCAGACGGACAATATTTGTTAATCAGGCCAAAAAAAGAGAAGAAGACAAGAAATGCATCGCAGCCAACTCACCTAGGGCCAGCAACAATGAAGCACATAATCCCGTCCGGTGATGCATCCTGCCTCAGTCTAGTAAAATCCCATCCACAAACGGAAATGCTCACACACTCCGGGCTTGCAACGCACCACTGCCTCTCCAAAAGAAGCAGACACGAAAAAAAAATCCACAACAACAAAAAAACCTCAAAACAAAACCCCCCCAAAAAAACTCTTTGACACTGTTTTTTTGTTATTCCTTTGGAGAGAAAGCCAGCCTACTTCCGCTGGCTCGGGTCGGAAGGCAATGAATAGAGCAAGCCAGGCTTGTGGAGGGGGAACTTAGTCACAAAGAGGTAAGAGGGGTGAAGGAGGAGAGTGGGGGGTTGATAGTGTCTCTTGTCGTGATCACGTCCACTGGCTTAGATCCGAGGGGGCTTCTTAGTCTCGGCAGACTGAGAGACGTACACGTGAGGGGGGGGGGGTGGTTGAGCGGCGAGGGTGGGGAAGGATGGTTCACTCCCGTTGGCCCTACACCCAGATGGATCAGATGGTCGGGTGTGGGGGAGGGGGGACGGGGACTCAGCTCCGGGGCCAGAGTGTTTCTCTGCTCCTCGGAGAAGACTGGTAACCTGTCTGCTGACCTCCCGTCAACCCTGGTGCCCAGAGTTCACCGTGTCCAGAGGTGCTGGTCCCCAACTGGCAACCCGGTGCCGGCAACAAGGAACTGCCTCAACCACAGACGACCTGCACGCATACAAATATGAGAGACAACCCATTTTTGTTTGTTATCAAAAAATGCAGACTTGGCCACAAACAAGTGGTCTGTGGGATATCCTGCCATTTATTCTATGTATAACAGATTTCCTTTTTGAAAGTTTGGGCACTGTCTGTGTTCACTATTAAGTAAACCTCTGATCTGATGTACATGTATGTAAATAACACAGTAGTCATTGTCTAGAGTCTACTAAGAATTAAACCAAAAAAAGACTGATAAAGAAGGTTGGGTCTACTTCAGCATTTCTGTCACAGCAGAATTACTAAAGACCTGACTGGCCCGATTTTTCTCAAAGATTCGAGGGCATCTTGCTGGGTTCAACGGAATGAATTGCCTCAATAAAAGCCCAAGGTTCAATAAGTTCAGAGCCTGCCGCTGTTCCTTCCAGCAGGGCCTTTCTCAAAGTTAGTTTTTGGCCTTGGATAGAAAATAAGCCCTGGGGAGAGACAAAACAGAGTCTAAGGCTGTTTTTACTGTCGTAATAATCACAATCTGAATGACGATTCAAAAATCTTTTTTTGGGGGGGGGCTTGCGTTCGCATAGGCCTGAAAATCGTGAGCCACTGCAGTTAGCAGTTGTGCTCAAATGGTGGGTGTGTCCTTGAAAGGGTGGCCCACGCAGGGAGACATTATAAACAAGCACGGAACTTCCCGTCAATTAGAGCACGAACGGTGCATTGTGGGATTAAAAAAAGGGTGCACTTCAGCGAGAGCATTCCCACATACACCGCGTCGCACTCGCAAAAAAATGAGTCCGAATCACGATTCAGATTGCATTCTAAATATCAACCCTGACCTTCCTCAATCCTCCATAATCCTCCGGGTTGTGTTGGAGGATTGTGGATGATTGAGGCAAGTAAGAAAATTTCCAGTTGGAGGATTGCGGAGGATTGAGGAAGGTTGTTAAATTTACACTGGAGGATTGTGGAGGATCGTGAAGGAATAAGGAGGGTTCCAAGTAAACAGCACTAGAGGAGGATTGAGGAAGCATGCTACAATGAGATCTTGGAGGATTGTGGAGGATTGAGGAAGCATGCTACAATGAGATCTTGCAGGATTGTGGAGGATTGAGGAAGCATGCTACAATGAGATCTTGGAGGATTGTGGAGGATTGAGGAAGGTTGTCAAATTTACACTGGAGGATTGTGGAGGATCGTGAAGGAATAAGGAGGGTTCCAAGTAAACAGCACTAGAGGTTCATTTGGGACCGAGGCTGGGTATTATGTGGCCGACACTGTACTGTGCATTCAAATCAAATCACTGCTTGAAGGCAGGGGAGTTGGCTTATCCTTCAGCCCGATAGATACTCACGACAACTCGAATCAGCCATCAAGTTACAGTGGGAAAAGTCCAAAGCGCCAAGCTGGATTTTTCCTCTTTTTTGTTTCCACAAGCAAAAATGTACATGTCCAACAAACTATTAATGATTAAAACCAGGCAGGACAAGTAAGACAGGGGAGTCTACTGGGATACATGTTATACATGTGTAGAAATCCAACTTCCAGAAAAGTACATTGTTACTTCTGCCAATTTGGTGAACCCTGGTACCGGTATGTTCACGATGAGTATTTTTCCTTTTTGATTATAAAAATGAGAAAGCATAAACCTTAATTCAACATCATTATTTTCACTGATGAATAGGAATATAAAATGCAACCTTTTTTTCATTTATTACAATAGTCTTTGAGTTTGACATTCATAAGAAATGGTATTCTGAAGGCACGTGGTACTTGATTACCGGGGTAATCGAGAAAGGTCCAGCAAGGATAAAAACATCCTGCCCTCTACATCTTAGGAATATTATTATACTCCCAGGCGTCCCAGCTGAGGATCCCTATTGTGCTATTGTGATAACTTAATTGCTATTCAAATGCAGCGCACCTACAAAATAGCCCATAACATTTTTAACCACTAAGTTTCAGTAAAACTAATACTAATTACTATAGGCCTAGTTACCGTGGTACATTATTCTCCATGGTAATACCGTAGAGCAGTACAAGCCGGACTAAAGTAAGGTTATAATAGCGCTGCAAACTATAGTACAGGACACAGGAGTACAGAATGATGCCTCGCAAAAGAAAGCTGAAAGAAAATACCGCACCCTGAATTACGAAGTTAGCCCCCAGGTTGACCCTACACCTCGACCTACAACTGGCCGTGGCCAGCCAGGTTTCCTTGCCCAGGCCAGGCCAGGGGAATGTCGAGGGAAGAATGGATGGATGGAGCAGGGCGCCGGCACAGCGTGCACCCGTGCCGCCCGGGGCAGTTATACCGGGACACACGCTGAGGGGGTCCTTCAGAAAGAGAGCTACCCTCCGATACGAGGGCTTGAAAAAAAAAAAAAAACCCACTCCGATCCGACGAAAAACTCCACAACTTTACCCACTAACCCAGTTCGCTCCAAAAGTTATAACTTAGCTCTCTGATACGAAGCTAGACTGACACGGACCGACCATGAGAGGATAAGATGCAAAGCCCTTACCAAGTGCAGCTGCGATCTCTTGGAGCTGGCGGAGCACCACTTCTCCGGCGAAAAAAAAATTGGTGCACAAATTTCGACCTGTCGTCCGCTGCTGCCGAGACCTCACCCCGTACAACGCACCCCGTACAACTCAATGGACGATCTCGCCAGTCGATGGAAAGAGCCCTAGCTTGGCACGCAGCCTTTGAAGGTTCACTGGGCTCCACGGCTCCCCCTTTCTTTGTGCCATTGGAATGTTACACAAGGCTGTTCGCCAGGCTATCAGCATGGGCTTAGAGGGGAAAAAATACCGGAAGTCAAGAGAAAAGGACTGTACCAAACTTTCGTGGGGGTTCGCTTAACTCGGGGAAAGTTTGGGGTTGGAATGTCACGGCAAGTTCTGGGTGAATGTCACCAGAAAAATCAACCAAACAACCAAATTCCTGCTTCTTAGAGTTTCATTATTTTTGTCCTGAAGAATTAAAGCTTAAAACCAACGGGTATCCAGACGATAGCGATTTTTTTCTAGATCACACATAAATGTGGCAAACTGCCCTTTGAATAGAATGACCTGAAATATACAATTCATGAAAGTTAGAGAAGGCCTGACGTTTGGATCCTAGCAGGGTTATTTTCTCAAAGGAAAAACGTTGTTTGGTTTGTTTCGATAAAGGTCCTGAACTCCGGATAAGACAGGCAATATTATGCCTCTTAGAATATACTAATTCTGAAAACATTAAACAAAGCGTGTGATTTCAGCATGGAGGTAGAGAGGGACATTGTTAGCACAGTTACTGAGTTAGCAGCACTAACTTGACTAAAAAAGCTGCCAATTTTTTGTCCAAATGTTCGTATCTCTTTAAGCTTACATATCAGAAAAGTAAATCAAGTTCTATTCCCATAACATACGTCTAACAATTATTTGGAAAAGGGTGACGAAGACAGTAAGATATTTCATTCAAACACTGATAGTGATACTGATAATGATTGGGGAACTTAGTATGATGCGGCTTGCCAGTCGTGAGTTCCAGGCCAGCTCGTCAGTCTAGTTGCGTAGAAAAGAAATAGCGACTCCAACGGCTGAATATGATAAAACATGGCGGCGCCCATGTAATGTTTACGTTGCTGGGTGCAGTCCTTTTACTAAAAAGTATTGCTAACTAGTCACGTAAATACAATTTAAGTCGCAATCGGTGATCAGGCATGGAACCCCACAGCCAGTCCGATGCCGCAGTGGCCGTTGGGTGCCCTTCTGAAACGGTTTGCTGTTGTTTCAAAAAATATAGAGCCTAAACTAAGTACTATTAGTATTACTCTTTTTATTAACTCTGCGTACTACGGAGTGGCTGTTGTTACGGCAGTCGTCCGTGTGGTTCCCTGACTTGATTGTATTTCGTCAGCATTGCAGGCTGGTTGACCAGTCTATTATAGTATTAGCTGATAGTCTGGTTCCAAGAGCTAAACATCCTGACAATTACTGTGAAGTCAGGGAACCACACGGACGACTGCCGTAACAACAGCCACTGCGTTTTTCACTATTATTAATTACTCTTTTTTGTAAGTTACCCCCCCGGTAGTAACTTTCTAAATTTAAGTAAAATTGTCAAACTTAGCTAACTTTTGTAATTGTATTATACGGTACTTACCGTAGATGCGATATTTGCATGATTTTTATGTATTACGTTAAACTTTATCTAAAATTTAGTGGGCCTGACGTTTCGATCCTAGCAGGACCTTTCTCTGCCTTTGAGAAAGGTCCTGCTAGGATCGAAACGTCAGGCCCACTAAATTTTAGATTTACTTTTTGGTAATTTTAGTCAGTAAGCAGTTTGCAACATTTTTGTATATCACGTTAAACTTTAAATAAAATGCACAAGTCCAGCCAGCATCCTGGATACTACAAACTACAAGTACAAGTAGTGAACTACAACTACAACTACTACTACAGTACTAGTACAAGGACCAGTTCCATGTTTACAAGGCTAACTAAAACGACCTGCAATACATCAATCTCAAAAGTAAGAGGGCCTAACGTTTCGATCCTAGCACAGTAGCAGGACCTTTCTCAAAGTCAAAGTGGTTTCTCAAAGGCAAAGTGACCACTTTGCCTTTGAGAAAGGTCCTGCTAGGATCGAAACGTCAGGCCCTCTAACTTTTGAGAATTACAACACTGTACAGTTCCTCTCGATTGTGTTACTCTGTACAGGCAGAAGCTGGACAGGCAAGCATATGTGAGGGATGCCCTGGCCAGGCGCTGTGTAAGCAGCAAGGTAATTTCCCATGAACTTTGTGTCTGTATGGCAGAAGTTCCACTTTGAAGTTTTGATGCACTCCTGCCTTTATTACTTGATTTAAAGTTCAAGATCCCAAGTTCATCAACCTGTGGTGGATATTTCTGCCTCTTTCACCTCTTCTTTTCTGTCTTCCTCATGTACCACTTCCTCCTCTTCTTCCTCCCCTTCTCACTTTCATCCTGATTCCTGATATGTGTCTTCCCTCCAGCTTCCCCTTTCTATCTTTCTCCTTCCTTCCTGACCCTTTTCCTCCTCCCTCTCCTCATCCCACCCTTTCTTATCTTCTGCCCCTCTTACTTACCCTGCTCCACCTCCCCAATCCCCTTCCACCTCCTCAGCTTCCTCTTCATCTTCCTCATCTCCCTCCTCATCTTCCTCTTCATCTTCCTCATCTTCCTCATCTTCCTCCTCATCGTCCTCTCCATCTATCTCATCTTCCTCATCATCTGCCTCTCCATCTACCTCATCTCCCTCCTCATCTTCCTCTCCATCTTCCTCATCTTCCTTCTCATCGGCCTCTCCATCTTCCTCATCTTCCTTCTCATCTTCCTCCTCATCATCCTCTCCATCTATCTCATCTTCCTCATCATCTTCCTCCTTATGTTCCTCCTCATCTTCCTCCTCATCTTCCTCCTCATCTTCCTCATCTTCCTCCTCATCTTCCTCATATTCCTCCCAATCTTCATCATCGTCTTCCTCCTCATCTTCCTCCTCATCTTCCACATCATCTTCCTCCTCATCTTCCTCCTCTTCCTCCTCTTCCTCCCATCTTCCTCATTTTCTTCCTCTTCTTCCTCATCTTCCTCCTCATCATCCTCCCCATCTTCCTCATCTGCCTCCCAATCTTCCTCCTATCCTCATTCCAATCATGCTCTCTATCCCTTCTTTTTCATCTTCCTCACTATTTTTTGTTCATGATTAGGTGGGCCTGACCCAGACCAGGAGATGATAGACCTGCGGATGAATGCCATCAAGCACAAAATCCTCGTCGTCTCGGGAAAAGGAGGTAAGCTCGCATCCAGCAGCAACTCAAGACACATGATGGGATGCAGTTCATTTGGAGCCGGATAACCTTTGAAGTGTTGGGCATTCACAGGACATCAAGAACATCCCAGCCCTGGCAGTCTGCAGACTGTCTGTGATTAATCTGCAGTCAGGCCGGACCTGGACTCGACCGGAGAGCTCCGGTTTTGTGCACCAGCACTCTTACCACGTCAGCTATTTAGCCCTTTTGCCATTTGAATATTACTTCTTTTTTTCAAAAATGGAATCCCAACTGAACGTTTTGGCACGTCTTGTGCGAGCAAATTATTTCGTCTTGCCCCATTTTGTCTTATCTCTTCAGGTGTCGGCAAATCCAGTTTGGCAGCCACATTGTCAATGGCCTTGGCACGCCTCCACCCTGATAAGGTAAATATTCAGCAAAAAGTTTCCCAATATTATGTCGTATATCTCAATCTCAAACCCTCATGTTAATCCAGATACAAAAGAAAATCAGTTTTAAACCTGGCTACAGCAGTTCAGCGATCTCACAATGTAGTTGCAACTTTTTCAATGAGGAAAAAAAAATACAACTGAAAGATTTGCATGGTGAAGACAATGAGACTAATTGAGAGATCTCACAATGGATACAGATATTTTACAAGCTTTCAAAGGTATCAGTGGTGTTTTCCTTTTTTTTTTCTTTTTCTTTTTTGCCTTCCAAAGGTTGGTCTCGTCGACGTGGACATCTGTGGTCCGAGCTGTCCCCACCTGATGGCCGTAGAGGGGCAGACTGTTGTCAACACACAGTGGGGATGGACGCCACTCAAGTATGGACATGGTCGACCATTACTAGGGCCGGGAAGGGGGACCGAATGCCAGTCAAAAGCAGTCCACCATGAATTAGCATACGTGTTTATCGAGGGATCGTGGCCCAGAGTTTCGCACTCTGAAAAGAGTTGGCATTCTGAGTCTGATTTAGAGTAACATACGGAAATGTTGCAAATTGACTTACTGACCTCAAGGACCAAAAGGAAAATCTCCAAACTGAAGTGGGCCTGATGTTTCCATCCGAGCAATTGGATCAAATTGTCAAGCCCTCCACAATGTTCGAGTCTCAGGTTGTTACAGGTTCAATCCCCTACCTGGCAGTGATCTCCGAGGGTTCCTCTGGGTTGTTTTTTTTCTTCTGATATCTGAGAAGTGGGCCTCTTCGTTTCGATTCCAGTGGGACCTTTCTCAAAGGCAGAATGATTCATCTTGCATGTTGTATTACAGGCCCTGCTGAGGGGAAGGGGGTGGGGTTGGGGTGCCAGTCAGGAGCTCCTGACAGATAGACAGATTGATCGGAGGGTCGGTTCTCCCGATGCAGGTCGCCGCACGGCAATGTCAAGGTCATGTCGGTGGGCTCCCTCCTCCAGAAGACGGACAGCGCCGTCATTTGGCGAGGCCCCCGCAAGACACAGCTCATCAAGAGGTTCCTGAAGGACACCTTCTGGGGCCGTCTGGACTATCTCGTCATCGGTCAGTAGAGCTCAGGATCTCTCTCTCTCTCCTCTCTCTCTCCTCACTCTCTCTGTCTCCTCTCTCCTCTCTGTCTCCTCCCTCCTCTCTCTTTCTCCTCTCCTCTTTCTTTCTCCTCTCTCTCTCCTCACTCTCTCTCTCCCCTATCTCACGCTCACTCTCACTCTCACTCTCACTCTCACTCTCACTCTCACTCTCACTCTCACTCTCACTCTCACTCTCTCTCTCACTCTCACTCTCACTCTCACTCTCACTCTCACTCTCACTCTCACTCTCACTCTCACTCTCACTCACTCTCACTCTCACTCACTCTCACTCTCACTCTCACTCTCACTCTCACTTTCACTCTCACTCTCACTCTCACTCTCACTCTCTCTCTCTCTCTCTTTCCTCTCTCCACTCTCTCCTCTAGAAATGAATGCACATGTTACCTGGGCAATGTAAATCAGGCTGGTAACCTCCCAGACTCTCTCCACCTGTCTCCTCCCTCCTCTCTCTTTCTCCTCTCCTCTTTCTTTCTCCTCTCTCTCTCCTCACTCTCTCTCTCCCCTATCTCACGCTCACTCTCACTCTCACGCTTACTCTCACTCTCACTCTCACTCTCACTCTCACTCTCACTCTCACTCTCACTCTCACTCTCACTCTCACTCTCACTCTCACTCTCACTCTCTCTCTCACTCTCACTCTCACTCTCACTCTCACTCTCACTCTCACTCTCACTCTCACTCTCACTCTCACTCTCACTCACTCTCACTCACTCTCACTCTCACTCTCACTCTCACTCTCACTCTCACTCTCACTCTCACTCTCACTCTCACTCTCACTCTCACTCTCACTCTCACTCTCACTCTCACTCTCACTCTCACTCTCTCTCTCTCTCTTTCCTCTCTCCACTCTCTCCTCTAGAAATGAATGCAAATGTTACCTGGGCAATGTAAATCAGGCTGGTAACCTCCCAGACTCTCTCCACCTAATTTCACAGACACTCCGCCGGGCACTAGTGACGAGCACCTGACCGTGGTCAAGGCCCTGAAGCGCGCCCGGCCGGAGGGCGCCCTCGTGGTGGCCACCTCGCAGCGGCTGGCCACGGGCACGGTGCGCAAGGAGCTGAGCTTCTGCCGCCAGATGGGGCTGCCGGTGCTGGGTGTGGTGGAGAACATGGCGGGCTACGTCTGCCCCTGCTGCCAGGTGCGGGAAACCCGTCCAGTGTGGGTGATGTTGCTAAAGACAGCCCATATCATAATATCATCAATTTGTATGGTAGGATCAAGCTGGTTTCACACCAACGGTGAACAAGCACAACTTTACTCAACGTCTAACTAAATCTTCAAAGTTTAAACGGCCAGACGTTTGGACCTAAGCAGGACCTTTCCCAAAGTCAAAAATATGAATGATTGGGTTGTGTGGATACTCTGTACATGTTAGTCTGCAGTCTGAAAATTCTGACTGCATTCTAAATGTCAAAATTTAGTGGGCCTGACATTTTGATCGTAGCAGGACCTTTCTCAAAGGCATTCTAAATGCTTCAACTGTGTTCCAACAACAACATTCAAGCTGCATTAGGGAGTTACGTTAATACGCCACCAGGAATTGGCACAAATCATGATGCTAGGCGGGTTTGAAGCCTATTCCAAGCGTTCAAACGGCATGTTGAAAATTCTTCATTTGGGGGGTGGTTCAGCTTGGTTCCTGCAGAGTGGCACTTAGCCACAAGGCTTTCAGTAAAATGTGGGTTTGCCAATCACGGCAGAGGTCTCGATCAGTCGCTGAATGATGGATGGCACACGTCTGTGCAGTACTAGCAATCACACTAACTGCATGGTGGATCTTACTCAGTCAAACTTTGACAAAATAGGCTGCGACCAAAATACTATTCACAAAGTGGTAGGTTTGCGGTGACAACAAGTAGCACTTCTCTTTTAAGAGGAGAGTGTGGCTCTGAAAAGAGCCGGTGACTCAACGTATCGGGTAGTGTGTACTATTCACTGGCCAAATTATGTCACGAGTGTCATAAAAATTACCAAGCAGAAGTCGAAAAATGATGAAATTGTAAGGCTTTGATTGAAACAGAAATTACAAGCACGGCTTCAGATTATTATTGGGGCTTTTAACACTGAAGGATTGTAGGATCTTGCAGGATTTTGGGTCATGAGCAACAAAAAAAGGTGTGGGGAGTTAGGGTTAATAGTGCTAGGGGTCCCATTAGATTCCTCACCATTCTCATCTGTTTTGGGGTAGGAGGAGACTGCCATATTCCCATCCGGAGAAGTGGAGAAGATGGCCCAGGAATTCAAAGCAACCTACCTTGGCAGAATACCAATGGACCCTGTAAGTAACTGCACCGTAAATGCCTCACACATTTTAGTGTAGGCCAAGTTTTGACTCATCTCGAAAATATAGAAAGGCCCAAGGTTTTGAGCCAAGCAGGACCTTTCTCAAAGGCAGAATGAAAAGGACAACAACAGACAGGAATGGGACGAGACAATGGGGTATTGTATTCAAGGATGACAGAAAAAGGAAAACTAGTAGACAGACTTTTGACTCATTACCATGACCAGCTGTTTTGGATGGTGGTATCTCAAAAAGTAAAGCACCTACAGAAATAAAACTTGCACCATTTACATTGGCCAGCATGTTACAAAATATTTTTTATTTATTTTTTACTTTTGACCTTTTGAACATCTACAGAAAGATTGAAGATGGGCTCAGAAGTTTGGGATTTATTTTCTCCTCAAAAACGTTAGTTAGGCACTGTAGAGATTTGCTTGAGCCATTATAACAAATTATCAGAAGTGCGGCAATTGTTTCAATACTGACAGAAGCTGACCATGTGCTGCGAGGCTGGACAGAGCATCTTCGACAGGTACCCAGGCTCCCCGACCACTGCCGCACTGATGGAGCTGGCCTCTAAGCTGGAGTCTTGCCTGAAGAGGTGATACCAGTCTAGGACGATAAAGGCTAAAGGTCTCCCACAGCACTCGCTCTTGCCTGGCAACCAAAAACAAGGAATGAATCTACGGGTTGGAGGTTAATATGGGTTTTTTTTTTATACTTTCTCTTAGATACGTCAGGGCCACTAAATTTTGAGATTTGCATTTTGGTAATTTTAGTCAGTAAGCAGTTTGTATTATTTTTGTATATCACTTGTATATCACTTGATATGATACAAAAATATTACAAACTGCTTATTGACGTAAATAAGCAAAGTTGCAAATCTCAAAATTTTGGATGGGCTCATGTTTCAATCTTAGCTGGGACGAAATCCTTCAATCCGTACAGGGATACAAAAGAAATTGTCCAGATTATCAAGATTAGTCGCACAAAGCAACAACTTTCAGGGTAACTTTGTTGCGAAAAATGATCTTACAGAATTTATTCCATATTATAATTGTCAATTTTTAATTTGCTTTAAACTTAGTATACAGTTTACGTTTAAGACCAGACAAAATGTGTATTTAATACATTGGTTTTTTTCTCTTCAAAAAGCAAGCACAGAATGGGTATACATGATGCCTTCTTTGTCAGTAATAGTTTGGAGTGAAGCATGGATAAGACTGCGTACCAAAAGAAATTCAGGACATAAATTATGTGGTTCTTTAACCACAAAGAAATAAATTTCTTTGGATGAGAGACAAAAAATTCACAAGAATTACTTAATATTTTTCAACAATCAATCACTTTTTTCATATTTAAAATATATTGTTTTCATAACAAGCAATTCTGTTCTTAAAAAAATCAAATATACACAAATTGAGTTATATTGCATGAGGCACTATTAAATGATACAATATTGTATTTTGAACAGTCAGTTTTGTTGTGTTTCTTGTACAAGTTAAACCACGAACTTGATTTTCTATATACACGTAAATATTTGTTCTCTTGCATACAGCATGCTCATTTAGAGGAGGATTTTTTTAGAAGGATCTTATGAGTCTTATGTGGTGTACTAGGCAACATTCAGATATAAGTCCCTGTGTAGACTAGAAGCAAAGCAATTGACTTCACTCAAACATCCAGTTTTACAACCAGTCATGGAGAAAGAGTCATTTGGAAAGACAAACCCTTGTTAACGGAGACAATTTTTCAGGCCCGATGATTGATTGGCATTTGGATATCCTTGGCACTTGGATATGTTTGACCCCTGGATATGTTTGGCCCCTAGATAAGCTTGGCCCCTGGATATCTTCTGCCCTGGATATTTTTGGGCCCCTGGATATCTTCTGCCCTGGATATTCTTGACCCCTGGATATTTTTTGCCCTTGGATATGATTGACCCATGAAGGTTTAGCCCTCGGATATACTCTGCCCCTGATAATGTTAGGCCCCTTGAACTGCTTAGCCCCTAGATATCTTTGCCCCTGGGTACCCGTGGCCCCTGGATATTCTTTTCCCTAGATATGCCTGGTCCCTGGATTTACTCAGCCCCTGGATGATTGGCCCCTTGATACGCTTTCATTTAGATATTTGGCCCCTAGATATTTTTGGACCCTAGTTACACTTGGCCCCTTGATATACTTCTCTTGATATGATGGCCCCATAATATGTGGACCCCCTTTTTTAGGAAATAAAACAGAGGAAAATTACAATGTCCACTACTGCACACTTATGCTACATAGGTATTCCTTACACCACATTTTGTTTAAATAACCTAAACACTTGGTTTGAGCCATTCAGTCATACTCTAACCAGCACTTAATAGCCAGAAATTAAAAGCTTTACAAGCTAAATACTACCACAGGAAACTCATCTTTTGAGAGAGTGTTCTTAAGTACATTCGATTAGTATTTCAGGGTAGTACATTGTTCAATGCTAAATTCATCCACCAAAGAAAGTGGTACACTGTATTTACTCGAAATAAATTTTACATCATTTAAGTTCATGAAACTTAACTTTAGTTGTAACCCTAAATGTCAATATATAGTTGGCTCTTAAACACTAGCTGTGTGTAAATTGGGCATGATCCTTCCTAGCCACAACTTTCAGAACCATTGTTCCTTCATCTGATTCCCATGTCTGTTGAACTACAAGTGTTCATGGATTTTTCCCATTATCTTAACAATCTTGACCGTCTTTAAGTGCACAAATATTTTGTACCCGGCATGGATGACCACACACTGTCTCATTGGCAGGCAGCAGTGTGGTACTCATGTAAATGTGCTTGTACTCTGACTCACACTTGCTCTAATGTACTTATACTTGTACTCATAAGAAAAGATTTCTGCATTTGTACCGTGCACTGTATTTGTACTTGGTAATTGCTCAGACAACCAAGTAACCATGCTCATTCTGGTGCTCATGGCCTAGTACTCATACCCATGGTAAAGTACTCATACTCACAGCCAAGTACTCATACTAAGGCCAAGTAATATTTCATTCGCATGGCCATGTCTCCGTAATCATACTCATGGCCAAACACTCGTGGCTCATTTCTTCTACTCACAGGCAAGTACAATGGGCCCATACTTTTACTAGTACTCCTGGCGAAAGAACTCAACCACAACACTGTTATTCAATGACTGAAAACAACTACAGCCCAAACAAAAAGAAAATATATTGATAATCATACAACAGGGGGGCCTTCTTTATAGTCTTTTCCAACAAAAGTAAATGAACCAAAATTTGTTATTTTATAGGCAGTTAGGCACAATACATAATCCCACTAGTCTACAAACAAAATTAATTTGATTTCCGATGACTTAAAGACTCATAAGTATCTTTTTCTGTTAGGGGGAAGAGTTGTCTTGGTGATTTTTCAGAGATATTCCAATTTGTCTCCAATTTTACCAACATTGCAAGGCCCTTTAAGAAAGCTCTTCAGAAAGACATCAGGCATTCAAGCTGCTTGTTGCCAAGAGAGGTGAAATAGCGACTCAAATACGGATGACATGCAGCAGTAGCCAACGGGCTGCATACTCTATGACCTCTGGCCTGTAGTCAGGTCCGATCTGATGCAGGGATGCATTGGCACTGACTCCCCCCCCTCTAGCCTCTCTCTTTCTCTCTCCACGTTGGCACTGACACCGCAGAAATTTGATGCAAGAGACGAGGGAGCAACACTGCTTGAAGATTGATGCAGCACACTTGAGCCCAGTGGCATAGCCCCCGCCTTAAACCCTAACCGGCATTGAAACCACAATTAACCTCACATGGTTTTTCCTTTGGAAAGATGAGGGCCATGCACCAGGACATTCCACAGCGGGGTTTTTGTGGTGTTCTGTGCTATGTGAGCCTACACCCCTGTGAGCACTGTGGTAAATTGCGGTATACAGTGCGTGTCCTGTGCAGGAGGTGCAAAGCGTTAGGGTTAATAGAGCGGCTGAGATTGCTGGTTACCAGGGTGACCGTGTGCTAGGCACATCTCCGTGGTGACAGTACAAGGACGTAGGCGGGGATGGAATCACTGCCAATGCAATCCCTCGAGACCTTTCACATTACATGCAGGCACTGTGCTGAAAATAACATCCTCATTACAAATTTTTTTTTTTTGAGGGGTTGACGTTATCACTGTCTTTCAGGCATCCGATTCATCCAGGGCTAAGTGGCCTTCAAACTTTTCCCTGGCCTCATTCTGGTTCAGGTTCAAATCACCAAGGCCACTGGCCAGGTGGCCTCGAGGGTCGTTCCTCGCCTCCCAGTGCAGGTTGTTGTTCTCATTGGCGTTGAAAGGAGGGCTGGTGGTGGGTTGGCCTGGGGCGAGGTCGGTAGACAGGCCAGTGGGCAGGCTAGTGACCAGGCCATTAGATGGGCCAGTGACCAGGCCAGTGGGTGGGCCGGTAGCCAAGACAGTGGATGGGCCAGTAACCATGCTGCTGGTTGGACCAGTAACCAGGCCAGTGGGTGGGTTAGTAACCAGTCCAGTGGGTGGGCCAGAAACCAAGCCAGTGGGTGGGCCAGTAACCAGGCCAGTGGTTGGACCAGTAACCAGGCCACTGGTTGGACCAGTAACCAGGCCAGTGGGTGGGCCAGTAACCAGGCCAGTGGGTGGGCCAGTTACCAGGCCAGTTGGTGGGCCACTAACCAGCCCACTGGTGGGGCCAGAAGCCAAGCCGGCAGATGAGCCAGTGAGTGGGCCAGTAACCAGGCCAGTGGGTTGGCCAGTGGGGGGACCAGTGGCCGGGCCAATCGGTCGGTCAGCCGACGGCATGGTACGCACTTGGATGTAGCCGCCACCTTGGTCAGTCACAGTCTGTGGGCGCTGATGGTAAGCGGGTGGTGTGGTCTGCTGCTGCCAATGGGCGGATCTGGTGTGGTACGGTGGCTTGCCAAACTGGGTTGGTGGGGAGTGGATGTCCACTGCTGCCTTCTGATCATCCTGTGTGATGAAGTAAATTATAATAAACTGTTGCAAACTGCTCACTGACTAAAATTACCTGCAATACATTAATCTCAAAAGTTAGAGGGCCTGACGTTTCGATCCTAGCAGGACCTTTCTCAAAGGCAAAGGTTTAGGCACGGGCTTAGGCTTCGGTCATAATAGGCTTTGGGCATCTAGAAACAAGTGTTTGGCCCCATTTGCTTGGTGGATACTCTGTACTTCTCTGGCCAACAAACCTTCAAATTCGGCGACAGACCACGACCTAAATTTCAAGGTTTTGTCAGACGGAGACGAAGCCTGAGCCCGAGCCTGATCCATGGATCTATAAACGGCCAATATCAGGCACTTTAATGGTGAAAAATACAAAGTGGAACTTTGGGTGGCAACCTGAATTTATGAAGCAAGGCTTTCCTTGCTGAAGCAGATTTCAATGCATGATGGGTGGCTCTATGGCAGACTCACATGACTTGTTACTCAGACTCACATGACTTGTTACTCAGACTCACATGACTTGTTACTCAAACTCACATGACTTGTTACTCAGACTCACATGACTTGTTACTCAGACTCACATGACTTGTTACTCAGACTCACATGACTTGTTACTCAGACTCACATGACTTGTTACTCAGACTCACATGACTTGTTACTCAGACTCACATGACTTGTTACTCAGACTGACATGACTTGTTACTCAGACTCCATTGACTTGTTACTCAGACTCACATGACTTGTTACTCAGACTCACATGACTTGTTACTCAGACTCACATGACTTGTTACTCAGACTCACATGACTTGTTACTCAGACTCACATGACTTGTTACTCAGACTCACATGACTTGTTACTCAGACTCAAATGACTTGTTACTCAGACTCACATGACTTGTTACTCAGACTCAAATGACTTGTTACTCAGACTCACATGACTTGTTACTCAGACTCACATGACTTGTTACTCAGACTCACATGACTTGTTACTCAGACTCACATGACTTGTTACTCAGACTCACATGACTTGTTACTCAGACTCACATGACTTGTTACTCAGACTCACATGACTTGTTACTCAGACTCAAATGACTTGTTACTCAGACTCACATGACTTGTTACTCAGACTCAAATGACTTGTTACTCAGACTCACATGACTTGTTACTCAGACTCAAATGACTTGTTACTCAGACTCACATGAATTGTTACTCAGACTCACATGACTTGTTACTCAGACTCACATGACTTGTTACTCAGACTCACATGACTTGTTACTCAGACTCACATGACTTGTTACTCAGACTCAAGACTTGTTACCAACTTTGGACTTTGGACAATTTCTTGTTCATACACTGTGTGAGTAGGCCTACTACTGGTAAATGTGATCTGAGGAGAACTGTCGAAAGATTGGGAAATGCGTTTCTACTATCCTAAAGACGACTCAAGAGTCAGGCTCAGGGGTTGACCTCTGTGACTCGGGACACAGACTCTGTCTTGATCTGGGGCCTGGAGAGATTTAAATTGGACTCACACTGGGACTATATTCTGTGACTTAAGTAAAAAAAGCCCTTTTCCTGAACCCGGCTTAGGCTCAGGCTCTGTCCCCATTTCTTTCATGCACTCCACAGAATAAGGCGTGAAAACAGGCGACCCTTTGGTTTCGATTGTGAAGATGACATTCCCTCTTGAAAAAGATGTTCAAGATTCAACTCCAACAAATAACCCCAATCCTGTTTTTGTTTTTTTATAAGCCGCGTTTCCACTGGACTAAAATTTAACCGAGACGATGGTTAAAGTAACCGAGCTGGCAAAAATCATTTGTGCACAGTGCATGTACGCCGAGTTGCATTTTACCGAGTGGTGCGTTCCCACTGGACTAATCAGCTCGGTTAAACTTACCTGGTTACTTTAACTGGGCAGAGGTTGGCCAGTTAAAGTAACCATTCGATTCAGTTAAAGTAACCAAGAGAAAATTCAAGTGGGCCGTTTCCACTGGACTTAAAATAGGAAAAGCAACCATAGTCTCGGTTACTTTGACCAAAATAAGTCTGGTGGAAACGCGGCTTTAGCTACTGGATAGCCGAGACGAAGCTGGAGCCTCAGTCAGAGCCTAAGACGGGTATTTTGGGGGGATGACAGGGCCAAATCTGCTGCATGGCACTGCCCCCTGGGCCCTCACCTCTTGCATTTGGTGGCCCATCGTAGGCTGCAGCACCCCTTGCTGCTGCAGCAACAACCCTTGCTGCTGCAGCACCTGGAAGGCAATGTCTGCCGCCATGCTGATGGCCCGGCACACCTCCTCCGCACAGACGTCTGACTCGAAGACGTGGCAGACAAACTGCGGCTGGTACCTGGTGCCCTGCCGCCGCGTGATGAAGGCAAACAGCCTGCGGGATGACCGGCCAACAATTCAAATGACTCCTTTACTTAGAGACAGATCCAAATGAACGGGTCTGGCTATGGCTATGGCCCTGGATACCGTACGGCTATGGCTATGGATTCCATACAGCTATGCCTATACAGCTATGCTGAAGTAACATGCCATTACATTGTCCAAAATGCTTAAGCTATAACCGGAAATAGCACTCCAATCGACAGGAATTGACTGTGGACTGCTAACTACTGATCAAATAGCAATACAGCGGAACGTCGCTATATACGAATGCCGATAATATACCAAACATTTGACTATAACGAACATGCATTTTGGCTCCTGATTTTTGTGCACAAAATATGTGGCTGAAATTGCTATAACGAACAACCCCTATACCGAACATTTTTAATTAATTCCGGGATGTTCATTATAGCGACATTCCAATGTACCAGTTGTACTCTTAGCTACAGCAGTAGCCATTTATTTTGATCCAGATTCATTTTGTTAACACAGCTTCATGGATACTCATCAATCAATCCAATTAATTATCAATCCAGACTAACCCTCGCCTTTGACCTTCCCCTTCTTCAATCCCCTCCCAACTGCTGAACTTTAATTTCCTCTCTTTTTGTCTATCTACCGGAATTCATACTGCCGATTCTGTTGTGTGTGGCTATAAGCCAGGCACTCCAATGACTGGCATCACTGGCGGTGCCAACACTCCGTGAAGTATGTATGAACTGAGAATTGAGAATCACTAAAGACAATTTCTACGTGCCACTTACTGCCACTTAAATGTTTTAGATTTTTTTAACAACATCGTTTTTTTAACCAGCAGTTTAAGCAACAAAATTTTTCTAATTGTTATAAATATTGAAATTGTACTTTTTGTAATTGTTCTAAATATTTTTGTGTTTTTATATAAATTTTTAGTGCCTTTTGTTTAAGATCAAACAAAGATGACATGTGTACATCAGTCCAAACAGCTATGCTTTTAACTTCTTATTTTTAATTGTGGTATTAATTTTTACTTTTTAATGTGGCTCTGTGCAGACTGTTGAGATGTATGTGTGGCGGTCTTTAAACAATAAATATTATTATCATTACAAAAGATGTTTAGACAAAAAAAAAAACATTATGGTCACCGTTTGTTTTCCTGATGAGCAGCCCAGAAGGAGATGTCCGTCAGTTCATGGTGAGCTCTGACTGTCTGCTTGACTGTGTCCAACAATCTGAGGTGTAACAAATAGGTAAAAAAAAACTAGTCAACTAGTCTTTAAATGGAGTGGAAAAGGGAGAGGAGGAGAAGGAGCTGAAGGAGGGTGATGATGATGAGCTTGAGGAGGAAGATGAGAAGGAGCTGAAGGAGAAGGATAACGATAAGGGTGATGATAGGGAGCTTGAGGAGGAAGATGAGGACGAACTGAAGGAGGATGAGGAGCAGGTAGAGGAGCTGAAGGATGAGGGTGATGAGGAGCTCAAGGAGAAGGACGATGAGGAGGAGAAGGAGCTGAAGTGTGAGGGTGATGATGAGGGTGATGATGAGGAGCTGAAGGAGAAGGATGACGATGAGCTGACGGAGGATGAGGAGGAGGCAGAGGAGCTAAAGAAGGGTGATGATGAGGAGCTGGTGGAGGAAGATGAGGAGGAGAAGGAGCTGAAGGAGAAGGATGACGATGAGGGTGATGATGATGAGCTGATGGAGGAAGATGAGGAACTGAAGAATGAGGAGAGCTAAAGAAGGAGGGTGATTCTGAGGAGCTGAAGGAGGAGCATGAGGAGGAGAAGGAGCTGAAGGAAAAGGATGAGGATGAGGGTGATGATGAGCTGACGGAGGATGAGGAGGAACTGAAGGAGGATGAGGAGGAGGAACTCGAGAAGAAGCTGGGGGGAGGTGGAGCAGATAATTGAGCAAATAAGGCGAGAACAAATATAACAGAATATGTACAGACTGCTTATCGTGTTGGGGGAGTCAGGGAGGGATACAGATAGCCAATGGCAAGTCTGACCTCAGCGACTGGCTGGATATGACCAGGTTGAGCTCCGTCATCTTGAAGATGTCGTGGATGGCTCGGGCGGCCATGATCTTGCGGATGGTGTCCATGACCACGTCCAGGCCCTTGTCCCACCGCACCTCCATGGAGCCCAGGAAGCGCAGCCGGAACGTCTGCACGTGGGTGATGCTGTCGTCGCCGGCCACAGGCCCACCGACTGCAGAAAGAAGGGAGAGCAAGACAGAGAGTGAGGGACGATAATCAAAGTCCGTCCACACCAAGGTGAGCTCCACCTTGGCCTCATTACACACTCTGGCATGCTCCCCCTCCTCCAGTCTACCCACAGCCTGCCAGGAGTCGTAATTGCCGGTCAGTCAAGAGTGGCGCCAGGACTCCACGTGGCCCCCATGAACAATGGAGGAGTGAGGGTGGGATGATCATGAATATGCCGGAGCTCTTCTCACAGTGAACGGACTACAGGCATGTAAAGGGCCTGTTCAAAAGCATGACTTGGGCTCTTCAAAGCCAGGGCCTTACTATTGCACGTGGTGTCATCGTCAACTCCTTTCATGATCTACCAGCAGTTTGCTTAAAGATTGTTTGATCAGGTACTTCTTGACATATTGACCCATCAGAGGGAGGCCTCGCTCTCTAACTTTATTCGAGGGATCATTGAGCTGTATCGTTGCCAGCCATTCACAATCAGCGACTATCACATAGACTTACTTTAACAGCGTTTCCGCTCACCAAAAAACAAAAACCGCACTCGCCTACCTTGAGCGGGTCTGGTCTCTGCCGCGGGCTCCCCAAACGGGTTCACCCGTCGCTGGGGACCCTCCTTGGTGGGCATGGCCTGCCTGAAGGCATGGCCGACGGGCAGGGCGGGCGCCTGCTCCTCACTGGGCGTGATCATATCAAACTGGATGGGCGTGGAGGAGAGCAGAGAGTCCAGGGGCGACGGAGGCGGGGTGTCGGACGGCTCCTGGCTGCCCGAACCCGACCGAGATCTCCGCTGTCCACTAGGAGGGAGGAGAAGGATCACAACTGTCAGAAATTCTCCCTTCAGGTATCGGAACAGCTTCTTCCCTCAATCTGAAATTCCCTTCCTGGTTCATATTTTCCCACAGCCTATGATCTTGGCCTTTTTAAAAGAAGTGTCAATTCCTAGCTCCAGCCTTCCTGAGACCCTCTCTACCTCCTTCTTTCCTTTGCCCTTAACCTTGAGTGGCTTTATAGCCTTGTTTTGGGTGAATTTGCATTTTAAAAAATCTTTCCTTTAAGGGTTGAATTGCTTCTGACTGGTGCCCCCACCCCCAGCAAAGACTAGTTGAGTATTTATGGAGTCCACCATCTAAGGGCTGGATAGCTCAGATGGTAAGAGCACTGAGGTATCGCCTTCATATCCCAGTCCAGTCAAAGTTTTCTTTGCCAATTTTTCACTGTCCTTTACCTTAGATAAGAAATTTGCATTGTGATATCACTATGTGGTCAGAGAGTCATCTCTTTTATCACGGAGTGTGGCTCCTTCAATAGAGCCGGTAACTCTCTTTACCGAAGACCACACCATCCACTGGGACCAGCCAAGCTCATCACCAGCACCGAGCATTGGTACCCCCGTCGCATCAGGGAAGCCATCGAGATATACTGACACAACACTGTCCCCCAAGACATAGGTGTTAACATCAGCGACATCTGGCGCCCTATCCTCAACCCCCCCCTGTCTGATGGGTCTCCTATACCCTAGGACAACTAGGCCCCCCCCTCCCACTAGTTTCCCCCTTGGCAACAGTTGTTCACTCCCCTAGCAGTCAACCACTTATGACACACATGAGTGAGCACACACACAGTACACCCACAACTAGGATCCTGTGCAGCATCCTCTGTTCCCGCCTTTACAGTTCCCGCCTTCACCCTTCATTGAGCTAATCCCCTCACCAGGATCCCTCTCTACACTAAATAAGCCCCACTCCCAGTTACAATCCAGCAGTCTCCTGAAGACGAGCAGTGTACACTATTCGAAACATCGAGTTACTCCGGTTCTTTTCAGACACTTAAAAGAGAATTTACATGGTGTCATCGCAAACCTAATTATCCTACTATTCTCACCATGCAAAATCTCATTTAACTCTCTTCAGCGCCATACTCCTTCTCACAAGAGATGACCTCGCATGGCGCCACTGCAAACTTTCCGCATTGCCTTGCCTTTCTTCTGTACTTTGAGAAAGGCTTCTGGGAGGATCCCAACATCAGGACCACTGATTTCTTAAGATTTTTCATACCATTTCAGCCACGGTTCTAAGAGCATATTGAGTGTGTTCCATGGTCAGGGCACCCATTCAAAGTCAAAGCTGTGGATGCAACAACCCTGTTCAGCTTCACACAGTTGGCCATTCACTGTACCCATCATGGTCACAGCTGTGATTATTCAGAAGTTTGATTTATACATGACTCATGCTTGCTACTTGTACACAAGGGTACTATTGAATTATCAATTACAAATGAATGAATTATTCATGAGGCTGGGTTGACCTATGCATCTGAGTTGATGTGTGCCCGGGGTACTACAGAATTTCATTATACATAAGTGTGACATAGCCAATTAATAAAACATAAGGATACCAAATGAAATCATTCGTGGACCTGGGCTGACCTATGCATCTGTGTTTATGTGTGCCCAGGGTACTACAGAAGTTCATTATTCATAAGTGTGACCTAGCTAATGAATAAAACATGTGGATACCAAATGAAATCATTCGTGGACCTGGGCTGACCTATGCGTCTGTGTTGATGTGTACCTGGGGTACTACAGAATGTCATTATTCATAAGTGTGACCTGGCCAAGGTTACTATGTACCCAAGGGTGCTATGAGTGAATACTGAATCCCATAAAATGAGTTTGAACTAACCTTTGCTTCTGGGGGATGTTGGGCAGAGATGCAGGCTGTTTGGGCCGGGTGCCTCCTCCCCCTCCTCCTGTGGGTGAGGCGAGGCTGTTACCGCCCGTCCCCTGGGGGGACAGGCCTGCGAAGGCTCCGCCTGCCAGTGGGCCACCCAGGGCGCGAGACCGGGCATCTCCGGCAGCCGAAGAGAAGGGGACGTCCATCTGGGCCCCCCCAAAAAAACCAAAACCACCAAACAAAATTGTCAGAATTTACCCTCAGCATCTCCTTATACTTGTGATTTTAGCTGCACCGTATTTTCTTTTGCTGTCATGAATATCCTATAATCCCTTCCAACGCCTTTATTTCTATTCTTTACTCCATGAACATTCTATCCTTATACACATGTATGTATAGCAAGTACAAAGAGTGTTGGCATGTTTGCTGTAACTTCATTCCTTCTGCCCTGTAACTTCATTCCTTCTGCCCTGTAACTTCATTCCTTCTGCCCTGTAACTTCATTCCTCCCCCCCCCTGTAACATCATTCCTTCCCCCCTGTAACTTCATTTCTTCCCCCTGTAACTTCATTCCTTCCCTCCCCTGTAACTTTATTCCTTCCGCCCTGTAACTTTATTCCTTCCGCCCTGTAACTTCATTCCTTCCGCCCTGTAACTTCATTCCTTCTGCCCTGTAACTTCATTCCTTCTGCCCTGTAACTTCATTCCTTCCGCCCTGTAACTTCATTCCTTCCGCCCTGTAACTTCATTCCTTCCGCCCTGTAACTTCATTCCTTCCGCCCTGTAACTTTATTCCTTCCGCCCTGTAACTTCATTCCTTCCGCCCTGTAACTTCATTCCTTCTGCCCTGTAACTTCATTCCTTCTGCCCTGTAACTTCATTCCTTCCGCCCTGTAACTTCATTCCTTCTGCCCTGTAACTTCATTCCTTCTGCCCTGTAACTTCATTCCTTCTGCCCTGTAACTTCATTCCTTCTGCCCTGTAACTTAATTCCTTCTGCCCTGTAACTTCATTCCTTCCGCCCTGTAACTTCATTCCTTCCACTCTGTAACTTCCGTTTGACTAACAAAGGTAGGCATTTCCCCCGGAAGTCCCTGCAAGTATTGTTGAGTTGGCTAGAGTTGAAGCTGTGGAACAGTGTTGACTTTTGAATGAGGTAATCTGCATGAGTGACCACTCGTGACCATTTCAAATTTTGGACATAGTGGAGCCATTGGAGCACCATAGTCTTGGTGCAGCACAATCAATCCAAAGATACCCTTTTTGTACCCCAAAAAGCCGAGGATTTTTCAGAGATTCAAGAGCAGAAGTAGATTGGTGCTTTCAGGTTTCAACTGTGTTATTGAGAAATGCATTCCTGCAGCAGACAACTGCTAAGGTTTAAGGCTGTTTCTGACATTCTATTTTCTGAAGTTCAATGTCTCTGCTATGGTATACTCAGATATAAAATCCACAATGTCGACAGGGATTCCCATACAAAACAAACATGGCTTGGGCTATGGCTAAGGCTCTGGCTCTTGCTCCACTTCCAACATCAAGTAGATTTCCTAAAAAATCAATTGTTCCACTTTCTTCAATTGACAAGGGATCCCTGCCAGTTTTCTTTCCTTTTATGTAAAGCAATTTTCTTTCTGAATTTTTACAAAAAATGGAGAGAGGCCTTTACCTGAGGTGACTTCTCTCGCATGTAGAAGCCACTGGAGATTGAGCGGATTGTGGTAATCCACTCGGCACGATCCGACTCACTCATGCACTGGAGGCTGACCAGCCTGAGAAGAGAGAAAGAGACAAGGCACGGGCTGTGGCTATGGCTGATACACTTCACAATCTCAACCTGTGGTTGGGGTTACGGCTGTGGCTACGTCTAGGGCTGTGGCTACTACGATGGGCTTAGGGCGTCATCAGTTTGAGCTACTCACCTCTTGGTGTCCTCTGGTCTCGTCACTTGAAAGACAAATCTGCGGTCGTCTACCTCTGCTGCATTGACCGTGCAGCCATCCAAATCAATGACAAGACTGCCGGCGATCTGCACCAAGGAAATTAAACCAACAAGCAGACGTCAAAAGCTTGGCTTCGTTCTTTTCTTTTACTGCAGGAAGTAGAAGAGAAACTTTTTCCGGACCCGTTTGAAACAGAAGGTCCATTGTAGCGCTAATTGCACCATGAATCTTTCCTCTGTGAGACCATTCATATCACAACAATTAAGAGGGCATGATATTTCAATCCCAGCAGGACCTTTCTCATTCTGCCTCTGAGAAAGATCCTGCTAGGATCAAATCATCAGGTTTTTTAAATTTTTAAATTTCCATTTTGGTTAAATAAAGCAAGTATAAAGCAGTTTGCAACATTCTTGCAATACTTTAGGTGAAACGGCATTTTCATATCACATAAAAAAATTAACTGACTGGACCGGAACTTAAAACCTGAGACCTCTGGATTAACGTACCGGTGCATTCCAACCCTTAACTGCCGTATATCTCCAGGGATCACGCCCCCGCTGAAAGCAGCGACCGTGTAAGGGCTGGATTGCTCGGATGAAAGAGCACTGGTACGTTAACCCAGAGGTCTCGGGGTTCAAGTCCAGGTCCAGTCAAAGCTCTCTTTGCCAATTGTTCAATTTCAGTTTTGGTGTAATTACTGTGGACATGCTCACTTGGTGTTCCACGAGCCAATGCTTGGGGACGGAACAAATCTGAAGGACGTGGTAACTGAACTCGGGTTTTCCCAAGAGGTTTGATGACACTTTGCAGCGCGCATAAGTGGGGTGTTTGTCAAAGTTTTTGTTGGAGAAATATTTACCTGACCCTTGGCGTTGCTCATGAGGTTGCCGCCCTGCGTGAAGAAGTACTGCCGGTCCCAGCGGTGACCGAGTCCAGACTTGCTACAGAGATGAAGGAAGGAAGGGAGAACGTGGCCGGATCAAATACAGCATTATCCGTCAAGCTTCGATAGAGTTCAGATAGTAACCACGCTCCGAGGCCACCTTGCAGCCTCCCGGGGTTTTTCCGATCGATCATTTTGTTATGTAAACGATGTAGTCTCAGGCCGAGAGGACCGTAACCGCATAAACTATTTGGCCTACGCCCAAACACAATGTAACAATTATATTGAATGAAGGCTCTCAGGAGATATAAGGCGTAGGGCGTGGCGGTTTGAACCAGTGGTTGTCGGACTGTCCTCGGGACACATCTCAACCTCGTTCTGTTCTGTGAGCTAAGTTACATTAAATTATGTTTGCTTAGTTTTGGTATTTGCTTAGTATGCAGCATACAGTGTACGTTGCTTCCTTGCCTTGGTTATTCAAGTAGTCTATGGGTATAAGCTGAGGATAAACTGACCCTCATAACAATATTGAATTTCAAGAAATATAACATAACTCAAATGACCCAACATGAAAATCTAAAAATTGTAGCGGACTAGCCGTTTTTCATCTTGGCAGGACCTTTCTCAGTCATACTGAAATCCAGTTGTTATAAGAATGGAAGATGACAGTCTGTTCTGGTAATGGTGGGTGTGTCAAAAACTAGAGACTTTGCAGTGACACCTTTGAGTGCCTTTCTGCCTTTGAGAAAAGAATCGAAAGATCAGGCCCTCCAAATTTTCAAGATTTATGTATTGCAGGTCATTTTAGTCAGTGAGCAGTTTGCAACAGTTTTTGTACTAACTTTGTGACTATCAGAAGTCGTTTATGTATACGAGAGGACTGTGCTGTTGCCAGGAAACAATCGCAGTACCTTCTGGTCATGAGGTGGCCAGCCATCTGGCTGAGGTTGGTCTTGATCGGCCTGGTTTGCATCTGCATGTCCGGGGTGGGCTCAGGCATGAAGTAGTAGGTGGAGCCCTCCATGATCTCCTGGGTCTTGTCGCTGGAGCGCTGCGCCAACTGGCCCATCTCGGCATGAACGCTGCCACACAAACACAAACACACACCTGTACACGCGTACACTTGTGGGGTATTCTCTTTGTTCTCGTGTACTAAAAAAAAACACGCTCCCAGAAAAGCCTAATTCAAATCGCTCTCGAACCAGAATCGAACCAGAATCACTTTACTAGGCTGAAATTTCTAGCGAACGTCCCTTAAATAAAACAGTTCTATTTGCGACAGATAAACATACCTCGGAAATTCCTCCTTTTTGAGATAATTCCAAATAACCAGTTTTGTGAAAACCTTATGGGGTACCAAAAAAGTACCCCACAAGGAGCGGTCCATTGTTCTGAGTACCCACCCATTGTTCCGGTACCCCACAACCCACCTTATGTGCGCCCACACACACAAAGGAACGTCAACCTTGAAAACTCCCCTTTTGCAGCAACGTTACCAATGGGGGTGACCGTACACACACACAAACATGTATTGCTATTCTATTATGCACAGCAAGTTGTTTGAACTGAAGCATTCCTACCAAACTCTTTTGAAAACACCTGCAAATTTCTCTGTCACTGCTATATTGGTCATTTTGTATCAGACCAACAGACCGTCTAACCCAAGTTCTTCAAAATTTTGATTAAAGAAGACCACAATTTAATTATTCTTTTATTTGATTGTCTTCTTGGATTTTTGTTAAACTGTGTATGTATTTTATATGTGTTACTGAAGCATAAATAAAAGTGAATGGACCGTGTACAAATACCCATTATAATAATAATAATAATAACATTATTATTATTTTACAGGGTGCCTGTATCCGTCTCAACTGATGCTCAAGAGCCCCTAGCTGGTGATTGCAGTCATACAAGCCCCGTTTTTTTATACAAGAGTCAGGCATGCAACTGTTGAATTGTAATAAAAAGGGGAAAACGTCCAAATGAAACTGCGAGCGCGAAGCACGAAGCCCTTACAGCGTGGGGTTTGGGGCCCGCTTAAGGGCAACTGAAAATGTTGGATTCTAAATGCTCTGTGGTGCATTTTGAGCAGTTTTTGACCACTTATGACTTTAAGCTGAGTGATAGATTTTAACCTTTTTCAAGGCATACACCAAGAAACTTGAATTTTTGTTTACACAAAATGAAAAGTAAACATCAAAGTTTTTAATATGATCTTAGCATGTGTTTTAAAAAATAGTTAGGGGAGAAGAAATATCCTTCTTTTTTTTTTCGATATGATTTTTTTTACGGCCGAATTAATAAAAAAGCGGAAATCCGCGGATCCGCGGAAAAGTTTCATGACTGAAGAGTGAGCGAGGCCCAATGGATTGATCAAACTAATCATCCATCGGGACAGTACCCCCTCCCCTCCCCACCCAAGCTCCCCAGACTTGGCCTACCTCTGCAGGCTCTCGGTGATGTGGGACAGGTAGTCCTCAGTCTGCTTGGAGATGGTCTCCTTGCCCAGGCGGAAGAAGAAGAGCTGAGCCCTGAAGAAGCCCAGCATGGGAGACAGCAGGTTGGAGGTGCGCTTGTACTGAAAGAAATTCAGCGCGTTGTAGTAGTGCAGGGAATTCTGAATGGATCAAAAGGAAGTGGTGAGGATGATAAAAAAAAAAAAAAACAAGAAACAAATTGAATCTCGAATACACATAGTATAAGTGCGAATAGAAGGATTTTTATGGTGAGAATAGCGGGTGACACCGTGCAAAATTCTTTTTTGTGAGTATGTGTGGTTCTGAAAAGAACCGGAGGAACAGCCAATCATCACAATGGTGGTTCGCCGCCCAATTAGCATACAAGATTACTGTCCAATCATTACAATGGTTTGCCGCCCAATTAGCATACAAGAATACTGTCCAATCATCACAATGGTGGTTCGTCGCCCAATTAGCATACAAGAATACTGCCCAATCATCAGAACGGTTCGCTGCCCAATTAGCATACAAGATTACTGTCCAATCAGCACAAAGGCCTGCTATCCAATCAGCATCTAGTATTTCTGTCCAATCAGATTGCTTCACAATGACCCCCCCAAAAAACTTCTCTCCAATCGGATCAGAGGACTTTTGCCCGATCAAGGAAAAACTAACAGCAAAGGAGAATCAGAAGTTTAGCAGCTACTCAACCTGCAGCATTTTCTTCCTGCACGTGTAGAGTTCATCGTTTGCATCGATTCTGGCCTTGGTCTCATTCTCTTTCTTCTTGGACACGCGGCAGTACTTGACGATTGCAGCCTCATGCTCTGAAAGACAAACAAACAAAGAGTGTGGAATTATTCATGCCGTACATGACTTGACTCGTACAGCCGATTCTCCTCGACCCAAGATCAAAGCTTAAAAGCTCTCTGCTTTTTTCATCACTAACGACGGCCAAACAAGGTCCCCTATTCGGTTCAGGCCTTTGAATGCAGCAATTTAGTACCGACAAATATTTCAAAATCAATCACGTTCCTATGATTGTTCTTTTTTTCTTTAATTAACACAAATTTAGAAGATGAAGAGGGCCTGACATTTAGATCCTTGCAGAAACTTTGTGAACGGTTCTTCTGAGAAAGCTCCTGCTTAGATGACAATGTCAGGCCATTTAAATTTTGAGATTTGTATATTCTCGTCATTCTTTGTTGCCAACTGCTACTGATGGAGTCAAACTTTTCTGAAAAGTTCTGTGGGGAGTGAAATGAAAGGCCCCTTTTTTTTCATTACAAAAGATTTCGCAGAAAGTTGCACTTAATGATTTTCTCATTTTCTTGACCTGAAGTCTTCACGTGTACAACTGTTTAGCAGTGCACCTTGTTCAAGCATGCGGTTCAGTTCCTTCATGTTGGTGACCTCCGTCAGCTCGCCATTGGTGAATGAGGTCAAAGGTTGGACCATCAGGTCATTCAGCTGCGTGGAGTGAGCTGTGTGCACCGAGCTCACCTGAGCAAAATGGTATGGCGAGCCAACAGAACAAAAAAAATTACTGAAAAAAAAAGATTTGAGAAAGATGGCACTCAAGGCAATGGAAGCTGTTCAGTAGTTGAGCACTGGAATCTCAACTGAAGAGTCTCAGGTTCGAGTGTGGCTCAGGTAAAATTTCATCTCTTGCTGAAATTTTCCCCTCATTGATAGCAAATCCAACTCATGCTATTGGCGATGCAAAACGGAAAGCTTTCAGAGGAGGTGGGAGTGGAACTGAGTTTGTTCTCGAAGGGAAAATCAGCCACAGCATTAAGAAGACATTTTTAATTGAATAGCTGGACACCATAAAAAAGAGAAAAACCACGCAATCCACAAAACTGGTCCAAACACTATATTACATGTCTTTTGTGACTAAGTGACTTAGTGACTAAACTGACCACAAAAAAAATAAAAAAAATTAAGAGGGCCAGATGTTTCCAACCCACAAAATGTAGGTATATAAAGTGCTTGATAATATCATATAAAAGTGTTGTCCACTAATCACAATCTTGACCGGGAATTTATATAAACCTTCAAAAGGTACAGGACCAGATGTGTCAATTCTTGCAGGCCCTTTCAAAAAAGCCATATTCCGTCTTTGAGAAAGGTAGTGCTCGTATTGCAACATTGGGCACTCACGTTCTATTTTCTGTCAGCGAGAATTGCTTCTTTTCCTGAAGGTTCACACAATTCATCAACTACGATGGCAAGTTGGCAACTCAACTCACCTCCTCTATTGTCTTGCCAAACTGCTTGAGGGTTGAAGCCAAAATGCTGTCGTCCCTACCGAGAGGGAATCGCTGCCACGATGGAGACAAGATGAAACAGTTAAAATCTGAAATCAATGAAGTGCTGATGGGAAAAGAAACAGGTAATGTCGACACCATCTCTTGTAAAAATAGCAACCGTGTTAACATTTGGGAGGACGGTTTGAAATGTTGGCGGCCAGTTAAGATTTTAATTTGGTGGCCCCCAGCTGGCAAGTTGGAAAGGTCAACAAATCCTAAAGCTGTGTCCGAATATTATTGGCTGTGGCTTGAAGAAACATGTAACTCTACGGGACATGGCTGAAGCCGCTCGTTGACGACTTCTATAGACCTCGCCTGTAATTTCAAGCTGTAGCCAATGAATACACCGATCCAGTAGGCCACGCCCACCATAGCAACGGCCAAGCAACTGCGCACATGCACACAACATGTCACAATCGCCCACACGCCGTGCGCATCAACTGCACGGCCGCAACCACCGAAAGCACTTCTCTCCGTTGCACTTTGGTTTTGGAAAAGGCCAAAAATGTACAAAATGTACACCGCTTGACCATGGTTAAGGATGAAACTCGGGTACACAAAGGAATTGCCTGGTACATACGAAACAAAAGTAAACACAACGAAAAGTGTGTAATAAAGAATACAAAATCTAAAATGTTATGTCGGACAAAATGGCGGAAATTTGTAGGACCTTAAATCACGCATTGTGATTGGTCAATTTGTCGAGGGGCGTGGCCTGCTGGATCGGTGTATTTGGACCCAGCCCAACTCTGCAATATAACAATGGGAGGAAGGTTTCTGGCCTCTCAACTCACCAGCATTTCATACTCCTGGAGTTTCTTGGAGAGTGTCTGAAGAGCACCCGAAAGTGCATTCTGAGGAACCAACAGATTTACAGTCACAATACAATTACGTCACAAAGTTATACATATACAGGATGAGGGAAGGGGACGTGGTTGAATGGTTCGAGGCATTCGTGTGGAGTGCAGAAGGTCGCTGGTTTGAAATCCCACTCGGACCAGAAGCTGGGAACATTCTTTCTGTCCACCCAGCAGCAAATGGGTGCCTGGTTCTCTTTAGTGTTGGGGTAAGGTTGAAAGGCAGCAAAGACAGGAACTGGCCAGCCTACATCACCATGGCCATGCCACGGGCTCGTAAATGTGCTTCTCACATCCACGATCCCCAATGACAATCAACCTTAGCTATAATGATAGTATGGGACATACAGAAAATGCTGCTTACTGATTTGAACACCATTTTTATTTACATATTGCAAAAGCTCATAGGGCCCGACAATTTGATCTTAAGATTTCTGAACAATTTTGAAAAATGAAAAAAAAAATTGACTGAATCTGGGACTTGAACCTGACACCTCTGGTTTTGTGTGTCACTCAGCACTCTTAGTCTTACCATCTGAGCTATCCAGCCCTTAACTGACAGTCTTCCAAAATAATCAACTTATTCTTTGCCAGGGTGGAGGCACCTGTAAGAACTAAGATACATTTCACCATTGCCATTTTTCAAAACAAATAATAATAATAAAAAAAAAACGTTTGAAAAATGGGAAGATATCCTGACCTCACACTCCACAACATGTCGGCAGACAGCCTGCAATCCGGTGACATACTCAGTGTAGAGTGCAGTGTCCTCTTCAAACAGACCCAGCATTGACCGGGCCTGTGTTGGCGCCCATAAAAATCAGACGACCATGAAAGAAAGAAAAAAATGAGATAAAGGGCTGATGAGATTAGGGACAAAATGGCACATTGATCCTAGGCTGCAGGTTTATTCAATTTACACAGTGCAGGTCATGATGAACTAGTGATATTTGTACTGTGTATGGTTAATGATATATTGATATTTTTCAAATAAATTTGCTCCACTAAATAACATTTAAATTTTGGTTGTCATTCATTATCATGTCTGTAGGCCTACTGTATTTGAAGTAAAGGTCACTGCACTGTCATTCATTTTCAAATTCAACTTTTTTCGAGAACTCTTCAAACAAAATTCACAAACCTGTGGTGAATCATCCCTCGCATCCTCCAGGCGAAGGAAGTCAATTCCGGGCATCTTCTTGGTCGCCCTTTTCCGTTCCTCTTCTGCAATTCTGGCGCCGAAACTCGGTGTGAAAAAAGGCACTTTTTCGGAACGTCGGCGACTTGGACTTTTGCAGTGCTCTGCAGTTACTTGCAGTGCTCGACTTGTGCCCAACAGCCGTGTTGTATACCGTGTACATGTACATTCATGTACTGTCATTGACAGTGTACAGACGTACAACTGTACATGTACACAACACACGACAGAACGTCCCAGCCCACTCCATCAAAAGTAGGTCAGCCATCAAGGTCAGCCAGCTGGCCGGCTACCAGTGACTGGTAGGCGAACCCCGGCCCTGTTGATACTGACACCAGTGTAGGGCGATGTTTACACTGCGCGGGGTTACGACACGAGAGGGCGCTCACACCTACATATTGAGTGATAATTATTATACAAAAATCATGTTGCAAACTGCTTACTGACTAAAATTATATGTACCAAAATGCAAATCTCAACATCCAAGCAGAAGTTTTGTCCTTGTCACTCAAGGGAATGGTCCTGCTAGGATCGAAACGTCAGGCCCACTAACTTTTGAGACCTAAATAAATTATTGACATTAAAACAAAAAAGACATGGAGCTTTAGAGGTCTGAAAAAAAAACCTGACTGATTTTTGCTGGCTTTTCAGACAACTTTCAGTGTAATTTAAGCATGCAGTTGCAGTCAGTCAGCACTTGCTGCTTGATTCATTGCTTTAAATTAAATCATTGGTCAATGAATTGAATTGAATTAATTTTTTTTTACTTCAGATGACTGACCTAGCAGTTGGCAATCCAGTATTATGCAATAATGACATGGCGATTCTGACCTCAAAAGTATGAATTCTATCAGTATCAATAATTACTTTTATCTTAGAAATTGGAAATGACTTTTTATAACAATTTTATAACAAAATGATTATCAAGAAAATGAGAAGGAACTGATGTTTGATCCTAACATGATCTTTCTCAAAGACAGAAAGGTCCTGCTAGGATCGAAACGTCAGGCCCTCCTAAGAACTGATATTTGCATGTTGGTAATTTTAGTCATTGAGATGAGCAGTTTGTAACATTTTGCATAATTACATTAAAATGATAAATTGACACAATTGTTTGATTTGAAATCTTGTCTTTATTCACAATTACAACTTAAAGCCAGGGCCTACACAACGTTGGTCGAGGTCAAAGAATAGCATCCATACGTTGTCTGATCAAACATATGCATGAAATAGCACCCCTGTGAAAATTTTAGCTCAATCCGCCAACTGAGTTTTGAGAAAACCGCTTCATTTGTTTCGCGAAAATGCAGCATTCAACGCTGTACTGTTTCGAAAAAATAGTTTAGATCTCAGTGAGACGTAAACTATTTCTTTTACTCATTTCTCCCAAAATACAACATTTTAGGCAGAAATATTTCAGTGAGAGGTTTCTACTATAACAAACTTCAAACTGTATGAGTTGCATGCAAATCAGTGAACATTTCTGTTCTTCGATCTTACCAATGTTGTGTTGGGGTTTTAAAGGCCCAATAAAACATTGGGAAGATCAGAAAACATCAATGTCAACAGATTTCCTTCTAATTTACACAGTTTGTAGATGGTCATGATAGAATCCTCATGTTGAAATCTTACGGTCTGGGATGCTATACTTCCCTGGAAATCTTCACTCAAACATAGACAAATAGTTTATTACTTGGAAGTAATAAACTATTCCTTGCACTACAGAATGGTGCAAAAACCGTAACGTTTTTTTTGCCTTTTTCTACTTTCTCAGATAACCATTTGAGCTAAAACCTTCTCAGGAATCAGGATTGCTTTTTTTGGATGTTTAATGGTTTAACACCCAACCTGTGGCAATCTTTTGACCTTTACCAGTGTTGTATAGAGCCTTTAAGGAAGCTGATCTATGAAATGTGTTGATAGAGGGATGGCAAAATCAGACTGTGCCAAACAGACATAAATAACCTATAGACGGACAGCCATACACAACGCCTATGGAAAACAACATCAGGATACTGTAATGGTGACGGCCCCCGACTAATCGTGAAACCATGGGCGGAAGTAGATGAACAATGTGCACAAACATATGGAGAAATCCCGGAATGATGGATTCAAACTGGATTTTTTGGATGAAACCATGCTCATTGAGATCAAAAGCCCTTTCCAGAGATGACTACATACTCCATTACAGATGTGTATTTGTGTGTTTTATTAAAAATAATATCGAATCAAAATTTGGCGGTCATTTTTCTCGTGGATGGCAGGCCAGTATGCATAATCTTGAACTGAGTTTGTGTACGTGCGTCCGTCCGTGTGACGTGACGAACAAGTTTGCCCATGGTTTTTCACACGTCCTGAAATTACAGTCTAGCACCCACTGTTGTCCTTCTATAGATTATTTACGTCTGTGGTGCCAAAGCATTACATGAAAATCTTTGTACTTTGTTTTTCCATAAATGTACATGTATATTTAGTTGTTTACAATTGCAGCAAAGCATTGGCATATTTATACACAGAGGGATGGCACTGCACTGCACTCATTAACGGCTGCCTCTACAGCGTTACAAAATAGTCTGATTCAAGAGTGATATAACTTGTAGAAAAATAAAATAAAACTTCTAATTACACACAGGAAGCAATCTCAAATGCAGTTTTCTTTATCTAGGTAGTTGTGTAACTTTCACTCTCAATATTGGATTGGATTCAGAATGCTTCTGATCCCACTCATTCCAAATGACTTGCACCTGCAGTTATTTCGTATTTTAAAGAAGACCGATTTTTAAGTCGAATCTCAGAAAGATCAAAGTGCTACAAATCTTGATTCAATATAAGATTAATTAGTCACTAAAATAGATCTGATGGTTTGACCCTTTTCCTCTTCTGAGAAAGGTCTAAACTTTCTAATTTTTCAGATCTGCATTTTGGTAGATTAACCCTAACCAGCATTGAAACCACAATTAACCACACATGGTCATCCTGTGGGAGGATAAGGACCATGCACCATGACATTCCACAGCAGGGTTTTGCGGTGGCCGGTGGTATGTGAGCCTACACCCCTGTGGGCACTGTGGTAAATTGCGGTATACAGTGTGTGTCCTGTGTGGGAGGTGCAAAGCGTTAGGGTTAAGCCACTATAAACTTACCAGTTGGCAAATTTTTTTCATTACTTCAAATCCTGAACAGTTAATCAGAGTGATTTCAAATTCAATACACTCGTGCAGAAAAGTACATCTTCACCAGCAGCAGTAGCGTAGGGAAGAGACAGATATTCCCTTCTATCTGAAAATCCATGCAGGGCCTGGCTGCACCGCTGCCGATGGACAGGGTACCAGTCTACGATTCCTGGTAGAAGTCGTTGAAGTTGAGTCGGAGCATGAACTCCTCCAAGTGGGGCTGGTAACCGCGGGTGACCAGCTTGGCGACAACTGGGATGGCGGAAAAAAGGACGCACCAGATGTGGTATGATTTTCGGTCGAGGAGAATGTATTTCAATGAGGGTTTGACCCGCTCGACGTATAATGGGCATCAATGGGGCATCAAGTAAGGGCAAACACTTGTTGAAAAAACATAACGTAAACCACAGGGTCGCCGATGGGTTAGTGGAGACATCCACCTATCACCTTGGCTTTGTACAGAGATTTCAATCAACGGTTCCAAGGGAAGGCTGGTAAAAATAGATTAGGCCAGGAGTCTGAGGAGACAGAGGAAGACTCTCTTTGTAGAGGCACTCGGAATGATCTGTGAAAGCCAGGATGGGTGACAGCTAGGACGGGTCATCTACCTATTGCCATCACTTTTTACCTACCAAAGCTCAAATCAATGGTTTCAGGGAGAGGGAGGTGAAATAAAGTAGGGGGGGGGACTAGGCTGACGGGGAAAGGGCCTACCTTTGTAGAGGAACTCGGAGTAATCCTTGAAGGCCAGATAGGAGGTCCTGATGGTGTGGAAGGCCGGGTGGACGGCCTGGCCGGTGGCCGGGTCCTGGGCCCAGGGCAGGGCCACCAGCTGGGTGCGCACCTTCAGGATCAGGCACAGGATGTCCGAGATGATCTTCATGACGGGCGCCGCCTTCTTGTTCAGGAGACACCTGGAATTGGAAGTGACGACGGACGACGATGGCAGATGTCACCACAGATGGGAAAGCATGATCAAGCATCGGTGCAAGTACCGTACACTACAGAGTGAACTCAATCATGGTCCAGCAGCCGATTTCGAGAAAAGTTGCTTAAGTTACGCAGCTAACAAATGTTACGTACGTAAGTCTTGCGCCACAATGGCTCTTTTGTGCACTATGCAGAAAGGGTAGCAAAATGTTGCGTAAGTTACGCAACAAAATGTTGCGCACACAACATTTGAAGTTTCGTGAAATTGGCTGCAGGGGTGTATCTAACAGAGACTTATAATCAGGAAGCAGAGGTGTATAACCCCATAACCCTACCCCTTACCCAAAATCTGACTTAACAGAGCAAAACAAATAGTTTTCGACAAATTGATTTTGTGATTGCATAATGACACATTCATAAAATAAACATGTACGAAAAAAAATCTGAATAGTATTTGTTTTTTCCATTAAAAATCCACGATGTCATCACATAATTTACTCTTTTAAGTAATTTGCTCTTTAAAGCTAACCCTAACCCTAACCCTTACCCTAACCATTACCCTAACCCTAACCCTTACTCTAACCCTTACCCTAACCCTTACCCTAACCCTAACCCTAGCCCTAGCCCTTACCCTTACCCTTACCCTAACCTAACCCTTACCCTAACCCCAACTCTTACCCTACCCCTAACCCTAACCCTTACCCTAACCCTAACCCTTACCCTAACCCTAACCCTAACCCAAACCCTAACCCTAACCCTTACCCTAACCCCTACCCTTACCCCAACCCTTACCCTAACCCTAACCCTGACCATAATCCTATCCATTAAGGTCATAAGTAACAATGAGATTAATCAAATTGACCACTGGTCACACTGTGAGCATAAATATGGTAAGCTCCCAGAATCTCTGCAGTCAAGCAGGTGATATGTTCACCTTCCAGTTAGAAAATCCCCTTTTTGGGGGGGAAAGTCTCAAATTGACAAGACGTAGGGAGAATATTGGGAGAGATCCGAGGCTTAAGGTTGTACCGGAGAGTTACTCTACCTGAAGATGGCCTTGTTGAGATACTCGGAATGCTTCTGGTGCAAGTCGTCCAGATTGTGGACCTGAGATGATGACAGGAGAGAGAACTTTACAAAAATTGTGGCTTTGGAAGTGCTATGCTTGGACAAACTGAAGAACTCTGTGCTATGCTTGGACAAACTGAAGAACTCTGTGCTATGCTTGGACAAACTGAAGAACTCTGTGCTATGCTTGGACAAACTGAAGAACTCTGTGCTATGCTTGGACAAACTGAAGAACTCTGTGCTATGCTTGGACAAACTGAAGAACTCTGTGCTATGCTTGGACAAACTGAAGAACTCCGTAGGGGGCATGCACTTCTCGACATGCAGATGGATAGCGCACCTGTAGCTGTCCGTGCTTTGCTTCATTGCCTGCTTGAATGCCTTTGAAGCCAGCAGGCCATAAACCTCTGAAAATGAAAACTGGCCGCTGAGAGTGGACACTGGCTACTGTGAGTGGACAGAGGCTACTGAGAGTGAACACTTGCCACTGAGAGTGGACACTTGCCACTGAGAGTGGACAGAGGCTACTGAGAGTGGACAGAGGCTACTGAAAATGAAAAGTGGCCGCTGAGAGTGGACACTGGCTACTGTGAGTGGACACTGGCTACTGTGAGTGGACAGAGGCTACTGAGAGTGAACACTTGCCACTGAGAGTGGACACTTGCCACTGAGAGTGGACACTGGCTACTGAGAGTGCACACAGGGTTCTGAGAGTGGAAAATGGCAAGAGAATGGACACTTGCCACTGAGAGTGGACACTGGCTACTGTGAGTGGACAGAGGCTACTGAGAGTGAACACTTGCCACTGAGAGTGGACACTGGCCACTGAGAGTGCACACAGGGTTCTGAGAGTGGACACTGGCCACTGAGAGTGGACACTGGCCACTGAGAGTGCACACAGGGTTCTGAGAGTGGACACTGGCCACTGAGAGTGGACACTGGCCACTGAGAGTGGACAGAGGCTACTGAGAGTGAACACTTGCCACTGAGAGTGGACACTGGCCACTGAGAGTGCACACAGGGTTCTGAGAGTGGACACTGGCCACTGGGAGTGGACACTGGCCACTGAGAGTGCACACAGGGTTCTGAGAGTGGACAATGGCAACAGAATGGACACAGGCCACTGAGAGTGGACACAGGCCGCTGAGTGGACACTGGCCACTGAGAGTGGACAATGGCAACAGAATGGACACAGGCCACTGAGAGTGGACACAGGCCGCTGAGAGTGGACACTGGCCACTGAGAGTGCACACAGGGTTCTGAGAGTGGACAATGGCAAGAGAATGGACACAGGCCACTGAGAGTGGACACAGGCCGCTGAGAGTGGACACAGGCCGCTGAGAGGTTACAGGGACCTCTGTAAAGGGCCACTGGCACCTTATTGATGCAAGAGGCTTAGGCCTTCTCTTGTTCCTCACTGACCTCAGACTTCAGCTGTCTCTGGAACTCCTCCCAGGTGACATGGATGACTTGGTTCACCACATAGCCCTGCATCACGTTCACAAAGTGCTGCATCTCATGGCTGATGCAGCCCGGACAGGCAGAAGGAGAAACAAAATGAGACAAAGGAGACTGCCTACAGATATTTATTCTTGTGAGACTGGAGATTTCAAGTTCTGCACGGTCCTTTAATGCTACACAATGTTTGCGGTAACACTGTGCAAGATTATAATTATTATAATATTTTGTATGCAAACCACATCACTGAACGTAATACAACAGACAGCTGGTTAGATAAGTCACTCGATCAGGATCATTAAAATCAGTGAGTGGGCAGGGAGAACTTGTCACATTACAATTATTGATGCCATGACCTACGGGTAGGATATCCGAGTCTGCGATACCCCCACTTTTTCAAGCTCACT
Organism: Luidia sarsii; assembly: GCA_949987565.1. Classification (NCBI taxonomy): domain Eukaryota; kingdom Metazoa; phylum Echinodermata; class Asteroidea; order Paxillosida; family Luidiidae; genus Luidia; species Luidia sarsii. The sequence continues at coordinate 25,026,280 of OX465103.1, read as the reverse complement.
GCAAGCTCACTGGGGCTTTTTTCAGAGCCTCTTTATTTTTTTTAAAGGAAACTCACCGGAAAAGTTGCAGCTGGCGAAACTGTGGAGAATTCCCAGCATGACTCACCATGGCTGAAAAATAAAATGAAATGAATAAACTTAAACCAATGGCTAAACGAGAACTTGTCAAAATGTCAAATCATGTCGAGTGGAAACCTGTAACTAAAAACTGTCGAATAAAATATTTAGTGTTGGGGACAAATTTGGAGGGAGCTGATGGGAACACATTGAAGGCAGGGCAAGGAGGGGAAACAGGGCAAGGAGGGGAAACAGGGCAGGGTAGGGCAGGGCAGGGCATGGCAGGGCATGGTAGGGTAGGGCAGGGCAGGGCAGGGCAGGGCAGGGCAGGGCAGGGCAGGGCAGGGCAGGGCAGGGCAGGGCAGGGCAGGGCAGGGCAGGGCAGGGCAGGGCAGGGCAGGGCAGGGCAGGGCATGGCAGGGCAGGGCAGGGCAGGGCAGGGCAGGGCAGGGCAGGGCAGAGCAGGGGAGAGCAGGGCAGGGCAGGGCAGGGCAGGGCAGGGCAGGGCAGGGCAGGGCAGGGCAGGGCAGGGCAGGGCAGGGCAGGGCAGGGCAGGGCAGGGCAGGGCAGGGCAGGGCAGGGCAGGGCAGGGCAGGGCAGGGCAGGGCAGGGCAGGGCAGGGCAGGGCAGGGCAGGGCAGGGCAGAGCAGGGGAGAGCAGGGCAGGGCAGGGCAGGGCAGGGCAGGGCAGGGCAGGGCAGGGCAGGGCAGGCCAGGGCAGGGCAGGGCAGGGCAGGGCAGGGCAGGGCAGGGCAGGGCAGAGCAGGGCAGGGCAGGGCAGGGCAGGGCAGGGCAGGCCAGGGCAGGGCAGGCCAGGACAGGTTGGGTCAGCCCTTATCTTATACCTCCTCTCTTGAGCTGGAAGTAGATATCTCTCAGGACCCAGGAGATACGTTTGAGCTGCAGCAGGAAGGAGAAGACCCTGTTGTACTTGGCCAGGCAGGTGTCAGTGATCACGATGTTACAGGGCCAGTCCATCTGCCAACAAGAACATTCATCAAGGCATTCATCAATACAATTCAAGTATTCTTTGGACACACAAAATAGAAAGAAAGACGATTTTCAGGCCACTGGAACCTTGGACCAATTTTGTGCAACTTTGCACAACAAATCTTCTACGGTTCAATACGATTCCAAGCAAATGTGGAACAGAGAGGGTCAAAGTGGAAGAAAACCACTGCCATTGGTGGTTTCTACCGACTGTAAGCCCACGTCTACCGACTGTGGGCCCACTTCACTGCTGCGCTAATTCAATCAGTCCAGTGGGGCAAACCCTCAGTGGAATTGGCACCACATCTTCAAGGACCGTTGTAACTGAGACAAAGCTCCCCGAGGCCAGCTTGACTGGGACCTCTCTAGATGTCCACTCACCCTGTACCGTAGCTCCAAACAATCAAAGGTATCGATGGCTGTTGGGAGGAAGACAGACAGAACCAAAGGGAGTGTTACTTCCATTTGAAAGCCAAAGTGACAGAAATCAGGAACTTAAACCACTGAAATAGGCCCCCCCCCCAAAAAAAAAAAAAAAAAAAAAAATATTATCAACTGATATACACTGACATTGATGAAATACAATACAAATACAAATTTTGATAGGTGATAAGTCTGAAGTGAAAATCATACACTGATTGCTGACTTAAATTACCGACATCATCTCAAACAATTAAGAAGGCCTAATGTTTCAATCCTAGCAGGACCTTTCTTAAGGGCATTCTTTGGTGAGATATTGTTAACTTGATAACTCAACTTGATAACTCATCAAAGTTATCAATATCTAAACAAATATCTATAATTCTCAAAAGTTAGAGGGCCTGACGTTTCGATTCTAGCAGGACCGTTCTCAAAAGCAAAGAGAAAGGTCCTGTTAGGATCGAAACGTCAGGCCCTCTAACTTTTGAGATGTATGAATTGCATGTCATATTAGTAAGTGAGCAGTTTGCAACAGTTTTTTGGTATTTACTTCCCCAAAAATATAATGGGCTAGATATTTTGATCCTAGCATGACCTTTCTGCCTTTGAGAAAGGTCATGCTAGGACGTCGAGACCTCTGTATTTAAAAATAAAAAAACGCAGAAAGAAATTGTGCTGTGCAAGTACGGTAGGTTCTATATATATACTGGCAGAGAGAAGATTATTTTTGGATTAGGAGGGAAAAGCTCTCACCATTCGGTCTGAAGACGTGGGGGAGGTACTTCAGACTGAATCCCAGGTTGTTGGCGTACTCGGACTCCCGGCTGGCCGAGTTCTGGATGGCCCGCGCCAGGAGTTGGTTCAGGACGATAGGGGTGAGCAGCTCAGTGGGTCTCAGGCCTTGGGCAACCTGGCCGGGTAAGATTAAAAAAAAAAAAAAATCAATTTGAAAATCAGAATTGCCATCCAAAATGTAGCCTCCAAAATGTAAGAGGGCCTGACGCTACGATCCGAGCAGGATCTTTCTCAAAGGCAGAATGAGTCTTGTCCATGTGGATTTTGATGGAGCTGAGTCTAGTGACGGGGAGGGAGTTGGCTTTGACGGAGTCTTAAAACCACTCTTAGCCCCTTTTCAATGCCCATGACCGCCACTGTTCAAAACTTGCTAAACAATCAGGACTTATGAAAGGAAACAATAAGAGTACACTAAGCTATGTGTACAAGCAATTCAAACCTGGCACTATTGGACATCTGTGTCGCTTTTGTCATGCTACGTATTGTTTTGTGGTAGGCTGAAAAGGGCCTTTGTTTAAAACTTGGACAAATAATGATTGATTGGGAGGGCCAGGGACAGAGCAAGACACTGGCGCTCTAAACTCGGAGATCCCGGCGCAAAGTGGTTTATTCAGCCTCCTTGGTGACTGACCTTCTCAAAGAGCTGGTCGCAGAGCGAGTGCCCAAACTCGCCATCTTCCAGGAAGAGAAAGCTCCGGATGGCAGCAAAGTGCCGGCCAATGCCCAGCTCCACCATGAAGTAGTCCAGGATGCTGCGATTGACCAGGCCAATTCTGGAGAGAGAAATCAAATCGAGGAACGGACCGAGGGACACCCATCCAATTAGAAACGAGGGGCTCTCCATGAAATACGGTACCTTCGTCAAATCATCAGCAATTTTACCTTTTAACTGGACATTGTATTTATAATGTAACAATTGCTTTAATAAAAAAAAAATTAAAAACCTGAACATCAGTATCACTTTACGTTGTTAGCTTCCTAGATCGCTGTACAATTTCACACTATCCAACAGTATTTTAATATTACGTGTGTTCAGTGATTTTGACTGAAGCCTAGTGTAAGTGGCATGTCAGCATGATCTTATTCAGAGGTGAAAAGGAGGTAGCTCGCTGACCAAGTCCTGTGTGCTGAGCATACACGCTGCCCACTTCTGGAGAGAGAGAGAGGTTGGCGATGAGATCATGTATATCATCTCTTAAGAGAGAGAGAGTATGCCTCTGAAAAGAGCCAATAACTCCACATTTCGAGCAATGTGTAGGAGACTGCAAAGGTAGCAACACTGACGCATTAAGACATATAAGAAGCCTGTTTCTTTTTCCAATAAAGGTTGGGAGGGAGAGGGGGAGGTACTTACTGGGCCAGCAGAGGTGCGGTGACAGACCTCCTCATGATAATGGGAAGGGACTGGAGCTCCACCGCCTCCACCCCTTCACTCTCGGCCGCCTGCAGCCCGTAGTCCCCTATCTCCGAGGAGAGCGGCACATAGCCCATGTTGGCCAGCAGGTCTGGCATTGGGGGCAGGTCTGATCCAAAACGCAGTGGACACACAGAAAGTAAAGATGACCCAGGGAAACTAAAGTGGAAGGTTTTCGGTGACACCACGGCCCTTTTCCAAAACCAGGCTTAGGCTTTGGCTCCAGCTTCGTCTTTGTTTATATCCAAAGGCTGAAATCCAAGGTTGAAGTTCTTGGTTGGTGTTGAAGCTTTGGATTCTTTTTTCAAAACGCAGGGTAACCTAATATTCAAAAACGAAGCCAAAGGCCTCCCATTCTCATGCTTTGTACTTTAGAATGGATGAAAGAAAGGGGCAAAGCCGAAGCCTGAGCCCAAGCTGGGTTTTGGAAAAGGGCCCATGTAGCACTTCTCTTTCAAGAAGGAGTGTGGCTCTGAAAAGAGCTGATAACTCTGGTGAGTCTTATCTGACCCAGGGAAAGGATGAAATACAAATAGCTGCCTCATTTTAAAGACACCTCTTTCATCACCTCTTTTCTTTCATCTTCCCTGTGGCTCTCCCACCTGCCTCCCCGTCCCTTGAGGAGACTTACTCAGAGCGTCAAAGTTGTCCTGATAGGATTCCACTGCCTGGCCCATCCAGGGAACTACGGCTGGCTCCTTTGCTGCGTCCGTGTCATCGGGTGCGTGGGTCAGCGACGGCCCGTCGGTTTTCCGCCCAGCGGGGGCGCCGCTGCGGTACATGAAGTTCTGCGCAGTGGAGTCAGAGGGGTGGTGGCCGTGGGGAGCGGCAGCCGCAGACTTCTGTCTCGTCTCTCGCCGACCTGGGCCAGCCACCGATGACGACTGCTTGTCGTCAGGGTACAGCATCGACTGTACGGTGGAGTCGGAGGCATGGCCGAGATAGGGTTTGGCCAAGAGGGGGCCTGGCGGCTGGGAGGTAGGCCCCGACCCTGCATCAGATTCGAAGCCTTCCGGTCGGCTGTCAGCTGGACCGGAGAGCTGCTCTAGAGCGCGCTGTTGCGCCGTGGGGTAGAGGAGGTCTCCCGCGCTGGAATCCCCGGCGTGGCCGTAGGGATTTCTGGTCTTGGTTACCCATCCTCCCCTAGACTCATCCGGAGGACCCCCCTCCAAAGTAGAGTCGGGCGGTCCGCTCCGCAAGGCCGGAGAGGAGGCGACGGGAGGTTCCACCGGCGCCGCGGGGACGAGCGAGATTGTCGAGTCGGAGGGGTGAGGCTGGGCTGCTTTTGCAGCATGTCCCGCCGGATGAGGGTGTTCGGCTCCTCCTTCGGTCGTTCCGTGTCCTCCTTGGGATTGCGAGGCGGCCGGACGGACATCAGTCCCTTCACCCACCGGCAGAGGCCTGGCTTGGACACTCGGATAGAGGATGTCTCCCGCCACGGAGTCTGAGGGATGAGCTGGTGCTGCGGAAGCAGTCGATACCGGCTGGGTCTTGGAGGAGTCTGCCGCCGTGGGCAGACCCAGCAAGTCTTCCAGGACGCCGGAGCGCTTTGCTTGGTGCCCAGCGGCCTTCCTCGCCGGAGCCTCGGTGGGTAGACTGGACCCGATCTGAATCAGGACGTCGTCCACGTCCACATCGTTCGGCGGCGCCATCTCCTGATCGTCGTTGTTGTCGTCGTCCGGGCGAGTCTGCTCCTTGGGGAGGAAGTCTCCGATGGAGACGTCCATCAGGTTGGGAGGGGACGCCGGCCTCCCGCCGTGGCTCTTGGCCGGGCCTCGGCCGGTGCTGCCCCCGCCGATCATCTGGAGGGCGGCCTCGATGTCCTCGTTGGGGAGCTGACCGGTCGGCAAGGCGCCGCTCCCAGCGCGGACGTGGAGGTCGGGTGCAGCAGCCCCGGGAAGCGGTTGATCGGCTGGCTGAGGACCTCCTCCTCCTCCTCCTGGACGAGGAGGTGGAGGAGGAAGCGCAGCGGGATCATCAGGAAGGGGCTTAACATCCACGTGTGCGCTTCCTTGCTGCGGCCCAATCCGCTCGGATGGGGCAAGCAACTGGACGTTGGCGCTGCCGTCCGTTCTGTCGACGGCAAAGCCTGCCACTGAGACGCCTCCCTCCGGAGGTGCGGCGCTCCGTCTCCCACCGGCAGGAGGGGCCTCCTCGGTATCAACCGCCCGATTCTCGACCGCCTCCGGCCGCTCCTCAAGCTCTCCGGCGTCTGCCGCGCCGACCGGCTGCCTCTTGGCTAGCTCCAGCCGCATGCGGGCCTCGTCTCGGGAGAGGAACTCCAGGCGGGCCTGGTCCAGCTGGTGGCGACGGACTCGCCAGAGGGCCTTCCGCTCCCTGGCAGCAGCCTCCTCCGAGAGAGAGGCGTAGTACTCAATCACCTCCTCCCTGTTTAAAACCCCGAAAAAAGGGATAAAGAATGACAACATCATGACTTCCCTGTCTGTCCACTCAACAGCATTCAAGGGACTCCAAGTTACACAATGTACATACTATAAAACTAAAGAATACTGACATTAGTTTCTTTTCTCCGATCCCCTCTGCTAAAGAATACTCCAGGCTGTAGAGAACAGCATTCTATGGATCGGATTCTCTGCTTCAATTCTAACTCAGCCTTGTCTCACAGTCCTATAGACTCTGATAAAGTATTGATTCATGGACTACAGTTTCCCTTGTTTCGCATTCTGTTACCTCTTCTACAGAATACCCCAGACTGTAGAGGGCAGCATTCTACGTACCAGACTCTCTGCTCATACTCAGCCATGGTTTATTGTCACATAGACTCTTATATACTAGAAAAAAACTAAATATACTGATCCATGGACTACAGAACCCCTGGCACCAAGTTTCCCATTCTGTTCCCTCTATACCACAGAATACCTCCAGGCTGTAGAGGGCATCATTCTACGTACCAGACACCCTGCTCCAGCTCATACTCAGCTGTGGTTTATTGTCCTACAGACTCTTATATACTTGAATTAGCTCAATTTACTGATCCGTGGACTACAGAACCCCTGGCACCAAGTTTCCCATTCTGAACACTCTTCTACAGAATAACCCAAGGCTGTAGAGGGCAGCATTCTACGTACCGGACTCTCTGCTCCAGCTCATACTCAGCCTTGGCTTCGCCTTGCTCCCTCTTGGTCAGGGCCTCCATCCGTTCTGCATCCTCCTTTCTCTCCGACTCTTCAGCCACGGAGCGCCGCTAGGAAAAGGCAATAGGAGGCAACATTACACAAATCCTAAGATACAGATATGATGCAAAAAGACCAAAATTTAAATCTCAAACAATGCAGAGGGCCTGACGTTTCGATCCTAGCAGGAATTTCCTCAAAGGCCTCAAAGCTGTGGGGAGTTAGGGTCAAAATCAAAAGGCACTAAACAAATGACATGAAATGACATGAAATGACATGAAATGACATGAAATGACATGAAATGACATCAAATGACATCAAATGACATCAAATGTGACTCTGCCTTTGAGAAAGGTCCTGCTAGGATCGAAACGTTAGTTTATAGTCAAGACGTGTTATCTCACACACACAAAACCAACAGGGCGCCAAGAAAAGAAGAAAAGGTCCCAACCAGTGTTTCCAACACAAAACTGACAAGGTCCGTAGGTTTCAAAATTTAGTGGGCCTGACGAATCGATCCTAGCAGGACCTAAGATCGAAACCTCAGGCCCACGAAATTTTGAGATTTGCATTTTGGTAATTGTAGTCAGTAAGCAGTTTGCAACATTTTTGTATGTCACTTAAAAGTCCGTAGGTTGTAAGAAGAGCTGATAAGTATTAGAGAATCCAGCAATATGGGTCTTTACCACCAGGTCTCGCTGCATCTGGGCCTTCAGCTCCTGGAATTCCTGGCGCTTCTTGGCATCCTCGGCCACTCTCTGCTCCAGAATTGCATCTGCAGCGTCAAACCGAACAAAACAAAAAACGCAGTGGCTGTTGTTACGGCAGTCGTCCGTGTGGTTCCCTGACTTGATTGTATTTCGTCAGCATTGCAGGGTGGTTGAACCAGTCTATTAGCTGATAGTCTGGTTCCAAGAGCTTAACATCCTGACAAATACTGTGAAGTCAGGGAACCACACGGATGACTGCCGTAACAACAGCCACTGCGAACAAAAAAACCCGCCCATCGCACAAAACCCATCAGCATAGATATAGAAGAGTCCGAGTCACATCTCTTGAGCCCGAGTCCAAAGCCCACCCCCCCCCCAGTCATCCAGGTCGAGTACGGGTCCACGACATGCAAAATGAGTCCGAGCGACAACTTTGACAAGTTTGATATTGTATTGGAAATCCATTTCCCAGTTTTGGAGAGTGTTTTTTTTATCCAATCACATTTACTAGGTAAAGGCCTGTGCTCAGAGTATATGAAATAACCCGTAAAACGTAGAAAGAAAATCATTTGATCAAGCCATGGTGAGACAGGTCTTTAAAATTGAATCTTAGCCAACACCCCCCACCCCCCCCCCCCCATATATTTCTGCTTCCGGTTACCCGACTGACCCTATTTCTAGCCTGTGACCCTAAATATGTTTTATCGGGAAACAATGATGATAAAAATTCATAGTTTAATCATTAAAAAAAATCTCGTATTATAAGGCTTGACCACATGCAGACGCCTCCATATGATTGTACACCCCAAAAAAAACAGGCCAAAAAAAAAATCCCTACCTACCTACCCTATTTTGAAATGCCATGTAATCGGAAGCAGAAATATTATTTTTTTTTGGCTTTAGCATGCACTGTCCAGTGATCAATTATTTCATGGTAAATTTTTTTTCCATCAAGTCACAAGTCACACAAGTCTGACTCCACGTCCAATTCGGTCTGAGTTATTTGTTGTTGTGACGCTCGGCCATCTCGGAGTAAATTCTCGGAGTCAGTGTCCAAATAGCGAGTCATATCAGTGTGCATAGATGAAAAAAACCCAGATGATCAATGCTGATGGAAAAACCATCATCATCACACACCGACTGGTCATATTTTTTCTCTCTCTTCTTTCTTTCCCAAGTACCGGCATTTTGATATCTGGTTTCTGTGCTTTGCTATTGAAATCGTCATGTAATTGTTCATAACTTTGAGTGAGTTTAAAGAGGTTGAATGAAATCGACCACTGAAAGGGATGAGCATTCCAACACTGAGGGAGTCACAGTGGGTTCCAACCCACCTTGGAATCTCTTGATCTCGTCAGCGGCTGTCTTCCTGGCCTGAGTGACAAGCTCCTGCCTCGCTTCTAACTCCATGAGTTCCTGAGTAAAAAAAAAAACAAAAAAAAAAACATTTCAATGACTTTGAAAAATGAAAAAGAAAACTTTGACTGGACCGGGGACTTCAACCAGAGGACTCTGGTTTTGCGTACCAGCGCTCTTACCGCCTGACCTATCCAGTCATTAGAGGGTGGCCTTCCCAATTAGTTAACTGTCTTCAGTGGGGTGGGGGCACCAGTCAGAATCATTCATCCCGCCTTCATGCTTCACTGGGCTAATCCCCACATCGGGATCCCTCTCTACACTACACTTCGAGTTAGAATCCAGCAGTCTCCTGAAGACGAACAGAGCATACTGTTCGAAACGTTGAGTTCTTCCGGTTCTTTTCAGAACCACACATGCTCACAAGAGAGAATTTACATGGTGTCGCCGCAAACCTATTACTTCTGCTATTCTCACATTGAAAACCTTCAAATCTCATCAGAATCATTTAAGCATTGACTGCCAGTATATCACAGGGAGGTAAGTAGCTAAGAAAGTAATTACCTGAAAATCACTGAAGGCCAATAAATTGTGCGACTGCGTGTGAGCGCTTGCGCGACCGAGAGATGCGACTGCGAGTGAGCCCTTGTGCGACCGAGATTCACGGCAGAGGTGCTGGCACCCTTTAGTTCTTAGGGTTTTAACAGTTTGTGATATGTGTTTGACATAAAATAAAATAAAAATTATTTAAAAAATCAAAATAATAATAATAATAGTAAAACAAACCATAAAATCACACCATTTCCGGAAATCCGGAAATTTCCGGAAGTCTACATCCCCGACATCACCTTTTCCTGTCTGGAGATGGTCTTCTGTCTGGCCAGTGTCTGCATGTGAGCCACATAGACCCTGGTCCGCTTGGCTGAATTGTCCAACTCCTCCGTGGAAAAGGTCAGGCTGATCCTTGGGGATGTGATGCCAGGATTGCACAGAAAATGCTGCACAGCAGGGAAACAGAAAATGTGGACCATAAAAGAAAGGACAAACTGCAAACAAATGAGAGCTATCAAAAGGGAAAAAAATAATAATAGAGATTTATGTCTGTTGGCAAACAGAACATAATAAAAAAAAAACTCTGTGCTCCAAAAAGACCACATTTGGTATTATGCTGGTCAGGCTGAAAGGCGTTTTAAAGTACTAATAACAAAAATGATGGAAACTACTGGCTTAAATGTGACCAGGGATTGGAAATCCCTCTCCATGTGCCCAATCTTGACCTCAAACTTGCATTTGGTAAAGCTCTAACCATTTGTAAATTTAGTGGGCCTGATGTTTCGATCCTACATGTAGCAAGACCTTTCTCATCGATTCTAGCAGGACCTTTGAGAAAGGTCCTGCTAGGATCAAAACGTCAGGCCCACTAAATTTTAAGATTTGCATTTTGATAATTTTAGTCAGTCAGCAGTTTGCAACATTTTTTGTATATCAATTTGTAAATCAACACGGTTGTTGAAAATCAGGGAGTCAGGAAGGGTTAGGGTTAAGGAAAGAGAGCTGTTTGTCTCGGAACAACAGGCTGAAAGACGTTTTAAAGTACTAATAACAAAAATGATACAAACTACTGGCTTAAATGTGACCAGGGATTGGAAATCCATCTCCATGTGCCCAATCTTGACCTCAAACTTGGTTTTGGAAAAGCCCTAACACTTTGTAAATCAGCACGGTTGTTGAAAATCAGGGATTCAGGAAGGGTTAGGGTTAAGGAAAGAGAGGTGCTTGTCTCGGAACAACAGGCTGAAAGACGTTTTAAAGTACTAATAACAAAAATGATACAAACCACTGGCTTAAATGTGACCAGGGATTGGAAATCCATCTCCATGTGCCCAATCTTGACCTCAAACTTGGTTTTGGAAAAGCCCTAACACTTTGTAAATCAGCACGGTTGTTGAACAATCGGGGGATTCAGGAAGGGTTAGGGTTAAGGGAAGAGAGCTGCTTGCCTCGGGACAACAGAGCTTCATCAGGTTGAGAGACTTGCCGCAGACGTAGATGTCGTAGGCCAGGTCCTTCAGGAATACGGGCACACTCTGCTCTGCGTTGTCCGACTTCAGGACGTAGCCCTGTGTCCAGTAATGCTTATCTGCGGGTGGAGGGAGGAAGAGAAGGAAAAAAGATTCACACACAAATCCTCTCCGACAAAACAAAAATGCCTTGCACCGTCTCTTCAAGAGGCAATCTGACGTCTAATAACGCCTCTTGTACAAGACTCTCACTCTCTCACACAATAGACACGATGAAAGGAACGAGCATCAATAACCACGGCTTCACGGACAATACATTTACGTAACAAGACGCGTTGCGTTTTTGCGGGTGACAACCAACTCATGATTTTTAGTGGCGCGAAAACTTTTTTAGTGCATACAAAAAACCAAGGCTTTGCGTGTTAAAAATCACTAACAACTACTAACACATACTAAAAAATAAGGGATTGATGTGACATTAACTAAGGCCAAGTAAAATCTTCCTGTGCGTTTTATCCCAGGCCCAAGAAAACTCACCCCTGTAGTGCAAGTAGTCGTCATTGACGGCAATCAGGAACTCGCCATAGACATCCCGGCAGATGCCGTGAAACACCCAGTCCTGGATGAACCTGGCAAATGTGGAAAGGAAATCAATGGAATAATACTGACATGAAAAATCAAATTTTGTAAAAAGGCACCCTTCAAATCCAAACACCTGGACTTTGGGAAAACAAACCAATGTTTCAGGCCCCCTATTGATATGTTTTCATTGGCGTTTTTTGTTCCTTTCCTTCTTTTCTCTTTCCCTTTAAGAGAGGTCCTGCTATGAAGGACACATAAATCCTTCTTAATTTTTGGGGAGGGCATGGCATGGCAGGGCATGGCATGGCAGGGCAGGGCAAGGCATGGCAGGGCAGGGCATGGCATGGCATGACATGGCAGGGCAGGGCAGGGCAGGGCAGGGCAGGGCAGGGCAGGGCAGGGCAGCGCATAGAAGGGCAGAGCAGGGCAGGGCAGGTCAGGGCAAGGCAGGGCAGGGCAGGGAAGGGCTGGGGATGGATGGGAAAGCAGTTTGCAACACAACTTTTCCTTTCAGAGACTCACATCAAGTAGGGTCCACAGCTGCTCCTGAGAAGGGAGAGGACCAGCTGGTATCTGTCCTGAAGACTGCAGTCCAGGGCCTCTTGGTAGAGGTAGGACAGCAGCTTGATGCCCTGGGGGCAGGAGTCCCCTGGCTCCCCATGCTGGCCTGCCTTAGGGCTGCCACACTGGCAGAGGTCCGCCAGGTATCTGAGGGAAGGACCAAGAGGTTAGGGAAGTCTACCAAAGTCAATAAATACGGTAGATGACCTGTTACTCTGGATGAAGTGGTCATTGCTGCGTAAGCTTATGCACACTTTCCCACTGGTTGGTTTTTATCACTTCTATGCTCAAGTTAAAAAATGAGTAGGCCCTGACATTTCAATCCTAGCAGGAACTCAAAATGCCTTTGATAAAGGCCCTGCTAGGATCCCCATATACTTGTAAGGGTTTTCCAGCCATACCCGATGAATTCTCATATCGACAAGGATCACCCAACCAGGTTTAATCAGTGCAAGTGCCAACCGATAGGGGGGAGCCAAATCAGCTGATCTGAAGATAGCTTGCATTAGTCTAATTAATGAGTAATATAGTCTAATTAATGAGTAATATAGTCTAATTAATGAGTAATATAGTATAATTAATGAGTAATATATTCTAATTAATGAGTAATATAGTCTAATTAATGAGTAACATAGTCTAATTAATGAGTAACATAGTCTAATTAATGAGTAATAAAGTCTAATTAATGAGTAATATAGTCTAATTAATGAGCAATATAGTCTAATTATGAGTAATATAGTCTAATTTATGAGTAATATAGTCTAATTAATAAGCAATAAAGTCTAATTAATGAGTAATAAAGTCTAATTAATGAGTAATAAAGTCTAATTAATGAGTAATATAGTCTAATTAATGAGTAATATAGTCTAATTAATGAGTAATAGTCTAATTAATTAATAATATAGTCTAATTAATGAGTAATAACAACGCACAGATAGCATTTCAAGACAACAAAAGTGGGACTATACCTTATCTGCTGGATCATTCTGCCCACCATGGACTGGAGTGTCATCACCGTCAGGTCCGCCCCTGTCACAGTCACTGAAGCTGCTGCCGCTCCTGCTGCTGCTGACGTGGACAGCCGCTGCACCAGGGCCTGGTAGTGCTGCAGGAACCGACGCACGCCGGCCTTGAAGGCCTCCAGCACCAGGCCGCCGGAGTAGGCCGAGTCCAGCGCCAACCGCTGGCGGGCAAAGGCGCTGAGGCGGAGGTGGTCCGTGCCGGCTTGGGCTAGCTCGGCTAGGAGACGCCCCAGGCTGCCCGGTGTGGTGCCCGTCAGACACTGGTCAGGATTTACCTGGAAGCAATGACCATCCTGCCAGGATGCCAATAGAAAAGAAGATGCAAAAAGTTAGAAACTAAGACAATAACTGACATCCCATCCCAGCCTATGCTATCCAAACCAAACTGATCTCATCCAATCCCATTCCAACCCATCTCATCCCATCCAATCCCTTCTCATCCCATCCCAACCCATCTCATCCCATCCAATCCCTTCTCATCCAATCCCATTCCAACCCATCTCATCCCATCCAATCCCTTCTCATCCCATCCCAACCCATCTCATCCCATCCAATCCCTTCTCATCCCATCCCATTCCAACCCACCTCATCCATTCTCATCCCATCCTATACCATCCCTTCCCTCCCAACCCATCCATTCACATCCCATCCCATCCTATCACTTCTCATCCCGTCCCATCCTATCCCATTCAATCCCTTCTCATCCCATCCCATCCCTTCTCATTCCATCCCATCCAATCCCATCCCTTCACATCCCATTCCATCCCTTTTCATCCCATCTCTTCCCATCCAATCCCATCACTTCCCATCTCATCCCATCCTTTCTCATCCAATCCCATCCCCTTCTCATCCCATCCTTTCTCATCCAATCCCATCCCCTTCTCATCCCATCCCATCCAATCCCAACCCCTTCTCATCCCATCCCATCCCTTCTCATCCCATCCTATCTCATCTAATCCCATCTCAACCCATCCAATCCCTTCTCATCCCATCCCATCCCATCCAATCCCAACCCCTTCTCATCCCATCCCATCCAATCCCAACCCCTTCTCATTTCATCCCATCCCACCCCTTTTTTTATCTCCTATGAACTACTTGTTATAACTGGCACTCTACACTCAGTGCTCTGCCCCATTGCTGAGAAAACGAATTACAGGCAGCTGGACGAGGGCGCCCTACCTTGTTCAGATGAAAGGTGTACGACGGTACGCTGAGAAGGACGTGGACACTGTCTCGGGCCAGCTGGACCTGGTCAGCTAGGACCTCCACAGGGCGCTCTAAGGACGCATCCAGGACTGAGGCCTCCTGGCATCTGAGTCGGTACACCTCGTCAAAGACCTTGGGCCCGGCCTCGGTCAGGTAGGGCCTCTCCGTCGCCCTTGGCATCCTTGTGGAAGTAGAAAATAGAAAGCAAAGGAAATTGGACAATTGAGTCTCACCTCACTGATTTTGTCCCCCACAGCTGGATAGACCTTATCAACAGCTTCATTAAGGCGTTCGTTAGATATGCACAGCATACTGCACTCCGGAGATATGGCAGTTTGAACAATTCCTGTTTTTCATTTTTATTGTCGGACATCCTAAGAAGTTTCTTTTGTCAATGCACATAGCATTTTCCTGATACTAATTGTGACTTCTCGTGAAGGATTATGAAAGTTAAGAACCTAAATAATTCAGAAATAAAAAAATAAGTGAAAAAAAACCCACCCTTTTGACATTGAATCGCCCCGTAACGCATTATCATGCCGAGCGACATCCGACTCATTTTCACAGAGAAGGTCACAAATGATAAATTCAGTTGCCATTCTCATTTCAAGTGTCAACACACCCAGTGGAAGCAGCATGAACAATTGAATGATAACGGGTTGGGGTCAAGGGGTCAGTTACCACAGCTGTCCTCTAGTCAAAAGCATAGTTGTCAACCTGTCTTTAAAGGAAATTAGGAATACTTCTGAGAAAAAAAAGGATTCACAGAGCAAACTACATAGGAATACATGTGTATTTCCAAGCCAAGAAATCAGAATCTGTTGTCAAGAGCTTGTAAAAAAGTGATAAGTTTTGACTAAAAAAGAGGAATGATTCCTCCAAAATAGGAATGGTCGGCAGCTATGCACAAGGCTTCTCGCGAGTCACAGCGATTTGACGTATATCTTCCATCAGTATGGAGCTGTGCAAACCAACAAAAGTGGCCCCTGGTGAGTAGGCCTTGGCATGGGGGAGGGGGGGGGGTGTTTCGGCTGCACTAACCTGCCGATAGTCTCCCAGGTGTAGTGCCTGCTGGGTCGGTGCTTCAGCGCCATCTCCCAGATGTTCCCCTCACCAGCGGCCGCCGCCGACCTCTCTGAGACAGGAGTGGACAGGGAGGAGGAGGTCTCGTGGAATCCCTCGTCCTCCGAGGGCTGGGAAGACACGAGCGAGGCAAGAGGGGTTACGGAAAAGGGACATCTGGGGCCAATTTCATAGAGGGGCTTAAGCGCACTTCGTAGGGTCACTTTCCAAACGAAACTTCGCTGGTGTTTCATGCTAAGCTAAGAAGAGGAGAATGCAAGTCCAAAGTAAGTGACATCCCATCGCAATGTGGTCTGGAATCCTGCTTACACGAGGAAGGCTTTTCAAGCTAAGCAGATTTCAACCCTTAAGCTGCTCTACGAAATTGAGCCCTGATAGAGGGAGGAGGAGGGGGGATTGGGTTCTCACCTCCGACGGAGTCGGGATCTGGAGTCCCAGGAGGTCGGCATTGCTCGTGTCCGGCAGGTCAGGGAAGGCAAGCTTGACGTCCAGCTGCCTGGTCTTGCTGTGGACGAGACCACTGAAGAGGGTCTCTCGTGTCGTCTGCTCGTGCGGGCTGTTCAGGAGACCCTGAGGTGATGAGGCCAAACACACAGATTTTCAGAGGGCCTGAGATAGATTTCACAAAGCCATACAATGCGCCGTTCAAGAACTAAATTCAAGATGGATAACCCATATTAAGTTTTGATAAGCCGTATGGATCTGGTGCATTGTTCATCGTCTTGCAGCTTGATCCTAAGTTAAGATGGGTTTGATGAAATCGACCATTGCATTTAACCTTGCAGATGCATTCAACCATTATCTGCCGTATATCTCCAGGGATCACGCCCCCATTTTCAATCAGATGCAAAGAACCAATTGTTGTAAACCTGGCAACCACAGTATCAGGATAACACAAAGCGGGTGCAGCTTTTATACAACGCAGTGGCTGTTGTTACGGCAGTCGTCCGTGTGGTTCACTAACTTGATTGTATTTCGTCAGCATTGCAGGCTGGTTGAACCAGTCTATTAGCTGATAGTCTGGTTCCAAGAGCTAAACATCCTGACAAATACTGTATAGTCAGGGAACCACATGGACGACTACCGTAACAACAGCCACAAAATAGGAGGGTATGCGGTGACACCATGTATAAGGTCTCGCAAGGAAAGGGTATGGTTTTGAAAAGAACCTGGGTGATAACTCGACGCTCCGGCCAGTATGCTCTGGCCATCATCAGGAGCATTTCGGAACCATATCTCTTCTTAAAGAGGCCTTATACATGGTGTCACCGCAAACCCTCCTACAGTATATTGTTTCACCCGGCCATGCAATGCCTAAAGTCGTATTCAGAGACAAAGTTCAGCACCCCGCAGACGAGACCACCTACCCGCAGGGAGAAGAGGCCGTTTCCATGGAGATCTCTGCCCGGCTCAACTTCAAAGAGCTGCAGACGGACACCAAAAACAAGAAAATAGGGGAAATCAGATAACAACTAGGTCAGAACTTTAAAGGCCCAATACAACATTGGGAAGATTGGAAAACATCGACGTCCACAGATTTCCTTGTAATTTACACAGTTTGTACATCAAATCTTCACTAAAACATTCACAAATAGTTAATTACTCGCGAGTAATATTCCAACTTCTCGAGAAATCTTCACTCAAACATTGACAATAATTTATTACTCATGAGTAATAAACTATTTCTTACAATACAGAATGGTGTGAAAAACGTGATGGTTTTTTGCCTTTTTCTACTTTCTCAGATTACGCTTTGAGCTGAAACCTTCACAGGATTTGTTTTTTAGAATGCTTAATGGTTTAACACACAAACTGTGGAAATCTTTTGACCTTTACCAATATTTTTCACACAAATACATACATATATGGAATAAAGTGGTAGACTTGGTTGGTGACTGTGGACTACACGTTAACTATGAAGCACAATAGTCTATTTAGCTTGATTATAGTGGATTATGTTTTGATTGTGTGGAAGAAATTGGTGGATTTGTCTGATCTAAGATGGACCTTAAAACCCTAACGTTCCCCAACCTCACAAAATCCACCACTAGGTTTGTTGGACTTTGTTGGATTAGGTACCCCAAGGATAGCATGCTGCTGCTGAATTTTGTTGGAGTTTGTTGGATTAGGTACCAATGGTCAGTACACTGCCACACACTCCAACACCTGACCAGAAAATGACCAAGAGCTCGGGGGTAAAGTAAACTCACTGAAACCCACTGAAGCAGTGTAGTGCACTGCTACACACTACACACCAGACCAGAACATGTCATAGCATACACATTGTGGCATTTTGTTGGGTTGGGGACAAACCCCCTGTAGTCATGCAATAACGCATAATACACATCTGTACCCAACCTAGCAAAATCCAACACGTGCAGACTGTTGGATTCTGTGAGGTTGGGTACCAATGGGTTCCTAACTTCTGCCCAAATGTTGGATTTTGCTGGGTTAGGTATGCTTCCTAGTGAAAGAGCCTAGGGGGTTAGGGTTAATTTGACCCGTTGGAATATTTCGGTTGAATTGGAATGGATTGTAGTGAATCAAACAGTGGAATAACCTCAAGCAACTAAATGAAAAAACTGACTGAGAACTTTTTAACAAATTGAAAATTGGCAAGGAAAACTTGGCCTGGACCAGGATTTGAACCCGAGACCTGGAATAGCTTGGTGGATTTGAGTCTCTGGGACAGTGAGGTAAAACGCTGGGATTTATTCACTGACCTTGCGATGGAGTGTCCTGTCTTTCTCCCATCCTGACGGAGGTCCCAATGGATGACCGGACCTTGGCGACGGACCTTCAAATAAATCCCTGCCCGAACAAGAGGACAGAATGTGAATTTGTGGGGAAAAAAAGAGCAGGGCAAATCTGACTGGACTGGAGCTTGAAGCCGGAGGTCTGGTTCAATGTGCGGGCGCATTAAACCACTCAAGCTATCCAACCATTGGGTGACAGCCTTCCCAAATAGACAAGTATCTTAGCCGGTGTGGGGGGCACCAGTCAGAAGCACTTACCATTAACTGCTGTGTATCTGATACTCAGTGACTAGCAGAATTTTCTGAGGGAACCGATTTTCCTGAGCTATCAAGCCATTGGGTGGCAGCCTTCCCAAACAGACAACTATCTTAGCCGGTGTGGGGAGGGGGGGGGGCACCAGTCAGAAGCATTTACAATTAACTGCTGTGTATCTTAGGCCGTGTCCGAAAAAGGTGTCTCGAGCTAGGTCTTTCCCCTATTGGAAATACACGGAGATGCGAAGACAATAGCCCTAGCCGTAGCTCTGGAAGCCCATTTCGGACACGGCCTTACACTCAGTGAGTTCCAGAATTGTCTAAGGGAACCGATCTTGCATTGAATTACTTAGCGAATCTCAGAACAGAGTCTGTCGAGCAGACAAAAAAAAGTGGAGAGTAGGATACCTTGAGTAGTGAATGTAGCCCTGGTAGCCTTGGTGATAGACATGGCAACTGTCACCATGGTAACGTGGCCCAGCGGACAGCATCACGGCACGATCATCCTGCATGCAGAGCCCGAAAATTTGAAAAGTCAAGAGATGGATGCCTTTTTCTCACTTCTCACTTCAGTGGCATCTATGCTTATGCAAAATTAAATCTAAACAAGTTTAGAGGCGCTGACATAAGCAGAATCGTTCGGCCTTTGAGAGAGGTTCTACTAGTATCGAAACGTCAGGCCCTCTGGATTAAATCAAACTTTCAATGAAAGTGGTCCAGGTACCACAGTGCGGCCGCACATACCTTGTTCCCTGGGCCGACTAAGGGCAGGTCTGGTTCCCTGTGGCCCACAGCAGTATTCCCTGCTTGTTTCAGCCCTGTGCCAGCCAGGACCAGCAGAAGTTGGATGGCAGCCATCAATTCAGCGTGGCACCCTGAATTGCACATGAAACAGACACAGATAGACTAGAGACAACATTGACAAATTCTAACATTCAAAAGACAATCGTTTTGGGAAAATTGCAAAAGAACATTTGACTAGACTGGGATTTGAACACAGATACCAGTTTTGAACTGCTGCAACTGAGCTATCCAGCCACAATGTAACACCTTCTCCAATAGTCTGCAATCTAACATCACCTGATGAATTTGTGAAAAATGGCAAAGAAAACTTTGGCTTTACCAGAACTTGAACCCGAAAACTCTGGTTTTGCTTTCCAAATAGTCAACTAGTTTTGGCCAGGGTTGGGGCACCAGCCAGAAGCATTCAACCATCCTCTTTACAAAGTGACATGGTGCTGCCGCCTCTCTATGTTCTCCTCCCGTGGAAAATTACATTTCTTACTTTCTCATCCCCACCCACATCGCTTGTTTTGTAACTGCATCAAAAAAAGGCTTTTGTTTTTTTGTTTTGTAAAATGATAAAAAAGACAAAATTTGATTGATTTTTGCCGTTTCCAGCCGTTTTACCTGGCCTTACAGGGCTCGACCTTAGCACTAGCCCAGCGGTCATTGTCTAGTAAAAACAGCTGCAGGCTAGTAAAATGACCCACTTTGCTGGCCCGGTCGACTAGTAAAAAGTAGGCAGCGGTGTGGCGGCAAAAAACCAATGAAGGCGGGAATGAGAAAGTAGAAACTAATACTTTGTTTCACTTGACCTAATAACCTCGTGTCAAACTCAATATTAATTATGCAGGGCTAGTCAAACTTGCGGCGGACTAGCAAAAAAACTAAATTTACTAGCCAGGTGGACTAGTTTAAAAAAACCTTATTAAAGTGTGAGGCTTGCTTTATATCTGGGGGGGGGGGACAGAGTCAGCGCGCCTTCCTGCCTTACCATCGGCTAGATGCTTTATATCTGGGGGGGTGGGACAGAGTCAGCGCACCTTCCTGCCTTACCATCGGCTAGATCTGGCAGGGACGCGACCAGAGCCTCCAGCCTGTGCGCCTGGTCGTACCGCCTCCGACGCCTCATGTCAAAGACGACCTGGAGCAGCTGCTCCTTCAGGCCACACCGCCGCTCGGAGGCGACGGCCTCGTCCCGACGCCGCGACAGGGGCCCGCTCAGCTCGGCAAAGAGCGAACCGTAGAGGGCGCTGCGCAGGGCCTTCCGGCGGCGGGCGCGCGGGACGTCGGGGGGATCCAGCTGGAGGCGTGCCGGCCCTCCGCTGCTGCCGCAGCCGCTGAGGTGGCCCTCAAGGAGCCGGTTGAAGAGCCCGTTGATGGAGGCCATGGTCACCTGGCTCGGACAGTCAAAAGAAAAAGAGTCACTTTCACATCTTGAATGCAACACTCTTTTTTTTCTCTCAAAAATACCAAACCGTTCAAGTACAAACAATACCCTAATCTGTCTTTAGCACAATCTGTAAAATTGCCAATTAGGCCCTACTTCATTAAAACGTGCGGGAATGTAACTCGGATGAATCTTTAAAAATGTTGCAAACTGCTTAGGGACTAAAATTACCCAAAACGCAAATACATGATTTAAAATTTGGAGGGCCTGACTATCCCCTTTCTCCTCTGTGTCATCCCTGTCCCAGTTACTCTCCCTGTCCTACTAACACTACAGTATTCGTTTTGTCCCTGTCAATGGTCATTGTGCCTTTGAGAACTTTCTAGGTCCTGCTAGGATCGAAACGTAAGGCCCTCCAATTTTTGATATTTGTTTAACTTACTGTAAGACTGTAACTAGTAACATGCCTAGGCCTAAACCTAGGAATAGGTCACATCTCATATCTGATCTGTGTTGACTACTGCCGACAGTGCCGAGTACTGGATGCCTCCCCTTCAGTTCACTCAGAGTCAGAGATTCTATTCTACTAACATGGATTATCCAAACAAGTTGTGCAACCTATTCTTATAGAAATATAATCTATGTTGCCTAGCTGATTAATAATTTCCCAAGATGTTCTTGTTCCTTACTGACTTTCCTCAGGGCCTTTCAGTAAAACGACCCGTTTGGATAAAAGTTACTCGGTCACTGAGCATCTCCTTGTTGCTAAAAAAAATCGGGGCCAGAACCGCCAGAAATATCTGATGTCTGCGAAAATGCCTGGAGATTTTGAATATATGACAGACTTCAACTTAATCTCCAGCTATTTGTCATTATGCAGCTGATATACTTACCCTGACCATAGACCACTACTGCACTATCCTAGGCACTACTGCGACGAATGACGAATGTGATTACATTCACACTCACAGAGCAGACGTTCTTATAAAGTTATAACTATAATATTAAATTTGGGATACCAGTCTGATAGGACCAGGACTATGGAGGGCGCCCTATATGAATCGGACGGGTGCAGAACACTAAATAGAGCTCCCATTGAACACTGTATAAAAACACTCACTTTCAAAGTCAATTATCCCATGCCCAAAAGTCTCTCAGTTCTTGTATCTATACTTAAAATTGTAGTTTGGACCTTCATCTCTCAGATTCTTTTCAATTTTAGTGCTCTTAGCCGATTAGATTTTTTGCTAATTACCCTCAGAAAAAAACGCCCCCAAAATGTGAAGCCGTCCAAGCCGAATTTCTGCAAGGATTTTGGGATGGACCCCTCCACTTCCACAGCCAAATAGGGCCACATTTAAAGCCAGATATAGTCCAAATTACATACCAAATTGAAGAGTGAACCCCCAGGTTGTCTTAAGCTTCACTTGTTCTACAATGTATCAGTTGATTAGCCTCCCAAGACCCCTTACTTAAAAAAAGTTGTGGTTACACACTTTATGATAATCAGCTCGGCGGAGCCATCTTGGATGGATTTTGAGTGCTGCACCCGGACGATTAATAATAATTAATACCATGCTTCTTGTAGCAGGGATTTTGTATTCGGATTTGATGAACGCGGGTAAAATTCTTCGGTCGGTGTTTTAGCAGATTTACTAAAGACCTAAAAGGCTCATTTTTATGAATGATATGTCTTCCTTTTGTCCCGCCATAGGGCCTACCTACGATATATTTTTGTACAATATTTTGAAAACTAAAATATTAGCCAAATTTTAATGACGCCAGCTATGTTAGACACATAAGAGGTATCATTATTACGTTCGACTACTGAAAAGATGAGCGAACCATTACAGACAACATGGCGGCTCCTGGAGGATTATGATTTTAGCAAGATTAAATATGCAGCCTGACGTCATTAGCAAACCATCCTGTCGTAAACAAAGTGAAATAATGAGAAATATTAAAACAAAAAGATAAAAGAAAATATCATTATTAGAAAAACAGCCTTAATAGGGATTCGAACCCGCGGTTGCTAGTTGCAGGTTCTACGCCAGTCCTTCAGAGTAGACGAGATGTCAAACACATGTTGGAATTTTTTTGTTATTTTTCAAATTTGGACACTTTTCCAATTTTTAATTGAAAATAATTAAATGATGTGTAGCTGCATGATTATTGCATGTAATGATCAGCTTCAAATAATTTTGTTCATTTTTTCATATTTCATTTGGCTAATAACTCCTCGGATTGCCTATAGATGTGCCTATGAGTGTTTTATAAACAGGGCGCCTAACAAGTGCAACCACGAAGCATGTGGTCAGAATCCGGTTGCGTCACTTTTCATTTTTCCCCTTGGATTTGTTTTCATATTTATTTTCATTGTTTTTAATAATATTATTTCATTTGGCTAATGATTCCTCGGATTGCTCAGAGATGAGCCCTATGGATCCGATGTTTTTTTTTAGAATTACGAAAGACATAAACAGGCTAATAAGAAAGTATCATAATTATTATCTTGGCGTCGACTTCAATATGCGCCTCTTTTATTTTTCAGCAATATTTTAATACTTTTTGAATATTTAATTTTTCTAATGACTTCAAGGAATCATTAGGTATACTCATTATAAATGCCACTAAAATCCTTATTACAATTTTTCATAATTCTCAAGGATGATTAGATATGAATTCATTTTGTCTTGCCGTTCCACTGATATGTTACGTCATTCAGAATTATCACTAACTAATATCGGCTACTGAAAAAGGTTAGCGAGCCTTTTAGAGCCCGAATGGCTTCTAGTCCTAGATTATTATGCTTTAAACAATATTGATTATGCAGCATGCAGTTATTAGCAAGTCATTCTCGACGTCATAAGCAAAATGAAATAATAATGAAACAAAATGATGAGGAAAAGATTTTAAGAAATTTTAGGCAAAGATGAATAGGCGCATCCGGGATTCGAAACCACAGAAACTAGTTACTGGATCTGGATACGGCAGTCCCTTGAGCTACACGGAAATTTGTAAAACAAAACAACGACTAGGAAACATATTAAATTTTATTTTCAAATTGGGATATTTTTTCATTGTTCAATTGAATTAAATAATTATAATGATTTATTTTGAGCTGCATAGGTAAAACTGTGTTTTCCTAATGACTCTAAGGATTAATTAGTTAGATTCACAAAAGACCACTTAAGCCTTATTAGAAATGTTCATAACTATTACGTATGATTAAATGGGCGGCTGTACTAAAAAACATGGACAATTAATATTGAAAAAAAACTGGCATGTATTGATGTTGTAGTCGAGAGACCATATCCATGGAAGCACAACGACTGGACAAGTCAGCGGTGGCACCACCCAGGGTCCAGTTCCAGCAATTACTATTGAGTTACAATCACGCCCGCCATTTTGGCCACGCCATCTATTATAAAAATCGTACAATGGAAAAGGCTCGTACATCTTATCGTGCACTGGGCGCCGCCATTTTGGATCTAATTAGTGCGCTCCATTCAGCAGCAGCCGATGCTCACCAAAGATCGCAAGTGCCGCGTAATGAACGGCTGATGACGTAAACAGCGCGTGCGCACTGCGCAGAACGTGTTAACGACGTCAAAAAATGGGCATGAGGCACTGGTATGGCGTGCCAAATAAGGCAAATTTGAACCAATTATCTAAACATAATTATGAGGTGTCAAGATCACTATTTCATTTCAAATAAATACCCACACTATTGACCACTTGAGGTTTTTGTTCAACAAGCTTTTTTTGTAGAAACATGGTACGAAAAAATAATGAGTAGGGGCAATTGTATATTTCCATACCTTTCCTGCTGTTGTTTTATTTTTAAATTTAGCATAAGGGGTTCATTCTACGAATAATATGTTAAGTATCCACATTCATCTAAAGATACAGTACAAGGAAAACATAATGTTATTATTTCATCCCCCAGCTGAAAGCAGTTCAGAGTCCAAGCGCATTACCAAAATTCACAACAGACAGCTGTCCTGACTTGGTCAAATTGCGACCTGTCTATTTTGTCTGATCTATCAATTTCCAATCCTGTTTGCACTTAATGTCCACCATTTCTATCTAGCTAAATAATATTGTAATATCATTGATGATTTGACAACATTTTCCGACAATTTAACCATAACATAATTTGGTTAAGGTAAGGCCATGAATTATCATTATTGCTTATATTTCTATTTTCATTTCATTGTTAGTCCATTCCCCAAAATGGATGGGTGATACTGGCAAGTGTAGCGGTCCATTGCTCAAAGTGTGTCAGTCCATTGCTCCAAATGCATGGGCCCAGTCCATTCCTCTAAGTGGATCAATCTATTCCTCCAAGTGGGTCAGTCCATTCCTCCAAGTGGATCAGTCCATTCCTCCAAGTGGGTCAGTCCATTCCTCCAAGTGGGTCAGTCCATTCCTCCAAGTGATGCTCCATTCCTCCAAGTGGGTCTGTCTATTCCTCCAAGTGGGTCAGTCCATTCATCCAAGTGAAGCTCCATTCCTTCAAGTGGGTCGGTCTGTTCCTCCAAGTGGGTCAGTCCATTTCTCCAAGTGTCTGTCCATTCCTCGAAGGGCAACCACCCATTTTGCTGCAGTGAGAAAAAGACCACATTGCAATTTTCACTGTTAGTACAATAATTTGTTGGAATTGATCAGGGTGTGATGCAATGTCATCTTAATCCAATACAAAGTGGGTCATGATTTGTTACAAGAAAAGCAAACCCACCTGGGTGGATATCTTCTTGTCTGCTTTGACCTTCGACCTTCCTCCTCCATGGACCACCAGAAGCAGAAGATGGCAGGGTGATATTGATCTCTCATCCAGGCTGTGACCAAGAACTGCCAGATCTCATCTCTCCATTGTGGTATCATGGTTGCTGGAATTTAGGGTCACCCATACACATCTACTCATGCAAGAAGGAAGACACACAACAAAACAGCTAGCAATTTCATACATATCAACATTTCTCATATGTTTAGTACAATAATTTGACCATGACCATGGAGACAAGAAACCATGACAAGAGCTATGTGTATTTTAAATTGGTTGCCTCCATTTTCATCAAATCCCAAGCAAGAAAGCTAGTTTTCTACCAATGTAACAGAGACCAATGCCTCCTGTTTTTCGAATATCCACTTCATTTTTAATTTTCTACCTTTTTGAACATTTTTCATGAACCCAGTTTGGTACCCGTAATTGGACCATGACAATGAAGACAAGAAACCATATAACTAGGTGTGTTACAAATTGTTTGCCTCCATTTCAGAAAAATAATACCAAGCAGACCATCCAACGCTACTGCCACAGGCAACAGCCCATGACTACTGATGCGGTTTGAAGAGCGCCACCATGCGGCGACAAATTTCCGCCACAACCACCGCCGCGCGGTGGCGCCCTACTCGCCCTCCAACCGAAGGCTCAATAACAGTCCAAAGTTTGCCCTGTCCAACTATACGCCCCTCACCAGAGACCTAACCCATGGAAGTTTTAGTGGGATTATGGTTTACATTTTAGTTA
Source organism: Luidia sarsii (assembly GCA_949987565.1). Lineage (NCBI taxonomy): Eukaryota > Metazoa > Echinodermata > Asteroidea > Paxillosida > Luidiidae > Luidia > Luidia sarsii. Next base: position 25,000,213 of record OX465103.1, on the reverse strand, counting down.
TTAGATAGTTAAGTGCCTAGTGGTTAATGTGAGAGGAAAAGACAGAAGAATCAGAATTAAAAGAGAAGGAAAGAGAAGAGTGTTAAGAATTAATGCCAAAGAGGCATGGTATGAAGTCCCAGCACCTTGCAAGTTGATGTGACATCTGTATACAGGTGTAACATCTTCCTAAACTAATAATCATATAACTTAATAAAAAATACATCACATGGAACAACCGTCAATATTTAGATCAAGGGCTCCTGCAGGCCCTTAAAACAATACAGGGTCGCTATCAAATAATTTATTATGAAAAGCACATTATCCAAAAGATTAAATTATTTCATAAACCAACTATGAGTCAGCGTACACATTTCACTTTATCTTGTCGTGTCCTCAATTTGTAAGGCAAAGTATCCCAAATCTGTAGCACTGGATGGTGTCCTGATGATGATGATGATGATGATGATGATGATAGACATGGAGTCACTCTGGAGCTGTAGTCTAGGCACGGTTGATTGATCAAAGCCTTCTCTAGTGCAGCACTCTGATATACATCACACATAAGCAAACACTGGCAGGTGGCTTCTTAGAAGACAACTGCTCCCAACACAAACGTCATTCATCCTCTTTCCCGTCCAAGATTGCTGATTGTGCTCCATCGCACCCTCATCTTCAATAGCTCTCCCCGTCTAAAACATACCACAAGGCAACACACAAGGCAACAGAAGAAAACTGAACACCCAACGCAGAGACAGCAGTCATCCGTCCAAAACGCATCATCAGCTTTTGATATCTGCAGCACATGCTGGTCATCGGGGCATCCTTAGATTTTCAAGTTTACGGAAAGTCCAATTGTAGCCAACTTTTACATTACTGATAAGCAGAATTATTTATTTAAATTTTTATTGGATAAACATTATGTACAACTCATCTCGAGAGATCAAAAATCCAAGTTGTTGTATCTTCCAAAAATGTGAAGAATATTATTCTGAAACTTTAAAGCAAAGGAAATTATTATTTTGACAAGACCAGGACTTGTACTCAAGACATTATGTCTATCCATCATCTGTCTGAGATTTTTGTTTAATTTTCCATACCATTTTCATTTCATGAATTGTTTAAGGGTCCAATATCTACCATTATCTACTATAATTCTTATTTCAATGGTTTAGTTCTGAAGTTTCTCTCAAATTTCGAGGCTAGGCGGAAAAGACTTTCCTTCCCAAAATGGTACCTTCTCATCCTATTCATCCCACCCCATAAACCTCCTTAGCCTATTTTGTTTACCCCATAAACCTTAGCCAATACACCTTACCCCATTAACCTAATCCTAACATTCAAAGCATGCTTTGACCTTCTTATAGCCTAGCCCCTCGAAGCCTATCTTCTAAACCAAATCTAACACCTGAATCTCACTCCTCCTCCTCCTCCTCATCATCTGCCTCCTCCTCCTCGTCTGCCTCCTCCTCCTCCTCTTCCGCCTCCTCCTCCAGACAACGTCTGAAATGATACAAAAATAAACAATAATCAGTGTTCGTCTTTAACACAATGGAGGTGGCATGTCGGGCAGAAATATCAAAATATTGTGCTTTCCGGTGGTTGAGAGAAAACAAGGATTTAAACTTGGAGTGAAGTTAGAGCAGCCTTGCAGGAGAAAATCTGTGGAAGGGACTATCTTAGCTAAGGAGGAAACATGATGCACCAGATGCATGTAGGTTGGGAAACTGCAGAACTGCTAGAGAGGCTAGTGTTGGATTGTTCGCCCAGGCATGCCACTGGTGAGTGCACCATGCGAGAGCCAGCAGCCAGGCTAGTGCCAAGGGTACAGATCCCATAGGTGAGCCGAGTGAGGGGAATTAAGGATGGGAGAGGGTGAGCAGTCCATGGTATGGATGACAGCCTAGGACTGGATCTGGAATACTGTCTGCCAGGTTATCACCCATAAAGGCAGTTTGAGCCTTCGGAACTGCACTGTGTTGGTAGATCTCCTTGAGCTCACAGACAGGTCAAGCAAACCACTGATCCATGGTGGGTGATGATATCTGCTCGCTGCCAATTGACAGTGTGAAACCTCAGCACAGGTGTGCTCTACAACTAAAAAGGGAAGAGGATTACAGAGGAAACATTCAGGCAAGCTTTCAATATCCTTTGCTCGACCCTGAAAGAAGGAACCTCTTGACAAAAGTGGGGGTAATGAATACCAAAAATGAATCAAAGAGATGTATAGGCAGACAGATGTGAAATTAAGTGTAGATTTGTGTTTCAGTATTTGACTGACCAACTATGTGACTGGGCACAACAGCCCATGCAAGACCATCATGCAAGGAACCATCGAGGGTGGGCGCAAGCGTGGTCGTTAACGCAAATCTTGGTCAGACCAAAGTGAAGACCTGGACTGACCTGACTATGCCTGAGCTCCTCACAGCAGTGTTCGACAGACCCGCCCGGCAAAATATGTCAGCCTCCTGCGCTCAGATCCCCCCGACGACTATCCAGTCGAGGGAATGATGATGATGATGATTTGACTGTGTGCTGAATTGCTGTGACTGATTGTGGTTTGAGCTCCTCCACAGGTGATTGCCTGGCAAGGTAAGTCTTCCAGATACAGTCCTCCTGTCACCTATAGCCAAGGACCATCCCACCCTGCACACCACCCTCAGTCTCCCCCAATTAGCCCACCCATGGGTACACTCTGTACCATTGGCACCATCCTGGCTCCTAGCCTTCGCACAGTGCACGTACCAGTGACATACCTGAGTGAGCATCCCAACACCATCTTCTCAAACAGTGCTACAGTCCCCAACCTATATGCATCATCAGTGCACAAGGCCCCTTCCTAAGCTGAGAGAGCCACCTTCACCAGAATTCTCCCCTACAGGGCCACCACAACCCCCCTCCAGGACATTTCCATCCTAGCACGATCTTTCTCAAAGACCAAAAAATAAATAAACAGAAGTTCACTTATCCATTTTACAGCTTGCTCTTGCTCTTGCTTCATGTGTATAGTGTCGCTTCAACAAACCTGAACAAAAACATAAGACAAGACAAATTGAATACTACAAAAACATTGTGATGGAAGCACAATAAATGCACTCAATAAATTCATGAAATTGAAATTTAAAACCTCCAAATTTAGTGAGCCTGACATTTTGATCCTAGCACGACCTTTTTATAAGGCAGGGTCAAATTGAATACTACAAAAACATTGTGATGGAAGCACAATTATTAAATTTTTCTCAAACTTATAGGTTTTAGGGCGAATGCACTCAATAAATTCATGAAATTGAAATTTAAAACCTCCAAATTTAGTGGGCCTGACATTTTGATCCTAGCAGGACCTTTCGATAAGACAGGGTTACCAGGACAAAACAGATACATGCATAAGAAGGGAGGGGTAGAGAGTGAATAGGACACTGATAATAAACAAAGGACAAAGACAAAAGCTGGTAGGGTGAGATCAAAGGGAAGGGCCCGGGCCCTGGAGTAGGATAGGGATTAATGAGAAGAGGGGGAAAGATCAAAGAGAGAAGTGTGGAGGAGCGAACACAAAAGAAGGATTATCAGTGAACATGCAAGGTGTTAGTCATTACCCTCCTAGATGTTGAAGCCAGGTGGTTGAGAAGTCCGAAGATGCTTCATCCACATTTTCTCATGGCTAAGACGGACGGCATCACTACGGTGACCAAGTGATTCTACGCACAGAACACTCATATCTGATATCGAATGATCAGGGAGATTGAAGTGATACCCAACAGGGGTATAAATTTTACCGGTTTAGATTGTAAACCTATGAACATAGATACGTTTTTTGAGGGTGCTTCTGGTCTCACCAACATATCGAACATTACAAACTCTACAGGAGATGAGGTATGTAATGTTTGAGGTGGTGCATGTTACAGAGCCATGGGTCATGTGGGTTGTTCCAGAAGAATTTCCATTGAAAGGGTCTATTTCCTGGACATGTGTCTTGCAAACAGTGCATTTCAAGGTACACTTATGTACCAAATTAGGTGGGAGGTGAAGTGTCCAAAGGGGGAGCCTCTGCTCGAACAATTAAGTCACACAGGTTACGGGGCGCCTGAAAGCCAAAACAGACGAGTTTGGAATGGTACTGGCCAGACGATATGAAGTATGGAGAATGTGCTGGTTTTCCTTAGTCATCTTTCTGAGAGGAGGAAGACAAGGGTGGTAGGAAGTAACCAAGGGAACCTTTGGATTGTCCTTGGGACCGGGTGACTTTTGAATTAGTGCCGAACTTCTGGGAATGAAGTAGATTTTAGCAATGGAATTCTTCACTTGGCGAGAACTATAGTCTATTGCAAGAACGTTTCTGGCCAATACTTGTGCATGGCAGCAAAAATCAGATTCATTGGAGCATACATGCACCTCAATCTGAGGGCCGCGCTGTAAGCTATACCAGTCTTACGGTGTCTAGGGTGATAACTGGAGGCATGGAAATGTTGATGAGTGTCGGTGGGCTGAGAACACAAGTCAGTAGTTAATGTGTTATGGTCTTTCCGGATGGTGACATCCAGAAAGTGGGTCTGCTGGAGTGAGTGCTCCCATGTGAACTTGATAGTGCTGTGGAAGGAGTTGATGTGATCAAAGAAGGCATTGAAGCTGCTACCGTCCCTAGTCCAAATGAAGAAATCGTCATCTATGTATCTCCACTGAATCCAGGGACGGCATGGAGCCTCACTAAGTGTGCATTCTTCAAGGTCACCCATGGGGCAAGCAAGGAAAGGAGCCATGCGCATGCCCATGGCAGTGCCATGTACTTGAAGATAGTGCTTGCCAAGAAAGGAGAAAGGATTCTTGGTCAGCACTAGCCTCATGAGGGTGGTTATGTCAGAGATGGGGGATGAGGAGTGTTTTCCCTTGGCTAGGGCAAAGGAGCAAGCCTGAATGCCTTCTTCCTGGGGGGATGTTGGTGTTGGGTGCAGGTGAGGGTGAGGCCTAGGTGAGGGTGAACCAACACCCCCAGGAAGAAGACATTCAGGCTTGCTCCTCTGCCTTAGCCAAGGGAAAACATTCCTCTCCCCCCATCACTGACATGGCCACCCCCATGAGCCTAGTGCTGATCAAGAATCCTTTCTCCTTTCTTGGTAAGCACTATCTCCAAGTACATGGTACTGCCATGGGCATCCGCATGGCTCCTTCCTTTGCTTGCCTCTTCATGGGTGACCTTGAAGAATGCACGCTCAATGAGGCTCCATGCCATCCCTGGATTAAGTAGAGTTACATAGATGATGAATTCTTCATTTGGACTAGGGACGGTAGCATCTTGAATGCCTTCGTTGAACACATCAACTCCTTCCACAGCACTATCAAGTTCACATGGGAGCACTCACTCCAGCAGACCTACGTTCTGGATGTCACCATCCAGAAAGACCACAACACACTAACTACTGACTTGTATCTAAGCCCAACGACATTCATCAACATCTCCATGCCTCCAGTTGTCACCCTAGACTTTGTAAGACTGGTATAACTTACAGCCAGGCCCTCAGATTGAGGCCTATATGCTCCAATGGGTCTGATTTTCGCCACCATACACGAGTGTTGGCCAGAAACTTGGTTGCAAGAGGCTATAGTTCTCGCAAAGTGAAGAATTCCATTGCTAAAGTCTACTCCATTCCCAGAAGTTAGGTACTAAAAACAAAAGTCACCCGGTCCCAAGGACAATCCAAAGGTTCCCTTGGTGACTTCCTACCACCCTTGTCTTCCTCCTCTGTGGAAGATAACTAAGGAAAACCACCACATTCTCCATACTTCAGATCGTCTGGCCAGTGCCGTTCTAAATTCGTCTGTCTTGACTTTCAGGTGCCCTCATAAACTGCGTGACTTAATTGTCCGAGGCCTCAGAGCAGAGGTTACCCGTTTGGACACTTCACCTCCCACCAAATTTGGTACATCTAAGTGTGCCTTAAAATGCACTGTTTGTAAGACACATGTCCAGGAAACAGTGTCTTTCAATGGAAATTCTTCTGGAACAACCCACATGACCTATGGCTCTATTACATGCACCACCTCAAACATTATACCTCATCTGCGGTAGAATTTGTAATATTCGATATATTAGCGAGTTCAAAAACACCCTCAAAAAAAGTATCTATGGCCATAGGTTTACAATCAAAACCAGTAAAATTGACACCCATGTGTGGTATCACTTCAATCTCCCTGATCATTCGATATCAGATATGAGTGTTCGGGGCGTAGTGATGCCGTCCATCTTAGCCGTGAGAAAATGTGGATGAAGCATCTTCGGACTATTCAACCACATGACCTCAACACCCAGGAGGGGAATGACTAACACCTTGCATGTTCACTGATAATCATTATTTTGTATTCACCCATACCTCTCTCTTTGATCTTTCCCCCTCTTCTCACTAATCCTTACCCTACTCCAGGCCCTTCCCATTGATCTTACCATACAGCTTTCCTCTTTGTCCTCTGTTTGTCATCTATGTCCTATTCATTTTCTACCCCCTTCCTTCTTATGCATGTATCTGTTTTGTCCTTGTCACTCTGCCTTTGAGAAAGATCCTGCTAGGATCGTAAGTCCTCCAAAAAAAAAGGAGTTCACTTATCAATTATACAGCTTGCTCTTGCTTGCTCCACGTATCATCAGTACTGTCACTTAAACCTGAAAACAAAAAAATCAGGTCTGACAAATTGAATACCCCAAATAAACGAAATTCAAATAATTATAGTAATCAATAATCACTGTGATGGAAGTATTAAATCTTTTTCAAACTTCCAGGTTTTAGATTGTATGCACCAGTACTCAAATTCATGAGAACCCATGCTTGGTGTGGGATGATTTGAATACAGGATATAACAGATTATTTATGATGCTTTAAGAGATAAAGTAAATTTGAATCTTAAATGTAAAAGGATTAAGCACCTTCGCCTTCCAACTGTCAGAATTGGTTTGTTGTGCTCAAGGAAATGGTTCTTTTGGAAAAAAATGCAGAAGTTGATTTCACAAGCCCTTAGTTTTATATTTCATAATATTAGGCCAAACGATGGATCGTAACTCAACTCACGATGGATAAACCATCGTTAGTTGTGATACATCGTATGGTTTCTGCGCATCGCTCATCATCGTCTTGAGTATTGTTACGATGTGTTTGGTTAAAATCGACTTCAGATTTCTCAAATAATTTTAAGTTATAACTATACAAATAATTTGGCAATCGAAGCTACGCCTGGGAGCAAGCGAGCCTTGCTCTCGTAATCGTGAATAAGCCTACCCCTCATCAACATCTTATTCTTAGTGCTCTGCATAAAATAAAGGGGCCCGGTACGTGATCGCAATACGTAATAACTTTCGTACATTTTGTATGCTTACATAGTATCTCAAAATGCCCATCAAGAGAACGACCAGTTTCTGCATGTGGTACTGGTAACTAAAGTCTATAGCCGCCCGGTGAACGGCATGGATCGTGCGTGTCGTGAATTCATCGGCCGGTCCTAGCCAGCCAGCGCATGACGCGGGAGAAATTCGAGATCACGGCAACGTTAGCCTACATGATATTGTTAGACGGTTTTCTATCAGCTGAACCCTATGATTTTTCAGTCAACATGGAGGAAAAAACAACCACAAAATATCTACTCACCTCTAATTCTCATCAGCTCTTCTGTGTAATAAGATCTTGACTAATCCCAGTCTAATAAAACTCCCACGACGGGCAGAAGGGTGCATCTGTTTCCCGCACTGGACTACAGTATGCGCAAACCTTGCTCACTGTTCATTGTCGACATGGCGCGAATCTATTCAAAGCTTGCACCTGTAGGCTAGTATAATAGACCAAACAGGGCTTGTTGCTGTTATGCAATAGTTGGAATGTTGGGGATAGTCTTCAATCAAGACGCTCTTGGCCCGTCACCGGTCACTCAAGTGGGGCCTTGTCAATATTCATTGGCTACGGCTCCAATGTGTACATGGTTCTTGCAGCAATAGCCAATTCCAATTAATGTGTACGTTTGTTTTTCAGCCGCAGCCAAGACCTTCTTGCGGTAATCCTGGTCGAGCCCATTACGTCATTCCCGCTCAAAATGGGATAAGACGACTGGAATAAAGGCTATCATTCATGCATTGGCTCTGGATATTACCGCTGTCCTCATGAAACGGGGGGGGGGGGGGGGGGGGTGGGGGGTGGGGGGTGGGGGGGGGGTTACCACAGAGCTCAATGGGCCTACCCGCGGTCAATCAGAAAGCGAGTATTCAAAAACCCACCTGTTGTTTTGTGCAATGGTATTCGTTACGGCTACACATCTGTGCTGATAAAATCAAAAGTTCTGTGACGTTCACAGGCACTGTTACTACAAGCACAGAGGTACCGCTAAAATGTTCTGGGAAAATTGACTCCTACTAATTAATGACCCTGCTTTCACATAATTATAGGGTACTCTAATCAATTTTTTTTTAGGAATTATAAACCTATATTTGCCCTCCAAGTTCAGCTCGATCTTGGCTGTTAGGCTTTGCGTATAATTCAAAGTTACCAAAAAATTACACACGAGTAGACATACGACTTTAAAAAAGTCTATCGCCTCCGCTGCAACTATATAATTATTGGCCCAACGCAAAATTCCCAATAATAACCGTGCACTTAAAACTTGGTGGATGAAAGGTGTGTACGTGACACAATCGTTTGGTCCAACACTTGGTCTTGTTCAGTTTGGGGAGTATATATATCGAGATATATCCGACAGGATATAATGGCGCTAGACTGACGTGTTAATAGGCAATTTTTGGTCAACTTAATTGTTGGACGCGGCGCCCAAATTTCCTTGGTTTGAAAATGACATGCTACTCACGAGTATCAACTTGCATGATTGACACATCATTTACATAATTTAACGATTGAATAGAGAATATCCCCACCACACCAACAACATCCATCAGTACCTGAACCGCCGATTGGTTTGGTTTTATATCTCGCGGGGGGTGGGGTGGGGTAGTGTAATTAGTTTCTATTCAATCGTTAAATTTTGTGAATCGTCATTTGATTATCAGAGTAGCATGTCATTATTTTTTGCAAAGGTTCAGTTTGACTTAACGCCTCATCTTTGTAAAACTATAGAGGGCGGTAAATTGTATGACCGTTAGGGTGCAGAACACTAAATAGAGCTCCCATTGAACACTGTACAAAAACACTCACTTTCAAAGCCAATTATCCCATGCCCAAAAGTCTCTGTTCTTGTAGCTATACTTAAAATTGTAGTTTGGACCTTCATCTCTCAGATTCTTTTCAATTTTAGTGCCCTTAGCCGATAAGATTTTTTGCTAATTACCCCCAGAAAAAAAACACCCCCAAAATGTCTAGTCGTCCAAGCCGAATTTCTGCAAGGATTTTGAGATGGACCCCTCCACTTCTGCAGCCAAATAGGGCCACATTTAAAGCCAGATATGGTCCAAATTTCATACCAAATTGAAGAGTGAACCCCCAGGTTGTCTTAAGCTTCACTTGCTCTACAATGTATCAGTTAATTAGCCTCCAAAGACCCCTTATTAAAAAAAAGTTGTGGGTACACACTTTATGATAATCAGCTCGGCGGAGCCATCTTGGATGGAATTAGTGTGCTGCACCCATGCAGCGCGCGGTTTGCATACAACACTCCCCACACTATTGACCACATTATTGACCACTTGAGGTTTTTGTTCAACAAGCTTTTTTGTAGAAACATGGTACGAGAAAATAATGAGTAGGGGCAATTGTATATTTCCATACCTTTCCTGCTGTTGTTTTATTTTTAAATTTAGCATAAGGGGTTCATTCTACGAATAATATGTTAAGTATCCACATTCATCTAAAGATACAGTACAAGGAAAACATAATGTTATTATTTTATCCCCCAGCTGAAAGCAGTTCAGAGTCCAAGCGCATTACCAAAATTCACAACAGACAGCTGTCCTGACTTGGTCAAATTGCGACCTGTCTATTTTGTCTGATCTATCAATTTCCAATCCTGTTTGCACTTAATGTCCACCATTTCTATCTAGCTAAATAATATTGTAATATCATTGATGATTTGACAACATTTTCCGACAATTTAACCATAACATAATTTGGTTAAGGTAAGGCCATGAATTATCATTATTGCTTACATTTCTATTTTCATTTCATTGTTAGTCCATTCCCCAAAATGGATGGGTGATACTGGCAAGTGTAGCGGTCCATTGCTCAAAGTGTGTCAGTCCATTGCTCCAAATGCATGGGCCCAGTCCATTCCTCTAAGTGGATCAATCTATTCCTCCAAGTGGGTCAGTCCATTCCTCCAAGTGATGCTCCATTCCTCCAAGTGGGTCTGTCTATTCCTCCAAGTGGGTCAGTCGGACTCAGTCCATTCATCCAAGTGAAGCTCCACTCCTCCAAGTGGGTCTGTCCATTCCTCCAAGTGGCACAGTCCATTCCTTCAAGTGGGCCAGTCCATTCCTCCAAGTGATGCTCCATTCCTCCAAGTGAGTCGGTCCATTCCTCCAAGTGGGTCAGTCCGTTCCTCCAAGTGGGTCGGTCCATTCCTCCAAGTGAAGCTCCATTCCTTCAAGTGGGTCGGTCTGTTCCTCCAAGTGGGTCAGTCCATTTCTCCAAGTGTCTGTCCATTCCTCGAAGGGCAACCACCCATTTTGCTGCAGTGAGAAAAAGACCACATTGCAATTTTCACTGTTAGTACAATAATTTGTTGGAATTGATCAGGGTGTGATGCAATGTCATCTTAATCCAATACAAAGTGGGTCATGATTTGTTACAAGAAAAGCAAACCCACCTGGGTGGATATCTTCTTGTCTGCTTTGACCTTCGACCTTCCTCCTCCATGGACCACCAGAAGCAGAAGATGGCAGGGTGATATTGATCTCTCATCCAGGCTGTGACCAAGAACTGCCAGATCTCATCTCTCCATTGTGGTATCATGGTTGCTGGAATTTAGGGTCACCCATACACATCTACTCATGCAAGAAGGAAGACACACAACAAAACAGCTAGCAATTTCATACATATCAACATTTCTCATATGTTTAGTACAATAATTTGACCATGACCATGGAGACAAGAAACCATGACAAGAGCTATGTGTATTTTAAATTGGTTGCCTCCATTTTCATCAAATCCCAAGCAAGAAAGCTAGTTTTCTACCAATGTAACAGAGACCAATGCCTCCTGTTTTTCGAATATCCACCTCATTTTTAATTTTCTACATTTTTGAACATTTTTCATGAACCCAGTTTGGTACCCGTAATTGGACCATGACAATGAAGACAAGAAACCATATAACTAGGTGTGTTACAAATTGTTTGCCTCCATTTCAGAAAAATAATACCAAGCAGACCATCCAACGCTACTGCCACAGGCAACAGCCCATGACTACTGATGCGGTTTGAAGAGCGCCACCATGCGGCGACAAATTTCCGCCACAACCACCGCCGCGCGGTGGCGCCCTACTCGCCCTCCAACCGAAGGCTCAATAACAGTCCAAAGTTTGCCCTGTCCAACTATACGCCCCTCACCAGAGACCTAACCCATGGAAGTTTTAGTGGGATTATGGTTTACATTTTAGTTATTAGATAGTTAAGTGCCTAGTGGTTAATGTGAGAGGAAAAGACAGAAGAATCAGAATTAAAAGAGAAGGAAAGAGAAGAGTGTTAAGAATTAATGCCAAAGAGGCATGGTATGAAGTCCCAGCACCTTGCAAGTTGATGTGACATCTGTATACAGGTGTAACATCTTCCTAAACTAATAATCATATAACTAAATAAAAAATACATCACATGGAACAACCGTCAATATTTAGATCAAGGGCTCCTGCAGGCCCTTAAAACAATACAGGGTCGCTATCAAATAATTTATTATGAAAAGCACATTATCCAAAAGATTAAATTATTTCATAAACCAACTATGAGTCAGCGTACACATTTCACTTTATCTTGTCGTGTCCTCAATTTGTAAGGCAAAGTATCCCAAATCTGTAGCACTGGATGGTGTCCTGATGATGATGATGATGATGATGATGATGATAGACATGGAGTCACTCTGGAGCTGTAGTCTAGGCACGGTTGATTGATCAAAGCCTTCTCTAGTGCAGCACTCTGATATACATCACACATAAGCAAACACTGGTAGGTGGCTTCTTAGAAGACAACTGCTCCCAACACAAACGTCATTCATCCTCTTTCCCGTCCAAGATTGCTGATTGTGCTCCATCGCACCCTCATCTTCAATAGCTCTCCCCGTCTAAAACATACCACAAGGCAACACACAAGGCAACAGAAGAAAACTGAACACCCAACGCAGAGACAGCAGTCATCCGTCCAAAAGGCATCATCAGCTTTTGATATCTGCAGCACATGCTGGTCATCGGGGCATCCTTAGATTTTCAAGTTTACTGAAAGTCCAATTGTAGCCAACTTTTACATTACTGATAAGCAGAATTATTTATTTAAATTTTTATTGGATAAACATTATGTACAACTCATCTCGAGAGATCAAAAATCCAAGTTGTTGTATCTTCCAAAAATGTGAAGAATATTATTCTGCAACTTTAAAGCAAAGGAAATTATTATTTTGACAAGACCAGGACTTGTACTCAAGACATTATGTCTATCCATCATCTGTCTGAGATTTTTGTTTAATTTTCCATACCATTTTCATTTCATGAATTGTTTAAGGGTCCAATATCTACCATTATCTACTATAATTCTTATTTCAATGGTTTAGTTCTGAAGTTTCTCTCAAATTTCGAGGCTAGGCGAAAAAGGCTTTCCTTCCCAAAATGGTACCTTCTCATCCTATTCATCCCACCCCATAAACCTCCTTAGCCTATTTTGTTTACCCCATAAACCTTAGCCAATACACCTTACCCCATTAACCTAATCCTAACATTCAAAGCATGCTTTGACCTTCTTATAGCCTAGCCCCTCGAAGCCTATCTTCTAAACCAAATCTAACACCTGAATCTCACTCCTCCTCCTCCTCCTCATCATCTGCCTCCTCCTCCTCGTCTGCCTCCTCCTCCTCCTCTTCCGCCTCCTCCTCCAGACAACGTCTGAAATGATACAAAAATAAACAATAATCAGTGTTCGTCTTTAACACAATGGAGGTGGCATGTCGGGCAGAAATATCAAAATATTGTGCTTTCCGGTGGTTGAGAGAAAACAAGGATTTAAACTTGGAGTGAAGTTAGAGCAGCCTTGCAGGAGAAAATCTGTGGAAGGGACTATCTTAGCTAAGGAGGGAACATGATGCACCAGATGCATGTAGGTTGGGAAACTGCAGAACTGCTAGAGAGGCTAGTGTTGGATTGTTCGCCCAGGCATGCCACTGGTGAGTGCACCATGCGAGAGCCAGCAGCCAGGCTAGTGCCAAGGGTACAGATCCCATAGGTGAGCCGAGTGAGGGGAATTAAGGATGGGAGAGGGTGAGCAGTCCATGGTATGGATGACAGCCTAGGACTGGATCTGGAATACTGTCTGCCAGGTTATCACCCATAAAGGCAGTTTGAGCCTTCGGAACTGCACTGTGTTGGTAGATCTCCTTGAGCTCACAGACAGGTCAAGCAAACCACTGATCCATGGTGGATGATGATATCTGCTCGCTGCCAATTGACAGTGTGAAACCTCAGCACAGGTGTGCTCTACAACTAAAAAGGGAAGAGAATTACAGAGGAAACATTCAGGCAAGCTTTCAATATCCTTTGCTCGACCCTGAAAGAAGGAACCTCTTGACAGGGCCACTGACAAAAGTGGGGGTAATGAATACCAAAAATGAATCAAAGAGATGTATAGGCAGACAGATGTGAAATTAAGTGTGACCCGGCACAGCGACATGTTTCAGTATTTGACTGACCAACTATGTGACTGGGCACAACAGCCCATGCAAGACCATCATGCAAGGAACCATCGAGGGTGGGCGCAAGCGTGGTCGTTAACGCAAATCTTGGTCAGACCAAAGTGAAGACCTGGACTGACCTGACTATGCCTGAGCTCCTCACAGCAGTGTTCGACAGACCCGCCCGGCAAAATATGTCAGCCTCCTGCGCTCAGATCCCCCCGACGACTATCCAGTCGAGGGAATGATGATGATGATGATTTGACTGTGTGCTGAATTGCTGTGACTGATTGTGGTTTGAGCTCCTCCACAGGTGATTGCCTGGCAAGGTAAGTCTTCCAGATACAGTCCTCCTGTCACCTATAGCCAAGGACCATCCCACCCTGCACACCACCCTCAGTCTCCCCCAATTAGCCCACCCATGGGTACACTCTGTACCATTGGCACCATCCTGGCTCCTAGCCTTCGCACAGTGCACGTACCAGTGACATACCTGAGTGAGCATCCCAACACCATCTTCTCAAACAGTGCTACAGTCCCCAACCTATATGCATCATCAGTGCACAAGGCCCCTTCCTAAGCTGAGAGAGCCACCTTCACCAGAATTCTCCCCTACAGGGCCACCACAACCCCCCCTCCAGGACATTTCCATCCTAGCACGATCTTTCTCAAAGACAAAAAAATAAATAAACAGAAGTTCACTTATCCATTTTACAGCTTGCTCTTGCTCTTGCTTCATGTGTATAGTGTCGCTTCAACAAACCTGAACAAAAACATAAGACAAGACAAATTGAATACTACAAAAACATTGTGATGGAAGCACAATAAATGCACTCAATAAATTCATGAAATTGAAATTTAAAACCTCCAAATTTAGTGGGCCTGACATTTTGATCCTAGCAGGACCTTTCTATAAGGCAGGGTCAAATTGAATACTACAAAAACATTGTGATGGAAGCACAATAATTAAATTTTTCTCAAACTTATAGGTTTTAGGGCGAATGCACTCAATAAATTCATGAAATTGAAATTTAAAACCTCCAAATTTAGTGGGCCTGACATTTTGATCCTAGCAGGACCTTTCGATAAGACAGGGTTACCAGGACAAAACAGATACATGCATAAGAAGGGAGGGGTAGAGAGTGAATAGGACACTGATAATAAACAAAGGACAAAGACAAAAGCTGGTAGGGTGAGATCAAAGGGAAGGGCCCGGGCCCTGGAGTAGGATAGGGATTAATGAGAAGAGGGGGAAAGATCAAAGAGAGAAGTGTGGAGGAGCGAACACAAAAGAAGGATTATCAGTGAACATGCAAGGTGTTAGTCATTACCCTCCTAGATGTTGAAGCCAGGTGGTTGAGAAGTCCGAAGATGCTTCATCCACATTTTCTCATGGCTAAGACGGACGGCATCACTACGGTGACCAAGTGATTCTACGCACAGAACACTCGTATCTGATATCGAATGATCAGGGAGATTGAAGTGATACCCAACAGGGGTATAAATTTTACCGGTTTAGATTGTAAACCTATGAACATAGATACGTTTTTTGAGGTTGCTTCTGGTCTCACCAACATATCGAACATTACAAACTCTACAGGAGATGAGGTATGTAATGTTTGAGGTGGTGCATGTTACAGAGCCATGGGTCATGTGGGTTGTTCCAGAAGAATTTTCATTGAAAGGGTCCATTTCCTGGACATGTGTCTTGCAAATAGTGCATTTCAAGGTACACATATGTATCAAATTAGGTGGGAGGTGAAGTGTCCAAAGGGGGAGCCTCTGCTCGAACAATTAAGTCACACAGGTTACGGGGCGCCTGAAAGCCAAAACAGACGAGTTTGGAATGGTACTGGCCAGACGATATGAAGTATGGAGAATGTGCTGGTTTTCCTTAGTCATCTTTCTGAGAGGAGGAAGACAAGGGTGGTAGGAAGTAACCAAGGGAACCTTTGGATTGTCCTTGGGACCGGGTGACTTTTGAATTAGTGCCGAACTTCTGGGAATGAAGTAGATTTTAGCAATGGAATTCTTCACTTGGCGAGAACTATAGTCTATTGCAAGAATGTTTCTGGCCAATACTTGTGCATGGCAGCAAAAATCAGATTCATTGGAGCATACATGCGCCTCAATCTGAGGGCCGCGCTGTAAGCTATACCAGTCTTACAGTGTCTAGAGTGATAACTGGAGGCATGGAAATGTTGATGAGTGTCGGTGGGCTGAGAACACAAGTCAGTAGTTAATGTGTTATGGTCTTTCCGGATGGTGACATCCAGAAAGTGGGTCTGCCGGAGTGAGTGCTCCCATGTGAACTTGATAGTGCTGTGGAAGGAGTTGATGTGATCAAAGAAGGCATTGAAGCTGCTACCGTCCCTAGTCCAAATGAAGAAATCGTCATCTATGTATCTCCACTGAATCCAGGGACGGTATGGAGCCTCACTAAGTGTGCATTCTTCAAGGTCACCCATGGGGCAAGCAAAGAAAGGAGCCATGCGCATGCCCATGGCAGTGCCATGTACTTGAAGATAGTGCTTGCCAAGAAAGGAGAAAGGATTCTTGGTCAGCACTAGCCTCATGAGGGTGGTTATGTCCGAGATGGGGGGATGAGGAGTGTTTTCCCTTGGCTAGGGCAAAGGAGCAAGCCTGAATGCCTTCTTCATGGGGGGATGTTGGTGTTGGGTGCAGGTGAGGGTGAGGCCTAGGTGAGGGTGAACCAACACCCCCAGGAAGAAGGCATTCAGGCTTGCTCCTCTGCCTTAGCCAAGGGAAAACATTCCTCTCCCCCCATCACTGACATGGCCACCCCCATGAGCCTAGTGCTGATCAAGAATCCTTTCTCCTTTCTTGGTAAGCACTATCTCCAAGTACATGGTACTGCCATGGGCATCCGCATGGCTCCTTCCTTTGCTTGCCTCTTCATGGGTGACCTTGAAGAATGCACGCTCAATGAGGCTCCATGCCATCCCTGGATTAAGTAGAGTTACATAGATGATGAATTCTTCAGTTGGACTAGGGACGGTAGCATCTTGAATGCCTTCGTTGAACACATCAACTCCTTCCACAGCACTATCAAGTTCACATGGGAGCACTCACTCCAGCAGACCTACGTTCTGGATGTCACCATCCAGAAAGACCACAACACACTAACTACTGACTTGTATCTAAGCCCAACGACATTCATCAACATCTCCATGCCTCCAGTTGTCACCTTAGACTTTGTAAGACTGGTATAACTTACAGCCAGGCCCTCAGATTGAGGCCTATATGCTCCAATGGGTCTGATTTTCGCCACCATACACGAGTGTTGGCCAGAAACTTGGTTGCAAGAGGCTATAGTTCTCGCAAAGTGAAGAATTCCATTGCTAAAGTCTACTCCATTCCCAGAAGTTAGGTACTAAAAACAAAAGTCACCCGGTCCCAAGGACAATCCAAAGGTTCCCTTGGTGACTTCCTACCACCCTTGTCTTCCTCCTCTGTGGAAGATAACTAAGGAAAACCACCACATTCTCCATACTTCAGATCGTCTGGCCAGTGCCATTCTAAATTCGTCTGTCTTGACTTTCAGGTGCCCTCATAACCTGCGTGACTTAATTGTCCGAGGCCTCAGAGCAGAGGTTACCCGTTTGGACACTTCACCTCCCACCAAATTTGGTACATCTAAGTGTACCTTAAAATGCACTGTTTGTAAGACACATGTCCAGGAAACAGTGTCTTTCAATGGAAATTCTTCTGGAACAACCCACATGACCTATGGCTCTATTACATGCACCACCTCAAACATTATACCTCATCTGCGGTAGAATCTGTAATATTCGATATATTAGCGAGTTCAAAAACACCCTCAAAAAAAGTATCTATGGCCATAGGTTTACAATCAAAACCAGTAAAATTGACACCCATGTGTGGTATCACTTCAATCTCCCTGATCATTCGATATCAGATATGAGTGTTCTGGGCGTAGAATCACTTGGTCACCGTAGTGATGCCGTCCATCTTAGCCGTGAGAAAATGTGGATGAAGCATCTTCGGACTATTCAACCACATGACATCAACACCCAGGAGGGGAATGACTAACACCTTGCATGTTCACTGATAATCATTAATTTGTATTCACTCACCCATACCTCTCTCTTTGATCTTTCCCCCTCTTCTCACTAATCCTTACCCTACTCCAGGCCCTTCCCATTGATCTTACCATACAGCTTTCCTCTTTGTCCTCTGTTTGTCATCCATGTCCTATTCATTTTCTACCCCCTTCCTCCTTATGCATGTATCTGTTTTGTCCTTGTCACTCTGCCTTTGAGAAAGATCCTGCTAGGATCGTAAGTCCTCCAAAAAAAAGGAGTTCACTTATCAATTATACAGCTTGCTCTTGCTTGCTCCACGTATCATCAGTACTGTCACTTAAACCTGAAAACAAAAAATCAGGTCTGACAAATTGAATACCCCAAATAAACTAAATTCAAATAATTATAGTAATCAATAATCACTGTGATGGAAGTATTAAATCTTTTTCAAACTTCCAGGTTTTAGATTGTATGCACCAGTACTCAAATTCATGAGAACCCATGCTTGGTATGGGATGATTCGAATACAGGAGATAACAGATTATTTATGATGCTTTAAGAGATAAAGTAAATTGGAATCTTAAATGTAAAAGGATTAAGCACCTTCGCCTTCCAACTGTCAGAATTGGTTTGTTGTGCTCAAGGAAATGGTTCTTTTGGAAAAAAGTGCAGAAGTTGATTTCACAAGCCCTTAGTTTTATATTTCATAATATTAGGCCAAACGATCGTAACTCAACTCACGATGGATAAACCATCGTTAGTTGTGATACATCGTATGGTTTCTGCGCATCGCTCATCATCGTCTTGAGTATTGTTACGATGTGTTTGGTTAAAATCGACTTCAGATTTCTCAAATAATTTTAAGTTATAACTATACAAATAATTTGGCAATCGAAGCTACGCCTGGGAGCAAGCGAGCCTTGCTCTCGTAATCGTGAATAAGCCTACCCCTCATCAACATCTTATTCTTAGTGCTCTGCATAAAATAAAGGGGCCCGGTACGTGATCGCAATACGTAATAACTTTCGTACATTTTGTATGCTTACATAGTATCTCAAAATGCCCATCAAGAGAACGACCAGTTTCTGCATGTGGTACTGGTAACTATAGTCTATAGCCGCCCGGTGAACGGCATGGATCGTGCGTGTCGTGAATTCATCGGCCGGTCCTAGCCAGCCAGCGCATGACGCGGGAGAAATTCGAGATCACGGCAACGTTAGCCTACATGATATTGTTAGACGGTTTTCTATCAGCTGAACCCTATGATTTTTCAGTCAACATGGAGGAAAAAACAACCACAAAATGTATACTCACCTCTAATTCTCATCAGCTCTTCTGTGTAATAAGATCTTGACTAATCCCAGTCTAATAAAACTCCCACGACGGGCAGAAGGGTGCATCTTTTTCCCGCACTGGACTACAGTATGCGCAAACCTTGCTCACTGTTCATTGTCGACATGGCGCGAATCTATTCAAAGCTTGCACCTGTAGGCTAGTATAATAGACCAAACAGGGCTTGTTGCTGTTATGCAATAGTTGGAATGTTGGGGATAGTCTTCAATCAAGACGCTCTTGGCCCGTCACCGGTCACTCAAGTGGGGCCTTGTCAATATTCATTGGCTACGGCTCCAATGTGTACATGGTTCTTGCAGCAATAGCCAATTCCAATTAATGTGTACGTTTGTTTTTTAGCCGCAGCCAAGACCTTCTTGCGGTAATCCTGGTCGAGCCCATTACGTCATTCCCGCTCAAAATGGGATAAGACGACTGGAATAAAGGCTTTCATTCATGCATCGGCTCTGGATATTACCGCTGTCCTCATGAAACGGGGGGGGGGGGGGGGGGGGGTGGGGGGGTGGGGGGGGGGTTTACCACAGAGCTCAATGGGCCTACCCGCGGTCAATCAGAAACCGAGTATTCAAAAACCCACCTGTTGTTTTGTGTAATGGTATTCGTTCGGCTACACATCGGTGCTGATAAAATCAAAAGTTCTGTGACGTTCACAGGCACTGTTACTACAAGCACAGAGGTACCGCTAAAATGTTCTGGGAAAATTGACTTCTACTAATTAATGACCCTGCTTTCACATAATTATAGGGTACTCTAATCATTTTTTTTTAGGAATTATAAACCTATATTTGCCCTCCAAGTTCAGCTCGATCTTGGCTGTTAGGCTTTGCGTATAATTCAAAGTTACCAAAAAATTACACACGAGTAGACATACGACTTTAAAAAAGTCTATCGCCTCCGCTGCAACTATATACCGGTAATTATTGGCCCAACGCAAAATTCCCAATAATAACCGTGCACTTAAAACTTGGTGGATGAAAGGTGTGTACGTGACACAATCGTTTGGTCCAACACTTGGTCTTGTTCAGTTTTGGGAGTATATCGAGATATATCCGACAGGATATAATGGCGCTAGACTGACGTGTTAATAGGCAATTTTTGGTCAACTTAATTGTTGGACACGGCGCACAAATTTCCTTGGTTTGAAAATGACATGCTACTCACGAGTATCAACTTGCATGATTGACACATCATTTACATAATTTAACGATTGAATAGAGAATATATCCCCACCACACCAACAACATCGATCAGTACCTGCACCGCCGATTGGTTTGGTTTTATATCACGCGGGGGGTGGGGTGGGGTAGTTTAATTAGTATCTATTCAATCGTTAAATTTTGTGAATCGTCATTTGATTATCAGAGTAGCATGTCATTATTTTTCGCAAAGGTTCAGTTTGACTTAACGCCTCATCTTTGTAAAACTATAGAGGGCGGTAAATTGTATGACCGTTAAGTGCAAGCGACCGGGGTGCAGAACACTAAACCGAGCTCCCATTGAACACTGTACAAAAACACTCATTTTCAAAGCCAATTATCCCACACCCAAAAGTTTCTCAGTTCATGTAGCTATACTGCAAAATGTAGTTTGGACCTTCATCTCTCAGATTCGTTTAAATTTTAGTGCCCTTAGCTGATTAGATTTTTTGCTAATTATCCCCCAGAAAAAAAACACCCCCAAAATGTGTAGCCGTCCAAGCCTAGTTTCTCAGTGCAAGGGTTTTGATATGGACCCCTCCACTTCTACAGCCAAATAGAGCCACATGTAAAGCAAGATATGGTCCAAATTACATACAAAATTTAATGTATCAGCTAATTAGCCTCCAAAGACCCCTTATTATAATCAGCTCGGCGGAGCCATCTTGGATGGAATTAGTGTGCTGCACCCATGCAGTGCGCGGTTTGCATACAACACTCCCCATGGTGGTAGGGTGTACGTGTAGGCCTATACATGTAAAACTAGAATACAATTTACCGGTAATTCTAGATGTTTTACCAGTTTATGTATCAACCTTCATCGGATTTATTTATTTTCGTGGTCCAGGGTTTGCACAAATGGCGGTATATCACTATAGATATGGTCCCTTTCCTTCGTGTGATGTAATCTCGGAGTTAATCTCTGGTTGCTCGGAAGTTCCTTGATGTGCCCGCTAAGGACACTCCACGGTTTCGTTCGGCTCACTTTCACACGTTTTCCGTTGGTTATTACTGTTGGATCTCCATGCATTCAGGCATGCATTTAGAGACCCTGTCTTCTTTCACCTGAAAGGCCCAATACAACATTGGGAAGATCGGAAGATCGGATGTCCACAGATTTCCTTCTAAATTACACAGTTTGTAGGTGGTCATGATAGAATCCTCATGTAAAAAATCTTACGATCTGGGGTCCTGTGCTTCTCGAGATATCTTTACTCAAACATCGACAAATAGTTAATTATTGCTCGCGAGTGATGAACTATTTCTTACACTACCGAACGGTGCGAAAACCGTGACGTTTTTTTTCCCTTTTCTACTTTCTCAGATCACCATTTGAGCTAAAACCTTTGCAGTATAGCGTTTTTGGAATATTTAAAGGTTTAACACACAAACTTTGGCAATCTTTTGACCTTTATCAATGTTGTATAGGGCCTTCAATAATAAATTATTTATATAGGCCTATAATCTCTCTTTAGTGCCTTAATTTTGTCTTTTCGAATTTTGTATTTTATTTTTTGTTGTTGATCAAGTGTGGGAAGGAAGAGCACACCGCAGGAGACAACAAACAGCTTTTGAGCTGGTTACTAATAGTAATACATGTAGTAATAGTACCGAAAATACTAATCTGTAGTCTAGATGTCATACTGTGGCTGAATAGGCCTAGACGTGTTCTAACTCTGGTCGCGGCCGGCCGGCCAGTGAAAAATCGATGCTTTCGGAAACAGCCGTACACAAAACAAAACCAATAAAATTAATTGGACTCGTAAAGGGATTCTCAACAGATTTATTGAATGTATATAGGCATAATATTGTCCACAAGGAGAATTTTATTAAATGTTATATAATGTTTGCTTTTTATAACAATCATTTATTTAGAATAGATGAAAGAAGCGCCCGTTCTCTTCAGATACATGCATATATTCAGAAATTAAAGTTTATTCGGCATGGTTTGTAAAAACGACGAATGGTTAGTATTGGCATTATCTTGGCCTATGAAGTTTGAGTATGAACGAATTAAACAAAACAAGCGGGCTATAATTATACCATTGCCGCGAGGGCATTATACAAATTTATTATTTGAATCGTTTTATCTTCAGATGTTGGTTTGCCTTCTCCAAATACTTTTGAACTGTATGTAGGTTTTTCCTATTTGTCAATTTGTCAATGGTAGTGTAGGACTTTTTGCTCAAAAATTCACATTGTTTTCAAATCCCAGACTTGAAGCCACTGGTCGTACAGTGTCTCGGATAAAAAATGCAGTTCAGAATCCTTGTATCCGGACGGTGGAATTAATTTGATATTATTTTTGTCTCATTTGTTTCTTTGCCTGCTGATTTTGAATGAGCAAAATTACCACCCTTTCCGTTTTGAATAACAATGTGTAACGGCAATTATTGTATTTGTTTCATCAAAGTCCAGCTGAAGTACGATTTCAAGTTCCCGGATGTTGATTTCCACTGATAAAATATTCCAGTGATTAAAGGTAGAATATATAAGCATATTATTATTAATTTTTTTTTTTTTTTTTACAAAAATATAATAGATTTTTTTTTAAATTGGAGAAGTCAGAATTTGTTATCCTTCCTGTTTAGCTAACTGCATTTTTATTTGTAGGATTAAGTTTTTCATTTGTATTTTTCTATAATTTCAGGCGTCCATCAAAAATGGATGTGGAAGTCAATTTCACGTGAGATGAGCTCCTAGGCCGGCGAGAAAATGAAAATTAGTAGTATGATATAATGATTATTACAGTATAATATATGCAAATATGTCATTTAGAAGTCAAATGATAGGGATTGACACTGATTAATGATAAAATTGATGATTTCCGAATCGACTTCTGTTTCTCCAAAATTTAAACATCAAAAGATTTAAAGAGTAAACTTCTTTTTTTATAAAAATATAATCTTTCTTTAGTTACATATTTACATTTTCAACATATTTACATATTTACAATTTCACCTCTCTCGAATATCTCCGTATGCAGTATGCCTAGTTTTTGTTTTGGGGCTTTCAGTGGTCATAATGTTTGCTGATCATACAGTGCTTCCCAATCGACATTGTCGTTGGTCTGTTATACGCTTCTGAATGTTTATCCCGTTTTACAATCAATGAAAAGCTTGTTCCCAAAACGCTAGGGGGCTATACCTTTCACACAGTGCCAGATATGTCTTTCTTTCCATGGCAATGAATATTTTTTGGGTAATTTTGAGTATTTCTTTGCCCCCCCCCAAAAAAAAAAACCAAAAAAAAAAAAACAGCATTGGTCTGCCGTGAATTTTTCTAAAAGAAGACAGGCAAAGCAACGGACTGATAATGAAGAAAATGGTGGTCTATCCCTCTGTTTCCTTTTGAAATCCATTTCCTCTGAGCTATTTTGTCCGGGGATCGTGTAGCGAGCGATGCGTGCTGAGAGCCAAGCCGGACGGGTTGTAGGACGGGCTAGCTTGGGTCCGAAGAAAGGCTGTGGTCCGCGCCTGGTGCAATCACGACTTGGCAGTTCCCTCTGCCCCCGAGTATCCGTGCCGCGTGCTTTGTTATAGTACCATTGGGCTGTGTGTCCTAGTGCTCGATGCACTGTTAGTACTGTGTGGGGAGAAAATGACGGGCGAGGAATGAGTGCCTTGTCCTGAATGTCGTCAGAGTCGAAGGTGTTCTTGATCAGGTCGATGATAGTTAGCATACACCCGATTTAAGACTAGTTGTGAGCACTGCATGCTCTTATTACCCCCTTTTTTTTATCACGGACTGCCTGCTCAGAAAACAAAAGGAGCTCGGACGGGATGTGAACAGCAGTGTATAGCGCATGTTTTCAAATGATTTTAATTAGGGCTAAGGCACTTAGATTAAGCCATAAACACGTACCCCGGTAAGAATTCAACGCTGTGGCCGCAAAACTAAATTGGGTCAGAAAAATAGCCACCCCTGTCGGTCTATCTGTCTGTCTGATGTATGTCTGCCTGCCTGTATGTCTGCCTGTCTGTCTGTCTGTCTGTTTGTCTGTCCGTCTGCCTGTCTGTCTTCATGTCTCCCCTCTCTCTCTATTTTTCTCTCCCTCCCCCTCTCGCTCACTCTCTCCTCTCTCTCCTCTCTCCCTGTCTCTGTCTCTGTCTCTGTCTCTGTCTCTGTCTCTGTCTCTGTCTCTGTCTGTCTGTCTGTCTGTCTGTCTGTCTGTCTGTCTGTCTGTCTGTCTGTCTGTCTGTCTGTCTGTCTGTCTGTCTCTCTCTCTCTCTCTCTCTCTCTCTCTCTCTCTCTCTCTCTCTCTCTCTCTTTCTCTCTCTCTCTCTCGGTCTCTGTCTCGCTCTTTCTTTCATTCTGTATCTTCTCTCTTTCTCTTGTGAACATGAAATATGGATTGGATATCGATGAGCACTCACCAGTGAGGCCATGGGTCCTGCTGACAGACCGATACCGGGCAGAGCACCGGCTTTCTGCATGGGCTGGAACTGTGGGCGCATCCAGCCCGCCATCTGGGCGGACGGAGCCGCGGCCGACGGCTGATGAGCCTCACGGTCCCCGGCGCCACTGGCCCGCTGCAGCTCGGCCAGCGACTGCACGGCGCGGCTCGGATCCCAGCGCTTGGAGGACGGCTGGTCGGGAGGAGCGGGGTCGAAGTCGGCCCGGAGGAAGCGCGGGAGGCAGTCCGTCGCGTCCGGCGATGACCGTGAGGCCAGGGGACGGGTCGGTGCCGCAGCTTGGCGGGGAGGTTTGGCGGCGAGCCCCCGCTGACTCTCCGCTCGGACCCGCTCGCTCCCTGTGGCCCGATCGGCTGTCGGCGAGACGGGACCGAGGACTGACTCTCCGCTCTGTGGAGAGCCGAGGAGGACGTGCCGTGTGTCATTGGGCGCCTTCCAGGCCTCTCGTCTGGGCACGCCGCTGCCGGAATCCGGCCTGAAGTCCATCTTCATCCAAGGGGGCAGGGCCGGCTCGGGCAGGCTCTTCTTGGAGCCGGAGATCTTGTCCAGCTTCTTCTTGGCGGCCAGCGGGTTCCACCGCTTGAAGGGTTTCTGCTCGGGGGCGGGGTTGAAGTCCTCTCGGAGGTATCGAGGCAGGTCGGCCCTCTCCGCGGCAGACGGAGCGCCGCCGTCCGCCTCCACCTCCCAGGCTCTCATCGGCGGAGAGGCTCGGAGGAACGTCTTTCGAGCTGAATCGTCCGGGGGAGGCTGCTGGATCTCATCGGTCTCACCAGGCGTCGGATCGGCGGCGCACTCGTCGTCATCGGTGCTCTCCAGTTCGAAATGGATGGACCCTGAGGCAAAGTCCTCCAACGCCTCGTGATCGCTGGCGGTCTCGGAGAACAGACCGTCCCCGTATCTGTTCGCGGCCTCCTCGGTGGTGGGAAATAGCACGCGCTGCGCGGTCGTCTTGGCTGCTGCAGTCACGGCAGATTTCGCCGGCGGACTGTCCACTGATACTGGGATGGTGCTTTGGGCAGGGCGCCTCTCGTCAACGCCGTCAATTTGGCGGTCTTCAGGAGTGAACGGATGGAGTGACTCGAGGCTGTTGTCGGGCGATTCAATCTCACCCGTGGCGGTATGGTCAATCTCTTCAGTTGGTTTTGGCAGATGGACTCGACTGGTTGGCACTGTCCCCTTCTGATCGGATGTTCCTTCTTCCTCATCCTCCTCCTCCTGCTCTTCCCCCTCCCCCTCTGCCTCCCCTTCGTCCTCCTCCTTCTCCTCCTTCTCGTCCAGCTGGTAAGACTCACCGAACAGCTCATCCATCATCGCGATCTCGTAGGATGTATACCCCTTGGGGGAGCCCTCCTTTGCTGCCTGGCCCACGTCTTCCTCGTCTGTTGGCTCGTCCCAGGAGGAAGCGTCGTCGGGCCCGGGCGGGCGGGAGGCGGGGGGCTCGTGGATGGCGAGTATCTCCTCGATGAGTTGGGCCTCCCCGGCCACCGGACAGCAGCGCGGCTCTGCCTCGGACTCTTCGTCGGCGGACCGGTCGAAGCAGTCCAGGTCGCCGATGGTGTGGTCAGAGGCGCATCCGCTGAGTGCCGAGGATGTCATAATCTGAGCAAGGTCTGGCTCGGAGGCAGAGGTGACGGACGCGGGAATATCGTCCTCCGTCGGCTGCTCTTGAGGAGATTGTCCGCCGATCGAGTCGTCATCGGTGTCTGAGTCAGAGAGCAGTGGCTTCTGGTGGGTATCTGGTCGAGCCCTGTCGGGCAGGGCGGGTTTCTGGTCACGGTCCACCCGTTGCTCTTTATCTTCCTCCTCTTCCTTCACTTCCATCATCGCCTTCACTTCCTCCTCCACCGCTTCCTTCTCCTCCTCATCCTCTACCTTCGCTTCTTCCTCCTCTTCCTCCTCATCTTCATCCTCGTCCTTCTGCAGCTCCTTCTCCACCTCTCTTTCCTTCACCTCCTCCTTATCCACCTTCTCCTCCTCCATCAAAGCCGACTGCGGCTGTGGAGCGCCGGGTGTCTTCGGCGGTGCGAGCATCTCGGGCTCCGGGCTGGACGGCCGGTCGGAGCGAGCAGCCCCGGCCTGGGACGGAGACTCTTCCCCCGGGGAGAGCTCCCGGAGAATCTCGCTCAGGATCTGCACCCTTTTCTCCTGCCGGTACTGCATGTCTTCGGAGAGGCTCGGGTCGGATTCCCCGTCGACTGGCAGTGATCTGGCGATCGGCTTAGAAGTCGTGCCGTCATCGTGACGTCTGGATGTTGCGAGCAACCCATCTGCTCCGGTTGGAATAGAAAAGCTGGGTGGTTTTGGTGAGTTCTTTGGGCAGCTGCATTAGGGAAAAAATATCAGACGGAATTTTAGCAGATCGTACATCGAAAATAAAGAAAAAGCTCATTGTGTCTGATAATAGCGTTTTAGGAGCTTATCGTATTACAATACATCTATTTCAAAACGAAGTTTAGATCCTAACTCGTACAAGTTATCAGCTTTCATAGATATAACATGATGTTTTTGCAGAATGTTTCGTTAGCAGGAAACCTAAAATGTATTCTTTTTTAATAGGATACAAACTTTACCTTTTCGCCACATTGTTGTCATCCATAGGGTGACTGCGCTCCACATGATTCACTGTTAGGATCTCAGCTGATGGCTGACCATCAGATGATTCTGGTCCTGTCTTTCTCTCCTGATCCCGTCTCTGACCCTCGAGAAGCTTTCGGAGACCTTTCTTAATTCCCAGCTTCTTCTGCTTCTGTCCTTTCTTCTCGTCCTCGTCGGATGAGTTCTCATCGCCGCCCAGTTTCCCTTCCTCCTCGGCGCGGCCCAGATGCTTCCTCTGCCTCCTAAAGAGCCCCTGGTGTTCCTTGAAGGTCTTCCACTTGGAGGGAGACTTTGTGGACTTGGGCTGGGCATCGCCGTAGTTGAGGTCGACTGCGTCTGAATCGTCGGATGCGGACGGGGAGCGTCCCGATCTCCTCTGTTTCCCCTTCTTCTTTTTCTTCTTCTCCATCTTCTTCTCCTCCTTCTCCTTCTTCTCCTCCTTCTTTCTCTTCTTCTTCTCCTTCTTCTTCTCTTTCTCCTCCTTTTTCTTCTCCTTGTTCTCCTTCTTCTCTTTCTTCTTCTCAATCTTCTTCTCATCCTTCTCCTCCTCCTTCCCCTTCTTCTCCTTCTTCTCCTTCTTCTTCTCCCCTTCCTTCTCCTTCTTCTTCTCCTTCTTCCTCTCGTTATTTCCCTTCGCCTCCTTCTTTTCCTTCTCCTTCTCCTTCACTTCGTTCTCCTCTTCCATCCCCCTGTTCTTCTTCTTCTTGATGTACAGGCCTTGGGCTTGGGCCATTTTCTTCCACTCCTTGCGCACTTTGCGTTTCGGATGCAACTTCTTGCTTTTCTTGGAGGCGACGGAGGACGGGACGTCCTCTGCAAGAGGCACCTCGCCTCCCGGTGCTGGCTTCACTGCTTCGCCGTCGGGGGACGCCGAGGGTCTCGACTTCTTCCTCTTGTACAGTCCTTGCTCTCTCTTCATCTTCTTCCACATCTTCCGCGTCTTACGCTTCACATGATGGGGCTTTCTCAAATTGAAGCCGGCGCTGGTTTTGCTGGGACTACTGACGCAGGGCCGAGCGCCCTCTGGCGCTTCTTCTTGTTTACTAGAAGGAGAAGCGCTGGGAGAGGCTCCGGACAGCTTGGGTCTCTGCTTCCTTGTGTACAGACCCTGACCGGTCTTCATCTGCTTCCACATTCTCACCACCTTCTGTTTGGAGCGGAGCTTTTTCTTCGCGGCTGATGTCCCTGAGGCAATCGGTGGTTCTTCCTCGATGGCTTCATGCTCGGCTGTCTTTGGGTCGGTTTCGATATCCTCCGGTTGCTGAACACTGCTCGGCTTCTCCTCCTGTTTCAGTTCACCGGTCTCGGTAGTCAGTCCCGCAGTAGTGGCGGCGGTGTCTTCAAGGAGTGAGCCTTCATTTTCAGTCTGGATTTCATTCAACTTCTGAACTTGATGCTGTTCTTGGTTATCTCCCAATTCATCGGCCTCAGCAGTCAGTCCCACAGTAATGGCTGTGGTGTCTTTATGAAGTGAGGCTTCATTTTGAGGTGCATTTACAGGCTGAGTTGGGATTTCATTCAACTTCTGAACTTGATGCTGTTCTTGGGTTTCAACCAATTCATCGGTCTCAGCAGTCAGTCCCACGGTAGTGGCTGCTGTGTCTTCGGGGAGTGAGCATTCATTTTCCGGATCTGTTTGGTTGAGACTGCCAAGATCATCGGAGGAAGAGTCACGGGGCGCTCGCATCTTCTTGCTCCTCGCCTGTAGAGCGCGCTTCTTATCCGATGTCTTCAGCGTCACTCTCTGCGCCCTGTGAGACCGCTTGCCTCTCGATTTGGCGGCGCCGGGAAGCTTCGTTTCCCCGGAAGACGAGGTGACCTGAAGAGAGTCCACTTCTTCACCCCCTGATGTATCGGGGGCAGGTTTCCCTCTGAAACTCACGCCTTCGTCTTCGGAAGAGTTGATGGGATGCAGCTCAGTAGTAAGACCCACCACGGAGTCTTGCGAGCCCGCCATCTCGGGTGAAGACTTCGGAGTGAATGCCTCATCGTCCCAGTGCAAAGCCTCTGTCTTCGTAGCAGGGCATCGACCAGCCTTCGGTGCGCCCGTTGGAAGGGTCTCGGTGACTTGTGACTCCGCCTCCTCTGGGTCTTCTTGTTGGACGCTGACGGCATCGTCTTTGCCTGCGACCCGGGTGTCTCTTCCCCGGACGATTCGCAGAGGCCTCTCCTCCTGCTTACTGCCCTTCTCCTTCCCGGTGGTCCCTTCGGTGTCGGACCGGACCCGGGTAAGTGTCTTACTCGTGCAATGACGTGCCTCTCCCTCGTTGTGCTCTGCTGAATTGTCGGGTGTGGACGAGGCGGGTTTCTTGGCTCGCCTCTGCTTGCACCTCTTCTCTTTATCCGGGAGGCAGCTGATATCTTCCTTGTGTCTCTTCCCCGAGGAGTTCGCTGTCTGAGGCGAGCCGGGGTCGTCCACATAGGGCTCTGATTTCAACTTTCTGGGCGAGGCATTTCTGTTTGCCCCCCGACTGTCCTCGGGTGAGCCACCACCCAGTTTCTTCTCCCTCTGTGAAGATTCTAGCGCCTCGGGTGTCTCTGGCTCCAGGGAGGAACCGACTGCCCCGCCATCTTTCAGGGTCGTCGATTTCTTTGTCCTCTTCTTTCTGTCCTTCGGATCACTCGTTGTCTGAGGACTTGGCAAGGGCTGAGTTGGCGCTTCGTCGTTCGTCTCCGCGCCCTTCGGTCCGTGGTCGATAGATGGACCGGTCGGTGATGGCAGGTTGTCGGTCACTTCAGCAGCGGACTTCGCCAATCGCTGCCCCCGGAGTTCGTTCGCCTTTGTGGGGGGATTGGGCGTCTCGATGTCCATGATGCCGCTGGGGGAGCGTTTAGCATCGTCCGACGACGCCTGGTGTGGCTTTCTGGACTTCCTGGCTCGAGGTTTCTCCATCTGCTTCTCCTCCTTCGCCTTCTCGGGAGTGGCAAGAACTTCGTCCATGTCCACGGAGGAGACAGTAGTCGGTTCGTGGGTGTTTGTGATGTCCGCGAGAAGAGCCGACTCGTCCGGCATCACCTCCTTCTGTCTGGAAACTTCTCTGTCTTCTCTCTTCCTCCTCGATCCAGCTTTCTTGCCAGGATCAGCCTTTGCTTCGTCTTGCTGCTCCTTTTCCTCCTCTGGTTCTTCAGTGACTTGGGAGTCGTTTCTGATCGACGAAGACTTGTGTGTGTTCTTTCTAGATTTCCAGATCTTCTTTGCCGTGCTAGGGATGGAACGGAGTTCCTGGTCTTTGCTGGCCGGTGCCGTGTCGGCATTCTCTCGGCTGTCAGACTCGTCTCTGCCCGCTACACCCTCCGTGAAGCCTCGCTTCGTCTCCTCTCGCTCCATGGACGGAGGGAAGGCAGAGGGTCTCTGTTCGATAGCCTCTATCTTATCAGCGACCAACGCCGATGGCTGCTGGGATCTCGGTCGTCGCTTCGTCCTCTTGGTAGCCCTGTCTTGCTTGCCGGTGTCTCCCGTCACGCCGTCCTGTCGGAGGGCGGGATCTTGGGGGCAATCCTCGGCTGGTTTGGTCTCTGGGGAGGATCTCTCACGGCGACGTCTCTGCCTTGGGGAGGGGTCTACGGCGTGATTCATCTTGCCTGCTCCTCCTCCTCCTGTTTGCTGGCATCCTCCTGCCGGGAAGAACCCATCAGCAGACACACTGGTGGCCGGTGCGTAATTGGGAGAGTCGACCGTGACGTCTTTGGCGCGCTCGTTTGCTTGCTCCAATGGACGAGGCTTCTTCCCACATGTCGAGGAGGCTTTAGCAGAGTGTCTTCGCCTCTGCTTCTGCGGAAGGACATCCGAACTCCTCCGGCCGTCTGCGACAAAGCTGGTGCGGGTCTCCTCGTCGCTTGTCGCTGCACGGGGAGCGTCGATGTCCTTCGCGGATCCGGTCAAGTTGACATCCAACTTCTGAGTCGATCTGGCAGTGTGCTTCAGTTGACGCCTGATGCCGTTCTTGGCGCTGCTTCTCGATACTGAAGTAGAGATGTCACTCGAGGAGAAACTGGACCGGTGGGAGTCGGGGGGCGCCCGGGTTCCGTTCCGGTGTTTCAGGGGAGACGGGATTTTCACGCCAGCCTCCCGTAGGCTGCTGGCGGCGAATTGCTGCACGGCGTCACTGGGGGTAGCCTGGGCGCTGTCCTGACTGAGAAGTATGCTGATGGTCAGCAGCATCTGGTGCTGCTCGGACAAGCTCAGCTCGAGTCGTTGCAGGCGTTCCTTGGTGGCCCGGTCGCACTGGTGAACGGCCCGAGCGATGTGCCGCAGGGCCATAGCAGACCGAGCGGAGGCGCCGGTCTGCCCGTCTGTCTCAGTCCCCGCTCGACGCTCGACTGATGGGTCTGAGGTCGGTGGCGTGGCGGGGAGACGACGGCCGAGGCGGCCGCCGGGAGCTGCCGGAGACACCGGGCCGCAGGGAGCGGTCTCCTCTCCACTCTCCACGGTCGGTGCCGATGGCCGTCTCTGACTCGGCCCCGCCGCCGCTCCCTCCTCCGCCAGTCTCCGCCCGGCGGCTCTGTCGCGAAGGATGAAGCGCATCTTGGCCTGGTGCTCGCGAATCTCCCTCAGTCTGAACCTGGGCTCGCAGCGACGCTTGAGGCGGGCGAAGGCGCAGGGCGGGTACCGCGGGGACCGGATCTCCGGACGCCGCTCGCCGGGCCGGGCGCCGCTCGCCGGGCCGGGTATGCTCGCGGCCTTCTCTTCGCCGGGTTCCCGGGCTTGGGCCGAGGTCTGGACGGTCCCCTGGCGAGCTTCCCACGGCAGCGGTGGGAGAGGGCGCCACTGGTCCCGCGGTACAAACTGTCTGGGCAGTCGCTTGAGTCGACGTGCGATCCTCCCAGACGTCTTATCCAGCGCCCCGTTTCGTCGGGAAGGCTGCTTTCTCGAAGCAGATGCGTTTCTATCAGAAGACTTATCTCCTTCCTTCTTCTCTATCTTCCCCTTCTCCTTCATCTTCGGGTTGGCTGTCTCTTCCAGAGTGACCTCATCTATCTTCCTAGAGGCCTTGCTCTTTCTGGTCCTCTTCTTCTTCTTCATAGGGGCGCTGTTCCCCTCTCCTCTCGGCCTATCCTCGGCGTGGTCTTGGGCGGCCGCAGCTGCACTCCGAGGACCGGTCTCGTCCTCGCAGATGTACTCGTCTCCGTGACCGGGGCCGGGCAAGCACGGCACCATCTTGCCGAGCGTGCGCCTCAAGAGGCCGGCGCGGTGCGCTGGCTTGGCACGCTGCTGGCGGGGGCCGGGGGTAGCGGGAATCCGCGGCACCCGCTCCTGGCTGAGATCGGCGAAGGGTGGCTCCACCTTCAGCCATCTTTGCCAATCATTTGGCTCTGTGGGGGGGGGGAGGAGAAAACCACAAAATACAAACTGGAGAACAACCACGGGTAGTATAAAGTAACGCAGTGGCTGTTGTTACGGCAGTCGTCCGTGTGGTTCCCTGACTTGATTGTATTTCGTCAGCATTGCTGGCTGGTTGAACCAGTCTATTAGCTGATAGTCTGGTTCCAAGAGCTAAACGTCCTGAGAAATACTGTGAAGTCAGGGAACCACACGGACGACTGCCGTAACAACAGCCACTGCGATAAAGTAAAGATGCAAACTGACTATTGGATGGAATGACCTGAGATCAAATCTTAGAATCTCAAGCAAATTCGAGGGCCTAACATGTTTCGATTCTACAAATCCAACGTAGGCCTATTCTTTCTCTCCCCAGATAATGAATTCACGTTACGTGAAAATAACAAGTGCATGTGTACGTGTCTGGCAGATATTAAAACAACTTATGGACATTATCAACAGTTCGTGAGAGTACATTGTATTCGTGGCAACATCTCCTTCATAATACGATGCGATGATATGGACAATCAACGTACATGCTCGTACTTATAGATGATTAAAGGGAAAATTGGTAGGAAAATTGGTAAATTTTCTTTGGTAAAGGTCCGGTTAAGATCAAACTTCAGACCCGCAAAGTCTTTCATCAAGACAATAGCCATGAGAACAAATATCAAACTGAACGAACCAGCTTTGTTTTGAAATTTAAACGACTGAATCTCGCTTCTCAGGACGAACCTCTAGAGTTGATAATGTCTTCAACTAAAATGTCAAAAAAAAATGGTAGAATGGTAGCAAATATTCTTCTTTTTTTGTTTTATTTGGGTGGGGGTGTTTTCTCCACCTTTTTTGACCTTTCACAATGTCCTAAATGTTCACTAGAGCAATTCACTAGAACAAACGAGTCGAAATGACAAAAACATCAACATTTCAACGTTTCATAGTTTCTCGTGCTTTTTTCCCTAACAATATCCAATAACAATTATGTTGATTGATCGTGTACACTAGAGGAATGAAGAATAGATTTGATGAAAACATAATTTAACACCAAAGATCTGGCAATCGAAATTTTATAGTAATAATTAATTTATTTGAAAAATGGCAAAGAAAACTTCCTTTATTCGTTTGACTAATTAACTAGGCCTACCGGTATTAGTGTAACCGTGCACCATTTGGGGAAACTGGTGCAAATGACTTTCACAACCTTCCTGCCTTTTTAATGCTTCAGGAATTATTTAATGCAACCGATACACATTAATATATAGGGACGTTCATCACAATCTTCAGTTCAATGTAGATTGTAAGAGTGTAATGTTCTTTTAGGCTCAGTCTAATGTATTATAACCAATCCCTTCCATGCAACCGCCACGTTTTCCTTAGCCTCAACCTCCAGACACCGAGTGCGTAAACGATATATACACAGTCTTTATTCCAGCCGTCTTTTTATCGGCAGTCGACCCTAATTAAATTACGGTCACGACGTCCGAATCGAACTGAATATTCGAGCAAAAGGTACTGAGCTAAAATGCCCCATTGGAACTCATTGCAACTCAATAGATTTCCGGTTTTTTTAAGTTTAAAGATATTACAAACTTGATAGGGCCTATGAGAATCTCCATCAACCAATGAATTCGTTATCACACAGATTCACACAATTCTTCATGCGTTTCTTGACGTTGACAGTTTGTGATTATATTAAGTACTCATGAACATGACTTCCCATCTGATTTTCATCCCGGGATACAATTTTGAAGTTAGAACTCTTTGAACTTCCCCAAACTTACACGAATAAATTGAAATTATTGAAACTATTTCATAAACAAATAGAATATATAATTTTTCTCAAAATTTAGTGGGCCTGACCTTTCGATCCTAGCAGGACCTTTCTCAAAGGCCTTTCTCTGCCTTTGAGAAACTTCCTGCTAGGATCAAAACGTCAGGCCCACTACATTTTAAGATTTGTATTTTGGTAATTTTAGTCAGTTAGCAGTTTGCAACATTTTTGTATATCACCTTGAATATATAATCGGCCAACTGCCATTCTCATACCGACATTTCACGTTTACAACTTCGTAAATTCTACATCAACAGATTTGCGAAAGATAATGGATCAAAATCAAGATTGATTTTACTAAAGCAACTCGATTATTGTTGGCGGGTCCAGATCTGCATCATCAGCCGATGGTGTCTTCCGTCCACTGGTCGCGTGTGTTCCTCATTCTACCTAAACCTAAAACCTGAGCCTAAATTCTAATCGAATCATCAACTTCAAATATGGAAGAACATCAATCTTACCTCGATCAGACATCTTAACTTGGATGATGTGTGGTTGGGTCCTGATCGGATACAAAAATCTCTCTGCTGTCTACAGCAGAACTCAAGGGACGGTTCTTCAGGTCAGTCTACCTGTGACTGTGGAGATGTCTTGCAAGGCTGCAGAAGTCTTGCAAGTCGGTTGTGGGTGGGCGGAGGGCTGGCTGCTGGGACTATAGCAGCGGGGGATGAAACCCTTCTTGTCCTCGGAGGCTCTCCGACGACTTGGGGGCAGGGTGAGGGTGGGCAATTGGGCTCTCAAGACAGACTCGTCCGCCTGAGAACAATCTGGTGGCAGATGTACATGTACTGCAGCGTTAGTGCCACCAACACCTTATGCTGAGGCAACTTGGTGACGAGTTAGAACTAGATTATCGATGTATATTCTCACCGATGTATACTCACTAAATATTAATCTCTTAAATAGTCTCACCGATGTATACTCACAAAATATTCATTTCTCAAATAGTCTCACCGATGTATACTCAAAAAATATTCATCTCACAATTAGTCTCACCGATGTGTACTCACAAAATACTCACATCTCACAAAATAGTCTCACCGATGTGTACTTACAAAATACTCACATCTCACAAAATACTGAAATAGTCTCACCGATGTGTACTCACAAAATAGCCTCACCGATGTGTACTCACAAAATAGTCTCACCTATGTGTACTCACAAAATACTCACATCTCACAAAATAGTCTCACCGATGTGTACTTACAAAATACTCACATCTCACAAAATACTGAAATAGTCTCACCGATGTGTACTCACAAAAAAGTCTCACCGATGTGTACTCACAAAATAGTCTCACCTATGTGTACTCACAAAATACTCACATCTCACAAAATAGTCTCACCTATGTGTACTCACAAAATACTCACATCTCACAAAATAGTCTCACCGATGTGTACTCACAAAATAGTCTCACCGATGTGTACTCACAAAATAGTCTCACCTATGTGTACTCACAAAATACTCACATCTCACAAAATAGTCTCACCGATGTGTACTCACAAAATAGTCTCACCGATGTGTACTCACAAAATACTCACATCTCACAAAATAGTCTTACCGATGTGTACTCACAAAATACTCACATCTCACAAAATAGTCTCACCGATGTGTACTCACAGACTAAAATAAGCGCACGGGATGTCGTCTTACTTTCTGCGGATCTTCAGTCAAGAAAATCGTCGCGTTGAATCGCACTTAAAAAAAAGCTTTCGCAGCTGTATATCACTGAGAAAAATCGCAACGTGTCACAAACAGAAAATAATGCTTGCTAACGCCAAGAGATCGAAAACGGTTCTGAGCTCGTCAACAAACATTCGTCGTTGTCGTGGTGCCGTGTCATTGTCGCGGCGTTCTGTTTGGGACCACGCGCCATTGTGACGCAAAGCCTGCGCCTCGCGCGCTGCCGCTGGAAAGGGCGTGCGCGCGTTCGAAATACGCGCGCGTGTAACTGTAAGACGGCGCCTGTAAGCAAGAGCGGACTTCCGGCGCGATGGTACGCCGAATTGAACGATAACCCGAACAAGGTTGATGCGCAATCATTACACTATTCTTCCGGCCCTGAAGTGAACTTTCTTACAGTCGGCCCCCGAGTCCAACCTGGCACACAAAAACGTCAAGACATGAAAATACTTTCCAATCTCCAAAAAGAGGACATGTTTATTGCAAAACTCGTTTAAATCAGTGTAGTGGTTTTTTTCCTAGCTTTAACATTATTCTTATTTATATATCATTGCACGCTGCATTTTTTACCTGATAATTTCATCATACCCTGTTCGCTATAAATTGGAAAGCGAAGGCCTATTGATGAAAAATTCTCAGAATAATTATAGCAAATGACTTAAAACAGAAAAAAAAACATACATACATAATATGCACGTACATATTCCTTTGGGAAGTAAAATTTCACTAAGTATCTCAATCCTCATTATAACCAAACAACCCTCTTTTTCTTTCTTTTGGTAAAACTCGACCATGATTGTACTACAAACTAAACATTATTCAAATGTAATCCTTATATTAAATTATGATGTTTTTGCCAAGCTCTAACGACCACTTCAAGTAGAGTCGAAATAATTATAAGCTTCATCACTTACATTATGCAAATCATGAGATTTGTTCACAGTCAAATATATTTTATCTTTCATCAAAAACTCTTTGCTATGCATTAGTCAAATTCAAATGAAGATTACTGAACAAACAAGTGATATAAACAAAACTGTGAGTTGCACTCTCATTAAAAATTAACAAAATTTTCCACATATCAAGAAAGACAGAAAACTGATAATTAAGAAAATTCAACTGAATTTGAAAATATCAAGCTCCAAACCTCTGATTTCATGTTCCAGTACTGAAAATGCTTTTTAACTCATCTAGCCGTACATTAATCATCCTACCCTAAGCCAGGCATCTGCACTCGAAAACAGGAGCTTTAGGTTTGAATCCCGCCCGGGCTGCCTTAATTTTTTTAATCAGCAGGCAATCGGGCAAAGCACTGAGCAATCATCAGTGCTTATCACTTCGATTTATAGGGGACACTCTCATTGAATGATAACTGGCACCCCACCCGAGGAAAGAAAGGTGAATTTTTATGAAGCCCCCCACCTAATGGACTAGATGGCTGTGATTGTAGAGCGCTGTAATGTTAGAAGAGAGGCACGGGAATTAATCTAAAAGGCAGAATGGTGCAGTTTACTGGGGCATATTTGGGACAAAAATGATCGCATTATGGAAAGATATCTGGTTTTGGAAGTTTCCCAAGAAACTGTTGTTGAGCAAGAAAGCCAATTTCAAATTTGGAGAGACGTTGACCAATGACTGGTGGTGTGAGTTGATTGGGAGGTGACTGGTCGCTTCAAGTCTCTGTACACCATGAGTCTGAAACAACTTGACCTCTGGCTCATTCACCACAACGGACGACTCTCCTGTTGCCTTTTCTACATGATTGGGTCCTCTCTGCTACCCAGGCCGGCTACGAATTTGAGGAAGGCCTCCTGGACATTAGCAGGGTCCTCCAGCTGAGGGTAATGGCTGATGTGGTCGGCAAGCTGGGTCACGCCAGACTGGGGAATCAACATCCTTGAAAATCAAATCAAGCGAAAAAGTGTTACTATCAACAGCGATACAATCAATGAATCAATGAATCAACCAAAAAGCGATAAGATCAACAACAATACAATCAATCAATCAACCAAAAAGCAATACAATCAACAGCAATACAATGAACCAAAAAGCGATACAATCAACAGCAATACAATCAATCAATCAATGAACCAAGAAGCGATACAATCAACAGCAATACAATCAATCAATCAATCAATCAACCAAAAAGCAATACAATCAACAACAATACAATCATTCAATCAACCCAAAAGCAATACAATCAACAGCAATACAATCAATCAATCAATAAATCAACCAAAAAACAATACAATCAGCAACAATACAATCAATCAATCAACCTAAGCCAAAGAAATTAGCCAAGAAAATAATCCTGAATTTCTGAAAACTATTTTGAATATAAATCAGAGAAAATAATGTTTACTCTGGGATGGCATATGACCCTTGGCTTAAAATGTGTCCAGATGGCCCATACCGATGAATGGTAACAACTAACCAGTAGGAAGGAGTGTATTAGCTTTGGTAGCAACAACGGCTTCATCAGATGTAGGAGTTGCTGCAATGTAGCAGTCTGTGCTGCTACTGCGTTCGTAATTGTTGTGCTATACATGAGGAGTTGTTATCATTCCTTGCATTAGAATCAGTTAATTCTGCACACACTAACCTGTAACGTTCCAGAAAAGTAGAGGGAGGGTTGATTGGATCTGCGGGACCATAAATGAGGTGCACTGAAAGAGAGGAATACAACACAAAACTTAATACAAATATCAAATTTTTCTTAGCTGCTTTACTTTTAACAGTACTATTGGAAAAGGAATCACTAAAAAATACAAAAATCATATCACAGCTATGAAACCATTATGAGCAGTGACTGTGTAGAGCTGCCTTGATTCAGCCAACGGGCTACAATGGTAGTTGTTTTTAAACCACAAAAAAAAAACCTGAGTAAAGATGAGTTTTGTACAACTGATATCTGGCTTTCAGAGAGCAGTGAGAGCCAACAGCTTTAATACACAACCTGAACTCCATTCCTTCGCCCACACCAAAGCAGAAAGATCCCCCCCCCTCTCTCTCTCTCTTTCCCCTCACTGGCTACTCACAGGGTATGGTGGTCTCCTGAAGGGCTCCTACCCATTTGTCCCGATTGGCGTAGCGCTGGGGGAGATACTGCATCTGCCTACACAGGCGAAGCAGGAACAATCCAAGGAGAACAGATTTCGATCAAAAACGAAAATTTACAATGGCTAACCACTCGAATAATCCCCCCTGTTAATCCAGTGCTTGCAGCATGGTGGGTAGCATGCGCTGCATACTGCACTTTGCTGCTATTTTTTTTGGAGAAGACAACAATCCAAAATACAAAGCTGTGATCTAGAATTCTCATAAAGAAATTCTGGCCATTTTTTTTCATAGCGTATGGATAGTGTATCGGCAAAATAAAAGCGTGTTGGGAATTTCCGATAGCGTATCGGGGCGATACGCTATTTGATGCCTGGCTAGAACGCTGTGCCTGACACACCAATCAAGAGGCATGTTGTCCCTGCATTGGTCAGGTATAGCTCCAATCAGACGCCAGGAACCAGTATGGCGCAAACCAAGCGTGGTTACAAATTGAGAGTACGAGTGTCTCCAACCAGCTTGACAAGGCCAAGCAGACCGCAGCCTAAACATCACTTCCTTCCAGCCAACACAGTGAGCTGACGAGCTGAATTATTCAAAACGAATTTCTTATCGCTTCATCATCTAATGTGAAGAAGTGAGAAAGAGACTGATCAAAGGAAATTCAACAGAGGAATCTAAATTTGTCATCAATCAATTTGATTTCTTTCCCCTTTAGTCCATCAATGTGGTGTCATAGACTCATAGTTGCACATTTCTGTGTAACGGTTTGCCCATCAGCCCTTGATCCCTTCCAAAAGTCCTGAGAGCGGTCCACTCACTCGTGAGCTATCAGGTTGCCCTCGTTCCAGCGAATGAGTGCGTAGTGCTCCTCAAATTCCTCCGATGTCGGCTGGGTCCGTTCACCAAACACCTCACCAAAGCTGTGAAAAATACAAATGAAAAAATTCCAGGAATCCTATCCAATTGTTCAAAATTCGATCCCACCCCTGAAAAGATTAGTTAACTAATTGGGAAGGCTACCAAAATTAACAAATTCTGCAGCCGATTTCAAGAAAAGTTGCATAAGTTACGCGACGTACAAATGTTGCCTAAGTCTTGCGTCTCTATGACTCTTTTCAGCAATATTTAGCAAAGGCAGCAAAACGTTGAGTAAATTACGCAACATTTGAAGTTTCGTGAAATTTCGTGAAATGCTGAAGCCTGGCTAACTCAGATGGTAATAGAGATGGATTCAAGTCCTGGTCCAGGAAAGGTTTACTTTGCCGTTAAAAAGCTGTTAAAAAAATTGTCAAATTTTTCCTTTATTTTTAAAAATGCTATCTAAATTCTATTTCAATTTAATTCCATAACAAAATCTGGTCAGGGGTGGCTAACTGGCAATTAATGACAATGGCAATGTGTCTTTGAATGTTACATGTAGTTCTTTTTGTATTTCTATTTATTTTGTATTTTCCCTTTAACGTTTACTGTTTCTTGTTTTGATTTTGATATAAATATTATTTTTTCTAAATAATGACCTGTTTACTTGCCATAATTAATGTGTGGATTTTGAATATTCTTAAACATTTTTTTTTAATTCTAAATTTTATACAATTCAGCCCTCGGGCTGCTGAATGAAAGTTTAAAATAAACCATGAATAATATAATAATAATAACATTGTAAAGCGGCTTGGCACAACTGCCCAGCCGGCTGCCAAAAAGTGAAAAGTGTCGAGTGGGAAAAAAAGCAGAAGGGATATTCAAATCAAGGCTTATTCATGATGAAAGGGTACGCCATGGGTACAACATGTGGAGTGTCTCTTTACGAGGAGAGGTGAGGTTCTGGAAAGAAGTGGCAAGTGAAAAACTCGACGTTTTGGCTAGGATGCTGTGCTCATCCTCCCCCTTGAGGAGATACGTGGTGTACCCTCAAACTCTGCTGTACTTGGTCAGCCACACAATTATTTAAAATGGTACATGACAGGCATGTCATATTCCAATACCATTTTTATCTGGTGAGACAATGTCATTCTGAAGCACAGCATTTCGTCGGGTGCCCGGAAGAAGAGAAGGGCATAAGTGCATTCAGACACTAAAATCACCTTACTTCCTTCTGCTGAGAACAAATTCTGTCCGGTACGTTTTATGGCTTTTTAAAATTAGTTTTTACTTCATAACGACGTAATATGTGAACACAGAATGTAGATAGGATTGAAGTGCGTACAAAATAATGAGTAATTAAAGCAAAATGACCTTATAAGTGACCTTCTTTTGCCTTTATGACCTTCACGTTGTGAGATTGAACGGCCATTCAACCAAAAAGTCATATACTGTGACCCTTGCAATTAACACAACCAATCAGACCCAATGAAACTCTCCAGGGGGAGATTTTATTATATATATTTTTTTCAAAATTGAGTGGGCCTGACGTTTTGATCCTAGCAGGACCTTTCTTAAAGGTAGACTCTGCCTTTGAGAAAGGTCCTGCTAGGATCGAAACGTCAGGCCCACTAAATTGTGAAATTTTCCGTTTTGGTAATTTTAGTCAGTAAGCAGTTTGCAACATTTTTGTATATCACTTTTTTTTTTTTTTTTAAGACAATGTGGGAGCTATGGCAAGTTTGGCAATGAACTTACGCTTTTCTGAAAATCAGGCGATTAGTGAGTCTGGTGCCAATGGGAGCAATCCAGGGATTCAGGAGTAACTGGAGAATGCGAAGAGGACAGGACAAAAAAGGGGCAGTTACATTTTTGTAAAATAGTCATTATCATTCATTTAGAACGAACTCATTTATGATTTTAATTTTCTTTTAAAACAATACTCAAGCAGTGTTTGTTTTGGACTACTTCACCTCCAAGATATATGTTTGGTGATACCTTTCCGTGATGAAAACTTTCTCTGGTAAAATGTTCAAAACGATAGCTAGATTGCTTTATGATCCAGGGCCCATTTCACAAAAGCTGTATGATCTACCATAACTCGACTTGAGATTGATAACCCATCGTAGGTTGCGACAGACTGCATGGTTTCTGTGCGTTGCTCATCGTCATGCAGTAGGCCATGAGTTTTATGAAATCGACCACTGATCAACTTGCATACATAATTTTCAGTTTAAATTCCAGCTTTTGGAATGTGACGGAAGGAATAAACAAGTGAAGAAAACAGATCCAGGAACAAATGAATGGACAAATGAATGAATGAACAAACCGATAAAGAAACAATACATAAAATGAATTTGATTGTAGACCCAAAACTACCCATTTTGCTAAATGGCCAAAGTGCAACATCCGTGTTCAGCTTCAATCAGTTCAAATGTGTACGGTAAGTCAGGGAGTCACTCGCAGTGATCCATGTGAAAACATCTCTTTTGTGAGTGTGCGTGATTCAGAAGAGATTCAATGTTCTCTTCAGAACTACACCCTTACAACCTCACGAAAGAAAAGTTTTTTAAGGGAGAGCCACTCGATTGGGATCAAGCTTGCATTTGGCAATCCTTCGGGGTGCTACCATGTTCATGTTCCGTTTAGTTAATTGTCACTTTCATGTTTGTAGCCTGAGAAATAATAAATGAAATAATACATGAAATGAAAAAAAAAGGAAAAATGGTGTCAGCGCAAGCCAGTACTTCTAGTGGCACCTCCACATCCACCCTGACTAGCCTGCATCGTACCACAGTTTTCTATCAACAAACCTTTTGCACTAATCTTAGTTC
Organism: Luidia sarsii; assembly: GCA_949987565.1. NCBI lineage: Eukaryota > Metazoa > Echinodermata > Asteroidea > Paxillosida > Luidiidae > Luidia > Luidia sarsii. Next base: position 24,957,187 of record OX465103.1, on the reverse strand, counting down.
CAGCGTTTCCGGCAGGATGCCTGAAAGACAAACAAATGGACAGCGAGAGCATTTTTTTTCTTTTCGTTTTAACAGATCTGTCTCATGTACGAACCTTTTGAATCAACCTCGGTTTGTGGGTTTCCGGCAGGATTCCTGACGGAAGAAAGAAAGAGCTGTGAATTCGGCGAAACTCGGTGACATTTCACCAAATCCCAGATTTTTTTTTTTTTTTTTTTTTTTGGGGGGGGGAGGAAGGGGCAAGTTGATGTTGACTTACCTCCGTTCGTCAAACAGACGCTGAGAATGTCAAGCTTCTTGGTTTTAAATTCCTTCTCAAGGGCATTTTGTCTGTGTAGGGGGGAAACAAATCTAAAGTTCCTCAAACTCGTTCCAGAAGGTCTGACGTTGCGATCCCAGAAAGTTCAAGGGAACTGTACAGATGTGTGGCTATTACTAAATGAAACTGGAGTTACTGGCTCTTCTCAGAGCCATACTCAATTTTTCGAAGAGATACACATGGAGTGACCACCACAAGTGTTGTACATTGTAATAAAAACCATGCAAAGCAGGCCACAAAAGGTGCTGATGGTAAGGAGTTGGGAGGTGGAAGTGGAATAAAGTAGGATTCACTGGTCAGAAAGTGCTCCATGAAAAGGGATTTCACCTGCTTACTGACTGAAATGACGTAAATGCAAAACTCGTACATTTGGAGGGGCTGACGTTTCGATCCTAGCAGGGCCTTTCTCAAAGGCAGAATTCAAAACATCAGGCCCTCTAAATTTGTGAAAAATTGTAACCCCCTGCATTGCGTGAGCCTGAAAACCGAAAGAAAGGTTGCTTATGGTCGGGAGTTAGCAGAGAGGCCATGCCCCTTGATAAATTGACCAATCACAACGCAAGATTTAAGGTCCTAATTGCCGCCATTTTGTCCGACATCACGTTTCAAATATTGTATATCTTTATCGTAAATATATCTTTCCTACACATTTTTCGTCAATACCCTGGCAAGAGAGGAAATGTACACTGTTGGCTTTTTCCCAAAACCAAAGTCCAACGGAGAGAAGTGCTTTCGGTGGTTGCGGGCGTGCAGTGGACGCGCAAGGCGTGTAGGCGATTGTGACACGTTGTGCACATGTGCGCGGTTGCATGGCCGTTGCTATGGCGGGCGTGGCCTACTGGATCGATGTATTGCTGAATCGCGACGAGACGAGATGCTGATGGTCAAGGAACCCAAATAGCAAACACCAGGTTTCCGAACCTTGCAATGAGTTCTTGGGCCACTGTGTCTCCCATGTCGTGGGCAAGGACGTGAACACGTTCCACCTTTAGCGCGGCCAGCAGACTCTCCACTAGATCAGCCTGCTCCATCATGGTGTAGGAATGCTCCCTCTGAAGAAAAAAACCCAATATCAATAAGCACCTCCCGCACAGGACACACACTGTATACCGCAATTTACCACAGTGCCCACAGGGGTGTAGGCTTAGACTGCGTTTACACTGGATCCCGCGAGGAGGATCAGATCCCGCGAGGGCGATCAAAGGGCGATCAAAGGGCGATCAACGCAAGTGTAAACGCTCGCGCGATCAGGATCAGATCCCGGGATCTGATCCACCTCTCGGGAAGGATCAGATCCGGGTCTGATCCCGCGTGCGGGATCAACATGCAAGTGTAAACGCAACGCGGGATCTGATCCTGCGGTTTTCAGCGACCACATCCGGCCCATGCCTGGAAAAATGCGCGAAAACGAGCATCTTGCGTGTACGTGTGCAGTACATATACATGTACTGTACATTGTACAGTGTACATGTACGTATGTACATGTACATGTACACACAATGTACACGTACACGTACATGTACATGTACTGTACACTCGGCAAACAATCTGTCCAACTTTACGCTGGTAACTGATACTAGACAGGGTCGTGTGTGTGTGGTCGTGTGGGTGGGGGGGGGTGAGAAACTGGTATCCGCATACAGCACGGTAGCTGCAAAGTGGCGACGGACACAGTGCGCAGACGGCTGTGGACCGATGAAGAATTGAAGTTATTTTTAGATATCTGGGCCAGTGAGGAAATATTAACGAAATTGGACGGTACCACCAGAAACACAGCGGTGTTCAACAATGTACGTGTGCACGTGCATGTGTGCAGTACATGTACAGTGCATGTGTGCAGTACATGTACAGTACATGTACATGTACATGTACACATGTACCGGGTATGCATAGAGGTTGTACCGTTGCAAGAGTCCATGGGATTTCGCGCGTCATGGCCGGGCTGACGTTCTACTGCGCATGACTACTGACTTATGTGGATAACCTTTGGAGAGCGCTGCCGCTGCTCCACGCGCGATCAACGCGGGATCAGGATCCAGTGTAAACGCGGCACTGGATCAGATCCTCCGTGACCGCAGGATCTGATCCTCCTCGCGGGATCAAGTGTAAACGCAGTGTTATATACCACAGGACACCACAAAAACCCCGCTGTGGAATGTCCTGGTACATGGCCCTTATCCTCCCACAGCTAAAACCATGTGTGGTAAATTGTGGTTTCAATGCCGGTTAGGGTTTTAAGAGGGTTTAAAAATGTCTGCTGCTGTCAAATTTTCAACTTTTTGACAAATTTCCTCAATTTCTCAGAGAATGAATCCTGAGGTTTCTGAGAGCCCATCTGACAATCAGCAAAGTCGTTCTAGGCATTTTAGAGCAAGATGAAAAATTTGGAATTGTGAGTGCGATTTTCAACAGATTTTTCAACAGATTAGTTTGGAGAGCCCCCCAACAGAAACTAGTTTCTTTTGGGCAATCCTGCGGGAGTTAATTGGATGTTGTTGCTGTTATTGTTGCTGTTGTTGTTTGTTTGTTTGTTTGATTTTGTTTATTTATTTTTTATTTATTTAAAGCAAAAATTAATTGATTTGTTTCTGTTTTCCACTTTATTCTTACTTGTGTGCTGTGATGTGAATGCTGTACATGTATCCCGAAAAATGAAATAAATAAATAAATAAATAAACCAGAGATTTCGTTTACTCACCGGTTTGTCGCTCAAACCAAATCCAATGAAATCAGGCGCAATCACTCGGCCAAAGTTCTCTGTTAGGCCATCCCACATCTGCAAAATGAAATTTTGTACACGGGATAAAAATGTCAGCCTAGTAATAATTCTTTAAACGGTACAAGGGCAGGACATTTTGATCCTAGCAGGGCCTTTCTGAATGGCAGAATCTGCCTTTGATTTTGGTCATTAAGGTCATTAAAGTCAGTCAGAAGATTGCAACAATTCTTGTTTTTAAAAGAATATCATTTTCTGAAAAAGTCGGAGAAATTTTGACAGGACAGGGCCCCTGGTATAAGGTACAAGCTCTTTGACCACCTGAAAAATGAATAACCAAAATTCAAAGGCAAAAGCCGTTGAGAAAGGTCCTGCTAGTGCTAGGATCGAAGCATCAGGCCATCCTAATTTTTTTGTGAAGATATAATCTTTGATCCTCAATATCTCTCTATTAGCTAATAAGGTGCTACCATGGAAACAGCTGGCAAACCTACCTTGTACCAATCAAATATTGATGAAGGAAAGCCATGAAGTATTACCACTGCTTGATCGCTGGTGGCCCCTTGTCCCATAGAATCTGAAACGGGAAAAAAAAATCAAGACTTTGCATAAGATGAAAAGGGGATGTGATCCCAAGAGATACATCTACATGTACATACTAGGCCAAAGTCATTCCAGTGGTTTTGAAGTGAAAAACTGGACGATGTTATGGATGGTTTGTTCTGGCCCACGACTAAGTGTGAAAGGCATCAACATTTCAAAACGCTTTATTTAAAACAACTTTGTAAAATGACAAAGAAAACTTTGACGAGACAGAGACTTGAACCCGAGACCTCTGGTTTTGCGTACCAGTGCTCTCCCATCTGACCTATTCGGGCCTTAGATGGTGGCCAACTAGTCAACTGTCTTTGGGGTAGGGGCACGTTAGAAGCATTTAACCATTAAGTGCTGTATATCTCCAGGGATAATGCCCACGTTTTCATTCCGATGCAAGCAAACAATTTTTGAAAGCCTGGTTACAGCAGTCAGCCTCATCAGGAACCAGTGTTATCGTTGTCACCACACTTCGCATTAGTACATGCAACATTTTCTTGAGTCTTAAAGGCCCAATACAACATTGGTAAAAGTCAAAAGATTGCCACAGTTTGTGTGTTAAACCATTAAACATCCCCCAAAAAGCAATCCTGCGAAGGTTTAAGCTCAAATGGTGATCTGAGAAAGAAGAAAAAGGTAAAAAAGTAACAATTTTTGCACCATTCTGAAGTGTAAGAAATAGATTATGACTTGTGAGTAATAAACTTTTTGTCGATGTTTGAGTGAAGATTTCTAGGGAAGTACAGCATCCCAGACCGTAAGACTTCAACATGAGGATTCTATCATGACCATCTACAAACTGTGTAAATTAGATGGAAATCTGTGGACATGGATGTTTGCCGATCTTCCCAATGTTGTATTGGGCCTTTAAATTGGTGCATCTATTCTGTTCCGTCCCTGCGGCTGCCTGGCAAAGCGCACCTTTGTAGAAGACGTTGAATCCTTTAAACTGGAAAGAGAAGCCCGAGCTTTTCCACTTCTCCAGCCGGTGGGACAGAGGGGGTTGGGGCCAGTTGCAGTAGACAGCCACCAAAGCCACCAGCACTGCCACAGTCTTCAGGCTCGGCATCCTGACAAATCCTGTTCTTTCTCTAGAACTGTATTTGAGAACAATTTATAGACAGCAATTGGAGGGGGACTCACTTTAGTCAAAGATCTCAAAAGCCTAAGACCGAGACTGAGATCTCAATGCCCAAGACTGAGACTGAGATTTCAATGCCCAAGACTGAGACTGAGATCTCAATGCCCAAGACTGAGACCGACATCTCGATGCCCAAGACCGAGACTGCGATCTCAATGCCCAAGACTGAGACTTAGATCTATCTCAATGCCCTCGTCAGGGCTAGTCTGAGTAATCACTAATTGGACCCTTACATTACAATCGCCCTTTAAAAAAAAAATGAACAGTCGGGTGACAACTACTTACTAGGTGAGGCCAAGGGAAGGGTCCAAGTTAGTCCGAGTAACTTGGACCCTTAGGCCTTACATTTTTTACAATAAATTGATAATCGCCCTTCTTAAAAAAAACTCAATTTTTCAACTAGGTCTAGTCCGAGTAACTTGGACCCGACAAGTCACCCTCACAAGGGTGATTTGTCGGGTCCAAGTTACTCGGACTATATTATGGAGGATAAAAACCTACACTTAAAAATCCGACAAGTAAGGTTGAAAATCAACATACAAATCAAGTTTTAATACGTACCGTATATCTCGATAAATAACTGAGTAATACAACTACAAGTACAACTACAACTACAAGCTACAACTTACAAAATACAACTTACTTATACTAATGAGTAATGTAAGTTGTATTTGTAACAACTAACATACTACTTACTACTACTAGTAGTACTACAAACTGCAATGTACTGTACTTACATATGTACAAAGTACAGTACTACTACTACTACTACTACTACTACTAGTACTAGTAAAGGCACGGGACGCACGTACACGTCCGAGGTGCTATATCCATGGTATATCTGACTGAACGTAGCTGCGAATTGGGGCCATTTGCTACGGCTTTACACGCCTTTACGGAATTCAAGCGGTCGCAGCCAACTTCCTTGTTACGGCCTAAACTTTTCGAAACGTTCAAAAAAATCTAGAATGCATGATTGTACACACACGTAATAAAAGATAGAACATGTATAGTACACGCATTGCATGATATACAGGGTGTGATAATCTTTTAAAACATTGATTCTAGAATGTAGCGCCAAATAACGGCTAGCTTCAGTCCGATTACAAGTTGTCATAAACGATTGGATAGTTTCCAGACGTCTCTTGCCGTTTAAAGAGAGTGCTTCTTTGAGGAGCCTGTCTTTTTTCTTCCTTCAACTTTTGACGAATCACGTCTCTTCTAGTTCTAATTGTTCGGAGGCCGAGCTTGTTGTCAAGTCAAGTCATGTCATCTGCTCATTTTGCACCAGTCTGACAAAATCTTCAAACAACGTAGTCCAGAATTTCAAACACAATTGTCAAAAGCAATAAGTTAGGTAATAACGAAATGAACTGGGTTGGTGGAGCCAGGTAAATAAGCTAAAATTAAAAAATGCATTTCACCAATAAAGGCAATAGCAATAAGAATGACGAAAGTAGATTCGTCTGGGGAATGAAGTATATTATATAACTTATAAGTAATAGCCTAATTAAGTTAAAAGTAAGAATAAACGGAATGTATGGATCATAATTAAATAATACTAGTATTACTATTACTTTAGTATTCCCGCTATAAATACTAGCCACAATGGTAGAGTACAGTGTTGAAATAGATACAGTTAATTATAGCAGCATTAAATAACAAGTAATTTAGTAATAGTATTCATTCAATCTTACTCTTAGTCTTAGTCTTACTCTTACTACTACCAGTCTTAGTATGAAATTTGTGGGAAAATCAAGGGAAGGTCAAGGACAAGGTTTATAATTATTTATTTTCAACACAATGTTACTCAACTTACTGTTGTTAGTCCTCCTTGAGTCCTTTTCAACCTAGTCCGAGTAACTTGGACCCGACAAGTCACCCTTTTTTATCAAATTTTGAATTTTGAGATTCGGGTGACTAGACCTAGGCCCTGTACTCCCTGTAGAGTATGATGAGTAGTAGGCCTACTACATGTACTAACTTAGTAGTACACTACATGTACTAGCCTAGTACATGTGTACTACTACTACTACTAGTACTAGTAGTACTAGTAGTAGTACTACTAAGTACTACTACTAGCACTACTAGTACTACTACTACTTCTAAGTCCTAGTATAACTAGTACTACTACTACTATACTAGTACTAGTACTAGTAGTAGTACTACTACTACTAGTACTGTAGTAGTAGTACTACTAACTAGTACTAGTACTAGTAGTAGTACTGTACATAGTAGACCACATGTTCTTGCAAGAATTTTTCTTATAACAATATTTATGTTGAGTCATTGATATTCTTATCATTTCAGAAGCAGAATCAAAATTAAGGATGAGAAGCAGAGGCAAAAGGTCAGTTGGGAATTTTTACTGAGTATAGAATTAATATAGGTAGAGGCATATATTGGCCCGTCATAATTAAGGATTGGTTTTGGGGGTTTCTTGTATGGCTTAATGCTTCCCACTCAACTTAATTGGATTAAAAAAGAAATAAAATAAAATATTGTTTATTAACATAGCATTGCTCTTACCACCTGAGCTATCCAGCCCTTAGGTGACGGCCTTTCCAAATAATCAACTATCTTTGCTAGGGTGGGGGTGCCAGTCAGAAGCTACGATACTTCTCCAGGAACCACGCCGTGTTTATATTTTTCATAATGCAAACAACCAATTGTTGTCAAATTGACTACAGCAGTTTGAGGATCACAAAAGGTGAATGCAGCTTTTTTTGATTTTGGAATTTGTTTTTCTTACACACCTTGCCTGAAGGAATTTTTTGAGAAGAAGAAATTCGGAAGCAAAGTGAGACAGCTGAGAGAGGCGTCTTCCCCCAAGAATATGGCAACGCTCTCAAGCTTGGACCTGCTATCCTTGCAAGCCGCAGACTTCACTGCAAAGAAATTCAGCAAGAATGGTGAGAACCTAGCCTTAAAAATACAAAATTTGCCGGAATTGGTCCTGCTAGGATTGAAACATCAGGCCCTGTAAATTTTTGGTTTATGCATTATGGTCATTTGAGTCAAAAAGCAGTTTGCATCACTTTGGTTTCAATTCAAAACAAGATTGGTCCAACTAATAAACCAAGGGGCTGAATTCATTTGAAATAAATGAATAAATAAAGGAACAATTTACACTGAATATTAAGGGTTTATATCTAAGTATTCTGTGGACTCAGTGTCTGCACAAGTTTCTCTTCTTTTCCCACACCTCAGGAAAACTATTTCCGTGTGAATTCATTATTACTTTTAGTGGCAGAACGATGCCCAGCTTCGAATGCTTCAGAACCTAAGAAGACACTAAACTGAAAAGACTGGGAATTGCATTCACCTTATTTTGAAAATGGTCAAATTAACCGGGTCATTAGTTGTCAAAATCTGTGTGTCTCATATTCACTCTTTGTACAAGTTATAATAATGGGGGGGGGTGTTTGGTGTATTTACAATCATCTGAAGACATCTTCTTCTTCTCTTTAAAAATTGTTTTCTCCCTCTGCAAAGCTTATTGAAATTCCCATCAGTTATGTTTCGCACCAGAAAAGAATCTAACCTCTATAGAATAACTATTTCCAGCGCTAAACGTGGTTCACTACCGCCAATATTATGTCTTGCGTTTAAGGCTTGTTTTGTATAATTGAGTATAGACAAGACGACACATTTGTTAGGTCTGCACATCCCTTCGTAGAACTCTGACTGTTATGTGGAGATATAGATGGGCCAAACCCAATACAGAAGTTACTGTACACCAGCAGCAGTGCTATCAAACACGATTAACCCTTACAAAGTGTGATACAAATGTCTGCCTATAGATGGGCCAAACCCAATACGGAAGTTACTGCACTCCAGCAGCAGTGCTATCAAACAAGATCAACCCTCACAGAGTGTGATACAAATGTCTGCCTATAGATGGGCCAAACCCAATACGGAAGTTACTGTACTCCAGTAGCAGTGCTATCAAACAAAATCAACCCTCACAGAGAATGATACAAATGTCTGCCTATAGATGGGCCAAACCCAATACGGAAGTTACTGTACTCCAGTAGCAGTGCTATCAAACAAGATCAACCCTCACAGAGTGTGATACAAATGTCTGCCTATAGATGGGCCAAACCCAATACGGAAGTTACTGCACTCCAGCAGCAGTGCTATCAAACAACATCAACCCTCACAGAGTGTGATACAAATGTCTGCCAAAGATGGGCCAAACCCAATACGGAAGTTACTGTACTCCAGCAGCAGTGCTATCAAACAAGATCAACCCTCACAGAGTGTGATACAAATGTCTGCCTATAGATGGGCCAAACCCAATACGGAAGTTACTGTACTCCAGCAGCAGTGCTATCAAACAAGATCAACCCTCACAGAGTGTGATACAAATGTCTGCCTATAGATGGGCCAAACCCAATACGGAAGTTACTGCACTCCAGCAGCAGTGCTATCAAACAAGATCAACCCTCACAGAGTGTGATACAAATGTCTGCCAATAGATGGGCCAAACCCAATACGGAAGTTACTCTACTCCAGCAGCAGTGCTATCAAACAAGATCAACCCTCACAGAGTGTGATACAAATGTCTGCCTGGATTAAACAAGCCAGGCAGATTGACAACGAGTAAAGGGCGAGGGGAGTAGAGGAGGGAGAAGCTGTGAGAATCTCTAAATGAATTCTGATCATGTTTCTATAGATGTTGGAAAGAGCAAGGTGAAGAAGGTCGAAATGGACCGGAGCACTGGTTTTTTCCCCAACCTTTCTCATGTGGATTTAGATCTGCCAATGTCTCCTGGTGCACCATCAAAACTACAACTGCACGAACTGGATGAGAGGTAAAAATTGATAACCAAGAAAGTTCAAACTAAAAAAAAAAAAAAATGTGTGCAGATTATGGATCTAAAAGTGTGATTTTTACGACTACTATAGTTAGCACTATGGGGATTTGGATTTATTCTTGTACACACCCTGAGCCTTTTATTGGTTGATGCAACTACACTAGACAAAATAGGTCTCATCATGCACATGCCCATAGTCGCCTCCCTACAGCAGTATATACTCAGTTTATGCTTTGTATGCTCAGTGCTTTGCTCAATTGCCAGCTTTAAGAAAAAAGAGCATGGCTTCATCCAGCTCAGTGGTTACAATTTGTAGTAGTCGAGTGCTTTAAGAATCTTCACTGAAAGAAGGAGTCACAGATTCAAATGCCATCCAAACTGCCTTCTTCTTTGCTCCTTCTGGTCAAGACACTGAGCAGATCATGCTAACTATGTGTTGAATTACACTGTCATTGATACGATTATAATATATCTCATATAAAAATGTAATTTACATCTAGAAAAATTACCCTTCACAATAGCCCAAGCAACCACCCATCACATTTTTTTTATATTGATTTCTAGAAGTCATGGTACACCACACACAGGACAGTACTCAAAGAAGAGCAGTCACTGTGTATTATCTCCTGAGAAAGTCAATCCTAGCATGACCTGGACACATACAGAAAGAAATCCCATTGTAAGTGAAAAAAATACCAGCCATGTACAGGCCTTTTTAAACAGAAAAAATATCATCATAGTCTCAGGCTTTGTCTCTATCATCCAAAAGCTGTTTCCCAATGGGGTCTTAGCATTGTCACCTTGTTCAAGGAAGAATAGTCTGAAGAGGGCAATGCTTCTGGCTGGCGCCACCACCCCAGCAAAGACCTGGTTGACTATTTGGGAAGGGCGTCATCCAAGGGCTGGATAGCTCAGATGGTGAGAGCACTGGTACACAAAACCAGAGGTCTCAGGTTCAATTCCTGGTCTTATCAAAGTTTAGCTGTGTTCCAAAACTGTTTAAAAGATCTCGGTCAGTTTTTCCTTTATTTGTTTAACTTCAGTTAAAATTTGTTTTCAAACATAGGCAAGATAAATTGGTAATCTGACTAGCAAAGATAGTTGCCTATCTATGCAAAACAAACAAAAGGAAAAACTTGGAAAACTTTTAATAAATTTTGAAAAAAATGGCAAAGAAATCTTTGACTGGACCGGGACTTGAACCTGAAACCTCTGGTTTTGCATTCCAATGCAAAGGGATCGGATTGCCATCATCTAAGGGCTGGAAAGCTCAGATGGTAAGAGCCCTGTTACGCAAAACCAGAGGGCTTGGGTTCAAGTCCGTGTTCGGGTTTATTTGCCATTTTTCTTTTCAAATTTGCTACTGATATTAGACACCAAGTGACAGTGGCCCTCCGATCTTCAGCGAACAGACTCCTGGGTCGGGTTGCTTTCACAGCACCACGATGCCCGAGGCATTCTCGCCCCCAGCCTCACTGGCATCCCTCAGGCACAGGGGCAAATGCTGTGAAGATATCTTCTTCAGTTTTGTGCACGGCAGCACTGATGATGATGTCTCGGTCAGCAGAGTGGACCAGCCCCATGTTCCGTTCCTGATTGGAGATGATGACACGGGTTGCGATCAGTAACTATCAATCAGTATTTGTATTAGAATTGGGAAAAAATCTCAAGAATTTTAATTGATTTCCTTTGGAGAACTTCACCTGATTTTGTTGAATCTGTTATGACATATTGCTTGCTAACAATGCTATCTTTTCCTTAATTAAAGTGCAGTAGCAACATCATTTTGAGCTAACCCCTATAAGTACCAGTACATAATTGTCAGTGAAAGAAACTGCGCAGTTGAAAATGCCAAAAACATCTGAAAAATGACTAATCCTAAGCACATAAAATTCTGCTATGGTAATTTAAGCAGCAATTTTAATTCACTTAGTCATACTGATTCCATAAAATTTGTCCCCAAACTCTACTTGGCTTGCACTCATAAATTCTCTCAGAAATGTTAATTTTCAGGTCTGTCTTGATAAAGAATCAACTTTTTAGTACACATACTTAAGCAAAAAATTATGAGAAATTTTTTTTTTTATGGATTTCCAAAACTTGGAATTCCTTTAAGAAAATTTCACTGTAAGTCTGACGTGAAGGAGCATAATTTTGTGGGGCAAAAATTTGAAATAATCCTAAAACCTCACACAAATTTGTATTGTTTGTTCTTTTTTGAAGCTCTGATTACAGCCCTTTGTCCTCCATCCCCTCTGAGTCAAGCGCAATGTCCTCACAGACAATATGCAGTCAAGATACTCAACAAAGTATACAGGTATGTACCGTATGTGTCATTCGGTATCACAGCAAAGTGCTGATGACATGAAGCCATATTTCCTTGTCTCTATCTTGTTCTCCTGGGGTAAATTTTAGGCTAAACCACCCTGATAAACCGGGTATGCCTGTTTCCCCTTCATCCATTGTATCTTCACCAGGAATACAAAAATAAACTGCTCATGTACTGAGATGACTATAACTAGATTTTAAAAAATTAAGTCGGCTTGACATTTTGATCCTTGCAGATGTATTTAATCTTCACCAGTAATGCAAGAATGTTGGAAACTGCATATAGTGACCAAAAGAAGTCTGTAGATTTCACAAATTTAGTGGGCCTGACGTTTTGATCCGGGGCCTGCCTGCCTTTTGCTAAAAGGTCCTGCCAGTAATGAAACCTAAAACCTCTCTGATGTCATGGCTGATTGAAAAGTTTCCAGAATTTGTGGGTTTCTATAGCTAGCAGGGTTTGGTTGATATCATTGTGTCAGTGTGCAAAAGCTTTGTATGTGTTTCTCATTCATTGTCTTGACCTCCTTTCATTGAAAAAAACAAGCAAGCATACAAACTTGGACATAATGACCATTGTTTTGAAGGTTTTGTCTTCCAAATATAATACAATACATGTAGCCTTTAGTTTACGGAGACACATAATTTACACAGCCTACACAGTACCCTATTCATACGTGTGTCTCAACAAGACAGAACTCGGAGATACAACATTTTTGTGCTCACACAACGATATCTTCCCGTTACATTCACTAGGCAGATTCGGTTGGGAGAATCTCTGAGTGGAAGAGACTTAGCAAAAGGGGGCTCAGTCACAGTCCGAGCGACACGGCACCGATTTCGCCATTGATGGAGACCCAGATGCAGCAGTGCCACCTTCCCGGCTCATCCGAGGGGCATCCCAAGAAACGGCGCTACAACTCCAGTCCCCTCTCCCTGCGCGAGCTCTCCAGAGAGATTCGCAGCTCCCCTGACCGACATGCCCAGTCTGAATCTGTGCCGGAGCAAGTGGACCTGACCTGCAACGAGGAGGACACTTTTTTGTCGCCGCTCCGCAAAGAGAGGAAGACCGTCGTCAGCTGCGTCAAACAAGGAGCAAGGGGTACCCAACAGTGCACGGAGGCGCCCCATTCCTCCAAGCCCCACAATCCCACAGGCCTCACTGATGAGACGGCCACTGGTGAACAATTTTCAGCGGAGAAGGAGACCACTCGCGAGATGGAGAAAAAAGGAGCCAATTTGTCTGCTTCCTGTCCCATTGAAGACAAAGGGAACTCTTTCAAATGGAAGGCCTTTGTATCGGGTAAGAACATTCATCAGTCATTGTCTATTTGATGCACTCTGAGGTTTGTTAAATTGTGGAAGACGAGGTTTCAGGATACTCATTGCTGAAAACAGAAAGTCAGGAATGGGATTTCCAGAGGCAACCCATTGCATTCTATCTCCTGAAATCGTCTGGTTTGGAAGATTTAACATTTTTGAAACAGCACACTCTTTCCATAACAACTTGAAGGACACAGACTTCTAGTGATGGACAGTAGAGTGCAACCCTAATTCCTGAATTTGTAGAAGACACATGGCATGCATAACATTCCTCCCAAACAGCCATAAATACCACAGTGGTCACTGCATGTGGTGATTCTGTACATTGGATCCACCGATCTTTTTAATAATTCACCACTTCCTTATTGCATCAAATGAGTAGAATCTTCATTTCTAAGGTCAACACTGTTATCATTGTTTTCGTTCTGAAGGTAAAACATCAACAGAAGCTGACCTTGTTGTTAAAAAGGAAAGGTAAATATGAACTCAAATGATTTGGGGTTATTGAATGGGTCAGTCTTATTTAAAGTCAAAAAAATTAAATGGTGACATTTCAATCCTAGCTGGACCATTTATGAAAGCCTTCGAGAAAGGTCCTGCTAGGATTGCAATTGATTGATGATTTTTTTTTTATTATTGAAGTACAAAGCAAAGCACAAATCGTTCATTAGACCGTCCATTATTATTGCCATGAAGTCCTAATTATGTGGTTAGGAGGGTCTAACATTTTGTTTTGACGTTTTAATGTTATTCATGTCAGCGAGCCTTTTGCCACATTTTTCCACTTCTCTTTTATTTTAAAAATCAAATATTTAAGTTTAAGATGATATTGCCTCATGCAGTCAAAACAAATTTAAATTCTATCCATCAGAACCTTTCCAAAGACTCCAAGCGATACTACAAAAACAGTCTTTGAAGAGGTCCTGAAAGAGGTGGGTCAATCCAATTTGAATCATGCAAGTTTATAGTCAACAAATGTACCATCCTAGCAAGTACATTAACCCAGAAACTGAATGATTATTATAGCCATAACACCTACTATAGCCTCAATGTTATATCACCCCCATTCACATTAAAATGAGTTATTGGATGTTTTGTTTAATAAGAATGACTAGGTTATTAATGCACCATGTTAGAACTACCTCTCAGTACTGGTAAAACCTCTGGATTAATCTACAAATAAATATTTCCTAATTTCATTCTACTTATTTTAACCCTAATTAATTAACCCTAATTACACAAAAAATTTGCATTTGTATAGACAAGTTAGACAGAGAAACGTTTCCTTTCCACTCTCAAAACATGTTTGTGGTATTCTATTTGTTTTCTTGAGTAAGAAGAGATCATTGTTGTTCTTTAAAGGTTTTGCAACTGGACAAAGAGTTAAATCAGCTTTGCCCCTCATCACCAGAGATGGGTATGGATGATGACGTCTCACTGTTTGAATTTCAATCAAATCATGAATTCTCAAGAAAGCAGAGAGGCCTTATGTTTCAGTCCTATCAGGACCTTTTCCAAAGACAGAAATCACTTGCATTTAAGAACGGTCCTGCTAGGATCAAAACGTCAGATATCCTCTACTACTTTTTTTTTCTTAATTGTGGTCATATTAGTCAGTGAGCAGTTTAATTGCAACATGTTTGTATATCAAAACTCCAGATCATTAGTTCATTCATTTAGATTCTCATCTTGGCAAAAGTCTTCAATCAAGAAATTGGGCATAGCCTGGGTTGAACAAATAAAGCGTATTTTGGATATGGATTAAAACAAATGAATTTCACAAAGTCTTATGATGTATCACAACCTAACTTACGAAGGAAAACCCATCAGATGTTGAAACAGGCCATAGGCTTATTGTTTCTGTGCAGCGCTCATCATCTTGCGACTGATCGTAAGTTGAGATTGGTTTGATGAAATGGACCACTGGATGTATAATTATTAATTACCACTGTGTGCTCAGTGCATTGCAGAATTACCTACTTAGAAAAACCCACAAAGCCCAGGGGCCAATTTCATAGAGCCGCTTAAGCACCAAAATTTGCTTAAGCATGAAAAATTTTCCTCGCTCTATAAGAATCACCTATTATTAACCAATAGTAGAATATGAGTCAAGTACAACAAGAATCACGTGAAATATGGTTAGCAATCTCGGGGGAGAAATTTCGTGCTTAGCAGATTTTCACGCTTAAAGCAGCTCTATGAAATTGGCCCCATGTAACTCAGATGGGATTCTTCTTCTCTATCCCAACCCAATCTTCCATTCTCACCAATGCAAACCCTGATGCATTTAACTATGCATGGAGGTCCATGTCCCCCGGTAACTGTGGCATATAATTTGGTAATTTTTTTACTTCAGAGCTAGAAACTGCCAAGGACCTTGTTCATATTTCCGAGGCGGGGATGGAGGGATTCAGTGATCAAGCCACTGCAAAGGTACATACAAGTATATCATTATTATTTGGTTCACATCAGTTGGTCAAAATTCAATTGTCTCATTGATTTCTGGTCACTGATGCTTCCTCTGAATGAATTATTGTAAATAATGATCTGTTATGGATGGATACATTTGAAACTTATTTCCAAGTGTGTCTTGATAAACTCCTGCTGCACTCAAATAAGTACTGAGATTAGATTTGGTTCAGCAAAGGAAAGTTCCTGATTTCTAAAGATACGTGACAACCCTGGTCTCCTGTCTTACCAGACTGATGAGGGGCAAAGCAGTAATACATCATGTATTAAGATAGAATTCATAGAGTTGTCTCGAAACATGTTCAAGTAACTGCTCCTCCATTCACAGCTGCATAATTGATGCAGATATATACACCCTGCATTTTTGTTTTACCTGTGTGCATCTATTTTTATTGCAGACAGACACTGTATCAGCAGAGAGAGATTTTCCATAAAACACTGAGAAGATCAGAGATGAGAAGAGATTTACTTGATCAGTCCAAGCATAGAGGAATGCTCCAAGACACTGATGCTCTGTCATTAGCTCTGCTGGCTGGATTTATTCAAGAGTTTGATATTTTGGGCTTGAATCCTTCGCAGTACAAAGTTTTGTACCCGGACATCATTGAGGCTTGTGGTCTTGTGCTGTACCAAGTTTGGCAATAGAGGACCTGGCATTTTGATCCTAGCAAGACCTTTCACAAAGGATCTTTGGGAAAGGTTCTGCTTGGATCAGAAACATCAGGCCCTCTAAAGATTTACCTCCTGGTCAGTTGAGTCATTCAGCAGTATGCAACAGATTAGATAAGTATTACTTAAGTTAAAGCCCTATAGGCTATACAACATTGGTAAAGGTCACAAGATTGCCACAGTTTGTGTGTTAAACCATTAACCATTCAAAAAAAGCAATACTGCGAAGGTTTTAGCTCCAATGGCAATCTGATCGAGTAAGTAGAAAAAGGTAAAAAAAAAACGTCACGGTTTTCGCACTGTTCTGTAGAGTAAGATAATAGTTTTATTACTCGCGAGTACTAAACTATTTGTCGATGTTGGAGTGAAGATTTCTCGAAAAGTACAGCATCCCAGACTGTGTAAGATTTCAACATGAGGATTATATCCTGACATCTAAACTGTGTAAATTAGAAGGAAATCTGTGGACATCAATGTTTTCTTATCTTCCGTATGTTGTATTGGGCCTTTTAAGTTTGGAAACAGCTTACAAAACCCATTTACCGTGCACTCTGCACAAACAGAGGGCCATATGGAAGGGCCATATCTCTGAGCTGAAAGGAAAGATTGCTGCGAATGTAAAGATTAGTGTGTTATTATATGTCCATAATACAATATCTATATACACGTTGATTATGCTGTTGTTATGAGGGAGGTGATGTGTTTTGGGGCTGTAAACTACCAGTATGTTTATCATAATTTATCACTATATCAGACGTTATCAAATTTAATTTATCAAACAATGGAGCTGCAGAACAAAATTAATAAATTTTACTCATTGCATTCAGAGAAAATGCATATAAATTATGCACATTCAGATATTTTAGTTTGTTATTTATAATTTAGTTAATGTCTGCGGATGACAACTTTTACAAAGTGTAAAAAGGCTGAAATAGAGCCTAAAGACTGTGAAATTTCTGATATAAATTCCAAATACATGTAACCTCAATTTTGAAGTTTGCAAACGAACGGCTTGAATCAAGACTAATCGGCTTATTCAGCTCGCCTATCCAAGATGGCGGCCCCCATGGCCACATAACAGTCCTTGTAAGGAATTACGTTTTTGATTACTTTTTATAAGGGTAGAAGTGGGGGAGGCCACAACATTGAGAGTTGAATGCCACCACAGTCTTTCACTGATTTAGAATGACCGGCCGTCGAAAATACGCTTTTGCCAGCAGTAAGATTGTGTGCCTCCTTCTCTTGTATTTCGTGCAAGGAATACCGTATGGCTTTCAGGTAAATACTTTGTCAGAGTAACTTAGACCAACATCGGCTCTTTAACTGTTCCAACCAAAGATTTGAAAGCAACTTCAATTTACAGCAACCCTATTAGGTTTTTTTTTCTAATTGATTTACTTTTATTCCCGATGCCTTCTTTTTCTTGCTTATTTCATTATTTATTTTATGAATTAGGAGGGACTGCCTGATGTTTCAATCTGAGCAGGACCTTTCTGCCTTAGTTTGTGAAAGGTCCTGCTACTGTAGGATAAAAAAAAAAAAACTCAGGCCCTCCTAATTTATATTTGCATTTTGGTCATTTTAATAATAAGCAGTTTGTAACATTGTTATTACTTAGTCCGAGTAACTTGGACCCGACAAGTCACCCTTTTTTATCAAATTTTGAAATTTTTAGTTTCGGGTGACAGTCACCCGAAACTCAAAATTTCAAAATTTGATAAAAAAAGGGTGACTTGTCGGGTCCAAGTTACTCGGACTACTCATACTCCCAAAGGTCGGGGTCCTGAGGTCTTCGACCTTCGGGAGGATGAGGGTTACGGTTACCGCAACTACTCTATTTTTATCTTTTTATTGTCTTATTCATTTTCCTGTTTTTGATGATTAAATTAAATAGTGTTTGACCTACAGTATTACTATTGGCTCATACTGAAATTACTGATTAGAGTACTTTTGGGAACTTTTTCATTGCAACGAAACTAAAAAGACAAATCTCAAAATTTAGTGGCCCTGGCGTCTCAATCCGAGCACTTGTAGCAGGACCTTTCTCGAGGCATTCACTCTGCCTTTGAGAAAGGTCCTGCTAGGATCAAAACGTCAGTCCCACTAAATTTTGAGATTTGCATTTTGATAATTTTAGTCAGTAAGCAGTTTGCAACATTTTTGTATATCATCATAACTTAAAAAAAAATGGTAATGTTAGTTCACAGAACTGTCCAGTTCAGTTTCATCAACAACTTCATGCTACAACTAGATTTGCAGTTTTGCACAACAAGCTCATTATTTTATTAACATCAACATCAACATTCTCATCATTTTCTTGTCACCAATAACCACCATTGTCTCAGGCTCTCAGCCATAATATTTTTTTAGGCCAAGATTTTTTGTTAACAAGATATCAGATGGAAAAATTAAAGATTTGGCAAAGAAAACTGACTGGATCAGAACTTGAACCCGAGACCTCTGGACTAACGCACTAGTGCTCTTCCATCTGAGCTATCCAGCCCTTAGATGGTGGCCTCCCAAATAGTCAACTAGTCTTTGCCGTGGTTAGAAGCAATTCAACCAATAAGATAACAGATGGTTAAAACCCCTGATTTCTCACGATGAAGTGTGCGTGTAGCCGTGTACGTGTGTTTCCATCCTCAGGCACGTTTCTTGCCCATCTACCTGCGCTCCCAGGGCACGTCCCTGACCAGCCTAGGCCTCTTCAAGGTCCTCCTCCTGCCCTGGATGCTCAAGGTCCTCTGGGCGCCCTTCCTAGAGCGGCGCGTCTCCCGGCGGGCCAGCTTGGTCTGGAGCCTGCTGGCCATGGCTGGAGTCTGCGCCGCCGCTGCCTCCCTCGTCTCCCCCGCTCAGACGCTGGCCCTCTGCGTCGTAGTCTTCTCCCTCAATCTGGCGGCGTCGGTGCAGGACATCGCCGTGGACGGGACGGCCATCGCCATCCTGGCGACGGCCGAGCTCGGGGCCGGAAACACTGTCCAGGTGGTGGGCTACAAAGCGGGCTCCGTGGTGGGAGGCGGCCTGCTGGTGTGGCTCATCGACTTCACCGGCTGGCGGGGAATGTTCCTGCTGCTGGCCGCCGTGTATGTCCTGGCGGTCTTTGTGGCCCTCGCGCTGGACGAACTGAAACCGTGTAATACTGACGGAGCCAACGGCACCCCTTGTCAAGAGGATAGCGTGAGACATCGGCAGGGAAGCAAACTCGACGACTCGATCAAGGACCTGGTGCGCAATGTCCTCAACACCCCACAGACAAAGTGGATGATGACCTTTGTAATATTCTACAAATTGGGTAAAAACTCTCAAAGATTAAGCGTCCCTGGCTATTTGATCCTTTGTGAAAGGCTCCCTTTTTTTTAAATTTGGTGTCTTTGGTTTATTTGAGTCAGCAAGCAGTTTATTACTTTGTAAAAAACACAAGAGAGTGCTAAGCTGAAAAAGTGAGAAAATGTGCCTTCATCCTTCATCACATTTGGGAATTTAAGTGAAACTCAATCAAAGACTCAAAGTACTTAAAGATTCATGCCAAAATTCTTGCAGAAGTAGATGACATTAAAATGAAGATCAGGCTCTGAACACCATGGATAGAAAAGCAGCCTTCCTTCATATTTACCAACAAAATGCATCACCAAAATCACGCATTTAAGTATTATTAATATTTTGTAATTTGTAAGAAATATTCCAAACTGGCTGGCAGTTTGTTAGGCAATTCAATAGATTAAGTTATCGGATTTTCAATTTAGATGACATGGTATTTCCTAGCAGGACCTTTCTCCAAGTCATTGAGAGTTATATTTTGTGTGTGTGTCTGATTTCCTTAAAGGTGAGCAGGGAGCTACTGGCATGTTCCCCCTCTACCTGGTGGACCATGGAGTGCCTGTCAATGAGGTGGGGTTCCAGACCGGGGTCATAAGTCAAGGGTTGTCCATTGCAGGGTCGCTGGCCGGGGGATGGATGCTCTCCAGCACCAGGCTAAGGTGAGCACATGCACTGATGGCTGATGCAGATGGGAGTGAGGACACTAACTACAGTCCATTCACTCCAACTTGAACTCGACCTCGGCCTCACTAAATGCTACCGTATGCCCCCTCCTCCGGTCCACTCACGGCTGGCCTATCAGGAGTTCTTATCGCCTGTCAGTCTGGAGTGGCACCAAATTTCATGTGAACTACAGTACACAGTCCAGACTGTTGTTATGAATATGCTTGAGCTCTTCTTAATGTGAATGGACTGTATTGACCTTACACACACTGCTGCAGAGATTCAAGACGTTGAAGCACACTTCATTGATACCACATCCAAGTTTAATGGCTACTTCCAGTTACTGTGTATTCAAGCAACAAAATTCAACCCATCGTTTCTTTTCAGAACCACCACCTCGCAGTTTGCATTGTGTCACTGCAAACTGCCCTTGCATTATACAATCCTCAACAATGCAAAGCTTTAAATCCTAAATCAATTTAAATCAATTTGAACAGACATAGAATAGTGGTTGTAGAATGTACTTGTCCCTGCCTTGCAAATTCTGTGCGAGGTAAGCCCCACCCCATCACTCAGTCAAACACAACACTCACACAACACTGTGAATCCTCTTCCTATTTTATGTACATGTAATGATTTCATCTCTGCAGCCTGACCGCGGAGTTCCTCCTTCCATATCTCATGAAATTGCGTCTGCTCCCCATCATGTTCCAGACGGTCGTCATCTGCCTCAACCAGTCTGAAACAAGTGTACCATTTTACGGTAAGCGTGTGGATGTTCTAATTCTAACACTGCCCGAACCCTCTTTCTTTTGACCCATGGCTGTATTCCACTGTCTTGGGACTGGGGTTTTCCTAGTCAAAAGCCTACTCAAATCGCCAATTGAGGAGATTCAGCAAACTCCTCTTTGCAATTTAAATGATGGGGACGTTAGTCGAGTGAGCAGCAGTTCCAGTTTGCTTGTCGCTTCTCTATACCACTGCTACTGTTACTTCTAATAATTTGAGGAGCATCTAACCAATGCCTACTCGGGCTCGACGAATGTACCTTTTCCACGCTAGCCTGTCCAGCATAGCAGATTTCAGTTCAATTAGTGTCGTCCTTCTGCACAGGTGCCTGCATGGTCGCTGCGTGCCTGCTGCAGTTGCTAGGGGGCGCCGTCACCATCTGCACCTTCACGCTGATGATGCGCTGCTCGCAGCGGGCAGCCGGCCGCCTCCAGGCTACCCACTACACGGCCCTGGCCACCTTGGAGGTCATGGGCAAGCTGACCTTCATGTCGGTGGCCGGCTGGCTGGTGGATTGGCTCGGCTATGCCAACATGTTCTGCCTTTTCTCTGCACTCTCAGCAGGCATCCTAGCCATGTTCAGACCAGAGACAAAGTCCTATCTGTTGTAACTCCAGAGTATTTACCTCCAGCAATGCAATATTTAGAGAAACAAGGGTATTAGTCGTTTGGTACTTTTTTGTTGAAACAATAACTTAACATCTCAACAGTATTTTATGGTACTTTCAAAAACAAGGTATTTTCAAACTGAAAAGTGGAGTAGGAACATGCACAAACCGTTTTTCATGAGAAATAAAATTGTATGAAATATTTTCATTTTCAAACAAGCGATTGATATTATTTATTAACTTGTTTATTGCACAATTGGTTGTTCTCTACTAGATAGCTGGGTATTGTACTATCTACATCACTTGTCAAAATCATCATAAATAGGTATTCTTAAAACCTAACATTTGATCCCATGAGAACTTTTGTCAAAGGTAAGATTATTCTATTTCTTCTCAATACTCAGGAACCAGAAATAAAGTGCAAGACGCAACAAATGCAGATGTTCTTTGAGGAATTTATTACTTGCTTGTCCTTATAATACAATAATGTTCAAACAAATACAGGAAGAACAGACTAGGAACTATTGAATAATTATGAAAACAAAAATGGCAAAGAAACTTTGACTGCACCAGGATTTGAACCCAAGACCTCTGGTTTTGTGTACCAACGCTCTGTCCATCTGATTTATCATGCCCTTAGATAGTGGCCTTCCCAAAAAGTTAACTTATCTTTGCCGGGATGGGGGTACCAGTCAGAAGCATTTTCACCATCAACTGCTGTATATCTCCAGGGATCCACAATTCCACACCCACGTTTTTCATTGAGGTGCAAACAACCAATTGTAAACCTGGGGCCAATTTCATAGAGCCGCTTAAGAGTCAAAATGTGCTTAAGCGCAAAAACTCATGAGCCACAGGATCCCCTTGCCTACCCAAGCTTCACTTTTGTTTCATGCTAAGTAAAGAAGATTGTAAAAAAAGTCAAAAGCAGTCATGCTTAAGTGGCTCTATGAAATTGGGCCCTGGCTACAGCAGTTTGGGGATCTCAGAAAGTGGACAATTCTTTTTTCTCCAGTTGGCAGTTTCACAATGATGTTCACTTCTAGATGACATCATGTGCTGAGGTCTGTCAATCGCCCGTAAGGATGTCGACATTCACACAATAGGCAGGACCTTTCTCAAAGGCAGAAATATAGGTCAAAATATTAGGCAGCTGCTAAAAACCACATATCATTTGCCAAGACATTCCCTCCGGCCACTCAGCCAGCCTCAAGTTTGTTGATGGACAAGACCTAGAATCAGGCAGCCTTTCTGTGGCTGAACAGGCAAAGCATTTTAGAAACCATCATTTGATGGGTAAATTGAGGAGCACTCCGATTGGTTCAGAGGTGTAACACTCATGACTTTTGAAAGTTTGAAGACGGCATGTAAACACATCTTACACAATCCAACTTCCTGAGGCAAAAATGCTTGCATTTCAACTTTTTTTTTATAAAGAAACCGATAGTGTTTGAGATTTAAGCACTGCAAGGGTGCATTTCAATTTAGCTCACTGCTTTGGAATACTTAGAAAAAAGAAGAAAAAAGCAAGGCGTCTCAAAGCCTATTCATACGTCAATGTGTGCAGCAGTCGTGTTGGCACTCTGGTACACCTTGATCGGGGGCAGTGGTTTGATCTTGCGGCCCGCCCAGCCACCTTTCCTCTGCCAGAGGCCACTAGCCGGCCGCCATCCCAGCCATCGATTGCGCCCAGCTTTTCCTGGAGTAAATAAGATGGAGTTCATGGTTACTCAGTAGTTTACGAAAAGTTGCGACTCCCCAAAATTCAGAGGGCTAGACATTCTTTAATCCTTTTCTCAAAGGAACTTTGTTAAAGGGTCCTGCCCTAACCATTCTGTGCCTGGACCTCCGAATTCAGAGCACATGTACATGAACTGTGCATGTGATTGTAAACAGTGAATCACCCGAGTAACCAGTGAATTGAATGAGTCTGGGTACCACACAGCAAATTTCGCGCCGCAACGAGGGATGAGTGTGTAGTGGTGACGTAATACAGGAAGCTGGAGCGTTTTACAGCAGGGCCGCGGTAGTTCTACATGGTGGGACTGTTTGCACAGGACTTTTTTCGGCCCTGTTAGGTTACCGTGGCTGAGCGGAAAGTTTCCGCGACGTCTTTCGGCCTGTCAGTTTTACATCGCGCTCGCAGTAACTTAACAGGGACGTCAGTCTTCCGCTCAGCCACGGTAGATTGACAATATTAAGTCCCGTGCGAACAGCCCATAAGAGTGCGTGACATGTCTATCCTAGCAGGACCATTCTATGAAGGTCCAGCAAGGATTGAAATGTCAGGCACTGATGGACGATGGTGAACACAAAATAAGAATCACTTGAACCCACACAGATAGGGGTCTGCTGAAGTGCAGTTTGTGGTTTATGGAAGTTGAAATGTTGAATACTACAGAATGCACACCACTTGGTGGGCAGCAGAGTAACACTGAGGCACTGGCTGGCAGGGTGAAAATAGACTTGTATGATTTGTGACTCCCGATAACAAATGACTTGGACTCAAACCTACTGACGTGATCTTGAACTCGACACACGGCAAAATAAACATGACACCTATGCAATCGCCAGCTGGTGGCTTCCACAGATTCGTACTGGGGTACATGGGTTGATCAAATGATTAAATCGTAACGATTTACTTGGTTGTTTTATTTCATTTTTGATATACTGGTTTTTATGAAAACTGTCAAAACTTATGAAATGCGTTTCCAATACATTGTTATTTATGGAAGTCACTAATGACGGACTAGATTCGACATTTGTGACTTGTGACTGACTCAACCGAGATGGCTAAGGACTCGAGAAATGTGAGTCGGGATTGGTGTCAGACTCGATACAAGCCAGGGTAAAAAACGCAGTGGGCCCCGGCCTGAAAGTATGTCCCCTCCTGAAGCACTCACCGATGGGTTTCTTGTTGTGCTCCTCATTGGAAACCCGGCCCACCGTGGCCATGCACTTCTCGCTGACGCTGATCTGCCGCTTGGAGGGCAGCTGCAGAATGACCTGGCCGCCCGTCTTGCGCACCAGCTGGCCGCTGGTGCCCGCCGCGTGGACCAGCTTGCCCCCGGCGCCCTCTGAGAGCTCCACGTTGTGCACCAGCGCGCCGACGGGCAGGGCCCCCAGGGGGTAGGCATCCCCTTCATTGGCAGCGACTGCAAAAAGAGGGGACGTAGGGCTATTGGCTATTGGGGCTGTAACAGTGGCTATTGGCTGGAGAAAACACACAAGTCTATGGGGCAGTTGGAACTGTGGCTATAGGCTGGAGATAACACACAAGTCTATGGGAAAGTTGAAACTATGGCCATGGCTGGAGATAACACACAGGTCCATGGGAAATTTGAAACTGTGGCTATGACTGGAGATAACACACAAGTCTATGGGGCAGTTGAAACTGTGGCTATGGCTTGAGATAACACACAAGTCTATGGGAAAGTTGAAA
This sequence comes from Luidia sarsii, assembly GCA_949987565.1. NCBI lineage: Eukaryota > Metazoa > Echinodermata > Asteroidea > Paxillosida > Luidiidae > Luidia > Luidia sarsii. The sequence continues at coordinate 24,931,991 of OX465103.1, read as the reverse complement.
CTGTGGCTATTGGCTGGAAATAACACAAGTCTATGGGAAAGTCGAAACTGTGGCTATGGCTGGAGATAGCAGACTTGTCTTTGGGAAGCAGGAAGTTGAGAAATGGCTTAAAGGCACGCCAAGGCACGCCACCACTGACCTGTCATCCGACCGATGGCTCCGGACGTCCGTATAATGTCCCCGGCCTCCATGTTGACCGTCGCTAGGATCCAGCGCTTCTTGTTGCCACCGGCCACCAGGGCGATGTTGGCCGTCCGGCAGGGGTCGTAGCGGACCAGGAGCACCTTCTCCGCCAGGGGCTCACCCGTCTCAGGGCCCACGCGCTTAAAGTCCACCATGCGGTAGCGACGCTTGTGCCCCGCCCCGCGACCCGTCACGGTGATTCGACCTGCAGGGAGGGGGGTTGGAGGGGGGAGAACAAGAAACACAATGACAGGGGGAAAAAGCACAACAGAAGTGAAACCAACATTTGTGCAAATAAGACTTAACCACTTCGCGCCAGGACCTCCGAATCCGGAGCTCCGTTGGCTTGACTATGCGACGGGGCCCTCCGAATCCAGGCACCACTATTGTCCACATTCTAAACAAAGACTCTTTTTAGCTTAGAACAAAGCAATACGAATCAGTACAAAGACCCCTTTTCAGAGCCACACTCCATCTAAAAAGAGATGACTTACATGGTATCACCATGCAAACCTTCAAATCTTATGTACCTGTAATGTTCCGTCCAGCAAAACTCTTCAAGCCCAGCGGTTTGGTGGTATACTTGGGCGTGTTCTTCCACGGGATGAATTTGCAGACCGCCGTGGACGTGTGGATGCCGGCGCTCGGAGTGCGCAACGATAAATTGGGCCGACTCGAAGCGGTCGTCGAGGTGCTTCCCGGCCACGACAACACAAGGCGGCGGGGTTGGGCTGGGGTCTGGGTGCTCGCTGTGTGCCGCTGCAGCACCCTGCACAGTTGCCCGCTGTAGTCACTCGGCGCTCTCAGCACCAGGCGCTGCAGACTGCAGCAGATCCCGGCCAGCGACATTATGCAGGTAGCTGCCAATGCCGACCACCTAAAAACGAGGATGGATTAAATTAATATATTAATAATATTACTATACTAGAGTCGTGTGAAATACAGTGAAAAACCTAGTCCGAGTAACTTGGACCCTTACAATCACCCTTTCTTTTTAATTTTGAGCAAAAATTTCACAATGACAAGGGCCAGGGGAAGGGCTTCACGTACATGTGGTACTGGTAGTCTAGTCCCACTTTCTGGGCCGCTAGTAGTAGTTCCCTTAAACGAGTTTTGAGATTATCTGTCGCACTAGCTAGTGTAGTGGTAGTGGTAGTCCAAATTTCAAAATTCGATAAAAAAAGGGTGACTTGTCGGGTGAAACGGGTCCAACTCCAAGTTACTTTAGTCTGAGTAACTTGGACCCGACAAGTCACCCTTTTTTATCGAATGTTGAAATTTTGAGTTTCGGGTGACAGTCACCCGAATCTCAAAATTTCAAAATTCGATAAAAAAAAGGGTGACTTGTCGGGTCCAAGTTACTCGGACTAGTAATATTAATAAGATGCCAGTGTCCAGTGCAGGCTGTGTAACATTCGACGTCGCGACCCGAAGAATTTCGTTTCAGAGCGAAGAAAACTCATTGCCAAAGATTATTTCGGCAAGGCTTTGGAGAAGGTATTCAACTCAAAACTTTCCATTATTTGTTATTCTATAAATGGATAGAAAAAATAGGTTAGCTTACCGGAACAACGACTACAATCGTGGAACCTTGACGAAACCAAGTTCGTCTGCAAAAGTGTCCTGCACTTGTTTCTGCCAATTCCAGTCTTTTTCGGTCGGGTAAAATGGCGCCCTCTTGTGGTAAACGACCTGCTCCTCGACCCACCTGCAGAACGTGCACGCACTGCATGCTGCGCAAGGTCAGTTCTGGGGGTAGGTACAGGTCAGGCCAGGGTCATAATGATAAACAGACCAGAGTGTAAACAGGACCTGGGCCAGGTAGGTGCACAATAGAATATTAAGGCAGTAACAATCAGAAACGATCAGATCGAAGAAAAAAGCCTGCAGCATGGACTTTGATTCGGCATCGCTAGGATTGTATTGTAGAGTTCTTTTCACACGTATCATTGCATCGCCAACTGCAGTTGCGGTAACTACGCCAACTAGTACTGACTGTACTGTTGTATTGTAAATGTAAGTCAAGTTAACTTATAAATTATACTACTAAGTACTAGTACTATTACTAATAGTAATACTAGCTTGCCGCGCCCCTCAATTTGATGTGTCACTGTTTTATCATAAATTGCCTCGATTTTTACCAGCTTTTACAGCTCAAAATATTGTGTAAGGTATAAAAAATGCAGCGCCAAAATTCTCTTTGCAAAAGTTATTTTAATTGTGTGTCGTGGGAACCCCCGTTTTCGACGGTACACGTTTTCGACGCTTAGCCTTCTAACTCACATCGCACTATGAAAACAACTCCGTATAACGATCTCAGACTTCGTATCTTACAGTTGGTTTCCTGCTCTTGTCCGTCACCGAAAATGTGGAAAGTTAAGGCTTTTCCAGTAGGCCAAACTCGTGTGATTCAAAAAGTTGCTCTTTTGGGGTCTATTTTCCTAGGTACAAAATTTGCAGTTGCTTCGAAGCTCCAGTTTTCTTTATTGTTGGTCCTAAAAAAAATCTGAGTGTACCATAACAAGCCCCAACATCCGTAGAAAAAAATAAATATCACGCAACTTGAGGCAGTCCGTTCTGGGTAAAAATTATGGAGGCTCCTATAGGGCGTCTCGCTTATATATTTTTTTAAATATTTTTTTTTTATTATTATTTAAAGACAAAAAGTAACATGGCCCAATAGGCTTTTTAAAAAAATGAAAAAAATAAAAGAGCAGCTAGAGAAAGTACCAAGAAGGAGGAAATGTGTCTCTTGAGTGAAATTTGGAAAGGTTATAACTGAAGAAGCAGTGAGAAAGAGGATTGGGGAGTTTTTTTAAACATCACAAAAGAAGACATCAACCAGACCAATACGTTTTAAGCATAAATTATGAATGATTTGAGGAAAGTGTTAGAAGCAGTGTCGAAAAAAAAAAACAAAGATGAACACAAAAAAACATACAGGGAAGAATTTTACAGTGCCACACAGCATTTTGAGTTATTTTAAGATTTTTTTTTGCGTTTGGCTGCACTGGGACACCTTACTAAACACCATTGACGAAAATAGGTGACGATGCTTAATGCGCAGTGCGCCGCGGACGTCAACAAAACCGGGTAATCTTACGAAAGTGACAGGCTTGATCAACCTTCTCTATAATTATTCTAATAGTCTGTGGTGTGGAGAAAGTGACTGGGACCTCTTTTAGTGTGATACTTTCGTCCACATTGTTCAGTTTGAAGAAAAGTCCTTATATCGTCGAAAACCGGTTACTGGAGGATATAGTTTACATGTATTTTAAAAAGGTGTTAAAGAAATGAATGGCTACTTTTTTCAAGTTCTGGACCACCTTTGCGGCTAGTCCGAGTAACTTGGACCCGACAAGTCACCCTTTTTTTATCGAATCTCAAATGTTCAAAATTCAATAAAAAAAGAGTGACTTGTCGGGATCAAGTTACTTGGACTACTTTGCGGCCATGATACAGCATGATGTCGCAGTCTTGAACAGCTGGGCCTTGTTGGGTCTAGTTGACCTCACAATATCCCCCGACTGAAAGACCAGGGGCCAATTTCATAGAGCCGCTTAAGCGCCAAAATGTGCTTAAGCGCAAAAACTCATGAGCCACAGGATCTCCTTGCCTACCCATCTTCACTTTTGTTTCACGCTAAGTAAAAGAAGAGTGGAAAACAAGTCAAAAGCAATGGACATCAAATTGCAGGGCAGCTTGTAATCCTGCATACACACTGAAGACTTTTCCTGCTTAGCAGATTTTCACGCTTAAGCGGCTCTATGAAATTGGGCCCTGATCAAACTCACCTTCCTTTCTTTGTTGAGGAGGGCACTTAAGGAGAGGTCCTGTAGCCATGGTATTGGTAGCCATTTTTGCTGCTGTCATTGTAAACTTTTGTTATTTTCTATTTTCTATATTGAACTTAAGATGAATATTTGGTGAATTTATTCATGTTTTTTAAATTTTTTATTGTTCTTTTTACAGACTCACACTCTGCGGTCCTTCGGTCCATCTGAGATCCCTGGTCGTGGTCAACAATTCTGCATCTAGTAGGAGAGCATGATGGCTTCACTGCGCTGCGCCCGCCTGACCGGCCGGCTCGCCTGCAGGGCACCGGTCGCCCCACGACCGGTCCCCCGCAGGCCGCTGCACGGGTCGGGCTGGCGAACGGCAAACGGCGAGGGTCTCGTCCGCGACCGGGCCTACGTGGGCGGGGCCTGGGTGTCGGCCGAGAGCGGCCAGTCCTTCCCGGTCACCAATCCGGCCACGGGGGCCGTCTTGGGCCAGGTGCCGGACCTGGGGACGGCCGAGACCCAGTCGGCCGTCCAGGCCGCCTCTGAGGCCTTCCAGAGCTGGCGCTGGAGCTCGGTCAAGGAGCGGAGCGGCATCCTGAGGCGGTGGCATGACCTCATGGTGGAGCACCAGGAGGAGCTGGCCCAGATCCTGACGGCCGAGATGGTAGGAGACACTATGGCCCCTTTTACCAAAACTTGCCTTAATAGTAGGCTCCGGCTTTGTCTCTAGCTCATTCATCCAAAGTACAAGGAAGTTAATACAACAACTGTTTTTCAGACTGCTGACTGACTAAAATGACCTGCAATACATACATCTTAAAAGTTAGAAGGCCTGACGTTTCGATCCTAGCAGGACCTTTCTCAAAGGCAAAGTGTCTTTGCCTTTGAGAAAAGTCCTGCTAGGATGAAACGTCAGGCCCTCTAACTTTTGAGATTAAAGTACAAGGCATGGAAATGGGAAGACTTTGGCTTAATTTTTGAATGTTATACTGCATTTTGAAGAAGAAAAAAGAATCCAAAGCTGCAACTTCAACAAAGATCTCCATCCTGTGTTTTCAATTTCAACAGAGACGAAGCCAGAGCCAGCCAAAGACTAAGCTGGGCTTTAGAAAAAGGGTCATGTCGTGTTGTGTCCTGTCAATGTCGTGTCGTGGCATGTTCTGCTGTGTGTTGCATTACATTGGGTGGTGGTTGTGCAATAGAGGTGTCCCATGTTTCTCTCTCTTTTCTTTTTCTCTCGCAGGGGAAACCTCTGGCCGAGGCGAGGGGAGAGATCATGTACGCCGCCTCCTTCTTTGAGTGGTTCGCGGAGGAGGCCAAGCGGATCTACGGCGACATCCTGCCCACCGTGGCCAGGAATAAGCGCCAACTGTTTCTCAGGCAGCCAGTGGGAGTGGCGGCCATGATCACACCAGTGAGTTCCCTCGCGGACGCTGTGGTGCCCAACAATCTCTCCACGCCCCGCCCTCCATCCCCTACACAACATATGAATTCCTTTTCGCTCCTTTTCAATGCACCACACAACCACTAGAACATCCCCCATAGGAACAGTACACTGGAATCAGCCGGCTATTTTCTTATTAATGTCATAACTAACGAACGCGTTAAAATTCTTCATTGTTAATCGAGTATCATGAAGAATATAAAATATACTTTCGATTCATGTGAATTTTATTTGAAAAAACGACAATTAAGGACCGTCATTTTTGGGATAAACGTCACGACTCTCTCCAGTTTTTGTTAAAATTTGTGTGTAGAATCGGTACTTCCGCTAGTTTCTGCTGTACTGCCCGTTTTCAACTCGCCATAATTTTCTCTAGCGCCCTCCTTTGACTTTGTTAATCGCACAGGAGACGCAGTGATTCCTAAGCTTACTATCAATATAAGTTTCATTGTGATTGGCCAATGTTAACCACCGTCCAAATGTAGACAAAGATTTTCCAGCCAATGGAAAAATTTCTTATATCCATGGTCAACCAGTACCCAACACACACTGTACTACCGCGTTGATGTGTACATGCACTGTACACGTACACACATGTGGCCTGTGTGACTTGTGTTTACACAATAGTTAATCCCCAAGATCAACAGATAAGGGTACATTCAACGCCGAACTGTTCCGAAAAATAGTTTAGATCTCGATGAGACATAAACTATTTCTTTCACTCATTTCTCCCAAAATACAACATTTTACGCAGAAATATTTCAGTGAGAGGTTTCTACTATAACCATCTTCAAACTGTATGAGTTTTATGTAAATCTGTGAACATTTTGGTTTTTCGGTCTTACCAATGTTGTGTGGGGGCATTAATAACTGTGATAGCTGAATAAGCATTTGCCCTATTTGGCCTATAATCAGCACTGCTTTGCACATAGCTTTGCTTAATTGAAAACTAAAATTATCATATCTATGATTGAAAGTGGTACCCGCTGATACATGGAATGGACTCCACTGCATGACACCCACCAGCTCAGTGGTCAAGTGGCTAAGACGTCTAGAACTGGTAGATAGAAGCACAATTATCTGCTATAAATCAGAAGAAAAACTTTGAATCCTTGGCATGCTGCTCCTTGCTCCATCCCTGAAATTGTATTTCAATCCTAGCAGGACCTTTCTCAAAGCTAGGGATGAAAAATCAGACCTGTCTCTATCTTATTAAGAATCCTTTTTCAACCTGGTTTCTTCTCCTCTCTTCTTCTCCCCCCCCCCCCCCCCCACGGTGTGGCATTGTGGCAGTGGAACTTCCCAAGTGCCATGATAACTCGCAAGGTAGGCGCTGCCTTGGCCGCTGGCTGTACCACGGTGGTCAAACCTGCAGAAGACACCCCGCTGTCTGCGCTGGCCTTGATACCGGTAAGCAGCCTTGGAACTTGCTGACCAATTTCATAGAGCCTCCGGATTCCCTTGCAGACTGACGACGGCTATAGCCGCTCTGAGACCTGCAAAATTCAAACACCGCTTTTGTCCAAATTTTTAACAAAGTCTCTTTTCGGCAATATGTTAGCATGACAAACACCTGTTTTTACGTCAGTTGTCACATGAGTTGCCATATTAGCGATAACAATTTTGCTATTGTGGGACTTCATTGTGGATGATCGAGGGACTGTGTGCTGTCACAGAAGACAGTGTGCTGGCATGCCCCACAGCCAATGCAGTTGCTGGTCAGAACCAAACCTGGAACAGGATTCCTTTTCTATCTCACAACATTTATGATATGACTCAGTGAAACCAAGTCAAGGAGAACTGACTGAAAAATGTTTCAATTTTTTTTTTTAAATGGCCATGGAAAGTTCAAACTCCAAACCACTGTTACATTAAGCCAGAGGTCTCTATGCCATCTCCACAAATTGAAACATGGCCCCTTTACGAAGCCATGGATCAGGCTCGGGGTCAGGCTTCGTCTCCGTCTGACAAAACCCCGAAATCCGGGTTGTGGTTTGTCGCCGAATTTGTCGCCGGTTTGTTGGCTTGATAAGTACAGAGTATTCACCAATAAACTGGGGCCAAACGCTCGGGTTTCTAGATGGCTGTGACATTATAACAGGTAAGTAGAATTATGACCGAAGCTAAGCCTCGAGTCCAAGCCTTTATTTCGTAAACGGCCTAAAAAAAGGGCAAGATAAATCGACACTGAGTGCCCTTCTGTGAATCTCTCTCGGTCTGGTTTGTAGTTGGCGGAGGAGGCCGGGGTGCCGGCCGGCGTCTTCAACGTCGTGACCAGCTCCAGGGCCAACACGCCCGAGGTGGGCCGGGTCCTGTGCGAGAGCCCCCTGGTCTCCAAGATCTCCTTCACCGGCTCCACCGCCACGGGCAAGGTGGGTGAGGAGGGCAATGATGTCCCTCGGTGCGCCCGCCGACTCCACCCGTTTGGGGAGCTCAAGGCGCAGGAACCATCCACACGGCTCCCCATCCCATCCCCATCCCCCACTGCGCTGCTGTGACATGGATGTGATCACACCTACCTGTCCTATCAGCTGGCCCGATGGGATGCAAGATGAATAAAGTTATACGGAAATATACAAACATTTTGCAAACTGCTTACTGACTAACAAGACTGAAATGCCAAACTTTGAAGTGCCTGACATTTTGATAGTGACTTTTGAAGCTTTCCAGGAAACATCTACTGCATAATGACTGGGAACACTATTAGCCATGTCATACACAAGGCATTTTTTTTAATTGGTCCCTAGCAAGTGGCTGCACTGTGCACAAAAGAAATACAGTAGTACATGTATTCAAATAAGTTTTCTGACAGTCTCCAATAGCTCCAGTAGCCACATGTTTGAGACAGTAACAGATGATGTGGAACTGGGGCCCCGTTCATTACCCCCTCCACAACCAAAAATATTGTCTCAATGTCTGTTCTGTTCTCTACCCCTTTGCGCAGGTGCTCTTGCGTCAAGCAGCGGGATCCGTCAAGCGAGTCTCCATGGAACTGGGCGGCAACGCTCCCTTCATTGTCTTTGACTCGGCAGACATTGAAGCGGCAGTGGCAGGAGCCATGGCCAGCAAATTCAGAGGCATGGGTCAAGTGAGTCAGTTGGGTTTGGGAGTTTGTCTGCCTGTCAATCTGTCTGTCTGTCTGTCTGTCTGTCTGCCTGCCTGCCTGCCTGTCTGTCTGTCTGTCTGTCTGTCTGTCTGTGTGTCTGTCTCTCTGTCTCTCTGTCTCTTGTCTGTCTGTCTGGATTTTTTGGGGGGTGGTCACAATCAGTTTATTTGCCATTATAATCATAAGCATTGAAATTATGCAGGCCGACGATAATAACAAACGACAAAATTGGACAAAAGGCAAATATTCCATCATTGGATGAGATGATGAAAAGTAGTCTAAGATGAAAATGGATTGTGGCATGTGTTGAGAGTGGAAAGGAAGGACACATTAAGAGTTGCATTGTCGTGGGCACCAGAGGATGCAGCAATAAAATAGTCAGACCAGAGGGAAAAATGGAGAACAGTTGAAACAAAATAAAAATAAACAGAACATGGTCAGAGGCTGAGGGTAGCAGTCCGACAGGAGCATGAAGGAGGAAAAGATTTTTATGGCCTCATTCTCCAGCAGAAAACAAGGAAATTCCTTAATAGGAGTAGTAGTGGTGGTAGTAGTAATTGGCCACGCATTTTGAGCAATAGAGCTTCCCCTGGGATTTCTGTGGGCCTGAGTTGGCAACAGATGATGCGTTATGAAAAAAAAACCATTGTATACAGTGGGTACATTGGTTTATTGCTGTGCAAGCTGATTAAACACTGGCAAAATTTTGAATGTGCATAGAATTTCAGATAGCATTTACAAACACTGAAGCGTGAAAGCAATAATCATATACAGCGGAGCGTTGCTATAACGAATGTCGGTATTCAGCTTTTTGTGAGATTTTTATTTGGGTCATTTAAGTCAGAAACCTGTTAACATTATTTTCAAACCAGTTGTTTAAAAGGTTTCCCCGTCAGATTTCTTTGCTTTGTTTGAGTGAAAACAAAGATGGGCGTCATTCTTGTCGTCTGTCTTTGCTTTCAGACCTGCGTCTGCGCCAATCGGATCTTCGTTCAGGAAGGCGTCTACCAGGAGTTCTGCAAGCGACTGGGAGTGTTGATCGGCGAGCTGGTCGTGGGAGATGGGACGGACTCGGGGGTCAACCAAGGGCCACTCATCAATGAGAAAGCCGTCGAGAAAGTGAGATGCCCCCATATCATTGTGTTGTGGGATCAGGATTGTTCCTTGACTTGGCACATTGCCAACTTGAGTCCGTACAAATGGACTACGTTCACTTTCACAAAGCACAGAGACTTTGTGGAGATAATTCAATGACCCTATTCATAGCGCACAAAGTGGGCCATTCAGTGGACCACAGTGCCTGCATTCAGCTGACTAAATACCAGGGACTGTGTGGATGCACTGACCCCATTCAGAGTGCACACAGTAGGCTATTTAGTGAACCACAGTGCCTGCATTCAGCTGACTGATACCAGGGACTGTGTGGATGAAATGACCCCATTCAGAGTGCACACAGTGGGCCATTCAGTGAACCACAGTGCCTGCATTCAGCTGACTGATACCAGGGACTGTGTGGATGCAATGACCCTATTCAAAGTGCACACAGTGGTCCATTCAGTGGACCACAGTGCCTGCATTCAGCTGACTGATACCAGGGACAGTGTGGATGCACTGACCCTATTCAGAGTGTCACCTACTCCTTCTCCAGGTGGAGAGCCACATTGAGGACGCCGTGGCCCGTGGAGCCAAGGTACTGATCGGCGGCAGGAGGCACAGCCTGGGCAGGACCTTCTTTGAGCCCACCCTTCTGGTAGACGTCCCCCAAGACGCCCTGGTGTGCTCCGAGGAGACCTTTGGGCCTCTGGCTCCAGTCATAAGGTACACAATGGGACAATTGTTAAGTCATAAGGTACACCAGTTGACAATAGGGCAATGGTCCAGTCATAAGGTACACCAGTTGACAATACGGCAATGGTTCATTTATAAGGTACACCAGTTGACAATAGGGCAATGGTCCAGTCATAAGGTACACCAGTTGACAATAGGGCAATGGTCCAGTCATAAGGTACACCAGTTGACAATACGGCAATGGTTCATTTATAAGGTACACCAGTTGACAATAGGGCAATGGTCCAGTCATAAGGTACACCAGTTGACAATAGGGCAATGGTTCATTTATAAAGTACACCAATTGACAATAGGGCAATGGTTCATTTATAAGGTACACCAGTTGACAATAGGGCAATGGTCCAGTCATAAGGTACACCAGTTGACAATAGGGCAATGGTCCAGTCATAAGGTACACCAGTTGACAATAGGGCAATGGTCCAGTCATAAGGTACACCAGTTGACAATAGGGCAATGGTTCATTTATAAAGTACACCAATTGACAATAGGGCAATGGTTCATTTATAAGGTACACCAGTTGACAATAGGGCAATGGTCCAGTCATAAGGTACACCAGTTGACAATAGGGCAATTGTTCATTAATAAGGTACACCAGTTGGCAACGGGCCAATGGTTTAGTCATAAGGTACACTAGTTGGCAGTGAGGGTTTTTTTTCTCCTTAACCACTTCCCACAGAAAACCCCCAAATTCAGAGCGCCTTTGATGTTGCTGTGTACAAGTTTTAAGCAAAGACTCTTTTCATCCTGCCAAAAAAACACTGTAGCATGCCAAAAGCCGCATACTAGACGCCCAATTGTGCCATATTTGACTCGCTTATAATTGTACAGTGTACACTAAGTGTACTCTTATTGAATTAATTGACAGCCATTCATTGTTCCTGGTTGTTTTGGAAAGTTTTGGAAATGGCACATTATTCCAAAATTCCCCTGTGGCAGTGACGGGTACTGAAAAGTAGCCTGGCACGAATTGGTTAAAGCTCTCCCTAATGCTTAATACTTCGATGACAAAACAGTATATGAACAAGTATTGAGAAAGGTCCTGCTAGGATTGAAACGTCAGACCCACTAAATTTTAACATTTACATTTTGGTAATTTTAGTCAGTAAGCAGTTTGCCACATTTTTGTATATCACCTTAAGTATTAAATGAGTTAAATGAGATAAAGTATATCCAGTTATTTTCAAATCATTGATATGAATAATAAATCTTAATTAATGATGGGCGGAGGGGGGGGGAGAGTGAGAAAGAGAGGGAGTAGTTCATCTTGAATGGTTAATCTTTTTTTACCTCTCCCGCATTTCTACCCCCAACCAGGTTCAAGACGGAGGAGGAGGCAGTGGCCCTGGCCAATGCCTCCCCCTTTGGCCTGGCCAGCTACTTCTACTCGCGGGACCTGGGCCAGGTCTGGCGGGTGGCCGAGGCCCTGGAGTCGGGCATTGTGGGCATCAACGAGGGCGTCGTCTCCTCGGAGATGGCGGCCTTCGGCGGCATCAAGCAGTCGGGCCTGGGCACAGAGGGCTCTCGCTACGGCATCAACGAGTACCTGAACATCAAGTACGCCTGCCTCGGGGGGCTGTGATTCAGAGTCCGACGGCGCGCACGCGAGAGAGGTCCGCGCGCACAGGGCCGCTACACCTCCCTCGTGGCTCTGGCTGCAGCTCTGGCTCTGGCTCAGACTCCAAATGTGAGCTACGGCAGTGAGTGTGGCTAGAGCTCTGTCTCTGGTTCAGGCTTTGGCTCTTGCTTTGGCTCTGGCTCTGGCTCTGGCTCTGGTTCTGGCTCTGGTTCTGGCTCTGGCTCTGGCTCTGGCTCTGGCTCTGGCTCCGGTTCTGGCTCTGGCTCTGGCTAAAACTATGGCTCTGTTTGTGGCTGTGGCACCAGGTCTGGCTATGGCTGTGGCTGTGGCTGTGGTACCACCTCGGGCTGTGACTCCAGTCTTGGCTAGCTCTGGCTCTGCCTCGATACAAACAAATCACAGCCAGTATTATCAGCATTCTGATGACAGAGACCAAGCCTGAGCCAGATCTATAGCCATGGGTCGTGGATGGATTCTTGCAAAGTCTTCCCTTATTGAAACAAATGACCAACCCCAAACATTCATAAACAGAGAGAAATAGGAAGAGAGAGAGGGAGAGAGAGAATTGAGAATCATGGACACTCCTAGCAGAGCTCAAATTACAAAAATAATTGGAATTACAAAATGAACCTTATTGATTATAAGAAGGGACCGTCAAACAGTTATGTGAAGATAGCAATTAGGCATGAATAAGATTTGCTGTTGCATTGTGTATGTTTAATCCCTTTAAAAAAATATTTGGGTCCTTGAAAAGCCAGAAGTCCATATGGTTCTTTTACACACGCTTGCAAACACAAATATCAAAATATATTACTAAAGCCTGTAGGCTGTATTCCAATAGCTATTCGCGTTTAGATTCATCTGGGCAATTTTATTGGAAGATAAACTCACAATTGCACAAACGATGGATATTATGTTATGCAGTTCCTTTGAGTTTTATGAGGTGATTTTCAGCAGACATATTGTGATTTATTGTCAACCATTGGATGATGCTAATAGATGCTGTGTGACCGCTCAAAACTATGATGCATTGTCAAATTATGACAAATCGACACAGATTCGGTTTTGTTTTTCTTAGATTTTATTACAAGTTTCAATATGCTGAACATAAATGGCACAAAGCCTTTCAGTTCCTTTATGCCTTGTCCTGGGGAAATATTTAACTCCGGGCATCTTTCTTTCTGCTAGTGCGCTGCAGATTGTGTACAATTTGCCTGGCAACCATTATGGGCAAACGTAGAAAGCGTGTCTCTTCCAAGAGTGACCATGGCTCTGCAAAGTAGCAGTAACTCAATATTTCAGATCGTATGTGTTCTCCTTTCTCTACCTACCTTAAGACTTGCACACAAGAAACTCTCTTCAAGAACTGATACAAAAAAGCAATGGTTCACCAAATGGTTATACAATTCAAAGGGTCTAAGGTTATGGTTCATGAAGGACCTTTCTTAAAATAGACACAGATTTTATTTTTTTTGCCCTAGCTTCGCTATCATTGTTGCGCAATTATTTTTGTATTTGTTTTTATTAGTGATGATTATTGCCAACATTTCTCTTTTTCTGTATAAAAATTATGCAGTATGTTGCACAATTTAGCCACTTTAATTGAAAACAAATGTTGGCAGTTCTTACAATACATATGTCACTTGGCGTGGCTTTAATATCTTGCAGATTATTTTTATTTAAAAAAGTTGAGGGAAATGTGTCACATAAGATGTGACTTTTTAAAGATACATTTGATGAGGACATAATAAATCATTAACTTTTTTCAGAATACATCGTTTGAGCTCCACTTATTGCATTTCTGTTCAGTTGCTGTGGTCCATGTAATGCTCATTTTTCTAAGGGAGTATTTGGGCCATTGTTTTGAAGACGTCAATGGAGGGCGCTGTTTGTTTCTATTTTTGGCTTGCCCTTCCCTAAACTATCTTCTAGTCATCCTAGTTTCGTAGGGAAACTCTTAGTCTTACTCTTACAGGCGAGCGGCTGAGTTCCACCGTTTAGTTGTATTGCCCATCTCCGTGCATGAAAACAAATATATTTCCCCTCGTCGCAATCAAAATGATGAAGATAAACTCGTGCCTTTATGAAATTGTGTCAGCTCACTCTGGATAGGAAAGGTGTTGCGACGGGTTGACAGTCTATGTTTGCAGGCTGGTATAGTACTTGGGTGTGTGCACACGCGGTATTAAAAATGTTTGCGTCCACGTGGACTGTACCACAAGCACTAGCACTACCATCCAGTGCATGTCGTGACCGCTGTGGCTGAACGGCTACTCTAGGCCTACCACCGCGAAACATTTCTTGGGTGCATTTTCGGAGGGAAAGACAGCTGGAGTGACTGGATCTGATGGAAGCTGTTGTCGACAGCATGCTGTCGTGACTGGCCGGGAAAACTGACCCGCTGAGACTGCAAAGCGTTGGGCTACATTTGAGAGAAGGTGTGTACCAAATCGGTGATGTTATTTGTAAGTTGTATCACTATCACTTATCAGTTGTGTTGTACATGTACATGTATGTACTGCTGCTACTACAAGTACATGTACATGTACAGTACATGTACAGTACGTACGTATATACATCATAGTCATACACAATGTCAGTAGACAGTAGTCAGTACATTTGTATAGTGTATGATCATGGAGTGATAGTGTACATTTTGCAAACTCACATTGTATTGTAATTTGTAGGCCAAATAAATTTGAATGACGTTCAGTGTACTTTTATAATTTAGTAGGCATTATTCATTCAATGAATTATTGAATACATGAAATAATGATCAATCAATGAATGATTTAAACTAAAGTCAAAGCTTTGTACCAAGACTTGTAACAGCAGACATCTACTGTAATTCTGCTCTCTCACCCTCACTCTCAGTCTCTGTTTACCTGCCTTTGGTACACTTTAGTTTAGATCATTCATACAGTACTAGTCAAAAAATTATTCATTTATTTTTGGTCTTAAGAAGTTGTATTACATTAATTATAGTTATACTAGACCAAAGTTTCATTGCTCTGAAATTGCAGCTAGTACTAGTACTTATACTAGTAGTACTACTAGTACTTACTACTTACTAGTACTAGTACAAGTAGTAGTATTATTACTTTAATACTTATTAGTATAATAGTACTAGAAGTAGTACTAGTAGTAGTACTAGCCCTCATACTACTACTTACTACTACTAGCTACAGTATCTGTAGCCCTTTCACTCCTTTTCAAAATAATTGTTTAATTCGATCTACAATCAAAATCAAAATGGTTAACTTAAAGGAACCGTCCCGAGTAAAATGGCTAGTATAGTACTGTATCTACCCTCATGCACATCATGTAGTCATAATAATTCTCACAAATGTGATATCCCAAGAAAGTGCCCGATGTTTCAAATCAATTCTACTTCTAACAGAACCTTTCTCTAAAATTTAGTGGGCCTGACGTTTCGATCCTAGCAGGACCTTTCTCAAAGGCAGAGTGACAAGGACAAAACAGATACATGTACACGAAGGAAGGGGGGAGAGTGAATAGGACACGGATGAGAAACAAAGGACAAAGAGTGAAGCTGGTAGGGAGAGATCAAAGGGAAGGGCAGGGGGTAGGGTAGGGATTAATGAGAGGAGGGGGAAAGATCAAAGAGAAGGGCAAGGAGTGGGGTAGGGATTAGTGACAATAGGGGGAAAGATCAAAGAGAGAAGTGTGAAGGACTGAACACAAAAGAAGGATTATCAGAAAGCTGCATGGTGTTAGTCATTACCCTCCTGGATGTTGAGACCATGTGGTTGAATAGTCCGAAGAACCTTTTTGAGAACCTTTCTCAAAATAATGAGTCAAAGACATACAGCCTTTGAGAAAGTAGTTGCGGTAACCACAACCCTCATCCTCCCGAGGGTGGGAGACTGAGTGTTATAGGCAGCTATGTACGCAAATCTGGAGAACTTTGTGATTTCAGCATTTTTGAAATCATGGGTAAAATATTTTGCTGAAAAACGGGCGGGAACTTGCCAAAATAGTGTCTGAAAACGTCCCACCAACGTCTCCACCAGGTTCAGCATCTGAACCTGGCTCCTTGACCAATCGGCGTTTAGTCATTATGATTGCATATCCTGCAAGTGTACAATGTACATGCACAGTGGTTGTATTGAGGTTTTTCTGTCACATGCCTTTTGCCAGTCAGCGTTCAATTCCCGCGGATGTACGCGAAACGCGCGCGCCTGCGAGTCATCAAATATTCAATGGAATACTCAGATTCTATATTTGCATGCGCTTCTGCAGGAATGGACGCTCCTGCGGACATGCTAATTAGGCTTTGGCGGTCAAGTGACGTCATGTGAAAAACCTCTATACTATACAAGTCTGCTCTTCGCAGGGCGATGACCTGCACACAGCACGCGCACCATGTGTGTGCACTGTTATTGCGACACAGGAAATAGCCGCCGTGCAGGATACGCAATCATGAGACTAATGCTGATTGGTGGAGGATCAGGAGCCAGGTTCAGATGCTGAACCTGGCGGAGACGTTGACGGGACGTTTTCAGACAGTATTTGGGTGAGTTCCTGCCCGTTTTGGGGCAAATTATTTTACCCATGATGTCTTGAGTTGTCTGATTACATTCAGTATATATTTCAGATCACATCCATGTCCTTAGATTGTGTGTGGTGATTTTCAAAAGAGTGAAAAAAAGGGGGCAATTGGGACTTACATAGTGTTTCAAAAATTCTGAAAGTAAAAAGTTCTCCAGGATTTGGGTACATACACAGTACGTGTATGATAGCTTACCCATAACCGTCAGGTCTCCGACCCTCGGGAGGATAAGGGTTACGGTTACTGCAACTATTGAGGAAGGTACTTATGAGATTTTCTTTTGGGTCAATTCGTAAGTCAGTGAGCATGGTGAACAGTCTGTCAACATTGTTTTTGTATACCGGGTACTTATGTTCATTTTGATTATTTGACTTGAACAGGTAGTTGAGAATTGCTACACAATGCCTCTACCTATGGCCTGTCTCAGAAAGCCAGGTTTTAATTAAATACTGTTCCCAATAACTGCACAGTCCTCATTACCCCCTCATTAGTTGATTGAGTCGTTAATCATTGATGAAGGGCACTTTGGTCATCAAATCCTGTTGGCCATTGCCTGCTTCATATTTTACTGTTTTGTCATAATCCAAGACCCAATAGGCCACTGATTTTGTTTTCTTCAAACTATAAACTACAACTTATCTGAAATTAGGAGGGCCTGACATTTTAATCTCAGCAGGACCTTTCTCAAAGGCAGAATAACAAAATAAGTGCTTCCAAAAATTATGTAAACTACTTATTGACCTAAAGGACCCCGTAAGTAATTATATATAAAAAAAAATCTACATGTATATAAAAAATGGTGAGGACCTGATGTTTCAATCCTAGCAGGACCCTTCTCAAAGGCTTCCTGCCTCCTAATGTTTGGTATTCGCTTTTTGGTCATTTTAAGCAGTGGCAACATTTTTGCATTGTATATTATATAAAAATCTGAAAAAATGCAGAGGCAATGATGTTTCGATCTAAGCTGGATTGTACATTTTACAAACCAAATGAAACAACTGTTGCAAACGGCTAAGTGAAGTTACTGACTGAAATGTCCCCCCCCCCCACCGTAAATCTACAAATCAACCTTTAGTGTGCATGCCATCGGGGCCTTTTATTTTTAGATGCAACTTGGCACGCTTTCAACACTTCCCCTGACTAAGGAGGAGACAGCTACATGTACCCGTTTTAGCCTGTACATGGATTTGTATGAAATGTTAATGGGTAGTGGGTACCACCTATGGTACCACCATCATCGTGTGGACATTAGCTATGGGAGTGGGGACCGGTTTCCCCCTCAAGAATTCATGCAGCCAATGTCCATCAAAAAAGATGGGTTTGTTGTTGCCATTTTGGCATTTTTTATCGACAAGATGCATCTGTCTCCGAGGACTTGAGGAGGTTTTTTTTTTCTTCCTTGCCTTCCCCTTCGTTCCCCAAGAGAAGGGTGAGTGATTCTCTCGCACCTGACCCAACGATGACTTGCAGTCAAATGGAAAAGCCAGATAAAAAAAACTGCCAAGTCATGTACACTGACCTGCGCGGGTGTGAAGTCTCACCAGGGGTTTGCTGGTGGAAACCTTTTTTTACCTTTTTCTCCACTCAAATTTGCACTGACTTTATTTTCAATTCTCGGCGTGTGTAAAGTCGGTTTGGAAAAGTCTGGCACAGGCAAGTTTTGGGGCTGTCACACTTGCACTGGAAAATGGAATGAGTGAAATGGTGCGATTGGAAAAGACAGGCAGTTTTCCCTAGTCCACCAAAGGGGGCTTTAGGGCTGATCAAACACAGCACGCAGAGTCAGTGATGTAATACTTCTTCCTGTCTCACATCCAGAAAATAAACGCAAATAGGCCTGGCCAGTAACTGATCCACAAAGGTACATTGGATTTCTATTACATGCCCCTGCCAGGATATCGCAAACATTTGCATACACGTAGCCATCTTTTGTGCATAAAGCACCATCAAGGGGAACCAGTGTTATGCAGCATTTGCCCCTTGTGTCAGCAGTGTGTTAACAGTTACATGTGGCTTGGAATGCAGGTGGACAGTTAAAGGCAAACACGTAGCTGTACTACTGAGTATACTAGGGCCAGCATAACATTTAATCCGCTTAAGAAATGGTTGAATCTAGCACCGTACTTTTCTGAATCAGTGCATGTAATAAAGTGTGAGTAAAAAAACAACAGCCATGTGCATATAAAACAAAAAAAATCTATTTGACATTGAGGAAAATAGGCTCTCATTCTCATAGTTTTTATGTACCGGTATTTAGTTGAAACTGGGAAATGAACTAAAACAAAGACCCACAGAAAGAAACTCTAAAAAAGTGAGACTACATGTACCTGATGTTTTGAGCACATCAAGGCCTTTCTCAGAGGCACATCTCTGTTTTTGAGAAAGGTTGTGCTTTGGATTTGATTCTTAAATCAGGGCCTGGCTAAAATGAAGTTCCATTTCATATTACATATTACACATTTTAGACTGCTCAATACTCAATAGAGGGCTCCACATCAACTATCCTTACAAGATCCATACACATGCACACAACTTCATGCAAAAAAAGGAGAGAAATACTAAAATCCACTCATGATAGAAGTTTCTGTCTATAAATATATCAATCTCTCTCCCTCTCTCCCTCTCTCCCTCTCTCCCTCTCTCCCTCTCTCCCTCTCTCCCTCTCTCCCCCTCTCTCTCCCTCTCTCCTTCTCCCCCTCTCTCCCTCTCTTTTGCTCTCCCCCTCTCTCCCTCTCCGTCTCCCCCTCTCCCCCTCTCCCCCTCTCTCCCCCTCTCCCCCTCTCCCTCTCCCCCTCTCTCCCTCTCCCTCTCCCCCTCTCTCCCTCTCTTTTATCTGGATCACAGATTGCACGAGTAGTCTTTCTTAAGCCGCGTTTCCACAGGACTTATTTTGGTCAAAGTAACCGAGACTAGGGTTACTTTTCCCATTTTAAGTCCAGTGGAAATGGCCCAGTTAAATTTCGTCTCGGTTACTTTAACAGTTTAACCGAGCCGAATGGTTACTTTTACCGGCCAACCTCTGCCTAGTTAAAGTGACCAGGTAAGTTTAACCGAGCCGATTAGTCCAGTGGAAATGCACCACACAGTAAAACGCGACTTGGCGTATACAGTTGTGTACATGCACTGTGCACAAATTATTTTTGCCAGTTAACCATCGTCTCGGTTAAATTGACTGACTCAAAAGCCCAAGTGGGAACGACGGTCAAATTTGACCATTGGAAATTTAACCATCGTCTCAGTTAATTTTTAGTCCAGTGTACACAAACGCGGTTTTAGGTTGGCATGTATTCATGCTTAATATTCTTGCATAGAATGGGGAACCGTATGGTGTCAAAACTTGAATTTACAACCAGGGAATTACTTTTTATGTTTGCTGGGACTGGGAGTACTTATTTTTTTAAGCTTCAGTAAACGGCGGATGCTCTGGCCTACAGCATGTACACTGTACAGTGTTTTTCTTTGGAGTTGGATTTCAACCAATTTGGATGTGTCCATCTAAAGCTTTGAAGGGAAGGTGTGTCTGAGATTCATTTGGGTTTCCAAAAAAATAACTGCGGCCATAACTGCAGCCGCAGTCACAGCCACTCATTTTGGATTTGGGGTCTTCATGGATCTGTCTGTGTCCCTTGCAGGCAGGAGTCGAGCGATCCACTGAGTGACCCTCACCCCTGGCGACAAGATGGCCGCCCTAGAGGAGCTCCCGGAGACAGATGTTGTCCATCAGCTGAGACGCCGAAGCATCCACCTCAGCCGGCCGGCCTTCAACGAGCTGGACTTCCAGGAGATCCACAAGGAAAGTGTCAAGGAGAAAGAGCCACTGCGCACTAAATTCACCAGGTGCGACCACTTTTTGGCGAGAGTTCATGAAAATACTGACGACAATTTGACCGGACCGTGACTTAACGGTAAACTCTGAGCCTCTGACTTTGTATCAAGCTCTTAGACAGGGGGAGGCCTTCCCAAACAGGCAACTCTTTTCATACAATGTATGTGTAGCCTCCGTGTGATAAGTATTTATTAACTCTCTAAGTGTTTTTAGTGTAAAACACCTTGAGTGTCTGTACTTGCTGGACTTTATTATTATCATTCATTATTATTTGCAAAGCTTTTTTTAGGATTTGGCTCATTCAAATATAGAGTAGGCAGAAACACGAACACAAAATGTTCAAGAACGTTCAGGAATAAATTTGATTTTTCCTGATTTCCGGAACAGGACGCCCTAGGTTCCCTGTTTATTTAGCATATGTGCATTGTACCAGGGAATTGCAGACGGAACACCTGGTCTGTATACAAAATGTCGTGCATTGATAAAATCAGGGCCCCGTGTAAACCCCACACCAGAGGTAGAGAGAGAGAGAGGTGTGCTGTGGATGAAGGGCTTGATTGGCGGTCGCCCGCCATTGAGAACTGCACTGGGGCATTGTGGGCGCTGTAACATGTGATTGCGCAGTAAAGTACATTAGTCTGGTGCATGCAGTCCGTGTGGTTAACAGTCACCCACCGCCTCCACATGATCCTGTACATGTATGAGGACACCGCTTGCAGGCTGAAATCTCAGACAATCTCGGTGCCTGTCTTGAAAACTGAGAAGACGGAGACACTGCAGAGCCTGCCGCTTCCTGACGATCTTAAACCGTCTATAGATGGCCATCCAGGCCCCCTGGATACAGCCTTTCCAGAAAGCCTTGGGGACCGCTGAACAGGCTGCAGTCTATTGCTGGTCAATTTCCAGCGAGCTTGAAACGGTTAAAACAGGGTACCGGTAGATGTATTTATATCGCAGATGGCTAAATGCAGATCTCTGTTCTTGGGGGGTAGAATCCAGACTCATGGTCATGCAACGGGACAGACCCGCCCCGTCAGCTTGACTGAACTTGATCATCCCGATCTGGTGACTAGTCAACAACTTCCTGTTTTTCGTGATGGTGTGGTTTACATACAAAGTGGTGATGCTAATGTAAGGGCACGCCTAGTAGTGCTTTCCCTCCCTGGGGTAGCTTGTGCGCATGCTGTCGAGTCTGGTGGTTGGACATGTATCCGGATGATTCACGCAGACAGTCGGTTAAATAACACAAGAAATCGCACCGAAATAGCAGCTCGCGTAATTTGATAAATTAGTTCATTTGATCATATGGTGAAATTATTGGAAACCCTAAAGAAAACTCATAGATGACTCCAACTCCCAAAACGCTGGCTTTCCTCCCATAATAAGCCCCCCAACCATATCAGACAGTGTGCAGCTAGCTCTCTACCAAAATCACAAAACCTGCTGTATAGTGCAGGCACTGGCAATGACCGGTAGAACTACAGTACCTCCTCACTGGGCAGGATCCTGATTCACTCATGGCTGAATGATACGCAGGATACGCAGCCTCCGAAGCTAGACTGCAACGGAGAGATAAATGAGCTGCCAGAGAGAAGAGAGAGAAAGAGAGTGAAGAGAGAGAAAGAGAATAGAGAAAAGAGAGAAGAGAGAGAAAGAGGGAGAGAGGGACAGAGAGAGAGAGAGACGGAGGGAGAGAGACAGAGGGAGAGAGAGAAAAGAGAGAAGAGAGTGAAAAGAGAGAAGAGAGTGAACAGAGATAAAGAGAAGAGTGAGAAAGAGAGTGAAGAGAAAGAGAAGAGAGAGAAGGGAAAAGAGAGAGAAAGAGAGAAAGAGAAGAGAGAGAAGAGAGAGAAGAGAGAAAGAGAAGAGAGAGAAAGAGAGTGAAGAGAGAGAAAGAGAATAGAGAGAAGAGAGAAGAGAGAAGAGAGAAGAGAGAGAAAGATAATATAGAGGAGACAGAAGCGAGAAAAAGATAAGAGAGAGAGAGAGAGAAAAGAGTGAAGAGAGAGAAAGGAAAAAGGGAGAGAAGAGAGAGAGAGCTAATGCGCATGTGCCTGTCACTGAATACTGCTGAGTCACGCTGCCTTAAACTTAATTCAATCATAAATCATAGGAATTTCACACCCTTACAAAAAAGATAAGTAAATGATTGCTAAGTTCACAAAAACAAAAAGTACAACCCTGTTTAGGACCACATTGTCATTATTAGTGGTTACCTTAGGGAGGCACTCAACATTAGGGAGACATTTCATCAGTGTCTCTGTAATGTCCCAACTACCTTATCAAAACAATTTTATAGTCCGTATTTCTATGGTAGATAGAGAATATGGTCTCAAAATAATACAGTGTGAATTTCAATCTCATTGGTTTGCAGGATGTTTAGAAATAGGGACGTCAAGTTTGTGCATAACCCTATGGGAATGTGCCCCTAAGGAACTATCCAGGGTAATTATTAAAACTACAAGTCTGATGATTCTCCATCTGCTCTACATGTCTGTCAGTTTCATCCACCAAAAGTCTCCTTGGCTTTATCTTCTGGCCGCTGTCAGCTTGAGTTTCCTTTTCCAAAAGACAGCCTGCTGCACAAGTAAAGGTTGCCAGGATATTGCCCATCGTCAGCCATAACCATCTCCACCTTGAGGTGTCAGCTGAAAAGGAGCCACAATGGCTTTATATGCCTGGTGCTTTTTGGGGGGTAAATTACTGGCCTCCGTATGTGGTAAATCAAGTCCATCAACCAAACCACTCTGCCTTGCCTTAGGTGTAGATTTACCTTGGCTCTTGTGCCCATAGGAGAGTACTGTACAGGGTGTCCATCATGGTGAATGCTGGAAAGATTTGATGGCTCACAAAGTTGACTGGATTGCATTGATGTCTCAGCTGTGAAGCTGCTAGCCTACATGTATATCAAGCCAGCAGTCCACAGCCTAAAAACCCTCATGATATCACGAGCCCTGGTATTGCATACATGACAATGTAACAGGCATATTTGAAGCAGAATGGGACTCGAGTCTGTTTCACATCACGCAGCTGTTGCCCGGGCATTGTTTTCCTCTGGAAACTTCCACGGGAATTACAACGCCGTCGACGATTCACACTAGTTACGCCTATATTCTCACTCCAGGGAAAATAATATCCCGGGGGGGGGGGATTTGCTCTGGCGATTCACACTGCCTGTGATGTCCCAAGTTAAGGATACATTTCACACATCAGCAAACCCAAACGTATCGTAAAATGGCCGCCTGACATAAGACAAATTACACATTCAAAGCTTGTTTTTCTTTTCTTCTTTCAACACATTTTATGGTGCTCTTCCCTCCCGGACAGGTTTCTGGGCCAGCAGCGTTGCTCCAGCCAGAAGCTAAAGGCCTGTCTGACTTCAGTCTTCCCCATCCTGGTCTGGTTGCCATCGTACAACCTCAAGCAGGACCTCCTAGGAGACTGTGCTGCTGGCCTCACTGTGGGGATCATGAGGCTACCCCAAGGTACATGTATAGTGCAGAGGGGCATAGGAATCTTTAAGATCCTTCTAGTAGTATATTTCTAATGAAAATTAAGTGGGCCTGACGTTTCGATCCTAGCAGGACCGTTTCTCACTACATTCTTCCGTTAGAATAATACCTTCTTTTTTAAATCTACCTCAGTGTATAATTATAGTGACATGTGCAAGAGAAACCTCCTCCCTTAAAAAAAAAGAAATGATGCAAAAGACAAGGATTTGTTTTGAGAACACTGGTATGGCGGAGCTACTTGCCTCGCATACTAGTTTAATTACAATCATAGTTATCACAATTTATGGCACATAGACATACAGCCAATTACAAGTAATACCGATTTGGGATTCACAAAAGACACTTCGTTCATTGTATGAAAACACTTGAATTAGAAACCTAATTAAATTAGATTCCAAGTGATGTTGACGGGAGCAGGGAGGTCTGCTCGCTAATGTTCATGTATGCGTTTCTGGACTTCTCGGACTTCCACCTGCCATGTTTGGAAATTAAATAGGAAGGAATCCTAGGATTGGTTGCCGCAGATGTGCCTCCCGATCTGAAGCTGTGGAGACCAAAGTTATGAATACCGGGAACGAATGGGCTCAGCGCTTGTAAGATAACTTCTCTGGTTCTACCTGTCTTATGATAACAAAAAGAAAAGTAACTTCTCAAAGGCTGAAACAAATCTCACATTTCTTGCTTTTTTCAATAAATGGTACTAGCTTTCAAAATTCAAAATGCTTCTTTTCTGCTGCATGGACGTACCGTACCTGTAGTTGCTAGTTTGTGCAAACAGAATCAATATGTACAATGTACATTGAATACTAGAGAAGAGGTTGTTTATCGTAAGAAATTATATGAAGTTGATTTGTTTGTTGGCTCAAGCAGACATCTTGAGCCAACAAACATTTCATCAGTGAAACTGCATACATTCTCACAAATCATTCCACTTGTGCCGTGCAAAATCTAATTCAGTCAGACCCGCTGAAGGGAATTGTGCGAACTAGTCTATAATTGCATCCGTTGGCCTGTCCACCGTAAAACCAGCCGGAGAAATTTTGAGATTGATATGTTCCTGTTACCCCTCCATTGTCCTCTCATTCCCCTCCCCTCCCCTGCCCTTCCCCTACCCTGCCCTGTCCTGTCCTGCCCTGCCCTGCCCTGCCCTGACCTGCCCTGTCCTGCCCTGCCCTGCCCTGCCCTGTCCTGCTCTGCCCTGCCCTGCCCTGCCCTCCCCTGCCCTGCCCGCCCCTGCCCTGCCCTCCCCTGCCCTGCCCTCCCCTGCCCTGCCCTCCCCTGCCCTGCCCTCCCCTGCCCTGCCCTCCCATGTCCTCCCATGTCCTCGCATGTCCTCCCCTCCCCTGCCCCCTTCCCTTCCCTTCCCTCCCCTCCCCCTCCCCTTCCCACCCCTTCCCTCCCCTCCCCTCCCCTCCCATTGAGTCATAGACATCAGGTAAGCAGTCAGCAACATATTCATGTACCGGTAACTTTCTTTCCTTTTTAAATTTTGAGCAGACTGGACTTTTCAAATAATTATATTCAGTATCATCACGTGAGTGCAAAAGCATTGCATCTCTTTCTTTCCGTATTGTTGAGAAACTCTTTGAATGTATGGCCATAAACGAAATTAGGTTATAGTTTGCAGACAAAACACTCAGAAACATGGTCATTATGTCCTAGTTTGTATGCTTACTGTACCTCAAAATTTTAGACAAAAAGGGGTCGAAGCAAACGAGAAACACGGGCACCATTTTTACAAGGACATTTGGATATTATCCTTGGTTATACTTCCTGGATATTTTATATTTTATATCTCCGAGGATGGCAACAGTGTGCCAGGAACGATTAACACCTGCACAATGCAGCACAACTCTGTGTGGCAGTTGACAATGGCCCGTGCGACTCATTTGCCGACATGGGGCGAGGTTGAAAACAAGATTTACGGTGGCTGTATTGTGGCTGGCAGGAAAAGAGCCCGCCCATTTACGTTGACTAGGATCAAGACAATAACTCAGAATGGGGTAGGATGATAGGATCTCTCGGATCGGCAGTCCAGCATCTGTCCATTCTCATTTGTATAGCCATGTATCTTTGCACTTTATTGTTCACTTGGTAACGAAACAGTGTGGCTCAAGCTAAACTTCCTGTACCTATTATTTCAAATTACCGACAGATTTATTCTGATTCTTTTTTTTTCTTTCACATATGCTATGCACACTGCGCAAAATGACTTCATTCTCATGCAGAGCCTGTTTCTATGCACAGAGCAACTGAAAGTTGTGAGGGTGAAAACAATCTCACAGAAGAACAAATTCCTGATTTGGGATATTTTTGCTTTGTTAGTGTGTCCATTTTTTTGTCTACATTTGGAAACTCGATTTTTTAATCTGGAACTTGCAATAAAAGGTTTTGTGGAAATTAGTGGTATGAATCCCTGATCATGTTTTTGACCCAATGTGGGGCAATTTTTTCAGAGCCCATCACTTACCATGCTTACTGCTGCATATTGTTGTTGTTTGGTTTGGTGCAGGTGCGTGCCAGTGCATGCATGCACTGGCCTTATTGAAAAAAAAAAAGGGATACCGGTAATTCTGTGTGCATTGCAATGAGCGTTTCTGCGTAAACTTGATTATTCCTGTGCGCAAGTAGAGACAGGGATAATTCTGTGTGCATTGGATTGAGCGTTTCTGCTTAAACTTGATTAAATTCTACCAGTGCGCAAGTAGGGACATGCCTAAAAAGGGATACAGGCTTACCAGTATTATGTTCATGCACATTATACATGTACATACATGTACACATGCATAATGTAATCCGCTTGATACTGGTATCAGCACTCATAAATACTGTACCTGTATAATGTCTGTATTTTATTCTGTTTTTGGGTGCATCGGGTTACCGATCGCAAAAAAAAAAAAATTCATAGAGACAGTCTGTCAGAGAACCTCATGGCCATTTCTAGTCGGTGGCATTTTGATTTTCTTTTTTAATGGGAGAAAAGTTAAGGTGATATACAAAAATGTTGCAAACTGCTTACTGACTAAAATTACCAAAAAGTAAATCTAAAATTAAGTGGGCCTGACGTTTCGATCCTAGCAGGACCTTTCTCAAAGGCAGAGTGGGAGAAAAGTTAATGTACTTTTTGTGTGCATGTGATCGTCAGTGAGCGTCATTTGAAATTATTACAATAATCTGCAATGTCTTAAAAAATTGGCCCTGCTCAGTTTATGCAGACCACAGGCCAGTATGTACATGTACATGCAGTTACAGATGGAGGACTTTACTGTGATAATCTCACGCCAATACGAAGAAAGGCTCTTTCACACTAAACCAGTTCCCCGGGGAAAAATTCAGAGGAACAGGCCATTTGACATTGCACTCGCTTAACCAGGCAATATCCTGGGGGGGAGCTTAACCCCGGGGATTGGCCAGCCCTGTCCACGGTCAGGGTTAATTGGTTTCATTTCCTTTGAAGTATTTTCGTCACTTCAAAAATTAGGGAGGCCTTACGTTTCGATCCTAGCCGGACCTTTCTCCAAATCCTGCTAGGATCGAAAGTCGGGCCCTGCTAATTTTTGATATTCGCTTGGTCATTTTAGTCAGTAAGTAGTTTGCAACCTTTTTGTTGTATTACTGTTTTCATAAGTTGTTGAATGAACGATTCCCGGTCAGTTCTGTCAATAATAGATGTGCCTTCCAGCATGTCTGTCACTGAGTAATAGAGGCTCGTAACCTGGAAAGCACATGTTCCTTTAATTTGACTGGTTTAACGAGATTGCATATATGCGCATGTAATCTGCTTCGGCAATGTGAACTTTGTGTGAGATAATGACAGTTGATTTTTACCAAATCTCAAAATCTCTATAGAATCCATCAATGCGTAAAATAAGAAATCTTCACAATCATTGATGTAAAACTTTGCACAGCAGTTTGTCAATGGGCATCATAAATTGGGCAGCAATGCTACAAAAAATAGTGTCTACTGGTTTCTAATGTATACATATAAGAATTAGCAAATTTTCCGAAAACATTTAGAGGACCATGACTTGATTTCATGATAGACCAAGATTCATCCTAAATCCATGTCAGTTTCAGTTGCTAAGCCACAAGTGATGCTACAATACATGTTGCTGTGGTGATTTTGAGTCAAGACTTTGATACTAATATAGGAGGGTTTACGGTGACACCGTGTATAAGGTCTCCTCAGAAATCGGCATTTCAAGATAAGTCTCAGCCTCCGATGTTTCAATCCTAGCAGGACCTTTCTCAGAGGCAGGACAGGAGATTTTACAACAATTTGAGAATCTCAAAATGAAGTTCTCAAAAGCAGAATCCTTCCTTTGAGTAAGGTCCTGCTTGGATTGTAACGTGGGGCACGCATGCGTTAGATTTCCGTATTTGCCATTTAAGACAGGAGTTTGAAACTTTTTCTGTATGTTATTTAAATCTCAAATTAATTGAAGACAAGGATCACAATTGGACCAACATGAAACAAGTCCTGGCCAAAAGATATATTCATGGCACTGATGAGTGGTACCAGGACCAAATAGTCAAGTTTCTTTTTAATACTGGAGCTACTTATTAGTAGGGTGGCATCTAGCCACTGTGGGGCACTTACATCCTGAGGGGCAAGATGCCTTTATCACGAGTTGCTTCTCTCCACCCCAGGGAGTGTTTGGGTATAGATGTACCTGCGAGGCTAGAGATGGCTAAGTCTTGTGCTTGCTTAAAGGGACAGCACAACATAGGTCGAGGTCAGTGTTATAGCTAGGGTATTTTTAGTGGTGGTTCAAATTTCACCAACAAGAAGTCGCTCTCGTGAACGAAGCCTCACGATTAGCGACTGCGGTCAAAATGATAGCATGTACTGTTATTACATGTACTGTTAAATTAAATTAATTAATCACATAAAAATGATTAATTAATTAATCAGATTAACTTTACTGCAAGTTTTGTTGTTAGTCATGTACAGTGTATAAATAATTTATTAACAAGTAAACTGAACAACAAAACTTGAAGAATAATGTACATGTACATGTTTGAATTGACTGTGTGCACTCGGTACATGTGGAATGATTAGTAGACTTTCGCCAGCCCTTACAGTTGTTTTCTAACAAATAAACTAATGTTTATTACAGTTATACTAGCGATGTTTCAAGTTTCGCGGTCAACTAAAGTGTATTTTCCAAAATTCTGGAAAATTTGAGAAGGATTTCAATTTTTCATTCATTTCTTGAGATATCGGAAGTTGAAATCTTTAAAATCGCTCCGTGTGGCCGCGGTAGATCGAGCCAAAATGACGGAGAAAAAAAGAGAGTCAAACTAGCGTTTTTCGACCGCCGTCCAAATTTGTCAATTTTACCCTCAACTTGAAGCCTGTATTCTCTGATTTTTATTCATACATTTTGTACCACTATCAAAATTAATAACGAAGGGAATAATATTAAACTACGCGGAAACAACATTCGGAGACAAACGATGAAAGTAGCGTAATTTAGTTATGACCAATTTCCATTCGCAACGTTACCGAGGTTGGCAAGTCTAGGTGTGGTTTCCGCCTCTAGGTATAGCCATAGCGACACTACAGGAGCAGTAGGGCCGAAACCAGCCTACGCGCGGCACATGTGACATGACACAACACGTCTTTGCACACACTGTATACTGCACAGTGCACGTGCACAGCGGCCACATGGCTGCATGCGAGTTACGACTACGATCACGCTGCGCTACTCAAGCCTGATCGGAACTTCCAGAACAAGTATTAGCGAGACGGTTACGCTACAAAAAAATACAATTTATTTTACTACCGAAACCAAACATAGATTGGGGTAATAATGGGGTGAACATAGTGCCGGTCGGAAGCATTGTTTTTCACCAGGAGTGGTGGACGGAAATTATCCGTGGTGGTCGGCCCCGTCCACCGCCGACCAGCGTAGCTATAACACTGGTCGAGGTCAAAGAATAGCATCCATACGTTGTCTGATCAAACATATGCATGAAATAGTTCACCCGTGAAAAATTCAGCTCAATCTGCCAACCGAGTCTCGAGAAAATAGTGAAAACCACTTTATTTCTTTTGGCGAAAATGCAGCTCATTCAACAAATTGTTCCGAAAATGTAAGGGTGAAACGTAAACTATTTTTTTACTCTTTTCTCCCAAAATACAGCATTTTAGACAGATATTTCAGTGCAAGGTTTCTACTATAACCATCTTCAAACAAAGTGTCATGTAAATCTGTGAATATTTCTGTCTTTCAATCTTACCAATGTTGTGTAGGGGCTTCAAAGCCACTGTGCACTCTGTACATACCGGTACATACCCGGTACATGTTGCAGCCTTGATTCATTTTGGTTCACCGTTTTATTCCTTCAGCTTTAGTGAAGATACCTTTAAACTTTGTAGTGATAAGCCGAGTAGAAAATGTGACATTTTAGGAGAAGTCTGGGAACCTGACCAATTTTTTTAATATTTCTTTTTTCTCTCTCTGTCTTTTGGCTTTCAGGAATGGCCTATGGTCTGCTGGCTACGCTGGCACCAGTCTATGGGCTGTACACTGTCTTCTTTCCAGCCGTCCTGTATGCCATGATGGGCACCTCCAGACATCTCTCAGTTGGTGAGTCAGTCTGTCTGTCAGACAGAGGGGTGGACGAGACGAAACCCTGAGCCAGGGCCTGAGCCTAAGCCTGACTTTGGGAAAGGCCTCAGATGTCCAGCGGGACATTATGTAGTCGGGAGCGACTATCCCAAATCAGCACATCACACCTTTATCGAACGAGATTCAGAACCCAGCAACAAACCTAGTAACCTACCGAATCCCACCCGAGCTTCCTTGATTCTGTTTTTTTTTTTTTAACACTTATCTCACCGTGGCTCTGTAGCCTTATTGAGCCTGTTTTACAGATATCATTTTGGCAGGTGCACCAATGGACTCTCGCTGGTTGATTCACCTAGCCGTACATTTGGTCGCACCAGACGTCTATCTATGCATTCACATTCGTACACTGTGGCTGTCCCCAAGGCAAAAACTCGCGGAAACTCATCACCTTCCCCCCCCCCCCACACCCACGTACCGTCTTGCTGTGGAATTGGCTCCTTGCATCCTGCTTCCCTCCCACGTCCAACCTGTTCCAATTTAAGACTAATGACGTCTTTCCTGCCTATGACCTCTGTGCTTTTCCCCCTTGCCCCTATTTTTAGCCATCGGCTTGCATGAGTGGGCCTGCTTTGGGCCTTGTGGCTGCCGGTTTTCGGCAAAAATAGAAAACCGCGGAAGCACTCAGCACACAGTGCTTATTGCGTCAAGTAGGGCAAACCCTGAATTGCATTCTCTATGACGCGAATATCATATTCAATCTATGACCCCCACCAAATATAGGCAAACAATGGCTTTTGAGCAGAGACTCGCCCCTCTCCCCCTCCCCCCCCCTAAAACCCAATCGGTAGACAAGCCCCAGGAAATCCAATTAATTCTAACCAAAGCAGCTGCTGCCGTCAGCAAATGCGGAGAGGGGCTAATCTGAGGTGGATTCGCAACGTTCATGTGAACTCTGACTAATACTGGTCTGAGCGTTTATACTGTGTTTATTATTGTATCGGGTGCACGGTACACATGTTACTGTACCAAAGCAGGGTTTTAATGATTGGCTATACTTTTCCTTCAATTCGATTTGGTAAGGAATGCAAAAATATGCACAGTGCTCGCTGACTAAAATGAGAAAAAAAAAATTTCGAGGGCCTGGCATTTCCATCCAAGCGGGACCTTTTTCAAAAGCAGTCTCCCGCTAGGATCGAAACGTCAGGTCCTTCTGTCAATTAGATTTGGACATTAATTTTTTATGTCATTGCCTTAATAATGTACGGTACTTCTTTTCTAAATTCTACCATGTTTTTGTTTGCAATATAGTGTTACAAGAACTAATGAAGGTTTGGTCTTTATAGGAAGATTTGCGGTGACACCATGCATAAGGTCTCTTAGAGAAGAGGTGTGGTTCCGAAAAGAACCTGAGTGGTAACTCAACATTTCGACCAGTATGCTCTGGCCGTCATCATTCTCAGGTTCTTTTCAGAACCACACCTTATACATGGTGTCACCGCAAACCTTCCTATATTGATTCACCCACCATGCAAAGCCTTGAGTCTTATTTATTTAAGGTTTGTCTTCAAACACAGAAAGAAGAGGAAAACTGTCTGGGAACTTTGAAGTAATTTTATGACTATTTGACCAATGCTCGTACCACCCTGACCTATCCAGTCCGTGATGGCAGCCTTCCCAAATAGTCAACTACTGTATCATGGCTGGGGTTGGAGTGCCAGTTAGAATCAGTTGACCAGTCACTGCTGTGTATCTCCAGGGATCCCATACGCACCATTCACATTCAGATGCTATGAGCAATCCGCTGGGAACCCTTAGTCACAGCAGTTTCCAGAAGGTGGATGCAGCTCTTCAAAACTTCGTGAGAGGAAAGGCAAATTCACTTTGGAATTATAAACAATCATATAAATATTTATCTTGAAGCATTATAGTGCCCGACTCCTCCATCCTCGCTAGACCTTTTTGGTGCATTTCAGAGCATCTCGGGTGTTTTCCATTTTGTACGCGCTTCAATCCTATCCACATTCTGTGTTCACATATTACATCACAATGAAGTAAAAACTAATTGTAAAGTGCCATAAAACGGACCAGACAGAATTTCTGCCCAGCAGAAGGGCATAAAGTGATTTTATTGTCTGAACGCACTTATACCCTTCAGCTGGGCAACCGACAACTGACCCAGTCCGTACACCATCTATCCAACATGCACGTTCTCTCTTTGTACATTCTCCGTCGTCCATATCATATTACTTCTCTCCCTTCCTACTGTATCTCTTTCTGTCCTCATCACTCTGCCTTTCAGAAAGGCCCTGCTTGAGTTGAAACCTCCAGCCCTCGCACTTTTTACTGATTTTTGTATTCCCCTGCGATAAATATTTATATTAGATTGCGAGGAATGACAAGAAAGGAGATACTGGTTGGATAGGATTTGAAGGTTTGCATGGTAGAAATACATGTACCAAGTATTAGAGGTTTGCGTTGACACCATGTACAGTATATCATCTCTTAATAGAAGGAGTATGGCTCTGAAAATAGCTCTGAAAAGAGCCTGTACTTCATTCAACATGATTCAAAATTTCAGGTGGTGTGTGCTCTGTCAATCGTCAGGAGACTGACTGAGTTGCTGGCTCTTATCAGAGCCATATGCCTTCCCTTAATAGATGATATATACATGGTGCCACCGCAAACCTCCCACTTGAGATACAGGTTACACATATTGCCTGTTCATTTCATAATAGTCATTGACGGCCTGAGGTTGCTTCGTCTTGTTCACCTAACCTCAGAGATGTCCACAGTTTATTCAAGGGGGGGGGGGAGTAGGCCAACAAAAAAGAGGACACACAATATCTGCAGGAATTAAAAGTAGAGGATGAGAATGACTTCTTTCTTTAGAAAAATGGCCCTGAATTGCAATAGTGTGTCCAGTTTTCAATCAGTCCAACATATCCAAGATATGGGAACCATTATCACCGTTAAATCACAGTATGTTTGCTTATGTATGTAATCATGACAGTGATAGCATTTTTGTAACACCATTTACATTCCTACATTTTCTTTTCTTTCTGTTTTATTTCTTTCTTTTTTTTTTCTTTTTTTTTTTGGGGGGGGGGAGATGTTGTATTCTAAGATGTGTATCTATTGAGCACCCTACAAAGTGCTTCAAAGTGGAGTATCTGAGTGCTTCACACTGGAGTGTCTATGACACTGATGTAACTGTTTGATAGCTGTTGGTCTTTGCTCTGCGTGCTTTCCCTCCCCACACGACTCAATGACTCTATCTAATATCTGATGAAGGTCACCGCATGCGGACTGCAGACATGCCATGTATCATGCCTAGGCCCTCTGGCTTTAGAACAGACTCAAAGGACTGGACTGTGTCCAGTCATTTTATCTTTGTAATTTTTCCTTGTTGTTTTTTTTTTTTTTTTTTTAGAATTTGTTTTCAGCCCCCTCCTTTATATCTCAATTTGGAAGATTTTTGACAACCTCTTTTTAGAATTCAAATCATTCTGCCTTTGTGACAGGTCCTGCTATGATCAAAATGTCAGGCCCTCCAAATTAAAATTGTCAGTTTAAAAGTAAAACTTACTCAGAATGAAAGTACATCCATGCAAGCCCTAAACATAAACAGCTGTATAGTTAACACTGCCCATCCTAAAACAAATTAATGGGCTATTATCTCAATTGTTAAATAACCCATCTTTGTAGCAATGCAAAGAATGGTTCTTCAATAAATGCACTAATTTCAAAAGACTTTCAGAGCCATGGTGCAAAGCCAACATTTTATCTAATGTCAGCATGCCATCTTTTGTCAATTATTTCACTTCTGATCATTCCCAATGGAAGACCTTCCCCTCAGTCAACACACCTGTCAGTGCTTTGTCAGATAACAGAGTTTCCTCTAATTACACAATTGCTATAAATAATTTACAGAATGAGCATGTATTCTCTCTCTCCGTGGCATCGAGGGCCACATGACATTTCAGTCTGATATTTTCTCTCAACAGAGGGCAGCAAACAGTTGTTACAAGCAAGCAGTAGCTTGTATTCGAATCAAAAGCTTCAACTGTGGTTATGGCTGTCCAAATTATTGGCTACAGCCACAAAAAAACAAAACTGACTGTGGGGATTGCCAGTGGCTTCCATCGACTGGGGCGTAAGCCGAAACCATGCCCTGCCTTGCTTTCAGTGAAGGTAGCAGTGCACTCCTGCCCCGAGCCTTAACTGTAACCACAGCCATAGCCACAGTCATACTCCCAGTGTCAGTCACAGCCACAACTATACCCATAGCTGCAGACACAACCATAAGTCATGAGCATAGCACATCCATAGCCACAGCCATGTCAGCTACAGCAACAGCGATAATTTTTTTTTTTGTATCTGGAGGTCAGTATCATAGAGCTGTATTAAATGTTTAATCCAAGGTTAAATACAATCAAATTCCAAGCATTTATGGTATGATTATGTATCATGCCTGCACCCTTCGGCCAGCAGTGGCAAAATATACACGAATGAGACTGTCACATTGTTCTTGCAAAAGGCTATGATGCCAGACAAAAATATATTTTTCGGTTGCAGCTCTATCATTCTGGTCTACAGTATTTGTGTCAGTTGAACATAACCATTCCTTCTCGTTCAAGCAATGTGATTTTCTACTTTGTTACAGGTAGCTTTGCCGTCATCAGTATCATGACGGCAGCAGCCGTGGACAGAGTCATAGAGGAAGTGGGGCCGGTGGAGGACGAGGGATTCGAGAGAGCCCAGATAGCAGCCTCTCTGGCCTTCCTAGTGGGCATGATACAGGTATCCTGATAGCAGCCTCTCTGGCCTTCCTTGTGGGCATGATACAGGTATCTTGGGGCTGATAGCGGCCTCTCTGGCCTTCCTAGTGGGCATGATACAGGTATCCCGATAGCAGCCTCTCTGGCCTTCCTAGTGGGCATGATACAGGTATCCCGATAGCAGCCTCTCTGGCCTTTCTAGTGGGCATGATACAGGTATCTAGATAGCAGCCTCTCTGGCCTTCCTAGTGGGCATGATACAGGTATCCCGATAGCAGCCTCTCTGGCCTTCCTAGTGGGCATGATACAGGTATCCCGATAGCAGCCTCTCTGGCCTTTCTAGTGGGCATGATACAGGTATCCAAATAGCAGCCTCTCTGGCCTTCCTAGTGGGCATGATACAGGTATATAGATAACGGCTTCTTTGGCCTTCCTAGTGGGCATGATACAGGTATCTAGATAGTGGCCTCTCTGGCCTTCCTAGTGGGCATGATACAGGTATCCCGATAGCGGCCTCTCTGGCCTTCCTAGTGGGCATGATACAGGTATCCCGATAGCAGCCTCTCTGGCCTTCCTAGTGGGCATGATACAGGTATCCCGATAGCAGCCTCTCTGGCCTTTCTAGTGGGCATGATACAGGTATCCAAATAGCAGCCTCTCTGGCCTTCCTAGTGGGCATGATACAGGTATATAGATAACGGCTTCTTTGGCCTTCCTAGTGGGCATGATACAGGTATCTAGATAGTGGCCTCTCTGGCCTTCCTAGTGGGCATGATACAGGTATCCCGATAGCGGCCTCTCTGGCCTTCCTAGTGGGCATGATACAGGTATCCCGATAGCAGCCTCTCTGGCCTTTCTAGTGGGCATGATACAGGTATCCCGATAGCAGCCTCTCTGGCCTTCCTAGTGGGCATGATACAGGTATCCCGATAGCAGCCTCTCTGGCCTTCCTAGTGGGCATGATACAGGTATCCCGATAGCAGCCTCTCTGGCCTTTCTAGTGGGCATGATACAGGTATCTAGATAGCAGCCTCTCTGGCCTTCCTAGTGGGCATGATACAGGTATCCCGATAGCAGCCTCTCTGGCCTTCCTAGTGGGCATGATACAGGTATCCCGATAGCAGCCTCTCTGGCCTTTCTAGTGGGCATGATACAGGTATCCAAATAGCAGCCTCTCTGGCCTTCCTAGTGGGCATGATACAGGTATATAGATAACGGCTTCTTTGGCCTTCCTAGTGGGCATGATACAGGTATCTAGATAGTGGCCTCTCTGGCCTTCCTAGTGGGCATGATACAGGTATCCCGATAGCGGCCTCTCTGGCCTTCCTAGTGGGCATGATACAGGTATCCCGATAGCAGCCTCTCTGGCCTTTCTAGTGGGCATGATACAGGTATCCCGATAGCAGCCTCTCTGGCCTTCCTAGTGGGCATGATACAGGTATCCCGATAGCAGCCTCTCTGGCCTTTCTAGTGGGCATGATACAGGTATCCCGATAGCGTCCTCTCTGGCCTTCCTAGTGGGCATGATACAGGTATATAGATAACGGCTTCTTTGGCCTTCCTAGTGGGCATGATACAGGTATCTAGATAGCAGCCTCTCTGGCCTTCCTAGTGGGCATGATACAGGTATCTAGATAGCAGCCTCTCTGGCCTTCCTAGTGGGCATGATACAGGTATCCCAATAGCAGCCTCTCTGGCCTTCCTAGTGGGCATGATACAGGTATATAGATAACGGCTTCTTTGGCCTTCCTAGTGGGCATGATACAGGTATCTAGATAGCAGCCTCTCTGGCCTTCCTAGTGGGCATGATACAGGTATCCCGATAGCAGCCTCTCTGGCCTTCCTAGTGGGCATGATACAGGTATCTAGATAGCGGCTTCTCTGGCCTTCCTAGTGGGCATGATACAGGTATCCCGATAGCAGCCTCTCTGGCCTTCCTAGTGGGCATGATACAGGTATCTAGATAGTGGCCTCTCTGGCCTTCCTAGTGGGCATGATACAGGTATCCCAATAGCAGCCTCTCTGGCCTTCCTAGTGGGCATGATACAGGTATCCCGATAGCAGCCTCTCTGGCCTTCCTAGTGGGCATGATACAGGTATCCCGATAGTGTCCTCTCTGGCCTTCCTAGTGGGCATGATACAGGTATCCAGATAGCAGCCTCTCTGGCCTTCCTAGTGGGCATGATACAGGTATCCCGATAGCGTCCTCTCTGGCCTTCCTAGTGGGCATGATACAGGTATCCTGATAGCAGCCTCTCTGGCCTTCCTAGTGGGCATGATACAGGTATCTAGATAGTGGCCTCTCTGGCCTTCCTAGTGGGCATGATACAGGTATCCCGATAGCAGCCTCTCTGGCCTTCCTAGTGGGCATGATACAGGTATCCAGATAGCAGCCTCTTTGGCCTTCCTAGTGGGCATGATACAGGTATCCCGATAGCAGCCTCTCTGGCCTTCCTAGTGGGCATGATACAGGTATCCAGATAGCAGCCTCTTTGGCCTTCCTAGTGGGCATGATACAGGTATCCCGATAGCGTCCTCTCTGGCATTCCTAGTGGGCATGATACAGGTATCCAGATAGCGGCCTCTTTGGCCTTCCTAGTGGGCATGATACAGGTATCCCGATAGCAGCCTCTCTGGCCTTTCTAGTGGGCATGATACAGGTATCCCGATAGCGGCCTCTCTTGCCTTCCTAATGGGCATGATACAGGTATCCCGATAGCAGCCTCTCTGGCCTTCCTAGTGGGCATGATACAGGTATCCAGATAGCGGCCTCTCTGGCCTTCCTAGTGGGCATGATACAGGTATCCAGATAGCAGCCTCTCTGGCCTTCCTAGTGGGCATGATACAGGTATCCTGATAGCAGCCTCTCTGGCCTTCCTAGTGGGCATGATACAGGTATCTAGATAGCGGCCTCTCTGGCCTTCCTAGTGGGCATGATACAGGTATCCAGATAGCGGCCTCTCTGGCCTTCCTAGTGGGCATGATACAGGTATCCTGATAGCAGCCTCTCTGGCCTTCCTAGTGGGCATGATACAGGTATCCAGATAGCGGCCTCTTTGGCCTTCCTAGTGGGCATGATACAGGTATCCAGATAGCAGCCTCTCTGGCCTTCCTAGTGGGCATGATACAGGTATCCCGATAGCAGCCTCTCTGGCCTTCCTAGTGGGCATGATACAGGTATATAGATAGCGGCTTCTTTGGCCTTCCTAGTGGGCATGATACAGGTATCCCGATAGCAGCCTCTTTGGCCTTCCTAGTGGGCATGATACAGGTATCCCGATAGCAGCCTCTCTGGCCTTCCTAGTGGGCATGATACAGGTATCCCGATAGCAGCCTCTCTGGCCTTCCTAGTGGGCATGATACAGGTATCCCGATAGCAGCCTCTTTGGCCTTCCTAGTGGGCATGATACAGGTATCCCGATAGCAGCCTCTCTGGCCTTCCTAGTGGGCATGATACAGGTATCTAGATAGCGGCTTCTTTGGCCTTCCTAGTGGGCATGATACAGGTATCCAGATAGTGGCCTCTCTGGCCTTCCTATTGAGATTTATACAGGTATCTTGGGGCTGATAGCGGCCTCTCTGGCCTTCCTAGTGGGCATACCTGTAGGTATCCCAATACAGATGACAACTCTTCAAGGGTTGCTCCATTGGAATGAAGAGTTCCTTTTACAAATACACTGTACCGCCCTCTATGTCTGATAAAAGTTAGCATTTAATTCTGTTTCCTCATTTTGTCTCGTGCCATGGTTGATTGATTGATTGATTGAGCCAAAACTTATGCAGGTGTGTTACAATGTATGTTGCGCTCATTTCGAGTCGGACAAAGTATGAAAGCAATGGTGTGGCCTACCTTTCAATGATAGATTTGCATTGTTGTCCTGTTCTTGACTAGTTTGGTCTGGGCGTGCTGCGATTGGGCTTCGTCAGCACCTACCTGGCGGAGCCAATGGTGCGTGGCTTCACTACGGGGGCAGCCTTCCATGTCTTCAACAGCCAGTTCAAGTACCTGTTTGGCATCCGGGTGGAGAGATACAGCGGGCCCTTTGCAATCTACAAGGTTAGGAGGCTGGCAGTGACATCCCCTCCCCCCTCTACCCATTCAATAACACCAGGCCCTCCCTCCACTGTGCCTTTAGAATGCTGCGGCGGGGGTGGCAGCGCTTTTTTCCTCCCGTGTTTTTCAATGGATTCATTCTCACTGGAAGTTGGCTCTCTGGCGCCCTCTGCTGTCCAAAGTTATCAATGTGCTGTCCAGCCCTTAGATGTCATTCGCAAATGGTCAAAAGCTGGTAGGTTGGGATCAAATGAAAGGGCAGGGGGTAGGTTTCGTCAGTAAGCAGTTTGTATCATCTTCGCATATTACCCTTTTGCTTTTCATTAATTGGTAACCACTTCTAATCTGTTTCTATGTGTCTCTTTCCCATTTTTGCCAGACCTTCATCTACCTCTTTGCCAATCTCCAGGCAACCAACCCAGCCGAGCTCACCATTGCCCTCATTAATCTGGTCTGCCTGGTAACGATGAAGGAACTGCAGGACAAATACCGGGACAAGATGAAGTATCCCATTCCACTGGAGCTCTTCTCGGTAGGCCATCGGGAGAATTGCATTTCATCCACAAGGAGAAAGAGAGATGGAGAGAGGGACAAAGAGGAAGAGAGAGAGAGAAAGAGAGGGGAAGGGAGAAAGAAAAAGTAAGGGAATGAGAGAAAGGGAGAAGGAGAGAGAGAAACAGAGAGAGGGAGAGAGAGGGAGGGAGAGAGAGAGAGAGAGAAAGAGAGGGGGAAGGGAGAAATGAGAGAAAAGGGCATGAGAGAAAGGGAGGAGAGAGAGAAACAGAGTGACAGAGAGAGGGAGAGAGAGGGAGAGAGAGAAAGAGGTGGAGAGAGAAAAAAGAGAGAGAGAGGGAGAGAGAAAAAAAGAGAGAGGGAGAGAGAGAAAGAGAGAGAAAAAGGGGGAGGGAGAGAGAGAAAGAGAGGGAAAGAGAGGGAAAGAGAAAAAAAGCGAGAGAGAAAGAGAGAGAGAGGGGGAAAGAGAGAGGGAAAGAGAGAAAAAGAGAGGGAGAGAGAAAGAGAGAGAGAGAGAGAATGAGAATGTAATTGAGAGAGAGAGAGGGATACAAGCAATAGAGAGAGGAGGGAGGGAGAGGGAGAGAGAGACCAAGAGAGGAGAGGGAGAGAGAGAGATAGAGAGATGGGGGATGGAGAGCAGAGAGAGTAAGAGAAGGGGACAGAGAGAGAGAGGGTGAAAGAGAGAGGGACACGGTGAAAGAAGGAAGAGAGGGACAGGAAGAAAGGAGAGAGGCAAAAAGAAGGAAAGATTGAGATCGAGAGAGTGCTGTGCTTTGTAGGCAGACAAACTTGGATAGCCATAGCAAATTTGAACTGCATTCTGCTGCCATTCACAGATCATTGTGACGACCGCGGTGTCGCATTTTGTGGCGCTGGAGACAAATTACGGAGCCGAAGTCGTGGGCAACATTCCCCCAGGGTAAGGCCAAGCTCTTTCCACCGTCCAATATCATCCTGCAATCCTCTCTGTCTTTACATACAATGAGTAAGCACACAAAAACTGTTGCAAACTGAAATGACCTGCAATACATCAGTCTCAAAAATCAGAGGGCCTGACATTTTGATCCTAGCAGGACCTTTCTCAAAGGCCTTTACCTTTGAGAAGGTCCTGCCAGGATCAAAACATCAGGCCCTCTAACTTCTTAGATTTCTTTATATACACTACGTATTTGCCCTTCCAGACATTCACCTAACACTGCATTACTCAGTGCTAATAGCTACCATATAAACCTCCTTTCTGATTGGACTGCATCTTGTAGCAGACAAATTGTCAATTGATACCTGAATTCATTCCCTTAAATAGTTGTCAACACCTTGAATCAATGAATTAACCTTGAATCAATGAACCTTGAATCAATGTTGGAAAAGTCTAGTGGGTTATTGAAGTTGGTTCGGTATTTTTTTTTTTCAGGAATATGCCTACAAACAAAACTTGTGTTGTGATGAAACTGTCGGGACAACCATTTTCTTGTGGCCATGCTTTAGTGTACTGCACAGGCGTAGTTGATGGTAGTCGTTTGATTCGGATTGGTGTTTGTAATTTGCTCTACATGCTCACTGCTATGCCCGATTGCCTGCTGTAGAATCTTTAGGCAGCTCGGGTACGATTTGAAGCTGAACTTTACCTCCGCGCTGGTTGAGGCTTGTGGTGGAGTCCAATCTGTATAGCAGCAGGCACTGCATCACATCATAGATGTGAGATGATTTTGCCTTGAAGAAAAAAAATAAAAATTGATAACATTGAATTTACCCTTTGACCTCTGCCCTTTGCCCTTAGGCTGAGTGCCCCTATGCTGCCTCGGTTTGACTACATGAATTCTCTGATCACCGACGCCATTGTCATCGCCATTGTCACCTTCTCCGTGGCCGT
Organism: Luidia sarsii; assembly: GCA_949987565.1. NCBI lineage: Eukaryota > Metazoa > Echinodermata > Asteroidea > Paxillosida > Luidiidae > Luidia > Luidia sarsii. The sequence goes on along the minus strand of OX465103.1, from coordinate 24,890,345 downwards.
CTCCATGAGCTACATCTTTGCCAAGCGCAACAGCTACGAGATCGACACCAACCAGGTAACCAGAACCTGCCGTATACTTGGTGCTTGTCTGTGCTTCAATGGCGGTAGTTCCGCTGACAGTAAAGTGTGTACCAGACTCTTTTTTACAGCTTGGTAGCTGATGATGGGCTTTATTCCTGGATGTTATGAGAGTCACACCTTTGATGTGTATGTTGTAGAGATTTCATTGTTCTCTGTCTTCTCTTCCTTCTCTTCCTATAATGTCCTCATTTTTTGCCTCCTCCTCACCCTCCCCTTAACCCATCACCATCATCCGCTTGATCCTCCTTATCCTCCTCCTCCTCCTCCTCCTTTCCACACTCACCACTCTCACCACCTTCCCACATCTTTTCTCACCTCCTCACTCTCCTCTCCATTGGTCTGTGCGCCCTCATTCCAGGAGTTGGTGGCCCTGGGCTCCATGAGCGTCTTTGGCTCCTTCTTCCTGTGCTACCCGGCCGCCTCCTCCCTGTCTCGGTCCCTTCTCCAAGAGATCTCTGGCGGAAAGACTCAGGTATGTCTGGACATGACCAAGCCTAACGGTGCCAGATACCAGGAACTGTGTGGATGCAATGACCCTATTCAGAGTGTGCACAGTAGGCCATTCAGTGAACCACAGTGCCTGCATTCAGCTGACTGATACCAGGGACTGTGTGGATGCAATGACCCTATTCAGAGTGCGCACAGTGGGCCATTCAGTGAACCACAGTGCCTGCATTCAGCTGACTGATACCAGGGACTGTGTGGATGCAATGACCCTATTCAGAGTGCACACAGTGGGCCATTCAGTGAACCGCAGTGCCTGCATTCAGCTGACTGATACCAGGGACTGTGTGGATGCAATGACCCTATTCAGAGTGTGCACAGTAGGCCATTCAGTGAACCACAGTGCCTGCATTCAGCTGACTGATACCAGGGACTGTGTGGATGCAATGACCCTATTCAGAGTGCACACGGTGGGCCATTCAGTGAACCACAGTGCCTGCATCCAGCTGATGATACCAGGGACTGTGTGGATGCAATGACCCTATTCAGAGTGTGCACAGTAGGCCATTCAGTGAACCACAGTGCCTGCATTCAGCTGACTGATACCAGGGACTGTGTGGATGCAATGACCCTATTCAGAGTGTGCACAGTGGGCCATTCAGTGAACCACAGTGCCTGCATCCAGCTGATGATACCATAGACTGTGTGGATGCAATGACCCTATTCAGAGTGCACACAGTGGGCCAATTGGTGAACCACAGTGCCTGCATTCAGCTGGCTGATACAAGGGACTGTGTGGATGCAATGACCCTATTCAGAGTGTGCACAGTGGGCCATTCAGTGAACCACAGTGCCTGCATCCAGCTAATGATACCAGGGACTGTGGATGCAATGACACTATTCACAGTGGACTTTTTGTGTTTCTTTTTCTGTTTTTCTTTTCCCGCATTCACAGTTAGCAAGTTTGATCTCCTGCATCTTCATTCTGTTTGTTCTTCTCTTCATGGCACCACTCTTTCATTCACTACCAAAGGTAAGAGAAGGAAAACAAAAACAACTCTCCATCCTTCCAGCCAATGTTGAGGAATCCATGCCAGACAGTGTACTTCAACCCCAACCCTGCCTCAACCTTCACGTTACCACAACCCTACTTATTTTCTCAACTGTTAGGGCTATAACGTGTTCCCATTCCTTCTGCGGCCACACTGTAACTTACCGCCACATCTCAGAAAACAATTCTACCTTGCATACCCACTTAATAGAATTTTATTTTACACCGATGAAATGTTTATTTGCTTTGAATAGCTGGTCAGATGTCATACATTGCCGGAACTGCATTAGACCGATTGCACGACCAATGTTTACATGCCATCTCGTGACTTATGGTGGGTCATTTTACATCTCATGTGGTTCGGAACAGGAGTGGAAATGAGCGAAGAGGACTATCATAGTGTCCACATTCTTTTTGGTATGTTTCCATTACTGCTCTGTGCCAAATGAGATGAAAACATTACCCACTAGAAGTCATGTGATGGCATGCAAACAGTGGTCATGCAATCGCTCTATTGCTATCTGCCTGCTTTTTTTTCATCAATGTTGATTTCAGAATTCAGCTGTTCTTGGAGGATATTGGTTTTACAAAGCATCATTTTTCTTCTAAGATTTAACTGTGGTTTTATTTTCTTCTCTCACTTTTTTTCTCTTTTTCAGAGCTGTTTAGCAGCAATCGTTGTTGTCGCGTTACGCGGCATGTTTCGTCAGTTTAAAGACATAAAAATTCTGTGGAAATATTCCAAAGTGGATTGCGTGAGTAGCACCAGGATTGAAATGGGGTTGCAATTTTTTGTACGTTTTGTTTTTCTACAAAGAAAGCAAATCTGGGAGGGTCTGATGAATTGATCCCAACGGGACCTTTCTCAAAGGCAGAAGATGAAAATGGGTACCAGTCATACTAGACTAGCTTTACAGTTATCACACACATTTTAGTTGGTATCCATGGTTGGTAACCGGAAATATTAAACCCTTTCGGTTTAAATGAGATTTGAAGGTTTTCATGGTGAGAATAGCAGGAGTAATAGGTTTGCGGTGACACCATGCAAAATTCTTTTTTGTGAGGAAGTGGGGTCCTGAAAAGAACCGGAGGAACTCAACATTTTGAACAGTATACTCTGTTCAGTCTCCTGAAGACAAACAGAATATGTATACTGTTCGAAACCTCGAGTTCCTTCCGATGTGTGGTTCTTTTCAGAACCACACATAATCACAAAAGAGAAGTTTGTAATTGCAAATTACAGACTATTCGGCCCTTTCCACATGGTCAGCTACCTTTATAGCTCAGGTGGTTTGAACTCGGGCTCAAGGGTTTCGGTCCAGTCAAGGTCTCTTCACTATTTCCACATATTATATAGTCAAACAATTATTTCTACCTTTTGAGAAAGGTCCTGCTGTGATCGAAGCATCAAGCTGATAATTACATTTGTTCCAGATTTGATTATTTTGAGTCAGTGAGTGGTTTGTAGCGTTTTGTTTTGTAAATTGATCAATTGATCAATTGAACGTCACTATAACGAACATCCCAGGATCCATGAAAATTGTTGGCTATAGTGGTCGTTCATTATAGCAGTTGTGGTCGCATATTTTTTACAGAAAATACAGGAGCCTTGCAAAGGGCATGTTCGTTATAGCTGAATCTTCGGTATATCGGCGTTTGCTATAGCAATGTTCCACTGTATTTGGGAAGACCCTCCTTCCATCAAATGTGCTGGATAGTTTTGATGGTACAGTGCCAGTATGTTCCATTGTCACACATTTTCTTTTGCTGAATGCCAGATGAGAACAGAGGTCATGGGCACAAAACCCACTCCAGTCAAATCCTCTTTGTGCCATTTTGCCAAATTTTGCCTTCTTTCATGTCTTTTGTGTGTGTGTGTGTGTGTGTGTGTGTGCTGGATTGCAGATGATCTGGGTGGTGACTTGGCTGGCCACCATGTCGCTGGGCGTGGACTTTGGCCTGGCGGTGGGCGTGTTCTTCGCCATCATGACGGTCATTGTCCGCACCCAGAAGCCGTACTGCTGCCTGATGGGCAGGATACCGGGCACCGACATCTACCGGGACATGGCCTACTACCAGAGTGTGAGTCCAACGGAGAGGGAGACAGGGAAAACCAGGGAACCCACATTTCAAACCCAGGGAAATCAGATTTCCCACCAGTCAACAGCCAAATTTCCAGTTTCAATTTCCAATTTCAAGGGAGCGAATGAACCCTATTTTATTCTTTCTTTCAACTCAGGAAACCCAATTTCAATCTAGGGAACCCACTGTCAACCTAGTTAACCCAATTTCAGCCCAGGAGCCGATTTCACAATACTTCAAGTTGCGTACACCACATTTTGTTGCGTAACTTGCGCAACATTTTGCTGCCTTTCCTAAATATTGCTGAAAAGAGTAATTGTGGCACAAGACTTACGCAACATTTGTATGTTGCATAACTTAAGCAACTTTTCTTGAAATCGGCTGTTGGGAACCCACTCGCAACCCAGTTAACCCAATGTCAACCCAGTTAACCCAATGTCAACCCAGTTAACCCAATGTCAACCCAGTTAACCCAATGTCAGCCCAGGGAACCAAATTTCAACCCAGGAAACCCAATTGCAATCCTTGAAACCCACTGGCAACCCAGTGAATCCAATTTCAGCCAAGGGAACCCACTTTCAATCCAGGGAACAAAAATATTCAGTTTGGGGACCCTATTTATCCTCAGGTATACTCTGACTTGCAACCTATGACTTTCAGAGCAACCTAGCTTGCTTTTTCCAAGGGGTAGATTCTGATACCGGTGCATCATACGAGTCTCTCATTTTCACATTATTTTTTTTTTAAACAGGCCAAGCAAGTTCCGGGCATCAAGATTTTCCGGATGCACAGCCCGCTGTACTACGCCAATGCGGAATACGTCAAGGCCGTCCTGTACGACAAGTCGGGCCTGGACCCCGTCAGCACCCTGCTGGCCAGGGCCAAGGCTGAGAGGTCCCAGGGCAAGGCCGGCCGGCCGGTGGAGACTGTCAGCACCGCCGACGGCATCAGGCGCTGGATGAGGGAGCGCAAGAAGAAGGCCGGGCGACAGAGCCACGGGGATCTGGAGGAGGTGTTGGAGGAGGTGATGGAGGTACGCAGTGGAGGACGGTTGTTACGATCAGGGTTTTGTAGATTTGATTTGTTTTTGAGATTTATGCTGTTGGCACAATTTGAACCCAGGGAAGCCACCCTTTACCAGGGAACCCAATCAACCCTATTTTATCCTAGATATCTCACTGTCAACTCTGGGAACCCAATTTCAATCTAGGGAACCCACTGTCAACCCAGTTAACCCAAGTTCAGGCTGGGAAAAGCAGTTGTTTCAGGTTTTGGGCTGTTTTGGTCCAGGGTGGTTTTCTTGGGGTTGGGGGTCTAGAGGGTGTGCTTTTGTTTATGTGGAGGTCGGAAGCTGGTGCAAGACAAGATCATTACCATTTTTTTTTTCAAGAAAACCAATTTTTGACAGCAGCCCTAAATAGTCGAACATTGTGTTGAGTAGGTTTCGACATTGCTGTAAGCCCAATGGAAAAAGTTCCAAAGCACGTGTAATCAAGATCTCCGTCAACACTTGGCTTGTTGTGTATACAGTCAGATTTAGCAGTCACGATTCACCCCCCCCCCAAAAAAAGCAAACTAAAAGCAATTGTGTCCTTGCCTCAGATGACAGAGATGAACTTGATTGAGACGGTCAGTAAGCACCACAAGGAGCCAATGGAGAAGATGGGCACCAACAATCACCGTGGCAACGGGGCCGGTCACCGCGGCAACGACAGCATTGAGGGCTCGTCGGAGGCTGAGTCGGAGTCGGAGTCAGGGGACCAGACCACCCACTCCCTGGTGCTGGACCTGGGCTCGGTCAGCTTCCTGGACTCGGTGGGCGTGCACACCCTGAGGAGCATCATCGCCGACTACGAGAAGATCGGCATCGTCGTCATCATGGCCCACTGCAAAGGTACATGTACTGCCTTTTAAGAAATAGCCATGCTGACCTGCATCCACCACACCCCCCCCCCTGCATCCTCCCTACTGTCAGCCTGTGCATCCTCCCTCCTCCCAGGGCTGTGTGGGCTTGGTTATCAACTGACAAGGACAGGATCTCTTTGACAAGGACAGAATCTCTTTGACAAGGACAGAATCTCTTTGACAAAGACAGAAACTCTTTGACAAAGACAGAATCTCTTTGACAGAGACAGAATCTCTTTGACAAAGGTCCTGGCAGGATTGAAATTTTAGGGCCTCACCTTTTTTTGAGATTTGTAATACCTTTTGTTTGAGGACAGAATCTCTTTGACAAGGACAGGATCTCTTTGACAAGGACAGAATCACTTTGACAAGGATCTCTTTGACAAGGACAGAATCTCTTCGACAAGGACAGGATCTCTTTGACAGAGACAGAATCTCTTTGACAAGGACAGGATCTCTTTGACAGAGACAGAATCTCTTTGACAAAGACAGGATCTTTTTGACAAAGACAGAAACTCTTTGACAAAGACAGAAACTCTTTGACAAGGACAGAAACTCTTTGACAAGGACAGGATCTCTTTGACAAGGTCAGGATCTCTTTGACAAGGACAGGATCTCTTTGACAAGGACAGGATCTCTTTGACAAGGACAGGATCTCTTTGACAAGGACAGGATCTCTTTGACAAAGACAGAAACTCTTTGACAGAGACAGAAACTCTTTGACAGAGGCAGAAATTCTTTGACAAGGACACAATCTCTTTGACAAGGACGGGATCTCTTTGACAAAGACAGAATCTCTTTGACAGAGACAGAATCTCTTTGACAAAGGTCCTGCCAGGATTGAAATTTTAGGGCCTCAACTATTTTTGAGATTTGTAATACCTTTTGTTTGAGGAGGTCTTGCCTATAGCGTTCGTTGCAGATGGGCGTGCATGTGCAGGGCAGTTGATTGTGAACTCTCAGTTGCTGATGGGGAAATCATCGTCAAATTTTCCTGTTTTCTTATTTTCTTTTGCAGAGCACGTACGGAAGATGCTGTTCAAGAGTGGCTTCATGGACCAGGTGGGACTGGACCGGATGTATGTGACATTGCACGACGCCATCCAGCACACCGTCAGGCCGGAGGGCGCGGAGGACATGGTGAGAACAGACACTGTGGGCACTAGAGTCAGCGACTGTGGCCTCTTCCAAGGAATTGTTTCCGAGGGCCTGACGTTTCCACGGAGCAAGGCCCTTTCTCAGAGGCAGAATTTCATTTTCCATTTGAGAAAGGTCCTGCTGCTGTGATTGGAAACACCGGGCCCTCTACATTTGTGTATTGAGGTCATTTAAATGGGTAAAGGCAGTTTGCAACATTTGTTTTGTAAATCACTTTAAGTCAAATATAATCAAAATTGAAAAATTGGCAAAGAAAACTGTGACTGGACTGGAGCTTGAACCTGAGACCTCTGGATTAACGTACCAGTGCTCTTCCATCTGAACCATTCAGCCTTTAGATGGTGACCTTCTCTAATGACCAACCAGTCTTTGCCGGGGTGGGGGTGCCAGTCAGAAGCAATTCAACCATTAACTGCCGTATTCGAAGTAAAACGGCTTAAGCACTTAAAAAGGGCCCATTGTGTGTAGTGCAGTGGAACGTAGCTTGACTGTGGTCGGCCACCAAAATGAGCATGGAATTTGCGATGAAGGTAGAATGTGGATTTCCACTGCCGGTCCGGCAACCGTTGGGTTGTGGGTCATGTGGCAGTGCACTATCCCTCAATCGTCCTACAGTAGTACAATTGTTTCTGCTAATCTGTCAATTTAAGTGGCGACTTCAGCAGCAGGTGTTTGTCATGCCACATAGTATTGTTAATTGTGGATGGCTGAATAGAGTCTTTGTTTAAAATTTGGACAATAGTGATGTCCGGATTCGATGGGCTTAGCTCATAGCAAACACTAATGGTGCTTCAGATTCGGAGGTAAAGGGAGTTAAGAATGGTTGCAGTGACCCATGTGAGAATTGTCATCCTAGTCTTGCAGTCAGAGAGAATGGACATAAATCCTGCACTTTCTTCGTGACCGAAGAAGCAAAACTCTATTCATTTCCTAACTCCACTCCCCCCCCTTTTTTTTTTTGCATTCACTCAGGAATCTTGGGAACAGCTGTTTGAAAAGGGAACCAGCCAAAGCTCTGGCAGCGATGCTGCAGCGGTCAACGTGTGACCAAGGCAACAATCTCCATGGCAACAATGCCTCATCAGAGACCCTCCCTCCCCCCCCTCTTCCTGAGCCGACAGGAAATGGGGGGGAAGCATAAAAATTCCTTTGTTGCAATCTCTATCAATGCTTTATTTATTTTTATCAAATCTATCCAGAGAATATTAAATGTAAAATTTTATTTTATCATAGTGCATATAGATTGTATGATTGTATATTTTTATTTTGGGGGGGTAAATAATCACTTTTACTCTGATTTTTGCCTTCGTCATCCCACCTGCAAAACCAATTTATTTTTCAAATCTTTAATGTACTTCAGTAAATCATTGACATTTTGAAAAATAAAGAATTCTTTCCTTTTTAACTATAGGGGACATATTGTATATTTTACCCCCCCCCCCAAAAAAAAAAAAATCCCCCAAAACCAAGTTGTGCAATTTTTTAGAAAATTTATGTAAAGTTAGACTGGTTCGTCTGCCTTTTCTTGTACATGTAACTCACTTCCAATTGACCTGACCTGACAGTGTTTCAATGGTGCATGTTTAGATAGCATGTTGTGTAGAGAGCTGACGTACATATGACGCAAATTACTAGCCGTATCTCAAGCATCTCTCTTGCGCTGGTCGTGTATCCGAATATTTGGTGCTTTAGCATGAGATACGCCGAGAGGACTTGAGCATCTCTATGAAATTCACCTGGAGCTTTTCTGCACCGGCTGCCGGCAGCACTTTCCTGCACACTGTGGCACTGGCTGGCTGGTACCCTGTATGAAGCCAATTGGCTTGTGCTTCCATCTCAGCATTGGAATATTGCATGAATATTCAATCAGCAGACTTTATTTCTGTGCGTGAAATTTGGCACATTTCCCAAAGTTCATCATTTGATCTCCAAGATGGAGAAAAGGTGCCTGACAGAGTGTGCCTAATCAACTGGCCATAGAAAATCCTACAAAGCATAATCATGTCAGTATTACAATCTAAGACATTAAGTCCAGTTATGTGTAGATTGAATTTCTCTCTTTTTATTTTTCAAGTAAAGTTAAGTCTTTTTTGATCAACTCAGGTGCTTAACAGTGCTCTATTTATTTGATCGGGGAAACATCGGCAAAGAATGAATGAATTGGGAATGGACAATTATAGCAATAAAGCCATGATGGCATAGCTTTGTGCAGCTGTCGCCGAGTGTTGACTTCTGAGTGATTGCGCTGGACCGCTTGGATATTCCAAGCATCGCAGGATTGCACCTGGGACTCTAGCGCTGTTTTGAGTGATGCTGCTTAGTTGCACTCAACACACCAGGGGCCAATTTCATAGAGCTGCTTTATAAGTGCCAACATTTGCTTAAAGCCCCTACACAACATTGGTAAGATTGAAAAAAAAAAATGTTCACAGATTTACATGAAACTCAAACAGTTTGATGATGGTTACAGTAGAAAATGTTGTATTTTGGGAGAAACGAGTAAAAGAAATAGTTTACGTCTCACCGAGATCTAAGCTATTTTTCGGAACAGTATGGCGTTGAATGCTGCATTTTCGCCAAACAAATGAAGTGGTTTTCACGATTTTCTCGAGACTTGGGTGGCGGATTGAGCTGAAATTTTCACAGGTATGCTATTTCATGCATATGTTGGATCAGACAACGTATGGATGCTATTCTTTGACCTCAACCAATGTTGTGTAGGGGCTTTCAGCACAAAAAGCCAGGGTTCATAGGATCACTCTGTCAACCAAAACTTTACAATTGTTTCATGCTGAGTAAAGAAGAGTGCATCACAAGTCAAAAGCAATTGACATCACATCGCGGTGTGGTTTGTAATCCTGTTTACCCAAGGAAGACTTTTCCTGCTTAGCAGATTTCCAGGATTAAGCGGCTCTATGAAATTGAGCCCTGGACACAATACAACAGGATAACAGCACAGCAGGACACAATAGATATAACATGATGATTGCGTCAAGGAGAATGTAATTCAATGAGGGTTTGCCCTGCTCTTCGTAATGAACACTGAATACTCAGGGATTCAAACCCGCAACTCCCAATATTTGAATCCGCCACACGACCTTGACCAGCTCGGTGGTCAAGTGGTTAAGACATCTGCACCAAATAGTGGGAGTTGCGGGTTCGAGTCCCACCCAAGCTGCCTAAAATTTGCTCATCAGGCATCGGGCAAAGCACCGAGTATTCAGTGTTCATCACGTCGAGCAGGTCAAACCCTCATTGGATTGCCACACAATACAATGCAATACTGTGTTTTACATACAAACAATATACTTATATATACCACTTGCTTATTGGTGGTTTTTGTAATATTAATTTTTGATGTCAATTGTTAAAAATTCATGTTTGTTTTACAGTAACCTTCAGAGCTGTGTGTATATCTTGATTTTTAAACTTTTTATTGTAATATTGTTGTGGCATCATTTCAGCCTTCTTGGCTGCAAGTGCCCATTTTTATGTGAAATAAATAAATGCAACGCAACACAACACAACGTGACACTCCATGAGACAACACAACACCTTGCAACAGAACTCAACACAATGGAACCTAACACAACAGGACACAGCACAACACGGTATACCAGACAGAATATCCAATAGCCCAACACATAAAAAAACAAACTCTTGTGCAACCAAAAGTTTAAAAGGATCACAAATATTAAAGGTTTTAATCCATAAAATTAGATTATCTTTTTTCAATGGAATGGTAAATATCACACATAATTCCTCAACAAGGTATTATTATTTTTTTTACATTATATTGCTATGGTTAAATTATTACTCTGGTGGAAAATATACTGCCATTAATAAAGATTTGTCTTCTTTTCCTAAATAGATATATCTGCTTGATGGCGATCCTGATTTGTAAGTGCATGCTCATAGAAAAATTGTTCTCTGAAAAAAATCACAAAAAGTGTAATCTACAAATAAAAGGGCATCGTTCCACTCTCAGTATCGTTAAAATCTTTCCACTAAAAATGAAAATAACTCTGCAATGGACACTTTGAAACAATCTTACTCAATCTCTTCAGCAGGGGAAAAAAAGCATACCTTATGACCTTATGTGTGCTCTCTCCATGGAACCTGGAGCCGGGGATTATTTCCCCGGTCCCCCGCCATAGGGAAAGTGCACAGACTGAGCACAGCAAACCAACAGTATTGCCTGGGGCCAGTAATGGAGCAACCTCAACACTACTGAATGGAATTTGGCACAGCAGCAACTAGGAACAGTGAGTACACAGTGCAGTCAAACACAAAGTTGGCAAACTTCTTACTAGCTTCAATGAACCATGAGTATACTGATTGTTAAAGAAAAAGGTTAGAGGTGCATTTTGATCCCAGCAGGACTTTTCACAGAGGTGCAAATATTGAACGCAGTGGCTGTTGTTACGGCAGTCGTCCGTGTAGGTTCCCTGACTTTACAGTATTTGTCAGGATGTTTAGCTCTTGGAACCAGACTATCAGCTAATAGACTGGTTCAACCAGCCTGCAATGCTGACGAAATACAATCAAGTCAGGGAACCACACGGACGACTGCCGTAACAACAGCCACTGCGAATATTGAAACTTCCCACCTCCATGCTCTACCTTTTCAAGCTCAGGAAAGAAGACTAACCGATGAAAAAATAGCAGCCTAACAAATGATTTCAGTAGATAGGGTAACCATTTTCAACAGGCAAGCAGTCACAGGGGATTTTTCTTATCTGCAACTTGGGTTTTTTTTCAATGAGAATTTATCTTTCTGCTCGACATATTAGCAAAATGAACACGCATTGCTATACATTATACAACCCTCATTGAATTGCTTTCTTGATACTTTTTTTTTTATAACTTGCAATAAAATCCATGCATTAGTCAGCCATCTGGAAGGTTAGATCACTCCCCTTATGTGGGCTAAGATACCAAATACTAACCCCACTCCTTATCTCTTTCCTTGGACGACTTGCAAAAGAATTCACTCCTTGATTTGGACAAATTTGAGTTAACCGCTTTGGGCCGAACACCTTTCCAGTGCCCTTGACCACCATACTGGGTGTTGGTTTTTTTAAACAGAGTGACAATGAGTTCTAAAACAGTGAAGGAAGTTGAAAGACAATCTAATTTTTTGACCAAACGAAGTTCAGATGTAAAGGTTTCTGTGAAAACAATGGGTAATTGCCCACAGGGTGAATTTGTCAGCCGAAACAGGGTAAAAACATCCCCCTTTTTACATCCGGGACCCGTTTCAAGTGCACATAACTCCTGAATTGAAAGCTTTTGTAGTGTCACTTTTTCTGTTGCATGCAGACCTCTGCCCAAGTAAAAGAAATACAGCTATATAGTCTAGAATATATCTTGGGCAAATGGGCGGCCCTTGAAAATTGAATTTTTGACTTTCAATTTTGAAAATTTTAAAAATTCAAAATTCAGGGGCTAAATACTCTGAAACTATAGAAGATAGACCATTTTCTGATGCCGCATTCTGAATCTCTGGGTACATAATACCAAACATACCTACATTCAGCCTATAACTCATTCGTTTTTAAGTAGTTGATCTCAAAAAACCTTTTTTTTGGTTGGCGAGTGTGAAAAGTGGGCATGCATGCACATGGTCAGAAGTTGTAAGTTGCAGCCTCAAATTTTCCATTTGTTCGTTTTCCACGTAGATGTTCTCAAAAACAAAAATTGAGCCAAATCCGAGTCGGTCACCATGGAAGATTGTCAGATTTTGGTTGAGTTCATATGGAATGACCCGCATGCTATGTGTCAAACCTGTGAGTCAATTCGGACGTCAGTTTAGCTTTTGTCAAGGAATTATCTGAAACCCCCAAAAGGCTTATTGTGCATAGTCAATGGAGTGTAGTACAACTGCATGTGTACAGTGTGTACTGAGGTTTTTGACCGCAGACTAGCCTCCACTCCAGGCGGACAAACCTTTGAGGTTGTCGGCCCCAACAAAATGTACAATTTGCAGTGAAGACAATGTCAGATGACAATTGGACTGTGGGAAATGCCAACACGTTCTCTCCTGTGGCAGTGCGGCATCCCTTGATCATCCACAGTAAAGGTCCCACAATAGCACGATTGTTGCTGCTAATCTGACAATTCATGTAGCAACTTAACAGTTGTTTTTTGTCATGTTCATGTACATTGCTTAGTGGTATACTGAACAGATTCTTTGGTTAAAATTTGGACAACAGTGGTGTCCAGATTCAGAGGGCCCAGCGTGAAATGGTTGAATTAAATACTCTCGTAATACAAGTCGTCTTTGCCAAAAAATTGTCATAACCAAACTATATAAACCAAATGGCCTTGCATGACCAAGTACAATGTTGTGGACTGTGTACACAATCATGTCCTGCGGTATTTCATTGTCAGTCAATTTTTATTATATTTTTATTTATGTTGCAAACTGCTTCAAAAATTACTAAAATGCAATTCTCATTAAAGAATAATAGAGGCACTGATGTGTTGATCCTAGCAGGACCTTTCTCAAAGGCAGATCTTGAGAAAGGTCCTGCTAGGATCGAAACGTATGGGTCCTCTAAATACTGAAAATATCTGAAATTCCAAACAGAAGAAACAAACAATCAAAGGAAAGAAAGAAAAACCTTGAAATCAAACTTTTAACCAGAAAAACAAATCCATGACATTCCCCCAATGACAATGGACACATTCATTCTGATTCACTAAAAGAACCTCCAGATAATGTTATCTGCTACAATTCTTGTCCAATGAAGACACAGAGGTCACCGTTACAATCTCTTTAAGATATAGGTTAAAGGCAGTCTGCTGAAGGCTGCATTGTTTCCCAACAATGTTGCCTGAGTTGTCACTTGAAAACATGGTGCAAAATGCACGGGCACGTCGACCCTGCTGAATAGGAAGACATTTTAGGAGTTCAATTTTATTCTGTATTATATTTAATTATTGGTTTTTTTTGGGGGGGGAGTGGAGGAGGGGTTGGTGCCTGATCCAAAGCCCTGAGACCCTCCTATCATACCGATGACTCAGACAGGACCAGAGGTGCTGGTTTGGTGTCTAACGAGATAGTAGCTACAGCAGCAGCAGCAACAGCAGCTGGGAAGTGCTCCTCAGGAAGGGAGTTTGTCTGTCACAGGAATGAGGGGATGGGGGATAGAAAGAAACAAAAATGAACAAATCAGTATGACGGCTGTTTTGAAAAGTAAGCATCATGTCAACGTCCACCATTCTATAGCAAAGGCTGCATCTATTCTATACCCTGGGCCACAAGTCTGAGGCCATGTCCATTCCATAGCCAGGCTACAACCATGTTTACGACTATTCTATTCTATAGCCAAAGCTACAACCATTTTACAACCAGGCTACATCCATTCTACAACCAATCTATAGCTGAGGCTACATTTAGTCCATACCCAATACTCCATCCATTCTACAGCTGAGGCTACATCCATTCTACAGCCAAGACTTCATCCATTCTATATCTGAGGCTACATCCATTCTACATGTATATCCAAGGCTACATCCATTCTACATGTATATCCGAGGCTACATCCATTCTATAGCAGAGGCTACATCCATTCTACATGTACATGTATATCTGAGGCTACATCCATTCTACAGCCAAGACTTCATCCATTCTATATCTGAGGCTACATCCATTCTACATGTATATCCGAGGCTACATCCATTCTACATGTATATCCGAGGCAACATCCATTCTATAGCAGAGGCTACATCCATTCTACATGTTTATCTGAGGCTACATCTATTCTACAGCCGAGGCTACATCTATTCTACAGCCGAGGCTACATCCATTCTACATGTATATCTGACGCTACATGTATTCTACAGCCGAGGCTACATCCATTCTACATGTCTATCTGAGGCTACATCCATTCTATAGCCGAGGCTACAGCCATTCTACATGTATATCTGAGGCTACAGCCATTCTACATGTATATCTGAGGCTACATCCATTCTATAGCCGAGACTAGAGCCATTCTACATGTTTATCTGAGGCTACATCTATTCTACAGCCGAGGCTACATCCATTCTGTAGTCCAGGTCTACTCACTGGGGTCATGGGGAGATGGGAGGAGTGGAGCACGGCGTCGTGCAGTGTCAGGTACATGTGGTCCAGTCCCAAGGGCTGATCACTGCAACGCTCAAAGTACTTCAGAAGAGCTTCTCTAGTGGCAGCTGAAAAGCAATGTTATTATAAAGAGGATGAAGTCTTCCAAATCTGTCAGCACAAAATATATCACATCTGCAGATGATTTCACTGGACTCATTGTGGTTTATGATGAATAGTACTGTGAGCAATCACAAACACGATGGACAATCCATTGGACATAGAACTACAATGGATGATAGCTCTCCCTCTCTCTCTCTCTCTCTCTCTCTCTCTCTCTCTCTCTCTCTCTCTCTCTCCCACTCTCTCTCTCCCTCCCACTCCCTCTCTCTATCCCTCCCCCTCCCTCTCTCTCTCTCACTTTCCCTCTCCCCTCCCTCTCCCCTCCCTCTCCCCTCCCTCTCTCTATCTCTCTCCCCTCTCTCTCTCTCCCTCTCCCTCTCTCCCTCCTTCTCTATCTCCTCTCTCTCTTGTTCTCGCTCTCTCTCTCTCTCCCCCTCTCTCTCCCCCTCTCTCTCTCCCTCACTCTCCCTCCATCTCTCTCCCTCTCTCTCCCCCTCTCTCTCTCTCTCTCTCTCTCTCTCTCTCTCTCTCTCTCTCTCTCTCTCTCTCTCTCTCTCTCTCTCTCTCTCTCTCTCTCTCTCTCTCTCCCTCTCTCTCTCTCTCTATATCTCTCCCTCTCTCTCCCTATCTCTCACCTTTGCAGCTGGCAAACACCACCTGGGCATCCATCTTGATGCAGTGGGTCACCACAGCATGCAGAGTCTTCAGGCCCACCATGTCCACAAAGCTGAACATGCCGCAGTCTATGATGACCGTGTGAACGGGCTCCGCGGGTCTCAGGCCCTCGGCGGGGGAGGGCTCGGTCACTGGCAGGGCCTCCTCATCCACCGGGTGGATCTGCACAGAGAGAGAGAGAGAGAGAGAGAAGGGGAGGGGGAGAAAAAACAGGCACACACAATTCGAGGTAAGTGGGAATCTGAAGGTTCGTACGGTTAAAGGTGCAAGGGAGGTTTGCGGCACACACTGTGTTGCCGCTAGTTCATGCTCGGACTGTTGGCGGAAAGACCACGTCAGTTACCGCATGGTGTATCAACTCCATAGGAGCATCTATTGTAAGAAGAGGCAGTGGTTCTGAACAGGGAGCCCGATGCTTCAATGCTAGCATTTCTCAAGAGGCAGAATGCTGAAAGAGTAAGCAGCATTTTGTTTTATGTCGGAAACATTCATGAATCCAATGGGCCTGACCCCATGTTTGGATTTCTCGAAACCGCCCTTCCCTCCCTTCCCCCCCCCCCCCCCCCTCCCCATCCCCTCAAAAGACTTCCCGGCTACTCACCGTTTGTCCGCCGTTGCGGACGGTATTGCCGTTTTCCTGACTGATGGTCGCCGCTGTGGGCGACGACTTCTTCTTAAAGACCTTGGAGTAGAGACTGTTCTTGAAGTACTCGGCGTTGACAAAGCAGAGGCAGGAGTGGGCGCGGAAGATCCGTATGCCTGGAATCTCCTCCGCCTGCAAGATACAAAACAAACAAAAACGGAATGAAAACTAAAAACCACGAAAAAAAAACACCGCACCATTTGTTCATAGAGTAATACACAAAAATGTGGCAAACTGCTTACTGACTATAAAATAACCAAAATGCAACTACAGCCACTCTGCCCATCTGGGTGCTGTGTATTTGCAGAGAAATGAAACTCAAGGCAAGGCAAAGGGGCCTTGGGGGGGAGGGGGGGGGCAAGGGGGTCCGCCGCTAAGACGTAGACTGAGACTCACGGCTCCGTAGTAGTTCATGTCCCGGTAGATGTCGGTGCCTGGGATGCGCCCCATCAGGGTGCAGTAGGGCTGCTGGGTGCGGACGATGACCGTCATCAGGGAGAAAACCACGCCCATGGCCAGGCCAATGTCCACTCCCACCAGGACCACGGCCAGGAAGGTCACCACCCAGATTAGCTGAGAGATAGAGGGGGGGGGGGGAAGAGAGAGTAGGGGGAGAGATTGTGACTTGAGCGCTATGTATCACATTGTAATGTCATTTTTCTGGTTATTGGGCGAATGGCGTGACTTTGGAGGAGTGCAAAAAGTGTTTTTTTGAAAATTCTGAATTAAACGCATCAATAAATGGTTTACGAATTTTTTAGATACTAATTAAAAGGTTCTTGGTATTATTTTGTTTCAGAAAAGTGTCTTCCACGTCACAAGGAGTGACAGTCGTAAAGGTTAATTTTCTCCTAATGGTTGATTTTGTCTATATGCATTTTGTAATCTTAAAAAATAATTTTTTGTGGGGTTGCTTTTTTTTAATTTGGTGGGTTTGTTTACCTTTCACATTAATTTCACATTTCACATTAGCTGCAAGAGTGAAAAAAAAATTAAGAATCTATGAGAAGACAGAGAGATAGAACGTTTTAAACAAAGACTCTTCAGCCAACCACAAAACAATATGTAGCAGAACAAAACCTACATAGATGTGGGATTGTGCCTCGGTTGTACACAGTATACTATTACTGATTTATTTCACAGGTGTTTATTGTTCCAAAATGTACACATTATTAAAAAAAAAACCACAGTGTGGCAGATATGGTCTCTGAAAAATGGCCGGGTGCGAAAAAGCTATTTCTCTTTTCCCATTTGATGCGGTACCCACTAAAGGCCCGGTCACACAGCCGATCGCGCATGGATGACGCAAGAATTACGCACAGATTTCCCTTTGTGCGTGCTTGTGCGTCGAGAAATTGACCAATTTTTCGTGGGTCGGGGGTGAGAAATCACTAACGAATGACGCATGAATCACGCATGAAACGCGCACGTATCACTTACAATTACTGACAAATCACTGACGTATCGCGCACGTCGACGCATTTGTCAGTTTTGTAAGTGATTGTCAGTGGAATGAACGTGATACGTGCGCGGTTCATGCGTGATATGAACGTGGGGCGTCTGTGGACGGACGTGGACGTGCGTGGTTTCGACCCAGTTCCGACGCATAAGCACTGACGGCCGACGCGTGTCCCGCGCATAGTCACGCATACTCGGCGCATAAACTACGCACGCCGACTCATGAATTACCCACACCGACGCACAGTTGTGCGTCGGATAATTTTTGAACCGTTCAAAACTCAAAATCGCGCACAAACCGCCTTCGACGCACATCCACGTATAATCACTGACAGTCCACGTTCGTTCGACCGACGAATTACGTATACCACGCACGCTCCACGCACAAAGAAAAATCTGTGCGTAATTCGTGCGTCATCCATGCGCGATCGGCTGTGTGACCGGGCCTTAACACTCTGCCCTTAACACTACAGGGTCTACTTACAAAGTCGTATGTGGAGACTTGCCAGAGAAGGATCAGGTCTTTTAACTGTCGGAACATTCCGGCTAGTGCCACGCTGATAATGGCAGCCAAGCAACACTGTAAGCATCAGCCAGGTGAGGGAAAAAAAAGAAAGAGGGAAGACCTTTCAAAAGGACAATATGGTATTACCATGGACATATCAACTATAGCCGGACAACGTCTATTACAAACAACGTCAGAATATCGTCATGCCATGGGGGACCCGACTAGTGTCAAACTATGGGAGAAAGTAAATAGCACCGCCACACATTTGTATTTATGTGACATCGCACGCGTTCAAATTTGCCCATGGTTCTATGATGCTAAGTGATGATGCTCTTCTACATACATGGTTTTTCCACATATATGCATGACAGCGCTCTTTACTTTCGCCAATACTTTTTTTTAAGATGGCAGCCTCCGTGGCATTACAGCCGTGATTTGACAATTGTGTCTTGCCGGCCGGCCGGCCTAACAAGATTCATATCCAGTCACAGAACTAGCTCCGGAGCCGGTCACTGTGTAAGCGCCGTCAAATTTGGCGTGTCTGAATCAGACCAATTTGCATCTGGAAGAAAAATCGGCAGTGAGTTTCCAGCGTGTGTAAAAGCGCTGTTCCTATTGGTTCGAAAATAGTTCTGGCTGTCAGTGGTGTTTTTTGGGGCCAATCACCATAGCCGATATATGAAGCTTTGAACGTCGTCTGTATCGGCCTCGTGTGGGTATGCAAAAAGCCAGGGAATGTTTTGGTCCGGCAACCAGACTAAGCGGCTAGCTCCAATGCTGATTGCATGCGATATGATATGCATAGACGAGACCCCTTGTGCTACACGTGTGCTGCAATGCGCTGTGCAAGCGTTTCGTTTACCGGTTCATACAAAAACAAATTAACATCAAAAGGTATTTTCAGTCCTTTTACACATCTTGACAAAAGGAAGGTCCATGTATTGAGCAGTATTGATTTTTTTTTTTTTAATCGGTGACGGTAAATGCAGGAGCATAGGCAGAGAGGCAGCTGCTTACTTTACTTCATTAGTATCACTAGTATCAGATGTCAAATGATATACCGGGGGTACATGTACTAGTATAGGTCTAAGTAAATTTTTATATCACAAAAGTCATATTTTTATATATGATATATCATTTTTGCTGCAAAAAAAAAAATACAAACCACCTTTCCACCCTATTTTGGGGGCAATAAAAAAATTAGCCAAAAAAAAGAGCATTTCCCACCCACCCATCCACTCTAATTTTTCCTCCAATGTAATAGGAAACACAGCCATTTTTTTGTTTGGCCATATGTCTGTGAGAATTACACAGATGGGCAGGATAGCTCTGGTGGTAGAGCGTTGGTCCATTAACCCAAAGGTCTTGGGTTTCAAATCCTGATCAAGTCAAATTTCCTCTCCAATTTCAATAAATCATTTTTTTAATTCCAAATCAGTTTTTCCTTTCTAGATACAATTTCCTTTCCAGTATACGGATTGAAAGTCGTTGTTTTTAAGTAACAGATTTGTTTGCCACTGGCCAAAAGGGTGACCCCCGTGCTTTCCTGACTTCCTACCCTTGGCAGAGCGGAGAAGAGTGGGCCAATCACGAAAAGCACCAGGACGACGATGATGCATGACAGCAAGCCTGCAACCTGGAAACAACAAGAGATAGCCACGAACACAAGAGCAAGTAAATAACCAGGCAGTAAACCATATGGCAGTTAATGCTCCCACAAAGACTAACTGACTATTTGGGAAGGCCACCACCTAAGGGCTGGATAGCTCAGATGGGAAGAGCGCTGGTACACAAAACCAGAGGTCCCGGGTTCATGTCCCAGTCCAGTTAAAAAAAAAAATTGCCACTTTTTCAAAGTTATGGAAAGGGCAAAGTAACATACAAAAATGTTGCCAACTGCTTACTATTAAACTTACGTGACAAAAATGTACATCTCAAAAATGCCATTTCTTTGGTATTTTTCAAAATTGTTTTAAAGTTCCCAGTCAGTTTTTCCTTCATTTGTTTGAAGTGAATAATGATAATATATTATCATTATTATTACTACATAATGCAATACAGAAGGTATGTAAAGATAGTAATGTGGGAATGGTCTCCTGCATCAGAGAAAGATCCTGCTCGGACCTCTAAATGTTTTGGTTTTTTTTTAAGAAATAAACAAAACACGATCAATGTCTAACCTGGGTTTTTCCACCAGAAACCTCTTGCACGACGGAACGAGACAGGGAGCCAGCCATAGGGAAACAATTGAAGAACGAGCCGAAGATTTGACAAACCCCAAAAGCCAACAACTCCTGGAGGTATGAAAGAAAGGCATAGGGGAAAAGCGATTGGCAAATTGTTGTATTTATCCGTGAGTGGAAAACATTTTGAAGCTGGCCAAAAAAAAAATTAACTGAAGAATCAGTTTTGCATTGAATGCAGGCGAGATATTTAGAGAAAAATGAGGGATAAAGGGAGAGGGTCTGGGATGGGATGGGATGGGATTGGGTAGGGTGGGATGGGATGGCATGGGATGGGATGGGATTGGGTAGGGTGGGATGGGATTGCATGGGATGGGATTGGGTAGCGTGGGATGGCATGGGATGGGATGGGATGGGATAGGAAAGGATAGGGCAGGATAAATGACAACATTTATCCCGTTCATCGAAGGACGAACTTCTGCAGTTATGAAAGTCTCACTCTCAGATAGGTCTAGGACATTGCCCCCTGGTTGTCAGTTTTCATTGTGTGCGGCCACATCTGACTGACTGTCATACCTGGTTGGGGTCAACCTCGTACTTGTGCTGCTTGGCCAGAATCTTGGCCACTGAGATGCTGACTGCGTAGCTCACGATGGCTATAGTGAAGGCATCACCCAGGACCAGGCTGAAATAGCTCAGCTGTGGTACCCTGGGAGGTGGGATGCTGTTACAGAGGAGGGAGGGGGGAGGAGGGGTGAGAATAAGAGTGGTAGGTGATGAAACTAGGAGCCAATGAGGCATGCTTGTCGTACTCACTTGTTTTTTCATTCACTAAGGACAAGTTGTCTGCATTTCCAATCCTACCTCTTGGTAGTTAATAGTAAAAACCACATTGCATCACTTATCTTCTTTTGGGGTGGGGGAGGAGGGGACTAGCACTATCCAGGGTTTCTAGAAGCAAGTCAAATCTCGGCAAACAAAATGGAATTTTCACGGAAAGCAAGAAAACTGCTGCTTATCTCCCTCCCCCTAGTAAACCCCCCCCCCAAAAAAAAACACCAAGCCCTCTTCAATGAGATCCGCGTAGCATTGTGGCCATTTATTGAGTCCTGTATAGGCTGCTTTCTGGAGAAATTTACCGATGACCCGACACTGTCAAGGTGTCTTTCGAATGCCTTTGGAATGTTACCTTAGGCTCATGCAGCCTGCCGACTGAAATTCAAGACAGTTTACCGTGATTCTTTTTACATATAGTACTGTTTCCCCATGTGAAATAATAAATGAAATTAGATGAAATCCAAACCTGCACAGAGCTCTTTGAGGGTCTACCGTTTTCTGAACATAATTTTTTTTTTCTTCCTCTTTCCTTTTTTTTCCTTTTCTTTTCTTCTACTAGACAGCTACGATAGCTATGAGAGTCGGATGAGACTCTTACCCTGTCGGGATTTCGCCTACCACAGTCACGCCGTAATTCTCTTCAAAGTGTCCGAAGTAGGAAGCCACCGTACCTAGGATGATCTGAGAGATGACACGTGAGCATGAGGAGTTAGGCAAACAAAAAAAGCAAAACAAACAAATACACAACAAAAACCAACAAATACACACTAGCAAACCGAAAGGACAGCCGTGGGTTTTAATTGGAGGAGGGAGGCATGGCATAGCATTAAACCCCTTCCAGATGGGATTATTTTAGTGACACTGGCTGTCACAGTGCCATTTCCAAAACTCGCTAAAAAATCAGAGAACAATATACCTTCGAAATAAATCAATAAGAGTACACGATTTGTATCAGTGAATCAAATGTGGCACAATTCGGAAGTCTGTGTGGCTTTTGTCAAGGGACTATCAGCCCTTAAATAGGGGCCCTTTGAGTGTAGTACATTGGAGTGTAGAATGTGTAATGAGTCCAAGAAGCGTGTGTTCTGATACCCTTTGACCGCAGACATGCCTCCACTCCAGCTGACAGACCTTCCAGGTGGACCGCCCCAACTGAGTGTGCAATTTGCATTGAAGGAAGTGGGTGCATTTTCACAGTCTGCCCAGCGACTGCATTGGTTGTGGGGCATACCAGCACACTGTCTTCCATGGCAGCACACTCTCCCTCGATCATCCACAATGAAGTCCCACAATAGCGCAATTGTTACCGCTAATCTTGCAATTCATGTGGCAACTGACGCCAAAGGTGTTTGTCATGCTAAATATTGCCGAAAAGAGCCTTTGTCTAAATTTTGGAAAATAGCAAATTCGAAGGTCCCAGAGCGTAGGGCTATAGCCGTCATCCGTACTCGGGAAGTGGATGGAGGCGTACGTACCACGAAGAGCTCGGAGGGGATGGGGATCTTCTTGCGCGGTTTGCGGACCTGCTGGCGGACCCCGTCCACCATAGCGTACGTGCCCCGGTGCCGCACAAAGTCCTGGACCTCGTTGATACCCACCAGGAAGAGCATGGAGACAGCCGAGGTCAGCATGACAATCAAATTGGCCTGGGAGAGGTTGCCACAGAAGGAGATGTAGCTCTGGAGCAGGAGGGGGAGGAGGAGAAAGAAGGATCAAAACAAGGTATTCGACAAAGCAACAACTGACAGAAATGTAATAAACAAATCAATAACAATTCAGCTCTGAGAAAGGTCCTGATAACATTGAAATGTCTGGCCCACTACATTCATTAGTGATACAATTCAATTCAAAGTAACTTTTATTTCCACATTGAAAAAAAAAAAAAAGGTACACTATTTGTATGAACAGATGTGGAGGTACATTCCGAAAAAGTGGGGCTTGTCAAGGAACAGCCTAGATACAAAAACAAAACAATTTTTTTTTTAATCTGAATTGTTTAATGCACTGAATTTTGTGAAAAACAAATGTGTAATTTGACTTGATCAAATGTTGGGTGGATTTTTTTATAGATGCTTAAATACTTCAGGGGAAAGACCAATCAAGCCCTCCAAATTTTTGAAGATTTGCAAGCTGGACCATTTCAGTTCGTTGGTAACCTTTCTGTATCACTTTGGAATCTCTGTGACCTTGTCAATTGTGTGCCAAACTTTTTTTAGGGGTTTGGAGAAGATTTTTACTGAGGTGATGGAGGACGAGATTAATCAAATTTACTGGTCGGTAAAGATGGGCATTTGACAGAGATATTTAGATCGTGGTGATGGTTAAAGTGACTGCATGCTATGACCCCTTTTTTCAGTTTTTATATGACACAAAATACCATTTGTTGTTTTACTGAATGATGGCGTGGAATCGGAGGAGTGGGCGGTCTCTCCCAAAAAGTGAAACCTCAGCTCGCTCACCTTGACCAGGGAGAAAGGCCCCGTGGACCGCGGCACGCTGACCCCAAACAGGTGGCGGAACTGGCTGGAGAAGACGTGGACCGCCGCCCCCGTGGTGAAGCCCCTGACCAGCGGCTCCGACAGGTAGATGGTGATGAAGCCCAGCCGCAGCATTCCCATCAGGAGCTGCAAGGGAAGGGGGTGGGGAGAGGAGGAGGTGGAGTAGCCAGTGAGAAGACCCTGGTACGAGACGAGGGACCATTGAGGTGACTCTCTATGCAATGCCAGGTGATTAGGGTCTTACGTCCTCCGAACATCAGGCCGTTGGACCACTACTGTAGGTCATCAACCTAGTTGGTCTTAGGAATGAGATTTGAAGGTTTTCATGGTGAGAATAGCAGGAGTAATAGGTTTGCGGTGACACCATGCAAAGTTCTCCTTAAGAGAGTATGTGCGGTTCTGAAAAGAACCAGAGTCTCTCCTTTCATCGCTTTGCGTATCATTAATGGCAACCATTCAACCCAGACTCCCACTCATTCATTAGATTCACTTTTCTTTTTCTCATCACTTTCCTGGTCACTTCCTTACCACTCTCCATTTTCAAATCAGCTATCTATCAACAGTAAGATGCTACTAGGGCCTTTATACAGTGGAACGTTGCTATAACAAACGCCAAAATACTGAACATTTGGCTACAACGAACATGCCCTTTGGCTCCCGATTTATGTGAACAAAATATGTGGATGCAACTGCTATAACGAACGACCGCTATACCAAACAATTTTCACAGATTTTCATTGTACTCGATAAGGGTATGTGGCATGTTTGGTGTCCAGTAAACCACAGCAATGTGGTTTTTGATTCTACATGGGTGTACATGCGGAGGTGTTTTTTGGTGACACATGGCCACGTCCATTAGACCCACTTCCTGGAACTGTCCCTACCTGGATGATGCCCACGGCTGTGGCTAGCACAGAGGCCACATAGACCCTCTGTATGTCGTTGCCCTCCCCTCCCTCACCCAGAACACGATCCACTGCCTGCCCTGTCATAATGCACACCACAGCAAATGTTCCTGTCCAAGGAGGAAAACAAAACAGAGAAATATCCAGAGACTGCGAGGAATGAAACGTGAAATTTTACAGAGGAAAAATAACTAATAAACCCAGCTTGTTGCCACGGGACTCTGCTTTCACCAACCATGCACTGGGCAACTCAACCTCCTCTGTGGCAAGCAATACCAAGACCCAAGAATCCACGGACCTACTGCTCAATTCATCAAAAGGTGATAATCCATTGTATAGGGGGGGATTTCACAAAGCCTTACGATGCATCGTAACTCAACTTACGACTGATATCCCATTGTATAGAGGTGGATTTCACAAAGCCTTACGATGCATCATAACTCAACTTACAACTGATAACCCATTGTATAGGGGGGGATTTCACAAAGCCTTACGACGCATCGTAACTCAACTTACGACTGATAACCCATTGTATAAGGGTGGATTTCACAAAGCCTTACGATGCATCGTAACTCAACTTACGACTGATATCCCATTGTATAGAGGTGGATTTCACAAAGCCTTACGATGCATCATAACTCAACTTACAACTGATAACCCATTGTATAAGGGTGATTTCCCAAAGCCTTATGATGCATGGTAACTCAACTTATGACTGATAACCCATTGTATAGGGGGGGATTTCCCAAAGCCTTATGATGCATCGTAACTCAACTTATGACTGATAACCCATTGTATAGGGGTGGATTTCACAAAGCCTTACGATGCATCGTAACTCAACTTACGACTGATAACCCATTGTATAGGGGTGGAT
Source organism: Luidia sarsii (assembly GCA_949987565.1). Taxonomy (NCBI): domain Eukaryota; kingdom Metazoa; phylum Echinodermata; class Asteroidea; order Paxillosida; family Luidiidae; genus Luidia; species Luidia sarsii. Next base: position 24,864,849 of record OX465103.1, on the reverse strand, counting down.
TTCACAAAGCCTTACGATGCATCGTAACTCAACTTACGACTGATAACCCATTGTATAGGGGTGGATTTCAAAAAGCCTTACGATGCATCACGATCGTTCGTTGTGATACATCGTATGGTTTCTGTGCATCACTCATCGACTTGTGATTGAAGTTACGATGGGTTTGGAGAAATCGACTACAGGACCCAGTGCCTCAAGCCTGCCATGTTGGAGGGAAATGTTGATTAACTATTTGCGACATACACAAACTTGTAGGAAGCTGGCTTTGTCTTCACACATTCACCTAGTCAGCAAGTTTGTTGGTTGTTCAAAGTAAAGGACTACCAAAAAAAAAAAAAAACGCAGATGGACTAGTAAAAAGCAATTGCAGTTCTTTATCTTCCTCTTGAGATTGGGAAACTGACAAATCTTCAGCTCACATTCTTTCTTTCATTCTTTCTCACATTCTTTCTTCGTTTCAGTCTGCAGAGCAACGAGTTTGATTATGAGGACCCAACTTGTGCCACACTGAATTCTTTACAGTCCTGAACATCTCTAAGTAAGGCCTTTGCTATGCGCCCAATGCCGGCATGATAAGCTGATATGACTGAGCCAAAAAAAATTTTCCCCAATACGTATTAAAGATGTCCCTTTTGTTCTTCTCCTTTTTTTCTTTTAAAACATCAAATATACTATGGGTATTTTAATCTTCCATATAACTCTTTTCATCTATTTATATTGTATACTTCTTGAATAATTTCGTATTTTCTCATTTTATTGTAATATCTCGTATTGTAATGTTTTCATCTCAGTAAAGTATTCACTATTTTTATGGTAATACACTGTACATGTGTATTGCATTTTATGTTTACCACCCTCATAGCTTTGGCACTATATAGATGTGCAAAATAATTACCATTATTTTTATTGTCATTATTGCCGGGGAGTCCGGGGACCATCATTTTTATTGTCATTATTGCCGGGGAGTCCGGGGACCATCATATAAAGTTATCTGCTTGTATGCGCATTTCATTAGCTCGTCGGGAGAGACCCAGGCCACCCCAACGTGACCCTGCTTTCTCGGGTGTAATTTCGGAGCAATGCGGGGTCAGGGGTCGCCTGAAAAAGCTAAACCCACAGTCTGCCTTTCTCTCATTCTGCCTTTGAGAAAGGTCCTGCTGGGATCAAAATGTCAGTTTAAAACCACGTATTGTATATAGTCTTGACTCCACCCTGGCTAGGGAGTTATGTAATCCTTCTTTTGATCAGCCAAGTAAGGTACATGTACGATTACTACAATAGCTATTCTTATACTAGGCCTATCGAGGAGGGGGGGAAAAGCCAATGCCTTTCCATAGTCCAAAAAGACCAGTCTTCAGCCACACTTCACAGAGGCAACAAGGCAACAACAGAGTGCCTTGGTTCTGCTGACATTAGAATAGTTTTTAACAGTTGGTCTGAAGCAGGGATAGGAACCGATCTGGCAGTGTGCACTCCTACACTGTGATCATCCCTGTGGAAGACCAAATTAGCTACGCTTATTCTACACATTAACCTAATCTCAATAAACTAAGCCTAAACTGACTTAAAAATAAAAGCTGAGAAGACCACGGAGCCTAGCAACCTTGCTGTTCCTTGCCGTGAGGATTAAGGGTAAGTGTTTGCAACCTTCTTTTGGTAACGCCCCAAAACCCCCAAAACACCGTGTGCGGCACATCAGTGGCCCCCGGGAATGGCGGCGACAGTGGTCGGATCTGTCTGTACCTGTCTGTATGACTCACTTACCTGTGGATATGTGACGTGAGGTGCCCATGACCGTGTAGCAGATGGTGCCAAAGAATGCCACATAGAGTCCGTACACCGGCGGCAAGCCAGCGAGCAACGCATAGGCCATGGCTGCAGCAGAGAAAAGTTTGCAAATCGGGCAAAGCACTGAGCATGCTGTGTTTGATTGCACGTCCAGCAGGGAAAAACCCTTGTTGGAATGCATTACAAATGTACTGAATCTAAAAACTTTCAGCTGTTGAGATAGGGCCAGCTAGGATTGAAATTTGAAAATCAATCGCTTTAGTAATTACACTTTTATGGCTTTTTATGATTTTTTTAAGATCTTCATAAAACATTTCACTCTCTCATACACTGGTTCATCATTTATGACAAGTCAAATTCTTTGGCATTTTTTTACAGAGAGATGAAACAAGTGTGGAGATGAGTGGGCGAAAATTCATCTCTTTGCGAAAGTGCTGACAAAATGTCTTGAGGTCTCGGGTTCAAGTCCCCGCTGTCAAATGTTGCCATCTTGCCCTTTTTCCAAACAGCCAACTGGGATTTGTAAGCCAAGTTGTCTGACCTATACAGAAAGCCAAGCCCTTCAGGCATGGTTCTACAAGAGATTTTGGGTACTTAAGCACCCCTCCTCCCCAAAAACACAAATATTCTAAGGGTGCATTTTACTTAGATGATATAGGCCTATTTTGTGTGCAACCGAAAAAAATCGCAAAGGCTGACAGAAAAAGTTTCCCCAATAAAACTTAAGTGTGTAAATCTTGTTCCAGTAAAAGTAGATAATATATTCCCCTCCCCCCAATTCACTTAAATTTATAAAGAAATCAGCAAGTTTACAATGTCCCATGCAGACGATGTATCCCATTGTCCCAATGCAGAACAGTGCATATGTAGGTACATGTACTGTACAGTAGTATTCGTAGAAATGCTATCTACATTTTAGTACTGCAAAAGGTCTGTGTTTCCATTTTTTCTTATCGTTGTTATCATGTTAGCAGTCACTGATTGTGATGGGAGCTTTCTCTCTTTCTTTTCAAGGTCCCATATGCCCCCGTATGCATACATGTAGCAGCCAACCATTCCTATTTTGGAGGAATCATTCCTCTTTTTTGGGGGTAAAATATTAACACTTTTTACAAGCTCTTGACAACAGCTTCAGATTTTTGGCTTGGAAATACACATGTATTCCTATGTAGTTTGCTCTGTGACTTTGAGCAGAAGTATTCCTAATTCCCTTTAATAGGATAGAGGTTGGCAGCTCTATGCCTATGGTTCTAGGAACCATGCCAGGAACCCTGCCCCACTCACCTTGCGGAATCCTCAGGATACCCACGGTGAACCCGGCGATGATGTCGTGAAGGAGGTCACGGCGGACCTCGTAGCGAGGCAGCCACTTGACGACGGGGAAGTGAGCGGCCAGGCACCGGCCCGCCGCCTCCAGGGTGCACTGACGGCGGCGCCGGCCGGCCGCCTTGCGCAGCCGGCTGGCCAGCGACTGGTCCAGGTCCATCTCCTCGTAGCCCTGCTGGAAGGCTCGCTCCGTGTAGACGGGCCGCGAGACCTTCATGTCCATCCGCCGGTGGCGCCGGCGGGCGTGGTGGTCGCCCAGAGTGGGCGTGGCCATGGTGTCTGGCTGTGGGTGCGGTTCCTCTGCCTTTCCTACACGGGCATGGATGCTGTTGAGAGATGGCTGGCAGTTACTCACAACAGTACTGTTTCAGCTCGGGCAGGATTCGAACCCGCGACTCTTGCTTTCTACTGCAGACGTCTTCACCACTGGACCACCGAGCTGGTCGAGGTCGTGTGGTAGATTCCAGTCTATGTAGCGGCGGGTACCATGTTACATCATAGATAACATGATTTTTGTGTCAGGGAGAATGTTCTCTAATAAACATTTACACTAATCAGCATGTAATTAAACAATGCATGCTCAATGCTTTGCCCAATTGCCTGCTGAAACAAATACAGGCAGTCGTGGGTTCAAATCATGCTTTCTCATGCAGATGTCTTAATCATCTAGGCGTATCATATCAATGATACAATGTAGGAGTGTAGGACCCACTGCTATTTTGATTTGAATCCATCACCCAACCTCGACCAGCTTGGTGGTTCACTGGTGAATAGGGCAAATCCTTGTTGATGGAACATTTGTTGTGCATCTGAATATGGGGGCATGATCCCTGGAGACGTATGGTTCAATGTTTCACTATAGCAGGCCCTTTCTCAAAGGCTGAATGAGAGTTTTATAAGACCAATGAGAGAGGTCCTTGAAGGACCAAAATATCAGGCTCTCTAAATTTTCAGGAATTTTTGTATATTCTGCTGGCAGCAGCATTCTTCTGCAAATGCTATTTTGCCTTTACCTTACTCTGATTAGCCAAATGTATGTCATGCACCTATCATGCTGGTCTTCTTGCTCCTCCAGTAAAATAATGTTTACAGCAAGAAGGCCGGCATGACATCATGAAAATTGGCCAGTCAGAATTAGGGAACATTGGCAAAATGGCGTTTGCAGACGATTGCCAGTGCTGGCCAAATACATACATGTATACATTGTCCATTTTTTATGAGTTTTGGACTTTGGACATCTAACTTAGAAAGCAGTTTGCAACAATTTTGAAAATTCAAAGGTAATGTCAGAATGGGTGGAGATACATGTAATGGACCTTTCCCATGAAATATGCAAATATTGGTGGGCAAACGAGTGCGCGTTGCGTGCAGGTTTCAAAATACGTGTGCAGGAGACGCTGAATAGCCAATGACCGCACGCCAAACTGTTAGTGAGAAGGAACGCGCGCACGCCCGTGGAAAAATATGATTGGTTGGCAGCCCGCTTGCCCACCAATTTAGTTAAGCACATGCGCCAGCTCTTATTTGCATATTTCATGGGAAAGGTCCATTGTAAATCATCCTGAAGAATAAATCTGCATTTCTTGTTTTCTTCCACTCTGTTTTGAATAGTTCACCTTGTTTTACTTCCAAATGAAAACCACCCCAAAAAAGTGACATTCAACAAAGAACCAATACAAACTAGTGACTGTCAGGTGACACAGTATGAAAATCAATAAAATGAGGATTTATGAAATTCATTCAAGTAAAAATACATTCATCCTTAGTAATAGTAAATAAAGAGAATAATTTGTAAGAAAACGGACAATTATTCATTAACTCACATTCACAGTTGAGTAGGCCTACTTACGTGTACATTACGCGCACGTGTGCACTACACAGTACATGACCGGTGATAACTAATACTAAATTACTACTAATTAATAGTACTACAGTTACCAATATTGTGAAAAACCCATTGCCTAAATCATGCCTCAAAAATATTATTAATGACATAATGTACTGAGTGAGTGATGTACATGTGATGTACCTGTAGGCTGTAGTGTACCGTACTCGTTTTAGTTTGATAATAAATAGCTTGAATGGGATACACCAGTTTCATGCGTAGAGTAGGGACTTAGCCATGGCAATAATGTCAAAGTTCATTGATCATACTACTTTTACTGGTACTGTAAAAGTAGTAGTACTAGTACAGTACTCAGTAGTAGTAGACTAGTAGTAGAACTAGTACTACTACAGTACTACTACTAGTAGTAGTACTACTACTACTACTAGTACTAGTACTACTAGTAGTACTACTACTACTACTAGTACTAGTACTACTAGTAGTACTACTACTAGTTTACAGTAGTACTACTGCCATGGCATTATTTTAGGCCTACTCCAATTAATTACTCCATTGCTTACTCATTTTTTACTTTTTTAGTCGGCCAAACTTAAATTATCACCTTTACTGCGATCAGGCAACTCACGGTCACGGTCACAGAGACGCAAACACGAGGAGCTGAGGTACAACTACAAGTAAGCCGGTCGACGTCTGTGGATAGTTGTGGAAAGTTGCACAAATAAATAGGTATTGAATGTCAGAGGCGATCGTTGTCACAACATGTACAGAGTACGGTGCAAACCAAACTGCAAAGGTCCAACACCAGATAAGTGGCCAGAGGTCGTTCAGTTCACGCCATAGACAAACTGAGGTTCACACCGTACCGTACCAATGCCGCTCCACTAGCTACCTCTACTCACTACAGTCAGTACCACTCTGGTGCACTAAGGACTGCCAGCTGCTGCATACGCTATTTTCACGGTTAAATAATGCGCTTGTTCCGGCAGTTACGGTGGCCCCTCAATAGCACTGGTTCTTTATAAATAAAAAAAATAGACTTGAACCCGAGACCTCTGGATTATCTTACCAGCGCTCTCCCATCTGACCTGCCCAACCCTAGGATGGTAGCCTTCCCAAATAGTCAACTAACAAGCTCATATAGAAATATAGATATGAATAATTTTACAAGAAACAATCAGCTGAACAAGTTTTGAACAAACATAGACTAAGGACAATCAGGACTAAACCAAAACAGATACAGTATTCAAGGAAACTGTCAAGCAACTTGGCAAATCAGTTTCTACAAACTGTCCACATAAAAAGACATGGGGATTGGCAGAGGGCTCAGAAAAAGAGGAAAGCCGACAGGGTGAGATCAAACTCAAAGGGAGGGTCAGGAGAGGCCACATGCATGGAGTCAGTGGGGTCGGCCGGGATTAGCAGAGGGTGAAAAAAAGGGAAAGCCGGCAGGGTGAGAACAAAGGGCTAGGGAAGGGGAGAATAGCTTCAAAAAAGTTCCCAGTCAGTTTTTCCTTTGTTTGTTTGATGTTCAGAAATACTGGTTAAGAAGACTAGTGGGACCATGGTGGGACTACCACTAGTACTAGTAGTCTGTTCCGCCCTGAATAAGAAGTGTACATTGAGAGCTGTGTTTTCAGCTGATACAGGTGGATGATATAAAGACCGAGTCTGAACCCAAGCCGCGGTTTCGATAAGGCCCATAGACTCGTGTGTATGTTTAAGCCATAGACTTTGCAATCGGGACGCAGCCACAGTTGCCGAAAGAGACCTCCATTTTGACGTGAAAATAGCGCATCCGGCTCTGAAAAACATTCGGGGAAAGGAGCCGCGCTGAAAATCATTTAAAAAAAAATAAAACTTTAAATCGCCACCATCGTTGCAACTAGCTGTTTGGCAATGGCAGAAGAACCAGAACAGGTTGGTTATACTGGAATATTAAGAATTGAATCATGGTACCATTCTTCATTTTCGTGTGTGCTTGTCACGGTGTAAACGCAACATTTGCCCAACTTTTGTCCGAGCATGGTCTGAGTAACTTGGACCTTAAAGTCGCCTTTTTTAAATTTTGGAGGGGTCGAGCGACTCCTCGAAAAATTCAAAAAGGGCGACTTTAACTTGTTACTGTGACTAGCTCAACATGACACTCCTAAACTAAGGCTAATCTAGTCATGTCATACAGCTCTGAAGAGGTTTTTCAGTCACATGCTTTTCGACGGTCAGCGTTCAATTCACGCGGATGTACGTGGAACGCGCGGGCCTTCGAGTCATCGAATGTCTGATGCCTAAAAATACTCCGATTCGACATTTGCATGCGCTTCCGCGGATTTGGACGCTCCTGCGGACATACTAATTAGCCTTTGGCGGTCAAGTGACGTCATATGTCTGTGCAAAACATGTGATGTAGCATGTCTAGAGCTCTAAGTCTAAGTCTATGACTGAGTCATACAAATTGCACATTGTACTTTGTACTGAAGTAAAGTAAAAGTAAAACACTACTCACTAGACACTAGTATTAGTAATACTCACTAATAATAGTAATAGTATAGTAGTACTAGTACTAGTAGTACTAGTACTCTAGTACTACTAGTACTACTACAAAGTACTAGTATTAACACAACACAGTACAGTACTATCACTCAGTAGTACAGTATCGTGGGAACCCCCGTTTTCGACGCTACACGTTTTCGACGCTTAGCCTTCTAACTCACATCGCACTATGAAAACAACTCCGTATAACGATCTCAGACTTTGTATCTTACAGTTTGTTTCCTGCTCTTGTCCGTCACCGAAAATGTGGAAAGTTAAGGCTTTTCCAGTAGGCCAAACTCGTGTGATTCAAAAAGTTGCTCTTTTAGGGTCTATTTTCCTAGGTACAAAATTGGCAGTTGCTTCGAAGCTCCAGTTTTCTTTATTGTTGGTCCTAAAAAAAATCTGAGTTTACCTTAACAAACCCCAACATCCGTAGAAAAAATATATATCACGCAACTTGAGGCAGTCCGTTCTGGGTCAAAACTATGGAGGCTACTATAGGGCAGCTCGCTTATATAATTTTTTAAATATTTTTTTTTATTATTATTTAAAGACAAAAAGTAACATGGCCCAATAGGCTTTTTTTTTAAATGAACAAAATAAAAGGGCAGCTAGAGAAAGTACCAAGAAGCAGGAAATGTGTCTCTGGAGTGACATTGGGAAAGGTCATAACTGAAGAAGCAGCGAGAAAGAGGATTGTGGAGTTTTTTTTAAACGTCACAAAAGAAGACATCAACAAGACCAATACGTTTTAAGCATAAATTATGAATGATTTGAGGAAAGTGTTAGAAGCAGTGTGGAAAAACAAAAACAAAGATGAACACAAAAAAACATACAGGGAAGAATTTTACAGTGCCACACAGCATTTTGAGTTATTTTAAGAATTTATTTTGCGTTTGGCTGTACTGGGACACCTTACTAAACACCACCGACGAAAATAGGTGACGATGCTTACTGCGCGGTGCGCCGCGGACGTCAACAAAACCGGGTAATCTTACGGAAGTGACAGGCTTGATCAACCTTCTCTATGATTATTCTAATAGTCTGTGGTGTGGAGAAAGTTACTGAGACCTCTTTTAGTGTGATACTTTCGTCCACATTGTTCAGTTTGAAGAAAAGTCCTTATATCGTCGAAAACCGGTTATTGGAGGATACAGTACAGTAGTAACAGTACTACTTACTCACTAGAACTAAGCCACTGGGCCTAGTAAGTACTACTAGTATCACTATCAGTACTCGTTGTACTTAGACACTAGACAGACTGTGTTTCAAGTGTTTATGTTTGATTTTTCAAAAGACAAGATTTTAGTTTAATACCCTCAGCATATTAAAAGTCTGAAAAATTATTTTGTCATGTTTTTGGGGAGCGTTTTATTTTTTGGGGTCACCACCCTCCGACCCCTTGCCACCCCAGTACCCTCATTAATATTCATGAGGCCCTATTGTCTTCCATTCTTTTGTTTAGAAAGTGACGATTGGATGAGGGTATTAAAATAAAATCTTTCCTTTAAAATTGTTAAATTTTGGAGCAGTCACCCGACCCCTCCGAAATTTCAGAAATGGCGACTTGTATATATTGTAAAGTTACTCGGACTAAGCACTAAGCTGAACAATGATTTTCTGATAATGTACAGCAAGGACCGACTAGTGCTGTGGAGGAACCACTGGATCTGGTCCGGCTCAGCTTGGACGAATGCATTTACGTTAAGATGAGAAATGACAGGGAGCTGAAAGGAAAGTTGAATGTAAGTAGAGTCTCTTAGTTGGCAGGGGGTCGAAATATCTGCCAATAGAGCCGTTCCCACTGCACCAAATAAATGCGATTATTTGGATCGCGATTTGAATCGCTGTTCAAACTCCACTTTTTTTTGCGTGTGGGGACAAAATAAACGCGATTAATTATAGTGGGATTTAAATCACGATTCGGACTCCACTAAGACTAGAGTAAGATTTGTTTCAAATATTCGCGTTTATTTGCAACGCGGTGTGTGGGAACACTCCGCTCAAATCGCACCGTTTTTTTTAAAGCCCACGATGCATTGCGCAAGCATAGCATTTCCTGCCAGCAGCTTACTGCCAGGAAGTGCAGCACAGGGTTTGTTTACGTTCGTCAGCAAGTCCGGCCATTCCCACTTCCGCAGCGTGACCACATGCTAACCACAGTCGGCTCGCGTTTATTTGCGACTCGATAATTTGGCCCGTGTGGACACAAAAACAAAAAAAAGGTTTTTGAGTCGCGATTCAAATCTTGATTAATTTCGTAGTGAGAACGGCCCTATAATAGGCCATGGACAAAGTTTCATGATTCCATCATAGGTCTAGTGCAGTCCATATTTGCACTGGACCGGCTGGTTATAGTTTTTTGCATTGTAAAGAAACACGACACTGAAATGTTAAAGTTGATGTCCGATGAAAATTGCAAGCTTTACTTTCATTTCTTAGTTTGTGACATTTTTCCGAAAATTGCCTGTTCAGCTTGCAGTGCTGAATCGACAACAAGCTCAATGCCCCACATGTCATGTGACTTGGCTAATGTCACAGACGCAGGCAATTGAGCAAAGCATTGAGCAGTGTTTCATTTATAACATTGAGAAGTGCAAACCCTTGTTGAAGTACATTCTCATTCTCCTCAACACAAAATCAAACACATCTATGATTCAACGTGGTACCCACGGTACCCACCGCTGTACAGATTCAAAATCACCACACAAACTTGACCAGCTCTGTGATCAAGTGGTCAAGATAACTGCACCAGAATTTAAAGCAGGAGTTGCAGTTTTGAATTCCACCCAAGCTGCCTTAATTTTTGCTGCAGGCAATCGCACAAAGCGCTGAGCATACAGAGTATGATTATGCATCGAGTAGGACAAACCCTTGTTGAAGTTTGATTGTAAAGACAGGTTGGCTAATAGACCTTTTTCACGTGACGTCATGCTGGACCGCCTTATAATGGCAGCGCACAGTGTAAACAACCGTTGTACCATAGGATTGTGCGTACACTTTCCGTAAAAAGCGGTCCAACATGAGGGCAGTTCTTTTGTTTGGTCACGTGGGTGAAAAAGGTCTATAGGGAGGCCACCATCTAATGGCTGGATAGCTCAGATGGAAGAGTACTGGTACTTTAATCCAGAGGTCAAGGGTTCAAGTCCTGGTCCAGTCAAAGTTTTCTTTGCCAATTTTTCAATTTGCCTTTTTCAATTTTTCACTCTTTCAATTTTTCAATTTGCCTTTGCCTTTTTCAATGTTTCAATTTGCTTTTGAGAAAGGTCCTGCTAGGATCAAAACGTCAGGCTCACTAAATTTTGAGATTTGCATTTTGGTAATTTTAGTCAGTAAGCAGTTTTCAACATTTTTGTATATCATTTTTTTCAAAAGTTCCCTGTCAGTTTTCCTTTGTTTGCTTGATTGAAATTTGATTGAGGTTGCATTGGTGCCTTTGACTTGCGCAGGCCTACGATCAGCATCTGAACATGATTCTGGGGGATGTGGAGGAGACAGTAACAACGATGGAGATAGACGACGAAACCTACGAAGAAATATACAAGGTAAGTGGCTGAGCAGCAGTGAATGGTAGTTTGTGGATGACTGTTGACAGCAAATTTTGCTAGCTCAAAGAACTTCCCAGATTAGACGGCAAGGAGTTTTAAGAGCTTCCCACTCCACTCTTAAAAAGTTTACACCATATTATGGAAGACCAGTCTTCCATACCCCCTGGATCAAACCTTCCAGAGAAAGCCCTGGGTATAGCTGAACAGAAAAAAAAACCCAGGTCTTGTGCCGGACTGCTAGTCCGTTTGCAGTGAGCTTGAAAGAGTGGGGAGGGGGGGGGGCATCACAGACTCTGATCTCTGTCCGTGTGGTGAAATTCAGACTCATAGTCATGTCATTAATTACTGTAATGTGACGGGGTTTGCCCTGTCAACTGACTGAACTTGATCATCCTGAGCTGGTGACTAACTCACCTAATGCCATTTGGGAATGATTTGTGATGTTTGCGCAACAATTATTTGGCCATTTTAGTCAGCAAGCAGTTTGCAACATCTCTGTATTTTACAATAATAATCATTGAAAAATTGGCAAAGAAAATTTTAACCTATCTCCATGGATCACACCTCTGCTTTCATTCATAACAAACAACAGTTGCAAACCTGGCTATGTACATGTACATCAGCTCGGGGATCACAAGTCGCAGTCCAGTCCAAGTTTTCTTTGCCAATTATTCAATTTGTTCAAAAGTTCGCAGTAAGATTTCCTTTGTTTCTTTGACATTAATAATAATTGTGCGTATTTACTATTATGATTTCTGTGAATTACACATGTACATGTATTCAGCTTATTCTGTCCATGAAAATCACAACAAAACCCTAAAGAGGTGTGGAATCAAACTCAAAATTTGACATTTGTTGCAAGTTCTGTCAACATTTTCTGACCGAGATTTCTACCCCTATCTCCGCCGCACCTTTTCCTTGCCGCAGACAACCAAGAGGAAGATCCCCATGCTGTTTGTCCGAGGAGACGGAGTCATCCTGGTCTCACCGCCATTACGATCGGGGACGTTATAGGGGAGGCCACAAGGTCAAAGCTCATGACCCCTTTAGCATCAGATTCCATTGCAAAGCATGGTACGGCTCCCTTTTGTATACTTTTTTTCTGGCAAAATTAAAATCCTTTTAAGTTCTTTTTTTTTATGATTTCAATGTAAGATGGATAGATGCCGTGAAATATTTGTCCTTATTAGTGACTATTGCCAACTTGTTTTGATTCATATTGATTTTTAAGTCTCAAATCTTCAGAGAAAAGTACATCAGAATTGTCTGAACATTTAACGAGAACCATGTGGCTTCTTGCAAATTATATTCCTAAGTCTTGTTTTCATCTATCCACTGACTGGCATTGAAATGCATGTTTTGGGCCATCAGAAGTGCATGTGCTACATGTACTAGTGTGTGTATATATTTTGTGTCCTTTTTCATGTGAAATCAAAGAAGTCATCTGTTTAATTTTTTTGTAAGGAGAGGAGAGAGGAGCGAAAATAGTTTAATTTCTGACAGTGTTTTTTTTAGCTGAATATCGCCTCTCTTTTCAGTACTTTATTTAACACAGGTTTAGCATTATTTCTGTCTTTGACTTGGGCAGAATGCGATAATCATTTTCTGATATCCAAGAAAATGTTGAAACATAGGAATATGTACAACTTCAATTCCTAACTTTTCTAGAATCGCTTCCTATTGAATTTGTGCCTGACATTTGGACTGACATCATTCCCTCATTTTAAGGCGTTTTATTTTTTGAACCTCTGTAGGATTTTTTCCCCCTAAGGTATTCATGAACATTTATCCAGGAAGATTCCCGAAAATAAAAGCATTAATTTTCTTGTGACATTAGTCCATGGTATGTTTCACCGTGGTTTGACAATGTCACTATTTAGGTAGGAGCATTATTTGGGGAAAGTACCCAGTTGACTGCAGATAGAAGTAAACCCCGTCATGTTAAGATATTTTCTATTGGATAGTATACTTTCATTTTATAAGTCCAGAAAAAGGTGTGGTGAAATAAAAATTGACCGCATGGTTGGTGACAAACTTCATTCTAGTGTCAGATAGAGTTACACTTAGGAACTGAGTACACAGCATGCTTGGTTTGTTTGGTAGCTATGTGTACACTTTACATTCCCTTCAAACATCATAACTCTAGTTTGGACTGTGTACTGTTGTAAGTGTTGTTCCTGCAGCCACATGGAATTTGGCACCACTCTTGACTGATAGGTGATAACAACTCCTGACAGGCCAGGTGTGGGTGAACTGGAGGAATGGTGCATACTATGACATTTAACAATGCCAAAGTTGAACTGGGCTTGGAGTGAAAGGGACTGTAGTGTTTTTGTGTGTGTGTCATGAGGTAAAGTTGGCAAAAATGGTATTGTACACTAATTGTACACTGATAAGATAAGAAATATTTGTGAACTATTTTGGACCAATACGTGACCCAGCAAGAGTGCCACAATATACATATGTTGCCACTTGGGACACGCCATGCTACCATGGCTACGGCACCGACAAATTCTGCACATTTGTGACCCGGCACAGCGACATGAGGAATATCCCACCAAAACACTTTTCCAGTAAACAACGCCTGAAGTCAAAGTATCTTCTCAATTCGATTAAAATTAATTTTTGTTTTTTGTATTTTCGGAAAGTTAATGTATTGGAGGATGTTAAGTCCAAAGGATATTTCCGAAATCCCTCTCTAAATGTTGAAAAAACTATGATTTTGGGGGCCGGGAGTGTTTGTGTACTGTTTTCATGAAAATGTATAGTTCCTTCCTTTTTGAATGGCCGCTTTCGAGGAGTTAGACTGGTGCTGCTATATTGTGTCTGGTGCCAAATGAACGAGCGAAGTCCTCTTGTACTATTTACAACAAAGTTCATACGGAAATAAATTTGATATCATTCGAAAGCTAATGGTATACTCTTTCACATTATTAAAAAATCTCAAAATCTCAAAAGTGGGGGTTATTCTTCATTATGCTGTGCCGGGTCACAATTGTTTCTCATGAGATTGATCAATTAATAGAAACAAAGACTCTGCCTCATAATGTACATTTTACGCTCATCCACAGATGAGTCGCAAATACAGATTTCTTATTTTCTTCATTGCATTATTATCACATACAGTATTATTTACAAATGTTCCCCTTTGTTACTCAAAGGAGACGTGACAAGTTGGACACATCAGTTAATACATTTTGCTTAAATGACTGATCCATAAAATTAAAGGTACAGGCTTGAACTTGGGCTTCGTCCCTGACTCCCCATCGTTTAAAAAAACACTGAAAATAAAAGGTTGTGGTTCATCTATGAATTTGAGCTTAATTTGAAGGTCAGGATGTGGTCTGTTTCTGAATTTGAAGGTCTGTCGTCCTGTTCGGTCCAGGATATTCACCCTAGAAACTGTGTGTCAAAAGTTTGTTCTTTAATACATGTACCTGTGACATTGTGGCAGTTGAGAGAATTTAAACCCCAGCCAGACCTTAAAACCTTCATTTTGCAACGACCCTAGAGTGTATTCTGGAATGATCATCTTTAGTTAAAAATGCTGGCTGCTTGTAAGACAACTTCACTGTACATTAGCAAGCAATATAGACAGAGACGAGTGTGGCCATAAGCCACGCACTCTGTGCATGACTTCACCAGTGGGACCGACTCTCCATGAAGCCCATGAAGGAATTCACAGATGAGAATCACCGCTGCAGTTCACAAACCGATTCAACAAAACTTCTACACGTTTCATGTGGTCCACTTTATTACACACATTGCACTGCAAACATGTCAACACGCTTCTCTCCTACAGTGTCTCCATGGTGCTTGTCAAGCCATTGCAAATTTGAACTGGCACGATGGCTCCCGGGTTGTGATGTCATGCACGGAGTGCTTGGCTCATAGCCACACTCAGCTACACGCATCTGGCTTGTCCCTGTCTTCCAACAGCTTAGCCTTCTTCTTCAGTGACTCTCTGTACTGCTGTTTGAGAAACAAAAGTTGGCTCTGTAGACTGGCCAGTTGAGAAGACTCTCGAAGTGCTGCAGGAAAAAAGGAGAACTATATACAAGCAATCAAGTACGAATAATCAGATGCTCAAACATAGCAAGTGCTACACCTAACTCTAAAGAGATGACTAACATGGTATTACTTCAAACTTTCCACGTGGTGCTTCCTCCGTGCAAATCGTCAAACCTTATCTAATTAAAATGTAGCACCTAAATCACAGTGACATCACATCACATCACAACAAAGCTTCATTTTTCCCAATAAGATATGTTTCTTTCTTTTTTCATAGGCACACCTAGTTTTGTAAAGTAAATTTCCTTTGATAAAACAGAAACATGCTTGGCTTAGTTTTGTTTGTAGTTTGAAAATACTAGATGAGGACGGAGTCTCTCACAGATGGTTTCACAGAATCAAGCCCATCCAATTTTCACTCGCTTCAGATCACCAGTCACTACATAACTTTATCCGTCCATGGGCTCTTCATCACCTTCCCCTAAGAGGCCACATTTCACAACTCTCCAAAGATGTATTGCCAGGTTTGACTCGCTTGTTCACACGATGAACTTTTATCGATCCATTTCACATGTATTAATTGTTCCCAATTGTTTAGCGAGTTTTGAAAATGTCATACTTAGCTTTTCTTTTTGAATGAGTGGCAGTCAGGGGCACTGAAAAGTGATGAGGTGCGAAGTGGCTAATGCCCGACCAAACTGCAAGGTCAAGGAATGGAGTTTAAAAAAAGCAGCTCACCGTTCACAAAGTCGGACTGACTCTGCCGGAGAACCTGTGGTACCAGGATGCCAAACCAGTGGAGGGGATCTTGGCCCGGCCGCATCTCGTCATCCTCGCCGATTGTCAGTGAGGACAGGTCCTCAACAGTCAGGTCACAACCACCTGCATGGATGACGGGATACAAACCATCTCTCCTGGTTGTTAAGACTTCCTCCTCTCGTAAAATCGGACATGATCCAGGAAAACTCTCCTTTACTTTGATTGCCTGGACAAATTCAAGCAAATCAATGAAAAACTGACCGGGAACTTTTGAACAACTTGTAAAATTGGCAAAGAAAACATGGAACAGGATTAGAACCCGAGAGTGCCCAGACCTCTGGTTTTGCGTACCAGCAGTCTACCCATCTGAGTTATCCAGGCCTTAGATTGTGGCCTCCCAAATGGGAGCTCAGATCACAATCTGTTTCTTGGGTCCTGGTCAAAGTTTGAACAAAATGCATGAAGCTTGGAATACCTGGCGAGATTTTTATGTCCTATTTTCCTTTTCCCAAGGACCTTTGAATCCATCCTGGAATACACCGATCCAGTAGGCCATGCCCCTTGACAAATTGACCAATCATAACGCGCGATTTAAGGTCCGACAAATTGTCACCATTTAGTCTGACATAATGTCTTAAATTTTGTATTCTTTATTACACCATTTTCGCAGTGATATACAAAAATGTTGCAAACTGCTCACTGACTAAAATTACCAAAATGTAAATCTTAAAATTTAGTGGGCCTGACGTTTCGATCCTAGCAGGACCTTTCTCAAAGGCAGAGTCCTTTGAGAAAGGTCCTGCTAGGATCGAAACATCAGGCCCACTAAATTTTAACATTTTCACAGTGTTTATTTTTGTTTCGTAAGTTCCCGACAATTCCTTTGCAAACCCAGGTTTTATTCTTCACCATGGTCAAGCTGTGTTTATATTTTCATTGTAAATCTGACTCACGATACCTTGGCAAGAGAGAAAATGTAGATTTTTGGCCTTTTCCAAATAAAAAGTGCTTTCGGTGGTTGCGGGCGTGCTGTGAATGCACTCGGTGTGCAGACGATCGTGACACGTTGCGCACATGTGTGCGGTTGCTTGGCCGTTGCTATGGTGGACATGTCCTACTGGATCGGTGTATTGTAAGATTTTAAGAATGGCTCGTGATGAATTCTCACCTTCACTTTTGTCTGACCTCTTCTTCCCAGTCTCTCTCTTACAATCTTTGCAATGCAGCAGTTGGAACTCATATGTTCCATCAACCTCTGCCTCACTATACAGTAATACAAAAGGAAGCAAAATATAATGATTTCTATGCATAGAAGAAGTCAACAGGCCAAAGATGTCGTCCCAATGAGTAGGTTACATTTTTCAATCAAACAAAAGAAAAACTGACTGGGAACTTTTGGGACTTGAAATTGAGACCTCTGGTTTAACGTACCAGTGCTCTTACCATTATCAATTTTACCTTAAATGTAGTTTTGAATTATAATTTGTAAAAAAGTGTGATGTTGTAATGAGATGGGGGATTGAGTGAACCAGACCAGGAGAGAAGTTTATCGAGCACACTAAGACCATAGACCCAAAAACAGAGCCCCCCCCCCCCCCCGAATATCCTCGGTACATTCAGGATTGTACCACGGACATGAACCCTGTTTTCCTATCCAACGACCAACAATGAAGAGCAGTAGTGAGTATACATGTACCTCAGGCATGTCAGGTGAATGCGTGCCTGCGCTCTCATCTGACTGTGGTCATACTGCACAGCGCTGACCTGGCCAACGCCCATAGAATTACGAGCTTTGGACAGGTTGAAAAAACCCTGGAATGAGGGAAATATGATTATGAAGTTATAATATGACAGACAAATACAGTACACTCATTTTGAATTTAAAACCCTAAGCCAGAATGAGAAGTCCCTGAATGTCTATGTATGGCTTTTGAGAAAGGTCCTGCTAGGATCGAAATGTCAGGCCCTCTAACATTTGAGATTAATATACAATACGAAATTACGATGGTCGATACTGCAATAGGTGGCACTATCACGACAGGTTCATTGCAATCATTATACTGCGTCGGTTAGTCCCACTTATTGGGCCGCTAGGAGCTCCCCTTGAACGAGTTTTGAGATTGTCTGTCGCACTAGTGCGACAGACAATCTCAAAAGTCGTTCAAGGGGAGCTCCTAGCGGCCCAGTAAGTGGGACTATGCCGTGAGCTGCCGTCTTGTAATATAGAAATTATATTCAAGAATGGCATTCTGGCACCTGATTTGTCAGTTTGGTTGTCCTATTTTATTCCCTGGAGTGAAAGATTACTACAGGCGTGAATTATAAAGTTCATGAAATATCATTTTACAGCTAAATTAAAAATGTATTTAAACTTTTTGTTTGAATCTATTTCTAATAAATAGTAATAACTGGAACTCCGATGAATTTTCACTAATTCATGTGACTATATTTTTAAAAGTGGACATTATTATGACCACTCAGACTATAGTCGACACTCTATGGTAAGTATCACTCCAGTTGAAGGAAGTGAGCCTTTCAAACTCAACCACCCCGACCAACAGAATACTGTTATGAGTTATGGCTACACGCTTGCCTAAAAAAGAGTCCTGTTTTGATGCAAGTTACTCTACCACAGCTCTCGTCAAACTCTACTAACCTGCCGCATAGCATTGTGCATTCGCTGTTTCACTTCTGTTAATTGTTGTAAGGTATCGCAGTACTGGACCGCTAGGTCGTCTAGTTTATTGCACAGATCTTCCATATTCCTAAAATTAAGCAGTTATAGGCACTCCACTAAGGAAAAAAATACGCCTAGTTTAAGTTCATTTACTGTCATCAGGAAGTGGGCAGGTCCGTGATCCACATGTTTACCAACACACAATGACCACCTTAAACCATTATGCTGCCCTCAACGGCAAACAAGATTTAGGTTGGCCGACACCAACAAATCTGCCACGCAAGATTGTCAACGATACTCCACCATGCTATAATATAAGCCCTAATTCCAGTCCCTAATGCAATAACACTTTAACAGTAGTTTGATATTTATATTCATATTTATATTTATTTAATTTTCCGGGATATCAAAAACAATTAATCTCCAATAGTACAAAATACACACTGACAAAATAACATGACAGAATGAGATAGCAATACCCGGCCCAATATAGCTCCCGCAGAACTACTACCAAAAAAGAAACAAGTTTCTGTGGGGGGGGGGGGCTCCTATAACTTATTGATTGGACAACAGAGATTTAGGATAAAAGTCATTATACAGAGAATTTATAAGATTAAGGAGTTATTCAGGTATAAAAAAAATTGAAACAAAATAAAGTAATTATTGCACAAATCGGGATCAAAATCAAGGGGCGCGTATTGAGGAGTCTGAGGAATTTGTAACATATACTGCCTGATCAAAGAATTTGAAATAAAATGAAAACCGTACACTTTAAAGTTTATAAAGCAAAGCAAACTTTTTCAATTTCAGACTTACTCAAATTCGCTGAAAAACTACTTCACTAAACTAAAAGGAATATTCATATGAACTACAAAAAAAGAGACTCGCACCCCCGTTCTGTCTTTTGTCGGAAAGTGTAAGCGGAATGATTGAAACACAAAAAGATCCATACTCCCCATCAAGTAGCTATCGATCATCAATAATATCTGAGCCCCTTGGACTGAGGCCATTACGGTCACCAGCTCAAGCTGCACCTGTAATAAAAAATTATTATTTCGTGCGTGCATCGTCTGCACGTCTGCGCAACAGAGAGTCGATTGGCCAGTCACCCTAACAACAAGCCGCTCAGCGCGCGAACTGCCACTGACGAAGTCTGGGTGCTGATCGCGGAGGCAGCCAGACGCGTTAATTGTCGGGGCAAAAATAAGTTTACAGACGATAATTATTTGAGGAGCAATTCCTGAGTCCGCTAACTTCTCAGGAATCGGTTTGTACATTTCTCCTGGTTTTTAGACGACAGAGATTGCCTCCCGTAAAAAAAAGTATGCGGTAAGTCTGAGCGAATT
Source organism: Luidia sarsii (assembly GCA_949987565.1). NCBI lineage: Eukaryota > Metazoa > Echinodermata > Asteroidea > Paxillosida > Luidiidae > Luidia > Luidia sarsii. The sequence goes on along the minus strand of OX465103.1, from coordinate 24,845,019 downwards.
TGGGTTTCGTATTTTTTGACTGTAGTTTTTCTCGTCTATTATTAGTATTAATATTATTGTTGATCCCCTGTAATATTAATAATGGCCTACGCGGTCACACCATGGTCACACCATCAAGGTCTGACTCACGGTCGTAGTTTTTGATAATACTTTAATTAGAACATAGGACTTCCCGGGACTTATCTTGGCCGGTGTCAAGGGGGCAGAGTCCAATGTCTTCGGATTGCAACCATAACCAGTCAGTATGTTTTTTTCAGGGTGCCTTAATAAAAGTTATAAATCACGGCACACTGCGTATATTCATTCCAGACAACGCAAACGATACCGTGTATCGTACGCGTAGTAGTAGGCCCACATGCCTGTGGGTTCAGGAGTTCGTGTACCATGCCTATTTTACTATTTTATTTATAATACTTAGCCTATACTAGGCCACTAACGACTTTTCTCTGAAACCGACTTGAGTTGGGAAAGAACCTTGAAGATAATTATGTGGACTACATTCATTTGTCAGTGAAGTTAGGGAACGGCTTTAGTTTAGGACAATGCGGTTTCAAAGTGTGAAAGTGAAAAGAAATCCAAAGGAGGAGCAACGGTAGGAATGCCTGTATCTTTTTTGGGGGGTCAAGGACTTTTCTTGGCAAAAGTTGTGAATGGGGAAAGTCCTCATCATTGGTCAGCGAGTGTGGTGAAGGTAGGAACAGTTATATGGTAATGTGCTTTCAAAGAGTAGTGTGAAGGTGAGAAGAGCTTAAAGAGGATAATTGGATTAGTGGTGGCTTTACTTAAGGCTATTGTAAAGTGCTCAATGCTGTCTTGAGTGTGGGCTCCTTTTGTCATGGTGCTTACATGTATATGACCATGTATGACCCAAGGTGTGAAAGTGGACTATCTGCATGGATATATACCTGTGCATTTTGTACTTGTAAGTTGTATAATTTAAATAATATAGCTCCAGTAGCTACTCCAGGTATAATGCCTTCACTTTGCCTGGATTTAGATTTAACTTGTAAAAACCTGTTTAAATCTAATTCAGTAATTGTTTATTTCTATAGTACCCTGATTGCACAAGTGGTTATAACTTAAGTATAATAATTCTGTCTGACTTTTGTTTGATGTTATCAGGACAAAGGACCTCAAAGTGAAATGCTTCAAAGTTTTTAAAATTAATTTGGGTCCTTTTTATTTTTCCTTAAGCCAGGTTTAATGATTTGTGAGCAGTTTAGCCTGAATTTAAAAAAAGCTTCTTTTTTCAATCCTTGTTCAACACTGAACTTGTATCAATATTGTCAAACTCCTTTTCAGATTGCCTACACCAAAACAGTTCTCCAAACAGTTTAAATAAACTGTTTTACGTTATCAAACATCCACTTAATCCAGAACTCTTAAACCTTTGTTCTGGGGTAACAACTTTGAAAAGATTTTCATCCTGCATCATTTAATATTTCATTGATATCAATTGATTAATCTAATGTTTGCAATCATTCGTTTGGTGGGGGGGGGATTAAATTGCAAAAATATCACCAATACTTATGTAACAGGGATATTGTACAAAGCAATATTTATTTTCATTGGTAATGTGTAGAATTTTGTGTAAACTAAAATTTAAAAAAGGAGCTGTTTTTATGACACCAAATCACTGTGCATAAGTTCCCAACTTTACAAATGCACACCGAGCCTGGGGTCTGTTGGAAAATTATTGATCATTGCATCAGACATGGTTGGCCTCTCGATTTGGTTTGGATTGTCTGGGCAACAGAATCTCCGACCTTCAACTGCAGCTCCATAGCAATGGTTGCTATGTAAACATGCGCAAACCTCACACTTGTAAGCCAAGTGCTATACTGCATTGCAATGTACGTGTATATGTAAGTTGCCTAGCAGCACGGAGGATTTTGTCTAGAGGATAGTGCTTGTCTAAATGCATGTAAAACTGTGTGAAATACTATCAGTAATGGAGGATTTTAAGAAATTTCACCTCAGGGATTGACTTGATCGATGAGGAAAAACACCTCGAGGGTAAGCCTTTCACTACCAATATTTGGGTCAGCGGGAACCAAGATATTACCTGAAGTGGATTTGAGTGTCAGAGTCACATACAATTATTAATTATTATTTTTATTTTTTCCTTTTTTTTTGGGGGGGGAGAGTTTCTGTCGGGATTGTTTCTTGTTCTTTGATGGTAAGTTCCATTAGTTTGATGAAATTTACCACAGGCCATCTCAATTGAATTAAAAGTAATTAATACAAAATTATGCTGCTCACTGAATTAAATGACCAGAAATATGCAAGATCCCAAATTATGAGGGCCTGATGTTTCCAATTCTAGCAGGACCTTTCTCTTTGAAACTGATATTTTTGAGACTTTGTTTTCTTTATTTGTTTGGCTTCTATTCTTAATGATTGGACATTTATGTCCACCATGTCTTTCAGCTCAGTAAGGTTTCAAAAAGAATGTTTGAATTATAAATGAGCTACCTCCTTTTATTGGCATCAATTATCAATTCATTTGTTAGATATTGATGATTGTTTTACATCTTTATATTGTATGTATACTAGCATATAAAATTAAATTTGTATGCACACTGGAATTAGTTTGTCTCCAATTTGTCCAGGTGAAACATTCAATAACAAATATTTTCAAACAAAATTATATTCCTTTTTTTATCTGTAGCACTCAAATAAAATGACCATGATGTTTTGAAGGTTTGGGTAAGAATAGGTATTAGTATACTATTGTAAGATTTTTTTTAGCATATTTGTAAGCAGCCGGATGCAAAATTGAAGCCATGACTTTGTTTATGGCAAAAATCGGTCGGTTACTGATGTCAATAGACAGGTACACTTATATGTGTTTGCATTTATATGGTGAAATGGAACTGCAGTGAAGCAGTGGTTGCTGACTGCTGTTGCCACGGTAACAGGGCGACGCTGCCCACAAGCCAGCACGCTGCATGCTCATTTGGACGTGCATTACAGTACGGGCATATCAATGCCTCTTGCCTTGTGTCCCTTAACGCACTGGATTTTCCATACGTACTTTGCTTTAGGTACAGTATTCATATAATGAGAGTATTAACACCATTTACTAATACTACACTTTACATGTACATATACAATTTGTAGAATCCTCATTGTATCAGCTCTCATCTTTCTCATTATTTTGCATTGAATCAGACAGACGCATTTAACTGATTGGTAAATCAAGGACGAATGGATTGGTCTCCATTGGAATGATTGTGGTGTTCTGTCCTTGTTTGCAGATGACAAACTGGTGCTTGTGATTGAATGAACTATACACATCGCCATGGGGACTGGGGCCTCCAAAGATGCTGCCAGCAGTAATAAGAGTGGAGATGCACCCAACAAGAATGAACCGTCGACATCAAAGTTGTCGCAGTCTCAAAACAAAGGTATTTATTAAGCCATGTCTACATTCTGGAGTAAGTACATGTAGGTGTCAATTTTTAGTCAAATTGTAATGCCATTTTTATGCATTCAACTGCTGAATGAAGGGCTAATGCCTGCAGTGAAGTGTAGGGTTTGTCTGATGACAAGTTGAAGAAATGGCTTTGAATGTTACCCAGCTCAACATGAACATCTTCTGTACCTGAGATAATTGCATTTATACCTGTTAAGAGATACCACATTTAAGAATATATTTGCAGCAATGTTGTAGATCACAAAAACTGTCTTGTGTGGGCTGTCTTGAATGTTGTCACAATGACCAATTTTATTGCAAAGAGTTTCCCTTATTTTGGTTTAATATTTTGCAGTGGACTCTTTCATACAAGTCAACTATTTGTGATGTACATGTATGGATTGAAAATTCATTTATGAAACTCCCATAACTGGTAATAACCAAATGTATGACATATTCGGGTAACACTTGATTATTTCTTACTGTGTACATTTACTTGTTGCCAGAACAGCACTGCTCTCAAAACTTTCTCAAATTTGTCAATTTACTTTATAAAATTAGTAATTTTGTTGGCGAACAACATTAATTTACATGTACATGTACCCCGTAATAAGAGTGTACTGGAGTTGGATGGGGGTTGGTTAAGGGTGGGTGGGTTGGTTGTGGAGATTTTGGGGATGATACAGTGTAACATTATCATGGAATAATGGGTTGTGACGCCGTAGTAGGGAGCCATGAGAGCTTCACTGTTGTAGTTTAGGAATGGCAGTTGCTCATTACAAAATCAGTTATATTAATATGACACCATACAAGCCACTTGATGTGGACAGATTCATTTCATTGAGACTACAATGATTAGAGAAGGCAGGTAGACACTGTTTTGTATATCAATGAGATGGGAACAAAGGAAACCTGATTGAAAATGAGATTTCAGGCAATTGGTGGCAATGAAAGCCGGTCAGGATTTGTGTGCAGTGTCACTATGAATAAATACTCTAGATGTGAACTTGTTGTGAAGTACTGCTGTGTTGTGTACAGTATTTGTAAATTATCAAAGAGAACAAACTTTCTACTTGCACTATGTGATGCTGTCGACATCTTTTCATGCTCAAATAACAGGTGTTGCCGAGGTAGTGAGTATCGCTCTGACAAGGGCAGGTTTTTCACAATCTGAGATCACCGTCAGTGCAGGACAGGTACGTGACACACATATTTACTTGTTTTGCCAAGTTCATAGTTTGATGTTAAACGCCATTGTGTTAGATTCAACAGTGTATCTGGAACCGTGGGGTTGGTTGCCTTTCTTGCTTCTCCAAAATAAGTTCAGGGGAAAATGATAACAAATAATTAAAGGCAAAAAACTAACAGGGAACTTATTGAAAATTTGGAAAAATGGCAAAGAAAATTTGACTGGACTGGGACTTGAACCCAATACATCTGGTTTACATATCATCTGTGCTACACAAGTTATGGTGTCCTTCCCAAACAATCAACTAGCTTGGATAGGGGCACCAGAAAGTAGGATTCATCCTTTAACTGCCGCATATCTCCAGGAATTCAGGAATGAAGACAATGAATTATTGCAAACGTTGCCACAGCAGTTTTGGAATAATATAACCTGTCCCGAAGCACTAAAATTCAAAGTTAAATAAAAATAGCAAAAAGGACATTGGACTTGACTGAGACCAGAGTCTAGGCCTCTTGTTTGATATACAGTGTACATACACTATCGCTCTATCACCTGAGCTACATTATACAGCCCTGGTATGCGATCCAATAGTCAACTATCTTTCGAACCAGGCAGTGTACCTTCATGTACATCTCCATTCTCTGGAGATCACTCCCACATTTTCATTAAATTGAAAGCAACAATTACAGTAGTTTCAATAACTCTTTTGAAAAATGGCAAACCCCAACAAGAAAACATTGACTGGACTGGGACTTGAATCTGAGACCTCTGGTTTTGCGTACCAGCGCTATCACCATCTGAGCTATCCAGCCCTTAGATGGTGGCCCTCCCAAATAGACAAAGTTCTGGTCTTTGCTGGGGCAGGGGTGACAGCCAGATGCATTCAACCATTAACTGCCGCTGCCACACATCTCCAGGGATCACACCCCTGCTTTCATTCAGTTGCAAACAACCAAATGTTGTCAACCTGGCCACAGCAGCTCGGGGGTCAGGCTATTTTTTTATTTTTTTTAAATAATATACATTTCAGGTATATTTTATACATACAGTTATGAACATTTCAACCGGGAACATTTGATAATTTATGGGATTCTTTGGTAATGAATGTTTATCTTTGGCTCATTGATAATAAATTCATGAACTAATTGTAGCAAGCCCTCTCTTCAGATGTCTTTCATTTGTGCTGTTTATCATGAACAAGACATTACATGAACAAGACATGTACATGTCAACTTGCCATATGGGATTCGTAGGATGGTATTAATAATCAAATGCTTGTACTTGTACCTTTAATTAAGGGCCTTGCAACCCAGGAATCAATCGATGAACCCTTTTCACACAGCCTATTGATTCCGAAAAGCAGTTACAATGTTGATAATTTTACCCTTGAGTAAACAATGAGATTCATTCATGGACAACTACAAGGAAAATACCTAGCATATTTGACGACTGGAAATATTATTTTTTAGGGGTGCAGTCTTAACCCATATGTGCCGAGTTACATGTAGGGGGTTTCCTGTAGGACGCAGAAAAGCTACAGACGGCGAAATACGTGAAATTCCGTGGTCTATTTTTAGGTTTGTGAAAAAGATGGTGTTATCCCATTCACTGTTCTGTTTATATGGTTGATGATATTTTTAAATTTTTGGTATCATAAAAAAAAGTAAATTTCATACTCTTTCCACTGGTATATAGTTTGTTTGGGTTTTATATTTTCTAAAAGCTGTCATTGACATTTTTCTCTTGTAATGCATGTTTTGGTTTTTTTCAGTGTGATAGGGGCTTAGGTAGGAACACTTTTCACAGTGTACATGTATGTGCTGTGACCAATCAGGCGGACATGGGTCAAGCCGCATTTCCACTGGACTTTTATGGGGGCAAAACTCACAAAGAGTCTGGTTGTGGCTTTCCAAAAACCAAATGTTCCCATTGATATTGACAGGTTCAATGAGCAACTGTGGAAACTGCATTTTATCAGAAGCAATGCATATCATGTTGATGAAAAATGGGGCCTCCTTTTTTAGGAAGCTATCTGATGAATCCTGCTGAATGTTTTTTTTTCTCTACGCCCCTCTTTGTCTTTAGTCTAGTGCCATCTTGTTCATGTACACTATTACACTGTATGTAATATTACATACAGTACATTGCAATAGTGATTACTGGGTCATATACATGTATGATGTACAACAACTTGCAAGTGAATAACAAGTGTACACATGTATACATTTGTACAATGTATGTACATGTACTGTACTTATGTTGTCATCACAGTGGCTTAAATCCAATGATTAATTAAAAGTATTCAGAAGATGATGGACAAAAATTCAGAAGATGATGGTAATATCAATGTCCACAGTAATGCATGCCTTTCCATCTGAAACATTATGAATTGAGAAAAGATCACCAAGACCATTTGGCATATTTTAGAAGTTGGGAGCTCATCGATATAAGCCTCCTGAGTTTTTTGCCAATTTGATAGGTCAGTCAAATAATTGCTCACAATTTTTGTTTACAAATTGGTGATCCTGTAACCTTTAACAATAATAAAAAAAGAGGAAAGAAAATCAAGCATATATTTGAGCAAAGAAAATTTTGTGGGTACATTGACTGCTGGTATGTTGAGATACAATGTGCAACATTGACTGCTGGTATGTTGAGAGTGTACAGTACCTAAGCCTTGGCCTTAAATTGCAGTCCAGTCAAATGGTTGTGGTCGTTTTAAAAAAGCCTTCAATTGTAACATGTAATTGCATTTCACTCAATTAAGCTCAATGGTGTGCTTTATAAAAACCTTTTAGCACACCCCGGATGAAAAGTTCTTCAAATTCCCTCTTGCTGGTTTTCCTTTTTATACACGTACATGTAGTTGATGGTCTTATTAGAGACAATAAAACACGTAAATCCAAGGACAGCGGAACACTACAGATATCAGACACAACTCTATCGCAGTCCCTGCTCCCTGTCCATCTCCCTCTCCCTCTCTTTGGTATCCATGGCAGCATCCCTACTAACCGACAACTGCAAACTGAATGAGAGTTTATGCTGTCATGGCAACAGGGTTGGGCTTTGGTTCACATTGTTTCCTGTCATGACACGTTCCTCAAGAATAGCAGTACATTTCCATTAAGAAGTTCCACAACTGCGCTTCATTGATATAAATTTGAGATGCATGCTTGATTTAACAAAATGCCAATCCTGTGCTTGCTATAAAGGCTGTGATGCATGTACGCATGAGTCTGCACATTTTTCCATGGCAGTGTGGTTAAGCAGACAGTGGCACTATCTCAGGGCACAGATCATAGAGACATTGACTCTAGACATTTTAAGAAAGCACAGGAGCACCAGGTCACAAAAGTGAAGAATGGGGGCAGAGACACAGAAAAGAGTTTGTGCTCGTGCATTTTATCCAAACCAATTGTAATTTGCAGAGTTTAACTTGTCAAGCACAGGTGTGGCCTACCGAATCCGAATGCATTAACCTGTGATTTGGCCCAACCCAAAAAAATTGATCTTCATTTAATCATATATGAACTTGACCAATAGAGATGTAACAGAGACATCATGTCACATCATTAATGGTTGTTGCTCAATGATTTCCAAGGATGGGGACACAACTCCTCTCTGAACATTTCCGCCAAGTAAAAAAAAGATGCATTTTGAAAGAGTTGCTTTGAAAGCTAGTTACAATTTTTAAAAACTGTTTTTCAGCCATTTTTCATGGGTAGTGTAAAAGCTTTCTTTGTGATATTGCAGGATTAGAGTTTACAGGTAATATCATGAGGTGATGATGGTTTCCGTATTTAGGTACAGTATGTTCTTATGCAATTGTTACATATGAAAGTTTTTAAATGCTGACATAATTTTTTTCCCAAGAGCTGTACAAGCCTATCCAACTCAGAATTACTTGCCTACATGTAAATGTTCGTGGTTTGAGCCGTCTTGACTGTTGTTATTGAACCCATTTTTATTACCAATGGTACAGCATCAATTCCATGCTCTGATGAACTACTGTATATCCTGGCAAGCAATCATGTGAATTATTAATTACTTATTGATTCCATTGCCCCCTTTTCTCAATTATTACTTCAGGTTTCAGGTTTATTGCCATACAATAATACAGTTGTACACACATGTACATGTACATTAGATAGAATTATCAAACTGACTGGGAAACTGGGAACTTTTCAGCAATTTTTGAAAAATAGCTGGACCGGGCTTAGTGCTCTTACCATCTGAGCTATCCAGCCCTTATATGGTGGCCTTCCTAAATAGCCAACTACACGTAGTCTTTACTGAGGTGGGGGTGCCAGCCAGAAGCATTCAACCATTAACTGCAATATACATGTACATGTACATCTCCAGGGATCATGCCCTTCCCCCTTTCATTCAGATGCAAACAACCAGTTCTTGTTGATATCATTATATGTTGATATTAGGACAAACCTTGAAATAATACATAGTATGAGGTCTGACAAATGGCTGGAGCTTGTACAGGGTCTACCCACTTTGCAAGTATTAATTAGAGTATTGGCACACATTCAGGTTTGAAAAGAATGCATGTTAACAAAAGAAAAAAAGCATGATTGACTCATTTCAGCTCATTTGAAGGTCCAGTGTAAACGCACATGTATGAGGGATGATATGAAATTATGAAAGTATGTCAGTATGAGAGTATGATATGAAATTGTTAGAAGAATTATTCACACAAAAAATTTGATTTTCAAAGAATATCATTTTTTAGGTTAAAACCTAATTTTTTTTTAATGGATTAAGAAAAATGCAGATTGCCTGAAAATGTGTACACATATGTAGAAGGAATTGAGGTGACAAATTTAGAAGACCAGTTGAACCTTTGTCAAAGGCGAAAAACCCTTTTATAAAGGCCCTTCAACATGTACCAGTACAGTGCTGTAGCATCAATATCAGGCTTTCTATAACACCTTTTAAGCGTTAATGAATTAAAAGCCATTGTGGACACAATGAGTGATTCAAGAATCTTCCTGTTCAAAGATATGACTATTTCATAGGGTTTCCTTAAATAACATACATACGTGTACACATACACTGTACAAGTGTGCATAGATAATGCTGGCAGTTTGTTGTGCCGCAACCCATACTACTGTCTGCACAAAATACACATGCATGTTCAGTGGACAGTATCTAAGAATGTGTACAAGCCCGAATAAAGGCAGACTGTTATTGTAACATTTAAAGCAGAGACAGTTATCCCTTCCAAATCACTTATTAGAAATGGTAATTACCATTTCAATTCCCCAAATGCCAACTACATGTACAGTGTACGTACAGCTGTACATGTACATGTACGTACAGGTAGAGGCAGACCAATACTGTACACTGTACACGCAGTACATGTTATAAAAATTGGTATGAAATAACTGTTCTTGGATTTGACATCCCCAACCCAATACTCCCCTTTCTTCCTTGTTTATTATTTTTTTAATATTCCATAATTACTCCATTTCCTTGGTGGAAGAGGTGGCATCATATGGGGACTGAATGCTTATTGCAGTTGTGAAAGTACACTCATGTAATAAATGTGGGTCAGTAAGAATCAGACAAAGAAAGAGAAATGACGGAAATACCGGTAGTTGCAATTGAAGCCATTGAATCCACTGATGAATCATAAAAAGTTAGGTATTTTTAATGTTAATATAGCAGGTACAGTGTATGTAAATGCACAGTGGCAGTGGCAGTATTTAGTGGCAGTAAGAGCGTCCTTCTGCAGTGAAGAAGGATGCTGGTTGGAATCTCACCCAGAACAGAAGCTGGAACATTCTCTCTGTCCACCCAGCATTGAATTGGTTCCTGGCTGTCTTTCGATCTGAGGAAGGTTGAACGGCTGCGTAGGCCACCCTAAATGTACATGTACCTTATTATGCCATGGCCTTGTAAATGTGGTTCTCTTATAAGGCACACCCCCTATGCTATTAGTATGCCTGGTACATCCTTGACATTAATCCCTGGTATAGAGCCGTGTTTGCAATGCATGCAATGTTTCATCTGAATTAAATGCTCCCTGTGTTTGATCAAAATCAAAATGATCAATTTGTGCTGTTTAATTTGGGTTTGTTGCAGGTCATCACGTTCAACTGGAGTGCATCAGCCGGCGGCCCAAACCATAACATACGACAAGTGAGTCCGTCAAAGATTCCTCCAAATGCCCTATGAATGGCTGCAGCAGTGCACAATCCGATGGGAGCACTTAATTTGCCCATCAAAGTTTCATAGCTGCACTTAATAGAAGGACCTATCCACCATCCTATCAATCGTTTCCACATGGTTGCTGGTAACGCTTGCAGAAATGACCAAATCCTGAGACTGATGGGCTCTCAAATCCAATTGCATGCAAGTGGTTTTCTCCTAATGACAATCTTGACAATCATTTCACAAGGTTGATGATACACATAAATTATGCACTCTGAAATGGCACACTACAGTGTGTGTGCATGTGGTACCCAGTGCTTTAATCATAGGGGAGATTTCAGTGGCCTGACCCAATATACATTTCCCAAGGTGAAGCTCACAAAGGGTTTTTGTGTGATGAACTCCTGCTTTCATTTGCACGTACATGTACGTGCATGAAGGGTGCACCTTACAATAAAGGACTGATCTTTGGTTTTTCCAGCCTTAAACAAACATCCCAATGTATGCTGTAAACAATTTGATGCTAATCGGGGAAATGAAACAATCATGTATACTTGTGATAGGGGAAGCACAAAGCCACCTGGTTCTACATGTACATATGCTCCTCACACACGGGACAATGCCACGTGTACGTGCGCATCTTTGGCGTTGTTACCATGACAACATGTATGCCTAGCGTGCGGCGCTCTGCCCAGGGATTATTGTGAGGTTGCCATGGTGATGGCCATTAGTTGGCCGTATGGCAGTGGAACCGCACCAGTTTCGTGCTCTTATGTTGCTCAAAAATTTTACAATGCAGTATTGTTATTTTAATAAGTGGACATATTAATCTTCTGTATTTGTAATGGCAAAAGAAATACTGTGCATGTAACATGTACAGTGTACATGTACATCACATGTGCATTTTTAAGATAAGACCCACACAAAATGTTTACATTATAGCCAATCCTGCAGATAGAAATATGATTGAAAAAAATTGTTGTACATTTTGGCCATTGCTTATTCTGAGTTATCAAAATAGATTATGAGTTCCATCAATTTCTTGTTACATGTACGTGCATGGTACAATGTATTATGTGAGTGTCTAGGAGGCAGTAGACTTTTTTTTTTTAATGTTTCAATGAAAAAGGATTTTTGCATCTTCAAAGCTGTTTCATATTCTTCTGTGAACTACCGGTATTTCTTTGTGAAACAATATCGGGCAAAATCCCTTGAATACTGCGCTGCAGAAAACAAATACTGCTGTGTATTTTGAAGCTTCAGAGTGCATGAGGATCAAAGCTTTGTCATGGATACATGGTTGTTGAAACTTGGAAATCTAGAAAATTCTTAAAACTGAATCAACTTTACATGTACCTATTCATAGAGTGTGCAAAAAATGATAGTTTTTGGCATTTTCTTCTCGTAATGAGTTTACTTTTTAAATTTTTCCTTGAAAGCTATTTTCACTTACATGTACAATGTGTCCAGGTATATTTTTGTTCTTAAGAACATCATCCAGCCAATTATTTGGATCACGATTGTAATCAGGATTCAAACTCCACTCTTTTGGCATGTGTGGACACAATAATCACGATCATTAGTTCAGTAAAATGCAAAAACGTTGCAAACTGCTTACTGACTGAAGTAACCCAAATATGCTAATATCAAAAATAGCGTCGGGCCCTCCTAATTTGTTTATTATTAGTGCAGTTTGAATCATGCGACTGTTATAAATAATCGCAATTTTGGCCAAGCGCAGTGTGTGAACACTCTGCAGAAAAAGAATTTAATTTGTGTAATCCCACATCGCATTGTCACCACGTTTACACTCAATCCTGAAAAGGAGGATCGAATCCTGCAGTCACAAAAAAAACGCAGGGGGGCCAACTGCAAATAACCTGCTTATTGTTATTGGCTATCTGGGTAAAAACTGCATTGTTGCGGACATTCCTGTCTAGTTTGGTCTTAATTTCCACTACCCAAATGTCAAGGAAAGTTTTAAACTCTAAATCTGTCCATACCCGACCGGTCACCGCCTCGCGTTTACACTTGCGGTATAGCAGGATTCAATCCTCCTTGCAGGATTCAATCGGCCTCGAATCGCCCTTGCAGGATTGAGTGTAAACGCGGTCAGAATGCGCTCTGCTTGACAAGTGTTGTTTGCTAATGTGAACACCAGTGAAACCTTGTGATTTTTGTGATCAGTGTGAAAGGCCTTATAGTACTACCACTGTGCTAAACCTCCCATTGAATGTGTCATCTGGCCACCAGGTGGTGTTTGATGGCCAGACTGCGCACCTCGTCCGAGGCGGCTTCCACAGCGGACCGCCCATCCCAGACGGCAGCTATGAGATCCATTTCAATCTGCAGGGAGAATTCAAATTCATCAGGTGAGGCAGAGATCACTTTCAAGCTGGTGTTCACAAAGGGAAGGACTAATGCTTAAGCGGCTCAAGGAAATGGGCCCCAGGGAATCGGGTCAAAATTTCAGATGCCCACACTTTGTCCTGTCATCACAAGCTGTTATTTTTATAATTTTATATTTTTCCCTCCTAACTTTGGGATGGTCTGTTCAGCCCCTGATGACCCATGTAGAGTGGCCAAAGCACCCAGACTTTAAGTTCCTACATGTATGTAAACCAAGCATTAAATAAGAGTTAACGATGAACTCTATCGCAAAATCATTATAAGAGACTGTTCATGTACCAATGTATTACAAGAAAGGAACATATTGATGAGCTTGTACTGTATGTGCCTGATACACGTACATGTGTGACGTACAGTATGCATTTGTGAGACTTCAGGAATGTTTGTTGAGTACTGCCTGGTTACATCTGTTGCTATGGTACAGTACAGTGCATGCATTGTAATGGTACATTTTTCAACAAAGCTTCGATGCATGAACATACTGTACCACTACCAGTATAATATTATAGGCCTATTGTCCAATATGAAAGCAGTTTAGCAGACTGAACATTATATCTTCAGAAAAGTTAGACATGCATACCTTCAGTGCATGTGTACATTGTGCGGAAATGGTAGAAGGTACTAGGTCTAAATTATATCAAAGTGCATTGAATATTCTTGTCCATGTATCTAAATTTGTATCTACATGTATATTCATGTAACAGTTTCTTATACGTTACACTTGAAAGATTGATCATTTTAACCAGGATGACAAACTTTTCCAACATAACAGACCTGATTGGACCAGGACCTAAGTCAACCAAATATGGGCTAAACCTCATAGTTATGAGATCTAGACATGTCTTGCTTACCCATGACATAAGCTTACTGTAAGCGAAGATTTCTGTTAGAATCGTCCACAGCTTTTTCTTGCTATCTGTAATGGATCACAGAAAACTTGGCAAAGAAAAATTTGACTGGACCAGGACCGGGAAAAAAATAGTTGTCAAAATTCAGGGGAAAAATATATCAATGGCAGATGACAAAAATTTTCATTAGTGCTTAATGTCACAATACAAGAATTAAATGAACAAGTGCACCAGACTCAACACTGCTGGTTAGTATTTGGTCAAAATTGGAAGACACAATTATAAGAATTGTCAAACAAACAAGGGAAAAACTGACTGGGAAGTTGGGAACTTTTGAACAAATTGAAAATGTTTTTGACTGGGACTTGAACCCAAGACCTCTGAATTAACGTATCAGTGCTCTTCCATCTGAGCTATCCAGCCCTTAGATGACGGCCTTCCCAAATAGTCAACTAGTCTCTGCCGGGGTGGGGGCGCCAGTCAGAAGCAATTCAACCATTAACTGCTGTATATCTCCAGGGATCACACCCCCGCTTTCATTCACATGCAAACATCCAATTGTTGTAAACCTGGCTAAGGCAGCTGGATGCAGCTTTTTCAATTCAATTGTAATGGATTCCGAGAACTCTTAATGATAATGTACTTGTACGACTTTTTTTCAAACTGCAGTGATGGATATGATACCAACAGCAGCAAAATTTTCAATGTGAATGTGAAAACGCAAAAGTGCATCATGGCGCAAGTAAGTATTCTGTTCAGATTTTGAAATTGATATGTTTAGTCACCAGCATTGCCAAAATTAAGAGATTGATTTTGCAGGGTACAATGTACATGTAATTTTGTTCCACAACTCCATTTGTTGATGCACTTTATAAACGTCAAAGGAAGGTGAGATATCTGAAGAGTGTTAGCATATTCCTGGTGCTTTGGCAGAGATATCACACTAAAGATGAATCAAAGGTCTGTTGATATGGTAATGAATCTGGTTGCCATGGTCCCTGCCAATGGGAGTTATCAGCAAAGTCCAGGATCATTTCAAAGTGTGGGAAGGTTCTGATATCCCAACTTAGCAGATTCTGTAAAAATTAACAGGGGCCCTCTTCATTAATTGTTGTTAATTACTAGAATTCCAGTTATCCTTTATATTAATCACATAATTCATGAATTCCATTACATAACACTTTGTTAAAGCTTTCAGAGGGTTAGCAATTTCAAAGCATAACCACAGTAGCTGTCAAGATCGATGGCTTACTCATCTAAGATGTCAATAGCTCTATAGGTCTCAATAGATGGTCTCAATGGTTTCCGAGTATCATTCATCTTCCTGCAAATGTTTGAAGTAACCAGGAGCATGATGAATTTGACCACTGGGTTCGTATTCATGTCCGTGTCCTTTTTTATTTTTGCAGCTTACTGAGGAGGAGTTTAACCCGAGCATCGTGCACATCCCACAGGGTCAGGTCGTCAAGTGGGTGTGGAACTCACTGCATGAGCCTAGCGCCATCCAGGAGGTCCAGCTGTGCTCCAGGCACTCAGGGATCATCAAGTCTACCGGAGGGTCTGTATCTCTTCCCAGGAGGGACCCATGGATCCATCCCCCTTAAGCCGCGTTTCCACTGGACTTATTTTGGTTAAAGTAACCGAGACTATGGTTACTTTGACCAAAATAAGTCCAGTGGAAACGGGCCAGTTAAATTTCTCTCGGTTACTTTAACCGAGTCCAATGGTTACTTTTACCGAGCAACCTCTGCCCAGTAAAAGTGACCAGGTAAGTTTAACCGAGCCGATTAGTCCAGTGGAAACGCACCACTCGGTTAAATGCGACTCGGTAAAAAACCACATCCGGCCTATGACGTAACACGTACATGCACTGTGCACAGCGTCTGCTTCATGTTGCGCGCCTAAATGTACACACGTACATTGTGTATCCGGCTGACACTTGACCTTCATGAGCCGTTATATTGCCAGCTCGGTTACTTTAACCATCGTCTCGGTTAAATTTGACTGACTCAAAAGTCCAAATTTGACCATTAGAAATTTAACCATTGTCTCGGTTAAATTTTAGTCCAGTGGAAACGCGGCTATTGTCCCAGTTCCCGGGTAACCCCCCCCTCCATGCACTGTGTTATCCAAAAACCACAGTGAGGGTGTTGTTTGGATGTCATTGTGGCCAGCAGCCCTGCCTTGCTCATTATAAAGATGCTGCCAAACAAAACTTTCTGTGGCTGTTTTGCTCAGATCAAGCAGATGTTCTCTTCCTTTTAAAGCGTTCGCAAATCACGTGCATCTTTTTGTTCTCAACAATTTTAAAGGACCTGAGTTTTCAATCCTTGCAGGATCTTTCTCATTGGCAGAGTGTCTGCAATCTTATTTTGCCTTTGAGAAAATCCTGCTAAGATAAAAATGTCAGGCCTTGTAAATTTCTTTAGATTTGGTTCATTTCAGTAGTAATAATGATGACTGACTAAGGGATGCTTTTCCAATTGAAGATACTTTCTCTGCTCAATCATTTTGTTTGTGTGTGACATTGGTCCTAGTCAACATTTCCCAGGACTTGCACTGTATGATTAATGGTGATAATATGATTTTGGATGTCTGTTATCAATAATGTTTGGTACTTCCAAATCGGACGATGCATTCCTTTTCAACTTTGGCAAAAGCCTAGTGTCTTCTCTCGCAATGCTACAGCTCAACTGCTCAAGTATTGTGTCAACATGTCTCTCCATTTCCCTTGGCCCAATTGCATGGAGCTGCTTAAGCTTGAAAATTTGCCAAGCAAGAATTGTCTTTCCTGGTTGAAACGAGATTGCCAAGAATAGTTCACTTGATGCTTGTCGTACTTGACTTCACATGGAAGACAACAGGAACTATGGCTGGCTTTGGCTGAACTTAAGCGGCTCTATGAAATTGGCCCCTGATTGTGTCCTTAATTCTTTGTGTCTTGAAGCAGGGAACCTACCCCTCTGCAGTCTGGATCCTACCAGCGGGAATTCACGTAAGTCACAGGTCTACACATTGGTCTCATCAATCCGGACTTTGGACTGTAGAATTGAAGAATAATTGAAAAACTGATGACAGTGATAACGTAAGGAACGAAGTCTCAGACCATCTTATTTTTATATTTTTCGAAGCTAGGACATTTCGGTTGATCTTAGTCAGTAAGAAGTTTGGAATATTTTTCTGTTACTTTATGGTAATAAGTCAAGGGAGGCTTGCGGTCATCACACCATGTGAAAAATTCTCTTTTGTGAGTATGTGTGGTTCTGAAGAGACATACACAGATTTGTTTCCACATGGTGTCATCCCAAAACCACTCTTGCCTTGCTACATGTACCTCCTCCATGAATAGCCTGAAATCTCACCTATATGATAATACTGATTACACTTACGCTTTACAAATCTAATACGCGTCATGTTTTTTGAATGTTTAAGTGGTGTCAGAGTTTAAGGTTAGTGTCAGAATGCAAAGGTGTCATTGCAATCCTCATGCATTATTTTTTTTTTTCCAGGGAGCCGGGGTTGTTCTACTTTCAGACGTCCGGCACTGCCAATGACGACTCCAAGCTCTGCATTGTCCTGGTGGAGGCCGCCCAGCAGCACCACGCCATCGAGGTGACCGACCGTGTGCTCCAACCCAGAGTGCTGACAATCAGCCAGGGGGACCAAGTCTGGTGGATCTGGGACAGATTCAAGGTCTGCTATCCAAACGTTTTCACTTTCACGTGTATTTGGGAAAGATAGCAACAAAAAGTCGACCTGACTGACACTCGAACCTGAGACCTCGGGTTAATGCACCATCACTCTGGTACTTTAAACCAGAGGTCTCGGGGTTAAGTCTTTGAGTCATGTCCTACTCACATGTTCCCAGTCAGTTTTCTTTCTTTCGTTTGATTGAATATATGAAGAGTTAATTTGCAAAAGCAGTTTTAAAGGCAATTTAGACACAACTGTTCAGGTTCAAGATCAGGTGTTTCAAATATCCTTTTTTTAGACATCTATTTTTTGTTAATCGTGAAATAAGCCAGTAAACCTGCATGTGTTCAGTCGTACTGCAATTTTTCAAAACTCAGACAGAAAAGTATTCTCAACATCACTGAATATTGTCATTGTGAGTTATCTGCTTCATATAGTTATCTACTTATGGGCCATTTTGAAGCCTCTGCTAATGGCTCTGGCTCTGTCTTGGCCCCATTTCATCAACATCCTCTCGGAAAGCAGGTTGCATCACATTGATAGGCTTCTGCTCACAGTCTCACCGTAAATCAGATGCCAGTGGTGCTGTTATTGCTATGCAATTGATACATCTACATGTAACTGATGCATCTAGGCCCATTATCATAGAGCTGCTTAAGCATGAACAACTGCTTAATACAGGAAATGTCTTCCCGGGGTAAACAGGATCACCAAGCACATTATGATGCAGTGTCAATTGCTTCTGACTCATATTCTATTCTTTACTTAGCATGGATCAAAAATAAAGTTTCCTTTGGCAAAGTGATCTTGTGAGTCGTGAAATTGGCCCCTAGTGACCTGCAGGGCCATGAGATTTAAACTTGCCACAAGTTTTTACAATTGCCTTTTCATTTGGCAGTTGGTTGCTTACATATGTACCATTTTAATTTCAGACATACCGGCACGGTAACGAGTGTCACATATGTGCGCACCCTTAATGAACCAAAGCTTAATTCAGAAAAAAAAGAGAGTTGTTTCTGTGACTTTGCTGGAGTTGTACACAGTGTTGCTCATTGTGTCTAAAATGTTTTTGTAGTGCTCATAGGCAATTTAAACATTATCAGGAGAAGATTGCCGCACCACAAAAGTGTTGTCAAGACCACCTACATTTTTTCCTCAACTGGCCACTTTTGGATGACAATGTCAGCCATCATTTGGCAATGGCACCACTGCTTAATTCAATCACTATTATTCACCCCTTAGTGCAAGAAGAAGCATCGCATTCAGCAAGTGGAGTTGCCCAGTGGCCAGTCAACTGATGACCCTTCCCTTCAACTAGTCAAAGGAGGCTTCTCAAGTGGTTCTCCCTGGTGAGTCGATTCTGGTCTCAGAAATTAGCATTTTCATAGCTTCTACTGATTCTTGTCATTTTCTTTAAACAGAACAAACAAACAAACAAACAAACAAATCAATGAAAAACTGACTGGGAACTGTTTAACCAATTGAACCCCGGCCAAGACTCGTTGACTATTTGGGAGGCCACCATCGAAGGGCTGGATAGCTCAACTGGGAAGAGTGCTGGTACGCAAAACCAGATGTCTCGGGTTCAAATCTCGGTCCAGTCAAAGTTTTCTTTGCCATTTTTACTCAATTTCTTATAACAGATCAACTGGATTTTTTCATGGGAAGCACAGGTTTTAAATTTCTTTTCAGCCTATGCTTATATTTGGCCCACATTTTGTTCTACTCAGTCGTGCCGGAATGCTGTCCCACTGTTTCACCGAGCCTGGTGTCTACTATTTCTGCGACAACTATGAGGAGAGTCAGGATAACATCGGTGTGGTGATTGTCAATTCGATAGCCAAGCAGCATCAGGTGGAAGTCACCTCCAATGGATTCTATCCAGGTTGGTGCTTGGGGACCTTTTCTCTAGACCTGGCTCCAGCTCAGGCTCTGGCTCTGGCTGAGGCTCTTGCTCCGGCACTGTCTCCAAATCTGTCTCTGACTCTGATTTTGACTCTGGCTCTGACTCTGGCTCTGACTCTGGCTCTGACTCTGGCTCTGACTCTGGCTCTGACTCTGGCTCTGACTCTGGCTCTGACTCTGGCTCTGGCTCTGGCTCTGGCTCTAACTACTGTATGCCTCTGCTTCTCCTCTGCCTCTGCCTCTGTTTCCATCATTTTAATCTAAGCAGAACTATTCTCAAAGGCAGTTTTATTGTTGTGTGTTTCCTAAATGTTGCCCCACTTTTCCCCATTCATCTGTTATCTGTCCTGTCTGGCATCTTTTGTAAATGTATCATCTGCAGTGTCCCCAATGCCAGAGACATCTGATTTCCATTGGTTCCCTAGTTTTTAACGTACATTTTCACCTTTGTCAAAAATTTTGGATGAATTTTGCAGGAGGAATTTTACCTTGACCGTAAATGATGTGATACCCAAACAGCATGCAATGTTGGGCTCAAGGAAGGGTTCCTGAACAATTATTTTCACTGGTCACAGCTTCAGGAATTCAAATAGCAGCTCATCAGATTTCTTTGTTGATACATATTCATGATGCTATGATCCCTTGTTGATGTTTCAGATCTAAGTATGATCAACAGTGGTGATAGGGTCTGGTGGACCTGGGCACTAGACAGTGTCCAAGATATATTCTCCGTGCTACTGGTAAGGGCTGGCCCTTTTTCTCTTCTTAAGCAAGCAATTCAGCAAAGCACTGAGAATACAATGCTAATCATACATCAAGCAGGGCAAACCTTCATTGAGTTGTTCATTGGGCTATCTCTGAGACTCTGATCTCCCCTATGGAAGAAATTCAGTTTTTAGGATCCTTTTGAAATCTGTACCATTTTCTTTAATTTTCTTTTTTTCGAAGTTTATACCTTCACAATGCTTCGAAAGATGTTACTCTCTGTGGCTGAGATATTTCAGAGGAAGCTTTCACTGTTATCATCTTCATTATCTACTCTATGATTACAGGGAAGATGCAGATTTCCTTTGTTCAAAACCAATGATCTCATGTGCACACGTATCGTTAGCAATGTTTCCTGTGAAGAATAAACCTTCTGTTACTGTTCAGATATGTGGTCATAATCCTGGGTTTGTTTGTTGTTTGTATTGGCCATTTGTATTGGTTGGGGACAGGGAGGCTGTCTATCTCTCCAACCTGACTCTCACCACTTTGACCTCTGACCTCTTTGGCAGGTGGACAACTGTGTGGCAAGTGACGGTAGAACTGCCTCTGAGACTGACTGCAGCGGTAAGTGGCAATCCTTTATCTCATTAATACTGGGGGTTTTGCTATTGAATGTGTGCTGCATATTGGTTTGGATCTATGAACATCATGCAGTCAACATAATATATCTCCCTCTCCCTCTCCCTCTCCCTGTCCCTCTCCCTGTCCCTCTCCCTCTCCCTCTCCCTCTCCTTCTCCCTCTCCCTCTCCCTCTCCCTCTCCCTCTCCCACTCCCTCTCCCTCTCCCTCTCCCTCTCCCTCTCCCTCTCCCTTTCCCTTTCCCTCTCCCTCTCCCTCTCCCTCTCCCTCTCCCTCTCCCTCTCCCTGTCCCTGTCCCTCTCCTTCTCCCTCTCCCTCTCCCTCTCCCTCTCCATCCCCCTCTCCATCTCCATCTCCCTCTCCTTCTCCCTCTCCCTCTCCCTTTCCCTCTCCCGCTCCCTCACCACAGGTCAATGCAAATACCTCTCCCAGCAAATGGCCGGGATGTTGACAGATGTCGGCGTGGCAACGATCCAACTGAATAGGCCTGGTGCCTACACCTTCCGTGTCTCAGACACATTTGTTGAGGTGGGATGCTACTCCGTCATCGTCAGCCCGAGCCCAAAGGTACTTACAATTATAGCCATACCCCATGTCTCTGTTTCTAACTCCAATTTGGCTAACAGGGGACAATAGGATGATGCTTCATTTGGCAGCCTGTCCATTTTCTGAATTGGCACGATTTAATTATGGGGCTTTTCATACGATCCTCATCCTCAATCAACCTCTGGGTTGTATACGGGTCCAGCGTTTGCAACCAGCAGTCGATTTCACCAAACTCATCGTAACTTACGTTCAATCGTAAGACAATGAGCGATGCACAGAAACCATACGGTGTGTCATGGGTTATCCATCGTAAGTTGAGTTACGATGCATCGTAAGGCTTTGTGAAATCCAGCCCTGTTCACACTGTCAGAGCTGTGTACTAAAGTGCTTGGCCCCTATTGAAACTTAACCCGGCCCAGGAGGTGTGTTGAGAGCAGTTAAACAGTGTTGAAAATGTTGGCACGTGTTGAAAGCAGTCGTGTGTGATGAACACCCCCCTGTTACATTTTAACCAATTTAAGCATGTCCCGTTGATCCAACGCAGGTAGTTATGTAGTGCATACAGCTAACAAATTTTGTAAACTATTCACAATGCATGCCTCGAAACACAAGTAGTGTTACAGCCAATTTTGTGTGAATGCTCAGCATTATTGATCTGTGTCAACATTGGGAAGAGTTTGCACAGGCTGGACAGGTTTAACAAAATGTTTGCATCGCTTCAAACTATTATCATATCATTGTTGTCAAGCATCGGCCAATTCAACCAATTCAATTATGGTCAGTATTTTGCAACATACCACTTTCAGTCGTAGACAAAAGACGCATAAAAGCAAAGAACAACTGACTTGTTTTGGGGTTGGGTGAATTTTGTTTAAGCCATTTGGAAGCCAGAGGTGTCGGGTTCAAGTCCCAGTCCAGTCCAAATCTTCTTTGCCATTCTGTCAATTTGCTCAAAAGTTCACAGTCAGTATTTCCTATATTTGTTTGTGTTTCAAATAAATGTGACTAATTTTCAAGGTGCTATGTTTAAGGCAAATCTTTAAAAAAAAAAAAAAAATTTGATTGACTTTGATTTCATCTGTTGCACATGTGTATTTGTGGGACATTACTCTTTCGTACAGCACAACTCCCCCCCCCCAATTTCTTTTCATTCATTTACATTTGTCATTTTGTATCCATCCTCTCTTAGAATCACTGCATCACAGTGAGTGACCAAGGCTTTGAGCCAAAGGTGTTGAACGTGCATCCAGGGGACTCTGTATGCTGGATGTGGGAGAACACCAAGAACAAGCACAGCATCTCTCAGGTACGGGGTGCACCACCAGCCCGGGCCTAGTCCAACATTTTTCTGTCCCCGTGCCAGAAATATCTTTGCACAAGACCTATAATCCTCAACATATCTCAAAATTTAGTGGGGCTGATGTTTTGATGCTAGCAGGACCTTTCTCAAAGGCATTGAGTCTTGCCAGTAGGAATGTTTGAATTGTACTTTTTAAAGGAACAATCTTGTATTATAGTATATTCTAAAGATTTTATAAGCAATTGAATTTGTTTAGATCACATGGGATTGACCCTTTTTCAATGCAATACTAAATTTCTTGGTGTGTAAAATGCAATTTGTTAACTGTTTATTTGTGTGTAAAGTGCAATTGTTTATTTTTTTTGTGGTTAGCTGAAAAAGCATTTTGTTTTACTGCGCCATTAAAAAATCTTGGGCTTCCCAAGGTTTTGGGCCAAATCATTTGCCTACTGCTTGGTCTGCTAACATGTTAAGGGTATTTGGGCTGATTTTAACCAAATGCAATCCAAAAGTTAAGCCTTTTTTTGGACAAACGATGTTGATATTTTGACAATTTTTTTTTGTTCAGAATAGGGAAAACACAAAAGTGAGATGGACTTTCATTTGTTGTCCTTGGTCTAACGTCTAGGTTTCTGGCCAGGGCCATCCCGTCAGGGACGGCTTCCGCAGTGGCCCAGCTCAACTCAGCCCAGCGGCCTTTGTCCACCAGGCCATGGCAGAAGGTGTGCTCTACTATCAGAGGTCAGTTCAGATCAGACGCTAGCTCCTTTTCTCGGCCCTGTATCCACACTGGAAAGGTAGCTTTCAACGTAATTGTCAGGGGATTCTGCACTGTCAGCTGTATCTTAAATTCTATCAACTCTATCATTCTGGTTTTTTCCCCTTTCAGCTGATAGAGATGCTAATTATTTTGTAGTTTTCTCAAACATTAAGAGGGCTTAATGTTTTGATCCTTTCAGAATCACTCTCTTTCTTTTCTTTTTTTGTTTGTTTTGCGGGGGGCATTTTGTCAGTACGCAGTTGGCAACATTTTTTGCATTGCTTCTGCAAAAAAAAAAAATCTTGGATGTGCTTCCTAATAGTTTAGAAGATTCTTTCTATCTTCTTATTGAACAAATTGAAATAAATGGACCGGGAATTGAACCTGAGACCTGAGGTTTTGCATACCAGCAGTCTACCCATCTGATGAGCTATCCAGCCCTTACAAGGTGGCTTCCCAAATTGTCAACTAGTCTTTGCTGGGATGGGGGGAACCAGTCAGAAGCAATTCAACCAGTTATACAGTATATACCCAGGGATCACACCCTGCTTTCATTCAGATGCAAAATGACCAATTGTTGTAAACCTGGCTACAGAAGCTCAAGGATTACACAAAGTGGATGCAGCTTTTTCAATTCAAGTCAAACACTAACTCTGCTCACAAGATAAAACTTGAGTGTGTTTTAATCAGTCAGTGGTGGTGTTTTTCTTTCCCACAGTGAGGCCTTAGCCAAGTTGTGTGGAGCAGTCGTTGTAGTGCCACAACCACAGGTAAGATCCTTGTCACTCAGTCAATCCGTTAATCATAGTACCG
Organism: Luidia sarsii; assembly: GCA_949987565.1. Classification (NCBI taxonomy): domain Eukaryota; kingdom Metazoa; phylum Echinodermata; class Asteroidea; order Paxillosida; family Luidiidae; genus Luidia; species Luidia sarsii. The sequence goes on along the minus strand of OX465103.1, from coordinate 24,820,626 downwards.
GTAGGCCCACCAGTGCATTTTGATATGCGCAAGGCCAAGCCTAGCCTCTACTGATCCACCATTGCCATACGGTAGCTTTCACTTTGAGCGGAAATACATTCTCACCTCTGCCAGATGAGGCTTGAAGCTTGTTTGCATGCGTCAGTGCTCGCGTAGCGTGGCAAGCATACTTCACCAATTCCGTAACACATATCATAGGAAGTCCATCGTGACCAATGAAGATGTCATCAGTGACCCCACTTATTAAAGAGGATGGTGGAGTCCCTGAATTCTAGCGAACGATGTATGGAGGACATACGTTGCAATCAATAGTTGGAATCCAGGAGTCTCCTGATGATGGACACAGGACACACTGTCCAAAACATTGAGTTATCGTCTCTTCTCATCTGAGGCATATCCATTCTCAATGGAGATGATTTACGTGGTGTCAGCGCAAACTTTCCTGCACATCGCCTGTGCCAATCATCATGTACCTATATGGCATTCGAGATGGACTATTTGCACCTCGATGCATGACACCCATCCTTGTCTTAACTTCTATAGGTGCGTACGGCCTTAGTCTCTTTGGATCAGCTGGAGCCAGACCCTGTCCTAGCTCAGAGGGGTGACTGCGTGGCCTGGATCTGGCCCTCACTGCGCAAGCACGGCCTGAAACAGCTGGCCAGCGTCGATCAAATCCCCGAGCTTGTCACCGACAAGCATGATGTCGTCACACCAAGGTGAGGCACGGGTACTGACTGGCTTTTCAGGCAGCGGTTAAAATGTTACTCTTTTCACGATTTTCTTTTTTAAAAAGGCTTTACCAAGATAAAAATCCACTCATTCAATTGATTTGATGATCATCATGTTTGAGAAAAAATCTCAAATATTTCAGCGGGCCAGACATTGAGATCCTAGCTACAGTATAGACCATTTTGATAGCCAAGAAGATACTGCCTGTAGCTAGCAAGGTCCTAACAGTAATATGTCAGGCCCTCAAAGTTGTTCAGGACCTGCTTATTCGTCTGTTGCTTTAAATAGTTAGTTTGGAGTTTACATTGTCTAGCAACCACCATTTTTTGTCCAGTATGTTATTGTTTTTCTGTTTTTGTCCTAGTCTTTGTTGCTTTGTGTGACTTAATGAAATGAACGTTTGTGTCATATACATGTATATCTTAATGATTCAACTTAAATCGTTTACCATCACAAGTCATGGAGGTCTCCATCTCCACCACTTCATCACCTTGTAAAATTAATTTGATCATGTATTTCCATGCCTTTTGATGGAAATAAGGTATTGATTGATAGATTGATCGTGTTTCAATGTGATGGGCAGGTTTTTTTTTTCCTGCCAAATATAAGCCCCATCTTAAGTGGCCTTCAGTTTAGGTCAGACAAACCCAGTCACTTTCTAACCAAGATCTTGTGGCTGGTGGTTGTTGCATGTGTTGAACACTCATTTCTTTCTTCAGGCGATGCTGTGCCTTGAGGTTCTCAAATCCAGGAGTCTATCATTGTTTCAGCAAGTCATTCTATGACAAACCAGACCAGATAATGGTAAGACGAATTGTCTTGTAACCGTGAATTTGATATCAGGGTGGTGAAGTTTCTTTAAGATTCTTAGGGAAATATCTACTCAAGCTAGTCATCTTCTAAACAGGTTCTTCTGCTGGTGTTTCTATCAAGGATTTTTTGCGTGTATAAGGAGAATTGTCTTGTAACCATGTCTTCAACATTGGGCTGTTGTAGTTCCTTTCATATTCTTAGTTGAATATCTCCATAGCCTAGTTAGCTTCTTACAAATTTCTTTACTGGTGCTTCTAAGGGGTCCTTGCAAGTGTTGTACATATCTGTTATCTTGCTGTGGTATTGTAAAATAACTTGTTTTAATCAAGATTCAGTGATTTATTAGGTTTACGTTCTGTAGCCAGTTTGGCTTCTCAAATGGGCTTTTGCAACTATCATGCGACATGCTGATTGCATCATGGATTTGTATATACATCTGTACTTCAATGGATCCGTCTTATCTGCAGAATGAACCCAGGAGCAAGACGGTACTCAGCAGCGTTGTGGTCAGCAACACCAAGGGTCCCATGACGGTGTCAGTGTCCAGTAAAGGCTTCAAGCCCCTGTCAGTCAGCATACGAAGGGTCAGTTTGTGATCGCTCTCAGTGGCCTCTGTCTCGGTGCTTCAGTTTGGAATGCTTCTAAACACGAACAGTCTTCCTTTGCCGAACAGGATAAACAACAATACCTTCATGTGATGCTGTTTGCTTGTGACTTATAATTGACTGTTACTTGCCAAAAAAGATTAATTGAAAGTCCGCAGACAGCTGCATTTTACAAAGCAATGTGTTTTAGATAAAGCAAGATTTGATGCTTAAGCAGCTCTATGAAATTGGCCTCCGAAGTCTGCAAAGCGCATTCACTTTAAAAGAGCCTGACGTCTCAATGTTAGTAGGACCTTACTCAGACACAGCACCTTTCTGGGTATTTTAGAAAGTCCCTGCCAGGATCGAAACTTCAGGCCCCTGACTTCTTTAGGATTATCTAATGGTAATGGTAGTACATGTAGTAGTAGTGATTTTATGGCATATACGGCAAGGAGTTTCCTCTGTTCCGTCAGCATTGGCATAGACATAGGCATAGATGTATATAAACTATAGACAGTCAGCGCCATAGAGCTCTATAAATAAACTAGAGTGCGCACTCATCGTGTGATGCATGCTGACAAGGGGACTGCGACGCCATTACCAAACAGGGCAAATGCGTGGATTTCTATGGGAAAAACTAATTCCAATTTTTAAAAAATAAAGTAGGACATTACAATTTGCCAATCCCTTGAGGTATTGATGGCCTTTCCTTTCATTACTATAAAAACCATTTCTATAACATTTTAGTTTCCGCATTCACAACGTTTCGGCTATACCTTTCCCCATTCATATTACGCGCTATTGCTACTGACATCCGGGCACTTCGAGCTGAAGTTGCCCTCTTTGGCAATGGTGGATGCGCGTCCATGTCGGCACACGTTCGTACCGCGCGTTGATAGGAGAGTGTGCACTCCAGTTTTATTTCTAGAGCTCTATGGTTAGGGCCTATTAGAAACAATGTCAGGATTCTTTAATGCCATGGGGGACCTGACAAGCATCAAACTGTTAGCGGAAGTAAGAAGCACAGCCATGCTGTTGGCATGTGGCATTCATGACACGCTTTCAAATTGCCCATGGTTCTATGATGCTACGCGCTGACTCTCATACACGTACAGTATGTGGTTTTTCTATATACCGGTACGTGCATGGTGGCGCTTTTTACCCATAGTTTATTTTTAAGATGGTAGCCTCAATGGCATTTCAGTCTGGCGCCCACTGTTGACCGTCTGTATAGGTTATCTATCTCTGTTGGGCAGAGAGTATCCTCAATTCCAAGACAAGCAGTGATGACGTCCTGAAAGAATAATCAAATGGTAATAAACTGAAAATGACTTTGAAACAAACATCTTCAGGGCGAGGTTGTGATGTGGTCGTGGAAAGGCAGCCAGTTGGAAACCCACAACATCATCCATGCCAACCCTCCGGCCCACGAGCATCCCTACAGTAGGGTCGGCGGCCCGCGTGCCTTCACCAGCGGTGAGCCGGAGCCCAACGGCTGCTACAGGCACACCTTCGAGGAGGCGGGCTCCTTCTACGCGACATCGGAAGGGGCGCCGGGCTGCGTGAGCCTGGTGCATGTCCTGAACAGCGGTATGCTTGAGAGTTGGCATTCGGTGGGCATATCCTGAACCTGTTACTTTGGCGGTGATTTTGTCTTTGGCTTTGGCTTCTAATAATGCAGAAGTGTATGGAATCTCTGCCCATAGTCATTTGTGGCTGTGGCAGTTTCTTTGGCTTTGAATAATGCAAAAGTGTAATCAATCGCTGGCCATAGTACGGTAATTTGTGGCCGTGGCTTTTGCTTATCATAATGTATATAGTTGATGGAAATGCCACAGTTACATTATTTCCACTTGTGGCTTCAAATAGTATACAGGTCTATGGAAATGTTTGTACATGTAGTTGTCCGTCTGGCTTTGGCTGCATAGGACACAGGAGACTATGTAAACAGCTACGGTCCTCTGTGGCCGTGACTTTGCCTGCAAATGTGCAGAACCCATTCAATGTAAACTGCTGCAAACATGTCTTGCTGTGGCTTCAGGTACATGTAGCAAGTAAATCTATGGAAGTTGCCACTGCTGTCTCTGGCTAAGGCTACAAATATCACAGGAGCCTATGGAAGCGGCCGCAGTCTTAGACTAGAAGCTTGTTAGTACGGGTTCAATCTGTGACAGGGGATTGAATCCTAACCTTGACTCATATTTGGCTTGGTTTTTTTTTCAGGCCATACATGATCCCATGAATTCATGAAATTGCATGCACTTGATTGAGACTCCCATTGCCTTTCATCAGAATCATTGACGTTGATGCCAGAGATTGTGTCCGAGTCAAACGGTGGTGTGGTGGACTGCAATCACAGTGTCCAGCTGCAGGCCACCTCAAAGGATGCCACCATTCTCTACACACTGGACGGAACTATACCAGAACTACAAGCAAGCTCCACCAAGGTAAAGCACTTCAATTCTAACATTCAAGTAATGTCAATATGCAAGCAAATTAGCTACTGACTTAAATGAATAACATTCAAATGTGAAACATGTAAGGGGCCTTACATTTCGATCCTACAAGGTCCTGCAAGGATCAAAACGTCAGGCCCTCTACATTTTTGAAAATTTCAGTCACTATCCAGTGAGGGTTTGCTGCACTCAATGTATAACTAGCTGTCCATGCTCAGTGCTTTTCTGAAATGCAGAGTGATGTCATGAATATGATCTTGTCTAGAGTTTGTGTGTGTAGTGTGTACCCATGAGAAAGTAATCATCCTAAAGGTTTACATATCACATTCCATTTCACATCGCTATTGGTAGCAGACGTATCATTCCTTTTGTCTATGACATTGTGCACATGCTGAGAATCATTTGGGTTTGTCACCACACAGCATCTAAGGCTGTCACTCTAAAGACTTGGATCAAACTTCATAGATGTACTACATGCACATCTATCAGGCATATAAATACAGAAGATAATTTGAACATATAAACACTGTTGATTAGTTGTTTATACGGCAGGCATATAAACACCAATGATAGTTTGAATGACAATGGGCAGAGTACACACTACCTGATACGTTGAGTTCTTTTCAGAGCCACACTCCTTCTCAAAATAGAAGTGCTACATGGTGTCACTGCAAACCTTCCATTTAGATGGGCCACATCTTGCAACATCACTCCCAGTCATGTTGGCTTGTTTTCTCCCTTTTCATCAAGGTTCTCAAGCCGGGGAAGCCAATCAGTCTGCACACGCCCGGCCTCCAAATTATACGTGCTGTGGCAGTGGGCAGCCGTACACTACCCAGCGATGTCTTCACCACCAAGTACGTCTAAGATTCTCCTGCGTATGGATATTCCAGTCGTAGCCCTAACACTGTTTTCACTGAATAACAAATTCACTGTTTTCACTGAATAACAAATTCACTGTTTTCACTGAATAACAAATTCACTGTTTTCACTGAATAACACTGTTTTGACTGTTTGCACTAACACTGTTTTCACTGAATAACAAATTCCATTCGAAGATGTGCCTTGAAACATTGCCCCTTGAAAATTAGCAAAGCATTTTTGAAGTCTTAAATTTCAAGAGTCCGACGTTTTGATCTTAGCAGGACTTTCTCACAGGCAGAATGAGAAAAACAGATACATGTAGGAAGGGATGGAGGGCGATTAGGACACGGATGACAGACAAGGATTAAGGACAAAAACTGGTATGGTGAAATCAAAGGGATCAGCAGGGAGTAGGGTCGGAATTAGTTATTCCAATTGAGAACTGAAACTGATATCTTTCCTGAGGCGTGTTTATTTTAAGTTCCCACTCACCCTGTAGTGGAGTACCTCTCTGGCATATAGTATAAAAGTATTTTTTTTTCCATTTTGCCCACTCCCTCCAAACCCAAACCCCCCCCCCCCCCCCCTCCCCAGACGATTTTGGATCTTGGAACCCGACGATGGTGACAATGGAGGAGCAGATGTCGATTCTTCCTCGGTGACGACTGAGGACCTCGAAGCAGCTGAGGAACGGAACACTGCCGAACCGGTAAGATATTGAACGCAGCCCCCTGCAAAGATGTCCATGCCTTTCTGTAGACTGTTATGATATCCATTCCATACAGCGGCTTGGAGTGTTCACACTGGGAGTGTCTGCATCAGTTGGTTTGGTAATGTGTGTGGGGCGGGTTGCCAGGGCGTTGTGTTCTGGAATAAGGACTTGATGAAGCAGCACATGAGTAGAACACCATCAGACTGATGGTGAGATAGTGAATGAACACCTAGCTGGCTTTGCATAGAGCGTTAAGGCAACCATTGCACACAGATGTTAAGGATGATGTTCTCATCAAGTATCTGCATCAGTTGGTTTGGTAGTGTGCACAAGGGCATTTGTGCTCTGGAGCTAGAATCGTCCAAGGACCTTGAAGCAGCTGAACAGAGCATGGAGTTCTACTGGATGGTCTACATGTACTTGACTGAGATGTAGATGCCTTTCTGTAGACCATTATGATGATATCCAATTCCATACAGCAGTGTGGAGTGTGGGATCATGGGGAGTATTTGTGTCAGTCGGTTTGGTAATGTGTGTGATGAGAAATACCAGGGCATTTGGAAGCAAGAATCAACCAAGGACCGTTAAGCAGCTGCACAGAACACCACCAGTCTGAATGAGACCCAGGAGAATTTTCCTAGAATGTTTACGCCCATCCCCAGTTCCATTCTGTATTCGGTACTATAGTTGGCCAATGCCTGGGCCTGACAGTCGGGCAGGGGCTGGCTTGGTAGTTACAAGATCTCACCACAGTGTCACTGAAGTAAATGCAAAAAAACTGTTGCAAACTGCTTACTGACTAAAACGACCTGCAATACATAGTGTCACTGCAAACATGCTGCATTGTGAACCCGCCATACATGTAAATCTTCAAATAAGGGTTGCTCTGTCGCCCTTGCAGATGAAGAAGTGGCAGTGGTGGAACTGCGCCCCCTCCATCACGGGCTGGCAGTGCAGCTCCTCAGATAGCTCCATCGAGGTCTACTGGATGCTGCCCATCATGCCGTACAGGGAGCAGCTCAAGCTGTATCAGGTGAGCTTACCGACTGTGGAAATGCCACGTTTATATAAACCAGCCATCTTCATTCACGTTAGTCACTTTGCCTTTGAGAAAGGTCCTGCTAGGATCGAAATGTCAGGCCCTCACACTTTTGAGATTCATTCATGTTAAATATATCAATCCATTTTTCTCTCACGCATTTTGTAATGACAGTCTTCCAAATTCTTCACCTCTACCCTCATTTTAAGAGCTCCTAATATTTCAAAATGTGGTAGGATCAAAATGTCAGGCCGTCAACATTTTTCAGATGTTTAACTTGGCCATTACAGTCAGTGAGCTGTTTTTCTATAACCAGCACTCTACGACTTCTACATGTAGTTCTACCCATGTTTAGTAGTCTGCTCCCTCAAAACAAAACCAGTAGAGCTATCAACAGACTGTTTCGTGGCAAGTTGGTATTAAGAAGTTTAGACTGACATCTTAATTCCTTGCAGAACCTTTCTCAAAGGCAGCCTTTGCGAAAGGTCCTGCTAGGAATCAAAGCATCAGACGCTGTTGATTTTGAGGTTTGGATTATGGTCCTTTAAGTCAGTATCAAGCACTTTGCAAAACTATGTATCACTGCTTATCAAAATCACTCTGCTTTCCTGAGGACATACCCTAACCCGAGAGTGATCGTCATTGTTCCATTGCATCGGCATGCCAGAAAAGTTGAAAGACCCAAAACAGCTTGGGGATGGAAAAGCGGAGCAACGAATATGGTTGGAATGTGGACTGAGGCCAGAGGATGTGCCAAGGTCAGGAAGAGATGGAGCCAAAGTGTGAAGGCATCATGTGCCAGAGGTCAAAATGAATTCTTCTGGAATTGACAGCTTCGCTCTCCCTCTTGCCCAGCTCTATGTGAACGGCATCTGCTACCACAAGCGTCTGCCGCCAACCTGCAACAGCATCATCGTAGAGGGGATGACGGGGAACCAGACCTTCATCATCTCCATCGTGGGCCAGTCCAAGGACCCTTCACAGCTGCAGCTGGAGTCCAACAAACTGGTACCGCCACGTTCTGCCTTTGTTGTTTTGGTTTTGAGTGATGATTTGTGCACAGATGATTTGCAAATCATTCCGTGTGATATCCATTAGGAAGGCCTGACTTGCTGATCCTAGTAGGACCTTTCTCAAAGGCAGACATTGATTCTGCTTTTGAGGAAGGCCCTGCTAGGATCAAAACATTTTTGTAATTTTAGTCAGTAAGCAGTTTGCAGCATTTTTGCATATTACTCTAGATTTGTGATTCTATCAAATCCTTTGCTGTACTTTTACAGACATATGAATGCTCACTGGGAAAGGAATTAGAAATCTTGTTTTTTTTTTTATATCTTTACAATCATCTGTCATTGTTTCTTGTGTCTGCAGATCTTGACATCCCCCACTATCTTTGAGCTGGGAGGTCCCATCCTGTCCTTTGAAACGACCGACCGCGATGACATCGTCAATTTAGTATGGACCTCGCTAGACCATCTTTATGACAAAGCTGTCACCTACAGAATATTCTTGAATGGCGACCAGCTGAGTGGACCGGTTAGACTATTGATATCACCCCTGGCCCCTTTGAACATCACCTTTTGCCCTCAAAGAGGCAGTGTCCTTGTCCTACTGGTTTGCTTCCTAATGCACTCATAGGCACTGACCTCATAAGGACACTGCAATAGACCCCCACTGTTGTTTATCTGATCATGGCAAGATAAGGCAATTACTACAGAGTACAGACAGTGCCTGGTTCAATCCTAAATGGTTCCCTGGGGCATTGCAACCACTACTGGTGGAGCCAGGAGTTGAAACATTACACTTTTGCAGAACACTAGAGCCCACCAAGGACCTTGGTAGAACCTCCATGGTAGAACCCTAAAATATTATACAATGTAAGGTCAGCTTCTGTATGATGTCTGAAACCCATACTGGCAGGACATAGGTTGTACCCATGTATAATGCGCACCCCCAATTTCTACCGTGATGAAAAAAGTGCGCATTATACACGGTACAGCACAGTATGTACATGTACATGTATAGTACAGTGTATATACATGTAGCCATCACAGGAGCATAGAGCACAGGTGCATGCATGAATGCTGGATACCTATCCTTCTTGTGCAAGAATTGTTATGGAGTAATATGAAATAACAGTTATACATCATGTACAGATACATCATGTAATAATTATTACATTATTATAAAATAATATGTGTAGGCCTACAATCAGTATGGTGACAGTAACACTATACTGTGGGGAAAACCTGATGGGCCTGACCAAAATCCTGGATTCCCTGCTATATTCTTTTATGAAATACTTATGACATGCATTGAGAGTAAATCAAAGTTAGTTCACAGAAAAAAAACGCATTTACTTGTAGGCCAATGTAACCTGGATTCGCTGTAAAAAAACAAACAAAAAAACATCTGGACAAATAAACCCATGAAATCTCAGACTTATTATTTCATAGCTGCATGATAATAGCCAGGCCTGTCTTTTATCTCTAAAAAATATATGAATCTGATTTTTATCACTAATATACAGAGAATCAACTGAAGTTCATTCTAAAGTCTGGGTTGAGTCACTGTTGCAAAGCTTGCGGACTCCTGTCACTGGCGACAACTCATTATCTCTCTCTCCCTCTCTCTTTCTCTCCTCTTTGCACAGGTTCAGACCGTTGGGGACTATGAGAATTATCCACTGGCCCTGTCTCCCAGGGATGGCAAGCCTTCTCGTATATCTGTCTTCATCTTAGCCCTGCCAGGGGGAGCCACTGGTGAGCATCATCTCTCACGGGTCCTCTCACTTCAAGGGGGGGGGGAGGAGGGGGGGCCACATCTTGAACTCCTTGCAATCATTGCCAATGCTCAGATCCATTGCAAAACAGTTTCAGTTGTGCATTTATTATTTGCTAGAAAGTGTTGTTGGAGTCACCTATGTAGATATGCTGCAGCCGATTTCACGAAACTTCAAATGTTGCGTACGCAACATTTTGTTGCTTAACTTACGCAACATTTTGATGCCTTTCCTAAATACTGCAGAAAAGAGCCATTGTGGTGCAAGACATACGCAACATTTTACGTTTCGTAACTTACGCAACTTTTCTTGAAATCGGCTGCTGGAGAGAGACACGGTGTTGAACCAACAATTAGCTGAATTGAAGCTGTGTGGAGAAAGTATATTCCTGGAGCCCAAAGAGGCATTGGTTGGATGACCCTGTCATTGAATTACTTTCACAGTGATGCAGAAACATAGCATTAGCCTTGTTTAAATTCTGTATGATTGCTCCCCCCATTTGGCAGTGGATGATCACACACTGGAATATCATGTGCCATTGCAGAGTTAGAAAAGGTTGAATTGATAGATCTATCGACATGATGGCATTACCTGCATGCTGATAATATCCAAACTTGACCAGACTGGGACTTGACACCGATATATCTTCTCTTACCACCTGAGCTATCCAGCCTTTATAAAGATGGCAGCCTTCCATAATAGGCAACTACCTTCACTGGGGTTATATAAAGATATGAGCTCTTGTGTGTACAGCTTTGACATTGTTGACATTCAGAGGACCTCTTCATAGATACTGTACAGCGGAACGTCGCTATAATGAACATCCCAGGTTCCATGGACATTGTTTGGTATAGCGGTTGTTCGTTATAGCAGTTGCGGCCACATATTCACGAACGTATACCGTACGTCGGAAGCCATTAGGCATGTTCATTGTAGCCAAATGTTTGGTATATTGGCGTTCATTATAGCGACGTTCCACTGTATTATTATTATGATTATTATCGGTTGATGACCGGGTTTTGGGCCGGCTTTTTGGTTGATGTGCCCACAGAGGTATCGGAGGGCTTTCTGTCCAACCAGCTGGACATAGATGTGCATCGCAGCCTGGGCAACGTGTCCGTACCTCACGGCGGCAGTCTTGTGGGCAAGCCCCTCCTGATCATCAAAGAAGGCAGCGGCAATCCTCCAGGTAATGTGAATGCACATGCCAATTGGCAATGCTTGCTATATAAAAAAAGGGAGAAAACATGGAGAACATGGCACCAAGCTGCTTTGCTTGCCACCTTCTCTCCTCTCTCAGCTCTCTGTTTGAAGAGTGACAAATGCTAAAAGTTCAGCAGTCGATTTCATGACACTTCATGCGTACGGAACATTTTGCTTTCTTTTCTAAATAGCGCAAAAAAGAGCCATTGTGGCGTAGTTTCATGACTTACGCAACTTTTCTTGAAATTGACTGCAGAAGATCAGGATTACAAACCATGTCGCGATGTGATGTCAACTGTTCATGACCTACATGTATATTCCATTATTCTTTGCTTGGTATTAAACGCAAGAGAAGTTTGGGTTGGCAAGCTGATCGTATCAATCGTGACTTTTCCAATGCCATCCATGTAGGCGCACAATTTAAGCCTCCGATTTCCTCTGTCTTTCTTCAGATCCTCGCGTGAAGCGTCTGCCGTCTGTGGAGCAGGCCGAGTCTTCAGATGGGACTGACTCAAAAGAGAGTGACGGCACTCCAGAGCATGAATCCCCTAAGAAAGCGCAAGAATGGTAGGTCACCTGTCTACACTATTGTTATTAAAAATGTGAAAGCCAAGTTAAAACCTTTGTAAAGAAGTTGCACCTTTGTAAAGATGGCATAGATTAGTTGACTATTTGGGAAGGCTGCCATCTAAGGGCTGGATAGCTCAGATGATAAGAGCATTGGTCTGCAAAACCAGAGTTTCTCGGGTTCAAGTCCCAGTCCAGTGAAAGCTTTCTTTGCCATTAAAGAAAAATCCTTGTGAAAAATGAAACAAATATTTTTAAAAGCCACAGAATTGTCGACAGAATTGTCAGAATTGTCCGGTTTCCAACTTCTCATTGGCATTAGGTAAATGGTTTCATATCGAGGAACTTCTTTAGATACACTTCATCCCCTGTGTGTAAACTTCTTGTTATTGGCGGGGATATCAACTAATGGTTGTGTTTCATTTTGTCAGCAGCAATGCTCCGTTGCCTGCTTTGCATGAAGCCCCAGAGGAGAATGAGAATGACAATGATACCCCGGCAGAAGACAAGCCTGAAGCACAAAGTGTAAGCGATGCATGCCTGCAGGCCAACCCCAAGCCCTTTGGATCCCAGAACACTGATGAGCCCGATCCCACTGAATCCCAGAACACTGAGCCCGATCCCACGGAATCCCAGAACACTGAGCCCGATCCCACGGAATCCCAGAACACTGAGCCCGATCCCACGGAATCCCAGAACACTGAGCCCGATCCCACTGAATCCCAGAACTCTGAGCCCGATCCCAATGAAACCCAGAACACTGAGCCCGATCCCACTGAATCCCAGAACACTGAGCCCGATCCCACTGAGTCCCAGAACACTGAGCCCGATCCCACTGAATCCCAGAACACTGAGCCCGATCCCACGGAATCCCAGAACACTATGCCCGATACCACTGAATCCCAGAACACTGAGCCCGATCCCATAGAATCCCAGAACACTGATGAGCCCGATACCACTGAATCCCAGAACACTGAGCCCGATCCCACTGAATCCCAGAACACTGAGCCCGATCCCACGGAATCCCAGAACACTGAGCCCGATCCCAATGGAGCCCAGAACACTGACCCCCGTGACTTACATGCCAGTCCGTCTGCAGAAAGCAGTCCCTCTGTGTCGCATGATGCTGCATGTGTGTCGCAAAGTAGTGTGAGTGGTGTTGCTGTCCATAACGGCGCTGGTTCTGTGCATGTGAGTGATGCTGGCTTTAGTTCTTGCGTCGATGAAGGGATCATCAAGGCGTCTCCCAGTTCTGGTGACAGTGAAAAAGATGGCACTCTGTCAATGCAGAACGGAGAGAGTGACGGCAGTGACCACACAACAAACCAGGTATCTGAGTGCATTCCAATACAGTGCCAGGGCTAATTACTGTACATGTACATGTTCTGTAGTAGCGCCTGAGAAAAACCACCTGTGTCCGATTTACGTTAAGTATGGAAGCTGTGAGCAACTTCTACCAGCAATCACAAGACGATGAGCGATGCACAGAAACCATACAGTGTATCGCATCTTACGATGCGTTATCCATCGTAAGTTAATTTACAATGCATCGTAAAGCTGTGTGAAATCCACCCCTGGTCACAACATTACCACCAACTAATCTGACATGACATTTGCCAGGGGATTGGCCTTGCAAATCTCAACCCTCCTTCTTTTACTTGTCTAGCTCTGAACAAAAACTCCAACAATGTTCACATATTGTCAGCCACTGTATTCTGCTTTGGAATTATGCAAAGAGTACACAAATGTATGGCCCCAATGATGGTGGGAGTTGGGGCTGTCTTTCAGTGTTTTTTGATAGCTGGAGCTTGTGCATGATTTGCTGTGCTAGCGTGCCTACTTCTGCTTGAGGTAAGTCTTATCAGGGCTGTGTTGGAGTGCTGTATCCAAGGCTGTTCAGTTTGTGTTCCATTGCTCAATCAGTAAACAGCTACCCGGAATCATTCACGTGTCAGTTCAATCTAGCTGAATGATAAGCCATTCTGCTTGAAAAGCTCCTTGCATTTAAACAATCTTTTTAGCTTTCATTGCATGCTGATTATGTCATTTTTGTTTGCCATTTCTGTAACTATGAACAGTCAATTGCATGAAAGCAAAGTTGTTTCACAAAATAAAAGAGTCCTTATGAAAACAAATTACACAGCCATGCTGTCTGTAATTGTTTAATAAAAGATTTTCCACAATACTTTTCCCCATAGGCTATTCACACCATCATTCGTGCCAATCATTTCTAACCAGGAAATGTTTCAATGCTTATAATTATTGAAACCCACCCGGACACACCAGACCTCCTTGGCTGTGCATAGCTTTAATAGCAACTGCACATGAGCCACTGGCCGCTCTGTGGTCTCCCGAGAGTTCCACGATCTTGCATACTCACAAGTAACTATGGCAACACTCTGCACATTTAGGAGGAGGTCTCCTTGCCCAAGCCGGTGGTGAGCGTCCACAGCCAGGCAACGGTTGCCGAGTTACGCATCAGCTGGCAGACAGCGGCCATCAGCCACCCGTCCTACACCCTGCATCACTACGATGTATGCGTGTCAGGAAAGAAGTTTGATTCCTCGATGTCCAGTCACTCCCAGTACGTAAAGGCCAAGAAGTAGCAACATCCTGACTCAGAAGCTCAACTTATAAAACACAGATAAATATATCTTGAATAATGAAATGATAAACTTGTGTCACATTTTGGTCCTGAAATCGGTCATAACCAACATTTGTATGTAATATTTTGGTGATATCAGACTTGTAACACACTTATTGTCCCACGAGGATAGGGTGCATTTTGGTAATTTTAGTTGCCTTTTTCAGTAGCAGAGCTATGATGAAAATGAGGCTAAAACTCAAAAAAGAAACGAAGGAAAAAAAAAAAAGGAAACAATTTCTTTACATTAATGTGTAAAGTGTTTCAGCATACCATTGAACACATTGGAAAGGGCCTAACCATTTTGCAGAGTCGTGCTCAAACTTAGACTCCAAAGTTTACGTTGACAATGAGTGTAGGCTAATGATACTGCGTAGCACTGCATAAGACACCAAAGGCTTTCCTGTGGGCATGCAAAGTTTTTGCCAGATTTGCCTGGCACAAATGGGTGTCACACTCATGGTGATTACTTTTTACATTGCAGTCAAGATGTTCAGACCGATTCAGGAGAGACTGAAAGTGAGCACAAATGGAACGCAGGCAAGGGACGAACACTCACCCCATCTGGCCTCGTGGATAGCACAGTGTACAGGTAATTCACAGTGTTGCACTATCTGACTAGATACCAGTCAGAAAAATAGAGTAAGAAAAAAAACCAATGTCTTCTGTTGGAACTGTGATGGTGTCTTGGGTCCAAAGCTGGTTTTAAATTTTTCACGCATAGCATATACAGTGGAACATTGCTATAACGAACGCCGATATACCGAACATTCGATTTTTGTGTACACAATATGTGGCTACAACTGCTATAACGCATGATCGCTATGCCAAACTATTTTCATGGATCCCAGGATGTTTGTTATAGCAACGTTCCACTGTATATACATCGGTGTTGCGTGGATGGATTGCCAGTTCATTAAAAAGAAAATTTAAAAAAAATGACAGTTTTAAGTCAGTAGTCAGTGCCTTTTCACTTGGCAGGGTGACAGTGCAGGCTACCTTCCACCACCAGCAGAAGGCAAAGGGGCAGCAGGGCCAGGTCCAGACCAGCTCAGAGCCAGTGGACAGCATCACGGGCGGCAAGCCCCAGCCGCCCAGGCTCTGGGTCCAGTCGGTCGGCCTGCAGGAAGTGAGCCTGGCCTGGGAGCCTGCCCCCTGCCACCAGGACATCCAGGTCACCGGCTACCAGGTCACGCACGATGGCAAGCCCATTTCGGAGCTTGTCCCCCACGGCGAGACGGAGAAGACCGTGAAGAAATTGCAGCCAGGTAAATGCGTCTACGGTGGTCAGCTTTGGGTTTCAGTATCTAAGGAAAGTACAGTATCAATGAGCACTGATTTGCTACCGTTGATCCTGCCTTTGAGAAAGTTCCTGCTAGGAATAAAACAAGCCCTCTATACTTCAAAGTAATACAGAGTTCCTGCAGTCATGGACAACCTGGAAAAGTCATGAAATTTGTCAGTTGTTTTTTCAGGAATGGAAAAGTCGGTTAAAAAAATATATAATTAAAAGTCATTGCAAATGATATCATTTTGTCTGTAAACAGATAGCAAGCACCTGTTCACAGTGTCCTTGGTGACCTCTAATGCCGGTCAGTCCAGAGCCTCCAACTTTGTGACGGTCAACTGTCCGGAGGTGCCAGACACCCCCGAGATCGAACAAGAGTCCTCCACCCAGGAAGAGACACCGGTCATCGTCTGGAAGCGACAGAAAAACAAGGGGCTCTCCTCGTATCGGTAAGTCCTGCCCCAAGAGAGATCTGTCTGGGCCAGTCATCCCTGTAGTGTGCTTCACTCAACACTCAGATCTAGGGGTCAAAATGTGAAAATTTTGACAGGAGTCGAAGGTTTTTTTGTTCCGGCACTTACAACTTTGGTGTAGGTCAGAAGATTGCCACAGATTGTGTGTTAAGCCATGAAACATTAAAAAAAAAGCAATGCTGCTAAGGTTTTAGCACAAATCTGAGAAAGTAGAAAAATGAAAAAAAAACCATCACGGTTTACGCACCGTTCTGTAGTGTAAGAAATAGTTTATTACTCGCGAGTAATAAACTATATGTCGATGTTTGAGTGAAGATTTCTAGGGAAGTACAGCATCCCAGACTGTACGATTTCAACATGAGGATTCTAACAGGACTATTGACAAACCGTGTAAATTAGAAGTAAATCTGTGGACATCAATGTTTCCTGGTCTTCCCAATGTTGTATTGAGCCTTTAAACTCCAACAACAACTTTTCCAATGGTCAGATTCATTTTGGGGGGAAATCTGAGAAATCTGATTTTGATCGAAAGGGAAACATTTTGACAGGAGGAGACCTGTCGAAAATGTCAGAAATTGCGCCAAAAATTGAGATTTTCGTGCTGGCTCATATATGCTTTCAACAGCTTTGTCAATGGTCGGATTCATGTCAGTGGACTCTGAGAGGCCTCTGGGGTAATTTTATGTTGAAATCTTGGAATAGCATCTTGAAGAGCTCAAATAACCAATTAAATTTATTGATATCTTATCGAACTTCCATCAGATATGGACTCATTCATGAGTTTATCACATGCCTTGCCTGCTCTCCAATTAGGGTCTTCGCTGATGGCAAGTTGCATGGGGAAGTCAAGGCCAAGTCAGCCAAGAAGGCCACCCACCAAAAGTATCTGTTGAGTGACCTGAAATCTGAAAACTGCCAGTGCAAAATCACGGTCAAGGTGAGTGGATGGAACTGCAAAGATGTGTGTAATCACCTTCATGTGTGCTAAGGAAAGAATTTTTGTGCAATGGATTAATTCAAGCATATTTTGTTTTGAAACCCACTGCATATCACTTGAGATCTAAAGCAAAGAAGATTACGTGTCCTTCGCAGTATTCTTGTCTGAATATCTCGTGTAGTCCAAGTAAATGTAAGATTGTAGCCCTGGTACATACACCGTACATTTCATTTGTTTACTCCTCTTATTCTCCTGAAGACTGGCAGAGTACACACTGTCTGAAACGTAAAGTTACCTGCTCTTTTCAGAGCCATACACCCTCTTGCAAAACGTCTTGTAATTGAGTTGTACTTTGACTTTTCAGTCATAAAGAAATGAAGAGAAATGCTGGTTCTAATTACTAACTCTTGAACCACCGATCCACTCCAGCCGCGAGTGTTCTGAACTTGCATTTTGTCTTGAGCCCAATCGTCCCCTTTCCTGTTCTCTCCCCTTTGGGACAGGCTTGCTCCGGCGGGTCCCCCCTCAAAAAGGGCAACACGACGCAGTTCACCTGCAGTGTTCTGAGCGCCGAGTCCAATTCCTTGACCATTGGCTGTGACCCCCCGCCGCCCGTCTCCCTGGACCTCAGGCTGAGCGCCATCCATGCCGACGGTGTAGACCTGACCTGGGCAGTCCCCGATGCAAACCTGGCAGCCGAAGTCAGGGTAGGGAAAGATGGTAGTGATGGCCCGATACAGTGAACGATGACAGCTGTGGCATTGATGACAATGACAAGGCCAGTGACAAAAGTGGGGACATCTGTTCACCGTATCTTTGACAGGACAACAGCGAATGATACTAATAGTGACCCTTGTCAATGACGACAATGACACTTATAGTGACTGGTTAGCAAACATCAAGGTAGGAAACATGGAAAAGAAATAATGAAGAGGACAGTGATGATGACAAGGACAAAGCCATTGACAAAAGTAGGGGCCATTGGTCGCCATATGTGACAAAGCATAGGACGATGACAGCAATGATGCAGATATTGACTTTGAAGCCAACATCTAATGATCTAAGTATAAAAGATATTTGCAAAAAACAGTGACAAGGATTACAGGTACTGGACAGGCCCAGTTACAAAGTTGTGAGATTCGTTCAGTGACAAAAACAAATGATAAAAAGGTAAAAGACTATTTCTCCCCATACCTATTGTTAAATTTTCCCCACATGCCATAGTCAGTTGTCTATGGCAAGGTTTAATTATGATTTGGGATGAAATCACTTTTTCCAGCAATAACTTTTCTTCATCTCGGTCACATCATGTATGTTTGATTAGAATCTTCCCTCCTAATCTTTGACCGACAGGGCTTCGTCCTTATAGTGAAGGGCCAACCGCACAGTGACAATGTACTGCCTCCATCTCTGACCCATGCTACCCTGTCAGACTTGAGCCTGGGAAGCACCCTCTCCGTTCAAGTGCTTGCTGTGACTCAGCCTCTGACACTGGAAGGTTCTGATGAAGAGCCAACCACTTCAGGTACACACATGTATTTCTGTCACAGATGCCAAAATGAAGCCCAAATGAAGACCACTTTACTTGTCAAAACGAAGCTTTTCCCAGCTGAATTCTTCTCTCATTAGTCCCGAGTTTAGGGTTCAGAATGAAGCAATTCTTGGCATAAGCTCAATGGCAATTGACCTCCGTTAAACAAAGTGCCCTTTTCCATAGCAATGGCTCACACTCAAGACATTGGTTTATTTTCTTTCTTTTTCTGATCAATTGGGCACTTTATGAACAATTTGTTTAAATGGCCAAGAAAATTTGACTTGAGTGGGAGTTGAACCCAAGACCTCCTGGTTTAACGTTACCACCTGAGCTATCCAGCCTTTAGGTGTGGCCCTTCCCAAATACTGTAGTCAACTAGTCTTTGCCGTGCTGGTGGCGCCAGTTAGAAGAATCTAACCAATAACTGCTGCATATCTCCAGGAATCACCCCCCCCCCTTCCATCCCCACCTGTTTCCATTCAGATGAAATCACCCAAATGGGGATCTTCTTCTTTTTCCACCTGTCTTTCAGATGCCATTGATGAAGCGCTACGGAGACTGCCCCAGGAATCTGTTGTGCTGAGCGGCACCGTCCAGGTGACCTATGACCACTTGGTCCAGGCTCCAGCCAAGGTGTGGTGTGAGCTGGTCACCGGCTGTTCCGCCATGGTGGTCTGGGAGAAAGGTAAGTCCCCTCCCAAGTCCTTGCCCTGTGTACTGGGTATGTGGATGCCCCACAGAAAAATAATCTTGCACCATTTGACCCATGCACCATTTTGACCATTGCTAACCACAATCGGGTCAAAAACTTCTTTTTGAATCGGGTAGGATTAAATTTGAATCAAATTGAACTTAATTGAATTAAATTGATTTAATTGAGTTAGATTTATTTGATTGAATTTAATTGATTTAATTGAATTGAATTAATTTAATTGAAAAGAATTGATTAAAGTGAATCAATTTGAATTTATTGAAATAATTAATTTGAATTTAATTAACTTGATTACATTTATTAAATTGACTTCAAACTATATCAAGTGAATCATTTGTAATCAAGTAGAATTGGATCAGATCAAAATTGAAATTGAATTGACAGAATCCCTTGATATTTAAATCTAGTATGATTGTCACAGTGTCATACCATTATTTTCTGTTACTCAGAAGAGGGCACTTTTGTGCGGACAATTTCAATAAAGAATATGGTTGTCTATCGTTCATTCCCCCCTCCACACCCAAACTTATCTTCTTTCCATTAATCCCCCTCCCATCCCCCCTTCCCCATCCCCCAGTTGTTGTTTTGTAAAATTGTTTGCTTGACTGTGAGCGGCTTCCTTTCCACATTAAACCCCAGGCAAACTATCGTATTTATCCACTTGTGTTTGAGTCATTTAGCCTCTGACGAAGGTCCTGCTAGGATCAAAACATTAGGCCACAAACTAAAGTTTTGCATTATAGCACAGGTCCAACAGGTCGGTAAGCAACTTGTTGGACCTGTGCCTTTGAGAAAGGTCCTGCTAGGATCGAATCATAAGGCCCTCTAACTTACTGAGATTAATGTATTGCAGGTCATTTTAGTCAGTGAGCAGTTTGCAACTTCTTTTTTTCTATTTACTTCGGATTGGTAAGCAGTTAGCAACAGATTTACAATTATTATCTTTGAAACTATGAAAGTGAAAGAAAAAAACCCACATTGCAAAAAAAAAAAAAAAAAAAAATTAAACTCTGTTTGGTTTTGGATTTTTTTGCGGGCAGGTGGAACGCCAAAGAAGCATTATGTGAAGGCAGATAGTTACAACGTCACCTGGTGGGAGCTGTCCAGGAAGTCTGGGGAAGCCCCACTGAGTAAGATGACATCAGGTGAGCATCAATCAAATCCACCCTCCTCTCAATCACACCTGTGTACACAACCTTTCTTTTCTCAAAATTCAGCGGTTCTGACGTTTCGATCCTAGCAGGACCTTTTTCAGTGGCAGAGCTCTGCCTTTGAGAAAGGTCCTGCTAGGATTGAAACGTCACGCCCACTGAATTTTGAGATTTGCATTTTGGTAATTTTAGTCAATAAGCAGTTTGCAACAATTTTGTATATCACTCTAACTTTTCCTGTCCTCATCTTTTTGTAGTGCTTAAATTTGTGACATTTTAACTGGACTGGAATTTTAACCCAGGGCTGTAGTTTAATTGATCAGCACTCTACCACCTTAGCTATACCCAGCATATGCTTATTTTGAATTCTTGCCTGTTTATTTGTGCACGCTTGTCTTAGAAGTATTTCAAATAAAGCAGCCCTTCAGTCCCATATTCTTTATATGGAGTTTTCTTTTACACAGTTGCCTTTCAGCAGTGTCATGTGAATTGTACAAAGTAGCCTTTTGGGCCCAAATAGAGCCATTAAATACATTTAATGGTATTCAATGTATTCATTTATGTATTCTGTCTCATAAATACTACATATAGTTGACTACACTGCTGTCACGCAGTCTGACCAGTACATTGTACACAGTTGCCTCTCAGTCCTTTGCCCATCATATACAGCAGCCTTTCAATCCCCTACTTATTGTCCACAGTTATCTCTGATCCCCTGCACATTGTACACAATAGTCTATCAGTCAGTCCCAGTACGAGCACATTGTACACAGTTACCATTCAGTCATTAGTCCAGTGTACATTGTACACAGTTGCCATTCAGCCCACACACACTCTGTGCACAGTTGCCTCTTGGTTACATAACATAAGACTGTGCATCAATACATTCACTGCTACAGTGTGCGATCCCTCACATTAGAATCGCATTTTGAAGCCTCCTCCGATTCATTGTCTTGCGCATGAAGTTTACCTCCTGTATTCCTTGCAATACACAGAGGATCACCTGCTCATTAATGGTTTGGAGCTGGGAACTAAGTATTGTATCACTGTACGGGCACAGGCAAGTCACAGACAACCGCATGGACAAAGTAAGTGCATATCGTCCTGGATAGGTTTAAGTTAGACTCAGCACATTTCCACAATAATATTGATTATCTTACAGATATCTGGATTTGTATTCATACCAAGCCATACCTGTAAACAGGAAAAGCGTACTCAGATGTGATAATTTGGCAGGTCTAAAACCAGCATGCTCTTTAGAGAGATTTTTCACAAGGATAAAAGATAAACCATCAGACCTCAACAAGTAGAATATGTATATTTTTGTCACTCTAGTCTTGCAACATTTTGGTATTTTTATGACTATAACTCAAAAGATCATCGCATTTGACTTGCAATTTAATTGCTTTATAGATAATTACAGTAACTGTAGCCCTTGTGTACTCCATTTTGATATTTCAATTTTTGTAAAGGGCTGCAGTTACTGTAGCTTTTAGACATTTTTTTAGATTCATTAGACGGAAATTAGAAATCATTGCAAAGACTATATAGATTGAGAAACTTGATGAGCAAACCATTTTAAATACCAGTAATAATCTTTATATGATTTGACTATTGTCAAAATCGGTCAAAGTACTGAGTGTACAGTGCAAATTATGCTAGCAGGATCTTTTTCAAAGGTCCTAACTCTTGTGGAACTACAGTGCTAATTGTACATCTAGTAGGGCAAACCCTCATTGGATTGACAAATGTGCGACCGAAATTTCCAAACATTGGGGAGTGCCAGGCATTCTGATCCTAGCAGAAACTTTCTCAAAGGCCCTGCTAGGATCAAAATGTCAGGCCCTCTTACATTTGTTAGGATTGCATTTTGGTCATTAAGGTCGGTGAGTAGTTTGAAACATTTTCGCTTGTGACTGAAATGTTGGTACCTTCCCTTCTTGATTCCAAGTTGTGGAAGAAAGTTCCACCGATTCGGACCGAGACACCTACTGCGTGCCTGTTCTGAGCAACACCGAGTCGATCACCATGACAACGGCCAGCCCCCCGGAGCCACCCAGCGAGCTGGCAGTGGCCTCCGTGGCTGCGAGCAGCGTCCACCTCCAGTGGCGGTCCCCGCTGGAGAAGGGGTCAGAGGTCACAGGTCAGTCCTGGATAGAGGTCAACCAGACATTGTCACCTTGCACAACGCTTCTTTGTCTCTGATATTTTTAGCTTTGATCATTACCGGAAAACTTTAAGCGGTATCCAATTCTTCTATTCGACAGTTAATGGTTGAATTGCTTCTGACTAGTGCCCTCACCTCGGCAAACACTAGTTGACAATATGGGAAGGCCACCATCTAAGGGCTGGATAGCTCAGATGGAAGAGCACTGATATGTTAATCCAGAGGTCTTGGGTTCAAGTCCCGGTCCAGTCAAAGTTTTCTTTGCTAATTTTTCAATTTGTTCATAAGTTCCTAGTCAGTTTTTCCTTTGTTTGTTTGACAATTCTTATAATTGTGTCTTCCAACTTTGACCAAATACTAACCAGGAGTGTTGAGTCTGTTAAACACTAATGAAAATGTCTGTAATCTGACATTGATATCAGGATAAGGATTAATAAAGAAATTAAGCTCTTATATTAATTACAGTACTGTGATACTAGGCAAGCATTTCTGTTTTTTGTTTTTTTCAAAACAAATGCAGGCCGACTCATATTTCAATAGATTGATGAATATTAGTTTAAAGAAGAATGGTTGTTTATTCCCATATAAGCAAATATCAATTAATCAAATTCCAATGCGTAAGCATCTATCTGATCATTTTATCATCAGTAGTATTTATCATTGGCAGCTGATAGGGAAGGTTGGCATGATCTCATCCACGTCAAAGCTGCACACTGTGCACCAACTGATACGCAGAGCTAGAGAGAGAGAGAGTATTTCACTTACCATTGCAGTATACTCTTTATCGGCAGCATTGCGTATCTACGTGACCATGGAATCCAATGGGTCTGAGCAGACAGTGCAGTGCCTGGACCTTCTCCCCGACGCCACCTCGGCCGTCATCAAGCATCTCCAGGAGGCCGAGACCTACGCCGTGCACCTGGTCACCGTCACTGAGGAGTTCTTTGACTCCTCCGACGCCTCGGGCCAGGCGACGCTTCCCAAGGACTGGACTCAGGTGCCGCGGGACTGCGCCTGGCTCCCGTGCATCAGCGTGGCGGCAACGACGGTCGGCGTCACGCCCCCGTCCAACCTGGGCTTCAGCTTCGACGGAGAGGACGCGGCGACACTGACCTGGGAGGCACCGGCCTGCGAGCCGGAGGCGGTCAAGAAGTACGAGGTGCAGTGGGCCGAGGCCAAGGACGACAACGTCGGCGCGGAGAGCGACGCCCACCAGGCCCTGGAGGTGTGCGGCGGGACTACGTCCTGCCAGATCTCCGGCCTGGCCGGGGGGAAGACCTACGGCGCAACTGTGGTGGCCGTCGTGGCCAGGCCCACGGGAGCACCCACCAAGCCCCGCGCCAAGAAGAAGAGCAAGGGCAAGGGCAAGGGCCGGGCCCAGGCCAAGGAGACCCTGACCAGGCTGGCATCGGAGCCGCTCACGCTGCGCATCCCGGCCCCCTGCGAAGAGCCGACCATCATTCTGGCTGGGTTCGGACCGTCCTGGCTGGATCTGTACTGGGAGAAACTGGGCTTGGTGACCCTGCAGAAAAACAGAGGTGAAAACCAGTCATTTTGTGAATGGTGCCGGTGATGGAATGTTTCGTGCCACCCAGCTCTTTGGTGCTATTCATAGAGCCGTCGAGGCATTCAGAATTTGTGCAAGCATGAGATGTAGTCAGGTGGAGATCCATTCTCTATATCACCATCATTATGAAGATTGTTATTCCCTTCCCGATCCTCCTCATCCTCCTCATCCTCCTCATCTTCCCCATCCTCCTCATTCACCCCATCCTCCTCCTCCTCCCCCTCCTCATCATCCTCCTCATCCTCATCCTCATCCTCATCCTCATCCTCATCCTCATCCTCATTCTCATCTTCATCTTCATCCTCATCCTTATCCTCATCCTCATCCTCATCCTCATCCTCATCCTCATCCTCATTCTCATCTTCATCTTCATCCTTATCCTCATCCTCATCCTCATCCTCATCCTCATCCTCATTCTCATCTTCATCTTCATCCTTATCCTCATCCTCATCCTCATCCTCATCCTCATCCTCATTCTCATCTTCATCTTCATCCTTATCCTCATCCTCATCCTCATCCTCATCCTCATCCTCATCCTCATCTTCATCTTCATCTTCATCCTTATCCTCATCCTCATCCTCATCCTCATCATTTTCATCCTCATCCTCCTCATCCTCATCATCTTCCTTCCTCTCCTAGTCCTGCTCATCCTCATTCTCCCCATCCTCCTCATCCTCTCCATCCTCCTCCTCATCTTCCTTCCCCTCCTGGTCCTGGTCGTCCTCACTCTCCCCATCCTCCCCCGTCATCATTACTGCATGGTCTTAACATCCACCCCTCCCCCCTCCCACCCCCATCCTCCAGACGACGGCAACTGCTCCAGCCTCCTGCGACGCATGCTGGTGGGCTACAAGCTGATGGTGAACGGCGACACCTACGCATGCCTCAAGCACAGCACTCAGCACTACACGGTGCAGTGCAGCCCGGGCCAGACCCAGCACATCTGCCTGGAGGCTGTCACCACCACGGACAGGGCCGTCGGCCGCAAGCTGAGGAAAGGGCACAACCAACAGGGGCAGGATTTGGCCGAGCTGGAGTCACAGTGTGACAAGGCCTGCTCCAACACCCTCAGCATCACCTTGCCCAAACAACAATCAGGTATTGTCACTGATACTCATTCTCATACTCATTTTCATTCTCTCTCCCTCCCCCCTCTCTCTCTCTCTCCCTCACCCCTCCCTCTTTCTCTTTCTCTCTCCCTCTCTCTCTCTCTTTCTTATGTGACAGGTAGAAATGTAGCCAACAAGGATGGTGTACATTCAACTGACTGTGGTTCATTTAATGGTGCCGCATAGCTAAAAAAAAAAAAAAAAACCTAGCCTAGAGGAAATTGAAGTGTCATGAGGTGCGTGTACAGTAGTTGAAACTTGCTGGTCGATGAACTTGGTACCGTAGTGGACTCTGGTTGTGTGCTGAATGCATGACCTAATGGCTGTGTGCTACTACTAAGCAGGATACACTGGCTAAGCGAGGGCGCTATACAAGGGCAATATGCAAATGAGCTGTCACACTTTATCTCTCCCTTTCTTTTCCTCTCTCTTTCTCTCTTTCTCTCTCTCCCTCTTCCCCTCTCTCCCCCTCTCTCTCTTTATACTGAAAGGGTTTAAAGAAATTTGATATTATTTTTGCTTTAAATTTTTCTCAAAATTCTTTTTATTGTAGGAAGCATCACACAGCTGACTGCGAAATATTGTCCATCAAATGAAAGCCAAAGCAGAGAAACTGGGGAAAATAAGTAAGTAAATTTCTTCCCTGACAGTAAAATAGGGTTAGGCCCTATATCGAAAAAGGTCTCCCCCTCTTGAGCACTTTTATAGTGCCCCTTCAAACTTACCTTGGCCCTTTGTGTCATCCATTGTCTGTAACAGAGGATATAATTCTCAAAAAAAAAATAGAAGGTCTGACATTTCAAAAATCAGGACCTTTTGAAAAAGGTCCTGATATCCGCCAGTTAATGGTTAAATACTATTGACTGCCCCCCCCCCATCACCCCAGCAAAGACTAGTTGACTATTTTGGAAGGCCACCATCTAAGGGCTGGGTAGCTCAGATGGTAAGAGTGCTGACATGCAAAACCAGAGGTCTCGGGTCCAAGTCCCAGTCCAGTTAGTTTTCTTTGTTGTTTTTTTCAAAATTGTTCAAAAGTTCTGAGACAGTTTTGTTTTCTTTTTTCATCATGACCTTTATTATCTTTTCAGGTTTTCATATTTCAGTTAATTACATTTTGTTTGATCTACTATTGAACAGTGAAATTCATTACACCGATATTATCTCCTTTATGCTATGACTAAGACAAGGTTTCACAGTCTGAATATTGTATGATGACAACGTACTTAAAATTGAGATGACATTCCATTCAGTTTGCAACATTTTTTTTTTTTCATTTTTTTTTTCTTCAGTGATCTTCAGGGTGACATACGGCTGGCGTGGGCACTTCAGGATTGCGGCACAGCCGAGGAGCAGGGCATTGTGGGATACAACATCACGTGGTCCAACGACGTGCAGAACGAGGATCGAGAGGCTACCGTCCCGCACACCGCAGACACATACGACATCCCCATCTACCAGAGCAGGTAAGACCGGACAACGTCTCATGTGGATATCGTGCTTTGTGCTGAGGAGATTTCAGTTGAAGCTTTGCAAGTTTCATTGATCTCTACAAAGTTCATTGTATTGATAAATCCCAATATATCTGTGAGTTAAAATAAATGCACTTGGGTATGAGACAGTACTGGCACTGCAAGATTAAAGTGTATTTTCTGCAAATTTATAGTATACTTTCTTAAGGATTAATAGTATACTTACTGCAGGATTATAGTATACTTTCTGCAGGATTATAGTATACTTTCTGCAGGATTATAGTATACTTTCTGCAGGATTATAGTATACTTTCTGCAGGATTGTAGTATACTTTCTGCAGGATTATAGTATACTTTCTGCAGGATTATAGTATACTTTCTGCAGAATTGTAGTATACTTTCTGCAGGATTATAGCATACTTTCTGCAGAATTGTAGTATACTTTCTGCAGGATTGTAGTATACTTTCTGCAAAATTGTAGTATACTTTCTGCAGGATTGTAGTATACTTTCTGCTGAATTGTAGTATACTTTCTGCAGGATTATAGCATACTTCCTGCAGTATTGTATACTTTCTGTAGGATTATAGTAACTACTTTCTGCAGGATTATAGTATACTTTCTGCAGGATTATAGTATACTTTCTGCAGGATTGTAGTATACTTTCTGCAGAATTATAGTATACTTTCTGCAGAATTATAGTATACATGTATTTTCTGCAGAATTGTTGTATACTTTCTGCAGGATTATAGTATACTTTTTACAGGATTATAGTATACTTTCTGCCGGATTGTAGTATACTTTCTGCAGAATTATAGTATACTTTTTTTCAGGATTGTAGTATACTTTCTGTAGCATTATAGGATAATTTCTGTATGATTATAGTATGCTTTCTGAAGAATTATTTAATTCTTTCTGCGGGGTTTAGTATTCTTTCTGCATGATTATATAATACTTTCTGCAGGATTAATAGTATACTTTTTGCTGGATTAGGCTGTAGTATACTTTCTGCAAGATTATAGTATACTTTCTGCATGATTATAGTATACTTTCTTCATGATTATAGAATACTTTCTGCATAATCATAGAATATTTCCTGCGGGATTATAGAATACTTTTTGCAGAAGTATAATTTTCTTGTCTCTACCATCTCAAGGTGCACGTACAAGGTGAACCTTCATGCCAGCCAGCAGGATGACATGTGGGAGGGAGAGCCACTGCCCAGCGTCCAGTGCATTGTGCCTGGGCCACCAGACCCGCCTGCCCTCTGCTGCACCTCAGTCACGCCCGAGGAGTTCATTCTTGAGTGGGCAGAGCCCAAGCTGTACGGAGGCATGGCCGTCCGTGGATTCCAGGCAAGATATTTTAAATTCCAGTTAGAACACTGGATTGCCGTTACTGATGAATAATAACTACTTCAAGGAGAACGCTTGAAGACTACACATTTGGGAAGAATGCGTATACATGCTTAATATGTAGCAACAAGTACTTCATCTGATGCAAAGAAGTGGACCTCTTCTCCTTCTTGCATATGAGGCAAGCAGCAATTAGAGGTGCTGCTGTCTCAAGTTGTTCGCCTGGGCTCGATCAGAAGAGCGAGACCAGGTACCGGGGCCCACCAACTAGCTGGGTTGACAACATGGGCCCCAAAGAAGGGGAGTACCTGAGTACAAGTTTTATCAAGATGGGACCAGTACACAGGAACAAAGGGAGCCATTGATTGAGTCCATTGATTGGCCATTTGGTACGTCATTTGAGAGTGGCTGTTGTCACAGAAACAGTTTGGAAGGGAGACTGTTGAACAAAGGATCATTGAATACCTCTACTGTATTGAGCAAGGACTTAATAATAGAGACCATGGGTTTCTGACCTACTCCTAGATTTAATACTCCAGCCGCCTTTTGTTCCCGTTTCTTTATCCCAGTAGAGCACTCTTATATTACAGGAGCGGTCATGGCTCCAGTCAAATTTTCTTTGCAATTTTCACAAATTATTTAAAATTCTACAGTCAGTTTTTCATTCCATTCTTTGTTTTTTATTCTTAAAAAAAAAAAATCATACAAAGTTTCCTTGAAAAAAAATCCCCTACCACTCGACAATTGAGGTTTTAGTTATTGACAGAGATTTGAAATTTGCTATTGGTTTTAGGTTTACATGAATGACAAGAAGATTGGTCAAGAACTCGGTGCATCTCACTACAAGGCTGCCATTCCTTGCCGCCCAAACAGGTAAAGGTCACCGGCCCCAATTGGTTTGCTTTCATAGATAGCTGTAATTATATATACAGCTGTGCTAGCCTGCAAGAAGCAGACAAATTGTGGGTGGTAGCACTTCATCAGACTTGGGAATCGTTTACATTTGTGAGGCACAAATGGAAATATTTCCCAATCTCATTGCCATAAACAGCAACCAAGGGTCTTAGGTGTGTGCTGCTATGTATGCTGGCTGATAGTGTGCTGCTATGTATGATGACTGATACATGAAGCTGTGCTGCTACATGTATGTATGATGACTGATACATGAAGCTGTGCTGCTATGTATGATGACTGATGTGTGTTGCTACATGAATGTATGATGACTGCTAAATGTAGCTGTGCTGCTATGTATGATGACTGATGTGTGTTGCTTCATGTATGTATGATGACTGCTAGATGTAGCTGTGCTGCTATGTATGATGACTGATACATGAAGCTGTGCTGCTATGTATGATGACTGATGTGTGTTGCTACAAGTATGTATAATGACTGCTGGATGTAGCTGTGCTGCTATGTATGAGGACCGATAGCCGTGCTATGCAAGATGACTGATAGCTGTATGCTGCTATGTATGACGAAGTCCAACCTTTTGCCCCACTCCCATCCCCTACTGCTCTCCTCCTAGGACCTATCGCATGAGCATCGTGGCCCTGAGTGCTGACCCAAAGCACAGGGACTCGGAGCCGTCGGAGGAGGCCACCATCACCTGCTGGTCAGAGGGTACGGCATCGCAGGCGGCAGCGAAGCAGGGCACCGGCGGGGCGCTGCCAGCGAGGTACACAGGCCAGGGGGACGCCAATGGCCTGGGACCGGCCGGACCGGAGGACATCGCCATCGGCGTGGCCGACCTCTCGGAGACGGTGATCGGGCTGGAGTGGAAACTGCCTCTCATTGGACGTACGTCTGGGTTTGCCACTGTCACTGTTCTCCATTCTTCATTTCATTACACTATGGACATCTAAACCGTGAAAGAGGGGTGAAAATGTCATTTCGCTGTGAAACTAAAAAGTCACTGTGATTTCACGGTGCATTTTACAGTGAATTCACCGTGAAAATAATCGCCTCTCTGACCTGATAAGGACATCTTCGGGTCACTAAAGAGACCGTGAAAAAAATGTGAATATCTAGGGTGGCAAGTTCCAGCCTTGAGGGATGGCTAATTCATTTACTAGTAGGGACCACCAGCAGCCATAGAGGTACTGTATGGTGTCCTTGTAACTGTCACTCCCAGATACTTCTAAACTGCCTCTAACCATTTACCACCGGGAATGTGGCCTTGGAGACCACTGGTGAAAACACCGTGAAAATAACTCCGCTAACGAAATGCCATGAAATAGGGGTGAAAACACGGTGAATTTTCTTCTCACGGCTAATGGACATTTTCAGCCCATTTTCACGGTTTAGATGTTCATAGTGTTATCTCCTATATTTGCTATTGCATTCTGTCCACTACTTCATCTCAGTCTGATCATCAGAATGGACATTTTACGGTGAGACCATGTATTGAAGTCACCTCTTTTCAGATTGAGTGCGGCTCTGAAAAGAGCCGGTAACTCCAGCCCGCTCTTTTCAGAGCCACACTCCATCTCAAAGGAGATGACCTAATACCGATACATGGTGTCACCGCAAACTTTTCACTTTGTACTTCCACCATGCAAACCTTCAAATCTTATCTCATCAACAGATCAATCCATCCATCCATCCTTGTTCCTCCATGTGTCCGTTTTTGTTGTTGTTGTATATAATGCTGTGCATTTGTAAACAATTGCCCACCAAAGCAGCATTGTGCCAAACACTGGGCCAATCACCTGGTTCACTGCCACTCAAAGCAGAGACACAAAATCCACATATGAAGATGGTTGAATGCAAGGACTGCTGATTATCCTTCATTCTCCATTGCACTGGAGCAGTGCAGTAGAGGTACCCGCAATACATGACCTAGTCTTTGAGAAAAGTCCCGCTTGGATCAAACCGTCAGGCCCTCAGATTTGCATTTTGGTCATTGAAATCAGTGAGCAACCTGCCACATTTTTTTGTATTGCCTTGCTTTCTCAAAATGTTGCAGTGGGTAGTAAAAGTAACACCAATTACTAACACCATGCATGCTTTCTGATAATCCCTCTTTTGCATTCACTCCCCCACATCTCTCTCTTTGATCTTTCCCCCTCTTCTCACTAATCCCTACCCTACTCCTTGCCCTTCCCTTTGATCTCACCCTACCATCTTTCTTCTTTGTCTTTTGTTTCTCATCCGTGTCCTATTCACTCTCTTCCCCCTTGCTTCGTGTACATGTTTCTGTTTTGTCCTTGTCACTCTGCCTTTGAGAAAGGTCCTGCTAGGATCGAAATGAGATGAGGATTGAATTGAGATTTGCATTTTGGTAACTTTTCAGTTAGCAGTTTGCAACATTTTTGTATATCACTCCCGATATCATTTGAAATAGATAAGACTTTGAGAAAGGTCCTTCTAGGATCGAAACGTCAGGCCCACTAAATTTTAGATTTACTTTTTGGTAATTTTAGTCAGTAAGCAGTTTGCAACATTTTTGTATATCATAGATAAGACTTGCATAGATAAGGTTTGCATGGTGGAAATACTAAGTGGAAGGTTTGCGGTGACACTATGTAGGTCTTCTCTTTCCAAGGAGTATGGTTCTGAAAAGAGTTATACCAGCTCTTTTCAGAGCCGTACTCCTTCTCGAAAGAGAAGTGCTACATAGTTTCACCGCAAACTTTCCATTTCATTTGAATTGCAACTTGGATGGTGTGGTTACTGGCGTTGTTTTCTTTCAGTTGAGAGTCGAGAGCTGGTGGATCGCATTAAAGTGTCGTGGAGCAGCGTGACCAAACCAAAGGTTAGGAAACGCTGCCCTCTCTCCCTCAGTATACCCGGTTCTTCGTGCTCTCCCACTCTATTTGTGCCTCAGTGAATTTGTAAACAAGACAATTCTCAGAAGTTCTTTCTCCTTAGTTGCCGGTTTCTTACAAAATCATTGGCAATTAAGGGGGAAGGCAGTTGGTTAGAAAACACATGCTCAAAAAAATCAGGCATTCATAAAGTGCTTTTTTACTAAGGTTATAAAGTGCTAACAATAAAAAACTACATATATAGCATAAAATAAACGATATTCAGTTACAAATTTATAAGTTCAATAAATCAGTAGATGGCATATCTGCCAAGGTTTTTTTTTATCTAGATAATGAATTTTTGTTAATCAGTCTAGAAGGGAGTGCATTTCAATGTGAAGGGCCTGTGTATGAAAAGTGTGTTGGTCTGTGCATGTCTTTGGTTGATCAAAAGTTATCCAGGATGTTGAGTGTAAGTTACAGGAAGCTTGGAAAGGGTGTAAGAGATCGGATAAATCATGGAGCTATAGCTCCATGGATAAAATAGTGTGGACTTTTAATTTTCCTTCTTTTTTTTTTCCAACAGGAGTTGGAGGCCTCCCTGAAGTCCACGGCCACCCAGTACACCATCAAGGGCTGTGCGGCAGGCACTAACCACTTTGTGGTGGTGACCGCCGTGGATGCTGGGGATGATGTCCTGCACCGGTCTAGGCAGCTGACCGTCCAGACCACGGCTTCGCTGGGCACCCCTCACCTGAGGATACGGTGAGATGCTTCTCAGATAGCTCCTCATATGAACATCTAAACCGTGAAAAAGGGGTGAAAATGTAATTTCGCCGTGAAACTAAAAAGTCACTGTGATTTCAAGGTGCATTTTACAGTGAATTCCACGTGAAAATAATCGCCTCTCTGACCTGATAAGGCCATCTTCAGGTCATTAGAAAAAAGCGTGAATATCTGGGGTGGCAAGCTCCAGCCTTGAAGGATGGCTAATTCAATTACCAGTAGGGGCCACCAGCCCCCATAGAGGTACTGTATGGTGTCCTTGTAACTGTCACTCCCAGATACTTCTAAATTGCCTGTAGCCATTTACCACCAGGAATGTGGCCTTGGAGACCACTGGTGAAAACACCTTGAAAATGACTTGGCTAACTGTGTGCCATGAAATAGGGGTGAAAACACGGTGAATTTTTTTTTCACGGCTAAATGACATTTTCAGCCTATTTTCACGGTTTAGATGTTCATAGTGAGAGTCTCCAGAAAACACATTTGCATGTAAAGTGGATGGCTCAATTATGTGCAGTGCACACTGAACAAGCACGCAATACCACAAGCCCATCATGCTGATACCTGCATAGATTTGCAACTTGCACGATGAAGAACAAAAGAGCTGGTACACTCTTAGAATAAATATTATTTATTCAGCCATCACAAGCACAGAACACAAAGCAGACAACACTTCCAGGTGGGTTTGGAACAGATAAAGCAAAGTAATTACTGTGACACCTCAGAAAATGTGACACGACTAAGGCTGTTGTTGACAAGGCTTTTGTCAACATTGTTGTCGACAAAGAAATATCCCGACATGTCGACAAGGTTTTTCGGTTGTCGACAAAAACAATAAAATACATTAGCCTATCTCATAATGGCCACCTCTAAAAAAAAAAAAAAGGGAATAAAAAGGGAACCAAAAATCATAAAATTGGGCGTTGAGCATTTCATTTTTGCTTATCCACGCCACAAAATAACAGTTACTAAATATGCTGGAATGGATCGCGACGCGACCAAAGAAAATCGTTCACCGAACGCCTTTTGTCATTACGATGTACAGTGTAAAATACTGTATAGTGCACGTTTCTATGGCCAGTCGTCAGCAGTACAGTAGCTGGTATACGTTGCTGCATCGCATGCATTTAATACACGTGCGTACGGGATACCAGTGCAATGCAGAGATCGGGAAAGTTCGTGGACGTCCGAGGGAAGGATTGAGAAATGAGATCGCACATGCGTTGTGGTCGGTACCTAGCTGAAAGTAGCCGCATATTTGTGCCCAAAATCCCGGCAGCCGCGTATTTTATTTCGTTGAAAAACGGACCGGAAGTACATTATGTAACAAGGTAAAAAAGGTCTCCTTTTCCGCATACGTTCTAGGTTTGTCTGAATGTATGGCTGAATACGCGGCCTCCGTTTTAATTTTGGGCCCAATGTGCGGCTGGTTTTTTGGGTCCAATACGCGGCTACCTTGTGAAATACACTGCCTTTGAGTAAATTCCTGGTAGGATCGAAACGTCAGTCCCCTTTTACTTTTCGGACCTTTTCCCTTTGAGAAAACTCTCGGTTGTGTTTGGATGATGGTCCTGCAGGTCGTGCACCCACAGCGGCTGCATCCTGGAGTGGGACAAGCCCACGGAGTTTGGCAACTCCCGCCTGACGGGCTACCAGCTGCGCCTGAACGGCAAGGAGCATGACAAGCTGCCAGCCGGTGCCACCACCTACCTCTTCACCTCGGGCAAAATGTGCAAGGAGTACAACTTCACAATGCAGGTCAGATCCACGAGGACCACAGCAGTTCCTCAGTGCACTATGATATTGCTTTCGCACTGCATCCCATCGCTTGTTACTTTTTATTTTCTTATTTTTTTTTTATTATGAATATCGCCCAACACAAGGCCCCAAAAGGCCACTCAAGTTGGAGGCTAAAGAAAGTAATAAGGAAAAGAATCAGGAGCATAATAGATCAGGAGGAAGAAAGATCAGCGTTTATGTTCCGTTTGAATTCAGTCAAACAAACCAAGGAAAAACTGACTGGGAACTTGGGAACAATTTGAAAAATTGGCAAAGAAAACTTTGACTGGACCGGGACTTGAACCCGAGACCCCTGGACTAACGTACCAGTGCTCTTCCATCTGAGCTATCCAGCCTTTAATTAGCTGGTGGCCTTCCCATATAGTCAACTAGTCTTTGCCGGGGTGGGGGTGCCAGTCTGAAGCAATTCAACCTTTAACTGCCATATATCTCCAGGGATCACACCCCCGCTTTCATTCAGATGCAAACAACCGATTGTTGCAGGCCACCATCTAAGGGCTGGATAGCTCAGATGGAAGAGCACTGGTACGTTAGTCCAGAGATCTCGGGTTCAAGTCCCGGTGCAGTCAAAGTTTTCTGTGCCAATTTTTTTCAAATGAATTCAGACAAGTTATAAGAAAGGAGGGAAGCAGGTTGCAGGTAGAAGGAATGTTTGAAAGAAAAGAGAGAAAAAAGAGATTGTTATTGATGATGTTTGTTTGTAAACGGAGATCTGATGATGCTAATCATTTGTCCTGCAGGCATTGTGTAACATCCCACATCTTAACAGTCAGTGCTCGCAGCCAGCCATCGTCAACTGGCCTGGGGTTGTGCCTCCCATCCCGGAAAGGACAGCCACCACCAAGCTCAATGCCATCAAGGTCTCTTGGCCGGAGCCCAAGGTCACGGGAGGGGCCACAGTTGAATGTTTCAGGGTCAGTTTTATTTCTTTTTGTAACCTAAGCCACATCCAAAGCCAACCATAGCCAACCATAGCCAACCATAGCCAACCATAGCCAACCATAGCATCCATAGCCAACCATAGCCAACCATAGCCAACCATAGCATCCATAGCTGCAGCCATAGTCATAGCCATAGCAGTAATCTTAGCTACAGCCATAGCCTCCTCCATTGCCTGAGTCACATCCTCTGCCCAAGTCATACCCACAATAGCTCTTATCACAGCAGTAGAAAAACCACCAAAAAACAACATGCCAATGGCCCCAATTTCCTCCAATGTCCCCCCCCCCTTATCCACTGATCTGCAGGTGATGTGCATGGAGGAGACGGGCCCCAAGGCCACGCCCGTCCAGCGCCGCCAGCCGCCCAAGACTGTGGGCCCCCTGCCGCCTGAGCAGCGCTCGGCCGAGTTTGCGCAGCTCTCGCCCCGGGCGGCCTACACCGTGCTGCTGGAGACGCAGCTCAGCGGGGTCAGCAAGGCCGTGCGCTCCCGCCCCATGGGCATGCAGTACGTGGCCCGCCGGCCCGTCTCGCCCAGCGTCCGGCTCCGAGTCCGCGGCCTGGAGGAGAGGCAGGCCCTGGAGTCGGAGGCTTGCCAGCTGATCAACACCAGGCACAGGTGAGTCCAAAAGGAAGGGAATGCAAGATGCAAGTTATACCGTGTTTAGCTAGCCTAGGACGAACTTCCCAACATGAAAGTCCCTTTTTTTTCTTTCAAAGCTGTGTTCAGCTAGAGATTTGATATCACCATCACCATCTTGGAGGTGAAATGATGATGAAACAGTGGAGAGAGACCACTTCTTTGGCTACCATCTTTCAACCTCCAAATGAGGCCACTGAAATCACACCATGTCCATGAGGTTTTTGAGTTGCCAAATGTGAATTCTTTAGGGCTTCTCCAGAGTCGACTTGCCTGCTTTAAGATAATCCTTGTCCTCGAAAATTGGCCACTGGTTGAGTCTCAGGCCCAGTGAAGGTGCTGCTGCTGTCCTTTCACATCAAGTTGAGCTCGACCCCTGGCCTCATTAAATGCTATGGCATGCCCCCCTCCTCTAGTCCACCCACAGCTGGCCTATCAGGAGCCGTTATATTTCCTATCAGTTAATAGTGGTGCCAACTTCCACAAGTTTTTAACATTTCCACAAGACCCTTGAAACGGCAGTGCAAAGTCCAGACTGGTGGTATAAAATATCCTCAAGCTGTTATCTTAAGGGCCGTTCCCACTACGAAAATAATCGTGATTTGAATCGCGATTCAAAAACTTTTTTCTTTTTTTTCGTGTCCACACAGGCCAAATAATGGCGTCGCAAATAAACGCGAGCTGATTGCGGTTAGCATGTGGTCGCGCTGTGCAAGCGGGAATGGCGGGACTCGCTGATGAACGTAAACAAACCCTGTGCTGCACTTCCTGGCAGTAAGCTACTGGCAGGAAATGCCATGCTTGCGCAATGCATCATGGGCTTAAAAAAAAAAACGGTGCAATTTGAACGGAGCATTCCCACACACATCGTGTTATTTAAAAAAGTCTCACTCTTAGTGGAGTCCGAATCGCGATTCAAATCCTTTTTCGCTCACAATCCCCTCAGATTGCTTCAGGAGTTGATCAGCTTCCGGCAAAGCTTGGCCAGTCTCCCACCGAGCCAGATGGAGTCAGAGGACCACGAGGCAGAGGTAAAAAACAGACTTGATTCTCCATCCCTGCTCAAATGCGGGAGGGTCATCTGAACTTTAATATTGTTTGATCTTTATTTCACAGTTGTGCAGATATAATCACCTAATTTAAGAGTGTGCACAGCGGGCCATTCAGTGAACCACAGCGCCTGCATTCAGCTGACTGATACCATGGACTGTGTGGATGCAATGACCCCATTCAGAGTGCACACAGTAGGGCATTCAGTGAACCGCAGTGCCTGCATTCAGCTGACTGATACCAGGGACTGTGTGGATACAATGACCCTATTCAGAGTGCACACAGTGGGCCTTCCAATGAACCACAGTGCCTGTATTCAGCTGACTGATACCAGGAACTGTGTGGATGCAATGACCCTATTCAGAGTGCACACAGTGGGTCATTCAGTGAACCAAAGTGGCTTCATTCAACTGACTGATACCAGGGACTGTACGAATACCATGACTCTATTCCGTCTGCCTCAGCTGACATTCTTTTCTTTTGTACATTAACTTTGCTTTTGAAGATCAGCGACGCTCTGTCAGCACTTGGTGAAATGGAAGAACAGCTGTTTCAGGTCTTGGAGACGCTGATCCCATACACAGGTGAGACAATAGAAACTCTGGCTCACTGAGTGATCCTGACTATTGTTAACTCCAAGCTTGACTCACACACACTGTCAAAATCCAACTTCCCGCAGAGGTCAGTCTCATTTCCTTAGCACTGGTTCACGCAACATTGATAGGAGCTCAATTGTTCAACTGGATGTGAACTTTTGAAGAAAAAAAATTGGACCAGGACTTGAACCCGAGACCTCTGGTTTTGCGTACTTGTACTCAGACCATCTGAGCAGTATGTGGTTGAATGGTCTCTGGATTAACGTACCAGGGCTTTTTCATCTGAGCCCTTATGGTGGCCTTCCCAAATAGTCAACTAGTCTTTGCTGGGGTGGGGGTGCCAATCAGAAATGATTCAACCACATTCAACCAACTGAGAATGTACTTCAGTAGGCAGTTGGGCAAAGCACTGAGCATAGTGTTGAATGGTAGAAAACCCGTGTTGTGCATTCTCCTCGACTTGCATGTGTGGATGTATTTGCCTGCAGGCACGATGGAGGTAGACATCGACTGGGAGGCTGTCCCGGCCAACAAAGACGTGCAGCTGGCCGGCTACAAGGTGCTGGTCAACGGCAAGCAGCACGGCTTCTTGCTGCACTCACACATTGACCACATCTGCCTCCAGGTATGTGAGGTCTAAAGCCGTGTTCGCACTGGATTTTTTTTTTTACCGAGACAGTGGGTAATTACATTCCAATGGGTAAATCTTACCGGCGTCCGCACTTAGATTATCAATATAGGTAGATAAATGTAATGATGGGTAAATCTTAACAGACTGACTAAATACAAATCCATGAGATGTTGTGTCCACACTGGACTTACAACTCGGTTGAACTGACCTGGTCAATTTATCCTGGCAGAAGTCAGTCGGTTAACTTACCCATTCGAGCCGGGTAAGTTACTTTGGAGGAAAACTTCCAGGGCCGTCCACACTGGACTTAAAATTACCCATTCGCTCGGTTAGTTTCCCCCAAAAAGTCCAGTGCGGACAGGGCTTAACTCAAATCCAATGGGCTGCCATAATCGCCATTGATGAAGGACTCATCAGACTCTTGCCTCTTCAGCCACCGACGCTTGCACTGTTAAATGTTTCATATCTGTGTGTGGATCCTCAAAGATAGCTGTGCTAGTCTAACTAATTATTACAACCGAAGGATAGCACTTATAGACTAATCAGTTGGGAAGAGTGCATACAGTTTTGTAGCAACAACTACTTTATCATTTTTTTAAACAAATTTTACAAATATGGGACCATTTTACATTGTGATTCCGCTGTGCAAGACTTCCGCTCATTTCTCAATTCTGACGTAGCTCTTTCATCCCTTGTGTTCATTCTGTCTCCCCCGTTACAGCTGAGTGCTTATGACGGCCTGCATAAGATCAGCGTGGTGGCCGTGACTGAGCATGCGGTCGGCGACAGCGATCCGTCCGACGTGATAGCAGTGGATGCCAGCCCCTTCCTGCCCTTCACCTGCTACTGCCTGCACTCCGTGCACCAGAGGGACATCAGGTATTGAGGCAGATCACTAAGAACTCGATTGGGGACTCTGAGAACTTTCAATCAGGGTTTACCCTGCTCGACGTGAAAAGCACTGCATGCTCAGTGCTTTGCCCGATGCCAGATGAAAAAAAAATTCAGGCAGCATGGGCGGGATTCGCACCCGCGACTCCTGCTTTCTAGTGTAGACGTCTTAACTACTTGACCATCAAGCTGGTCGAGGTCGTGTGGCGGATTCGAATAATGTATAGCAGCGGATACCAAGTTGCACCATAGATATAACATGATGTTTGCATTGAGGACTCTGAGAACGTTCAGTTGTAGCCCTCACCAACCCTCTTGGTCATCGCCAATGCCACAAACCCTTGCTAGAAAGACCCAAATGGACAGACAAGAGAAATGCCCTAAGCCTTTCTCATTTTGCTCTCAGAGATATCCAGTTTCTTCCTCTAAGCCCTCGAGAAATATGGCTTCTTCCTCTTTGCCCTCGAGAAATATGACTCCTTTTTCTATGCCTTAGAGAAATATTGCTTCTTCCTCTATGCCCTTAAAAAAATAGGGTTTATTCCTGCATGCCTTAGAGAAATATGACTCCTTTTTCTATGCCTCATAGAAATATGGCTTCTTCCTTTATGTCTTAGAGAAATATGGCTCCTTCCTGTATGCCCTTACAGAAATAATATAATTTTTTTCCCTGTATGCCATAGTGAAAAATGGCTCCTTCCTCTATGCCTTAGAGAAATAAAGGCCCCTTCCTCTATGCCCTAGATAATTATGGCTTCTTCCTCTGCTCTAGATAAATATGGCTCCTTCCTCTATACCTTAGAGAAATAAAGACCCCTTCCTCTATGCCCTGAATAATTATGGCTTCTTCCTCTATGCCTTACGTAAATGGCTTCTTCCTCTATGCCTTGCTTCTTTCTGTATGCTGTAAGAGATATGTGGCTTCTTCCCCTGCTCTAAATAAATATGGCTTCTTCCTCTATGCCTTACATAAATATGGCTTCTTCCTCTATGCCTTGCTTCTTTCTCTATGCTGTAAGAGATATATGGCTTCTTCCTCTGCTCTAAATAAATATGGCTCCTTCCTCTATACCTTAGAGAAATAAAGGCCCCTTCCTCTATGCCCTGAATAATTATGGCTTCTTCCTCTATGCCTTACATAAATATGGCTTCTTCCTCTATGCCTTGCTTCTTTCTCTATGCTGTAAGAGATATATGGCTTCTTTTTCAGTGGTCTTAGAACAAAGGCTGCTTCTTTCCTTTCATTCCCTCCCTCCTCCGTCCCTATCTAAGACATCCACAGGAAGGCTCCTGCAGCTACCAGCAGACTCTGGCCCTGGAGCTGACCCCGGATAACTCGGACCTGCTGGCCGGCGTGCACCAGCAGCTGCACAACGGCAGCCGGCGCATCCCGCCGGCCTCCGTCACCGTCATGGACGTCCAGGACAGAGCCCCACACCTCCTGGTCCCCACCAAGCTCACCAACCGATGCCCCACTGTGCTCCTCTTCTGGACTCCCTGGTGAGACTTACCCACCTCTTAATACCTCCCTTGGAATCCGTACGGCCCCTCCGCACCGGGTCACTCCTCACTGTCCAAGACCGCCGCACTTTTGTGTGTGTTTTACTAATGCGCCATTTTCAACTGCATCCCCTTTGTGTGATCACTGAGCTGCTGCAGCCAGCAAGGGCCAATCTCATGGCCTTAAACCCAATTTGAGCACAAAAAGTCATGAGCGATAGGATCACCTTGCCAACCCAAACTTCACTAGTGTTTCATGGAAGTAAAAGAAGAGTGGAGTACAGATCAAAAGCAATTGACATCACACTGCTGTGGGGTTTGTAATCCTGTCTGTGATCCCTGGGGAAGTGAAACCGGCAGGTGAAAAGTAGAATGCTTCTGGTGCCCCCCTCCCACCCACTATTTTGGAAGGCCCTCCACTGGGTCATTAATCCATAGGTCTGGGGTTCAAGTCCTAGTCCAGACAGATTTTCTTGGCCATTTTTCAAATTTTGAAATTGTTCAAATGAGGGGGCATCGGAGCCAATATCTGGGAAAATATCGTCATAGAGAGTGCCGATACATTAAACCGGAGGTCTTGGGTTCGAATCCCAGTGTAGTCAAAATATGTTAAATCAACTTTTAACAAACGATTGTTCTTGACAGGTGCTTGGCGTCTCAGAAGACCATGGATTATTTTGTGGACTATGCCAAGAACAGGGCAAGAAAGGTAGCCAGTAATCTATTTCCTCTTCAAGCAGTTTGGTTTTACCTATAGCCCACCAAAACATTTCCTATCTTATGATCTCCAAATTTCCCAAACATACATTTTCACTTTGGAGTTTTTTTTTAGTGTGATAAACAAATGTTTCCCCAGGGGAATGAGTTGAAGTATACCCATCTAAACCATTGCCAATGACAGAGAAAGGTTTTGCTTTGAGAAAGGTTCTGCATGGTTTGAAACATCAGGCCCTCTTGTGATCTTGTCTCGACTCAAATTTGCGTTGTCCATTAAGAATGAAGGATTTGCTGTTGATTTGCCTACAAGTCATTCGCTGTAACTAAGAAGGGATTAAGCACATTCATAAGACCAGTCTGGACTGTGTACTGTTGTTCAGGTGGCCATGTGGCCATGTTGGAATTTGCCTCCACTCTTGACTGACAGGCAATAATGACTAATACATGTATATAGTCATAGGCCAGCTGTGGGTGGACTGTAGGACAGCTGCCATCGCATTGAATGAGGCGGAGATCAAGTTTAACTCTGACTGAATGGACTAAATGGAGTATATCTGTTGTTTTGCTTTCATCCAAAGCCATTTTTTTCTTCCTCGTCATTGGTCCCACAGTTGATATTCTCAGCCTGCTGCTGCAACAGCTCCGAGGCAGGAAGCAGCGACCACTTACAGACACTGGTCCAACTGCTGGAGGAACGCTGCTGGAGAGACGACGACATCGTCCGACACAGCTGCAGTTGCAGCAGTAACAACGTCGGCCTGATGCCCGGCAGCAGAGCAGGCTCGGCCAGCACTGAGCGGGGTAGGGTACCAGGCAGGGTCCCAGGCAGGGTCCCCCAAACCCCGTGTCGGTCCATGTCATCAGCAAAGTCAATGCAGATATTAGACAATTGCTATTTCGTCGTAGTTTCCTCAGTCATCCAAGTGGCTCCTGACGTTCCCTGTCTCGTCTAGTCTTGCTGGCAGCAGTAAGACTGCCTCAGAGTGAACTGATGCGGCTGGAAAGATACATGCTCTCTTAGCACAGTTTACTCTGCTTACTTTCCTGACATTCCCTGCCATATCTAGTCTCGCTAGAAAAATTTGACTGTATCAGGTTAAAATGATGCAGCTGGAACGATATGTATTATAATTATTATCTTAGTTTCCCCTTCTCATCAGATTGCTACCCACATTCTCTGTCGTATTTAGTCTTGTGAGCGGCATTTAACAGTAACATGTACCGGTAACTACTGTGTCTCATAGATCATGGGTGTTTTGGTTTGTTTGGGTCATAGGGGAAGAAGCAAGAGCAGACAGCGGCAAGGGACAGACGGCAGTCAGTGTGGCCGAGCTGTTTGGCATCCTTGCCACACCCACCATCATCATCCTTCATCCTGAAGGTTTGACTTCTACTTACACTATTGAACATCTAAA
The DNA here is from genome assembly GCA_949987565.1 of Luidia sarsii. NCBI lineage: Eukaryota > Metazoa > Echinodermata > Asteroidea > Paxillosida > Luidiidae > Luidia > Luidia sarsii. The sequence continues at coordinate 24,777,756 of OX465103.1, read as the reverse complement.
CCGTGAAAAAGGGGTGAAAATGTCATTTTGCCGTGAAACTGAATATTCACTGTGATTTCAAGGAGCATTTTACTGTGAATTAACCGTAAAAAAATGCCTCTCTGACCTGATAAGGCTTTTTCCAGGTCACTAAAGAGACTATTAAGAAACCGTGAATATATAGGGTGGCAAGCTGCAGCCTTGAGGGATGGCTTGTGTCCTTGTAACTGTCACTGCCAGATACTTCTGAATTGCCTCTAGCCATTTACCACCAGGAATGTGGCCCTGGAGACCACTGGTCAAAACACAGTGAAAATGCCTTGGTAAACTGTGCCATGAAATAGGGGTGAAAACACTGAATTTTCTTTTCACGGCTAAATGACATTTTCACCCCATTTTCACGGTTTAGGTGTTCATAGTGTTATTGTATAGCTTGTGGCTCTTACACCTCATTCACAGGGTAGAGACACCTTCCGCCCACTTGTCAAAGGGCCAGTGTCACAGAGCAACTCAAATACAAACAAATTGGCTCTGCTTGAAGATTCTCTTGAACAGGGTTGCCAACCGTATTCCCATTACGGTATTCAATGAGGGTTTGCCCGGCTCGACGAGATGAAAACTGAATGCTCAATGCTTTGCTCGCTGCTTGATGAAACAAAATCAGGCAGCTCTGGCGGGATTCGAACCCGCAACTCCCGCTTTCTTTTGCAGATGTCTTAACCACTTGACCACCGAGCTTGTCGAGGTTGTGTGGTGGATTCGAATACAGTATTATATAGCGGCGGGTACCGCTTTGCATCATAGATATAACATGATGTTTGCATCGAGGAGAATGTAAATCAATGAGGGTTTCCCTGCTCGACATGATAGATCATATCATATTCCCGTATGATGTTAGATGCCTTGAGACCATACACTCTTGTTCCCTTGGTGTGACATACAAGCGGGAGGTTAAGCCATGCGTGACCTAAGTTTATCGAAAAGAAGAAAGATAGTCTAAAATTCAGTGGGCCTGACGTTTCGATCCTAGCAGGACCTTTCTCAAAGGTCCTGCTAGGATCGAAACGTCAGGCCCACTAAATTTTAGATTTACTTTTTGGTAATTTTAGTCAGTAAGCAGTTTGCAACATTTTTGTATATCACCAGAAGAAAGATAGCTCGGATGGTAAGAGGCCTGGCTGTGTGAGTCCAAACCTAAGCCAGTTGTAGTGGTTAGTCACATGTTCATCCTTGTACAAGCCAAGAAAACCACAATCCCTATTGAAACCCTGGTGGAGACAGTCCAGAATTGTGATAAACCTCTGTTCAGCATCTTTCCAAATAGTCAACAGTAGGGCCGTTCCCACTACGAAAATAATTGCAATTTGAATCGCGATTAAAAAAGCGGTGGTTTTTTGGTCGTTTCCACACAGGCCAAAAAATCGTCAGCCGATTGCAGTTAGCAGTTGTGGTCAAATGGTGGGTTTGTCCTTGAGGGTGGCCCATGCAGGGAGACATATAGACAAGCACGGCACTTCCTGTCAGTCAGAGCGTGAGCTGTGCATTGTGGGATTATAAAAACCAGTGCGATTCAGTGGAGCGTTCCCACACACACTGCATCACAAATAAACATGATGGATCTTCTTCTTTTTTTGTGCGTTTCTTTCAGGCTACCTTGCCTGGCAAGGATGCCATGCAGCCACCGACAGTGCGTCCTTCACCACCATGATGGATGAAACCATTGAGTCGGTGGCCAAGACCTCCAGGCTGAACTCACCGCACTCCAACTCTCTAAAGCTTGGCTCGCTCACATCAGGTACAACGCCATTCACAAACTGTTTCATTGATTCAGAATTAGATCCTCAGACCACACAGTCCCTGATATCTGTGTGCACTCTGAATAGGGTCATTGCATCCACACAGTCCCTGGTATCAGTCAGCTGAATGCAGGGCACTGTGGTTCACTGAATGGCCCACTGTGTGCACTCTGAATGGGGTCATTGCATCCACACAGTCCCTGGTATCAGTCAGCTGAATGCAGGCACTGTGGTTCACTGAATGGACCACTGTGTGCACTCTGAATGGGGTCATTACATCCACACAGTCCCTGGTATCAGTCAGCTGAATGCAGTCACTGTTGTTCACTGAACAGCCCACTGTGTGCACTTAGAATAGCACAATATCTGCACAGCTGTGACTGGAGGAGGAAATAACCCAAATCAGGGCTCCATAGAAGGTGGTTGAAGGGGAATGAAACCCAGAGAAAAATGTTGGCTTATCTGATTGGGTGTTAAAAACAACCTACAATTAGCTATGTGCTACTCACCTACGAATTTCTTAAAGAGGGAAAAATCATGGAATTCGGTGGTCGAATTCGCGTTCCCGCAAACCGCCATCTTTTCGAATGGCCCGCCAGTCACTGCGGGGGGTATGACATCGCAACGGAAAACTCCCACAAACTCTGGGTTTCATTCCCCTTTAAGGCTGATTCAGTAAAGATTCAGCAGTGCGCTTGAATTAATGCTGTACGATGATTTCTTTGTCCGAAACTTCCTCGTGCACAGTCAGCAGCCTACCTCCTCACCAGGGAGGGGCCTACCAGCGATCGGAGACCAGGGGAGCGCGTCCCCCCTCCACAAACTCCTCGGCCTCCTCCACCTCCTCCCGGTCCAGCCAGTCCGGGGCGGCGGCCAGACGCGGACGCCGTGAGCGCAAGGCCATGATCAGCGTCAACAACCGGCCCTTCTCAGCCAGCAAGGGAGACAGCGTCGCAAAGTCGCGGCCCAAGTCCTCGGTGACCATTTGAGGAAGCAGCTGAATCCCCACTGTAGGGTCTATATAGCGCTTTAGCAAATTAGCACTCAAGCAATAAGCCTCAGCCACACGACTATGCATTTGATTTGAATCAAAGAATGATCATATTATGATACAAAGCGCAATTCATTGCAAGACAAAACGAAACAAAATATGTTGGAAATTGCAGGACAAAGAAAATGAGCAAAAAGCAATATTATGATATCGATCAAACAGGTGAGTTTTTAAAGCTCTTAAAATACCTGGATACCTCAGTCTTGTAATTCTGCCTTTGAGAAGGGTCCAGCTGGGATGGAACTCTCATTCCCTTTAAAATTGTTGAGATTTCAAAATGGTTGAGATTTCAAAATGGTTGAGATTTCAAAATGGTTGAGATTTCAAAATGGTTGAGATTTCAAAATTGTTGAGATTTCAAATTTTTTGAGATTTCAAATTTTTTGAGATTTCAAAATTGTTGAGATTTCAAAATTGTTGAGATTTCAAATTTTTTGAGATTTCAAAATTGTTGAGATTTCAAAATTGTTGAGATTTCAAAATTGTTGAGATTTCAAAATTGTTGAGATTTCAAAATTGTTGAGATTTCAAAATTGTTGAGATTTCAAAATTGTTGAGATTTCAAAATTGTTGAGATTTCAATTTTTTTGAGATTTCAAAATTGTTGAGATTTCAAAATTGTTGAGATTTCAACATTTTTGAGATTTCAAACTTGTTGAGATTTCAAAATTGTTAAGATTTCAAACTTTTTGAGATTTCAAATTTTTTGAGATTTCAAAATTGTTGAGATTTCAAAATTGTTGAGATTTCAAAATTGTTGAGATTTCAAAATTGTTGAGATTTCAAAATTGTTGAGATTTCAAAATTGTTAAGATTTCAAAATTGTTAAGATTTCAAAATTGTTAAGATTTCAAAATTGTTGAGATTTCAAAATTGTTGAGATTTCAAAATTGTTGAGATTTCAAAATTGTTGAGATTTCAAAATTGTTAAGATTTCAAATTTTTTGAGATTTCAAATTTTTTGAGATTTCAAATTTTTTGAGATTTCAAAATTGTTGAGATTTCAAAATTGTTGAGATTTCAAAATTGTTGAGATTTCAAATTTTTTGAGATTTCAAATTTTTTGAGATTTCAAATTTTTTAAGATTTCAAATTTTTTGAGATTTCAAAATTGTTGAGATTTCAAAATTGTTGAGATTTCAAAATTGTTGAGATTTCAAAATTGTTGAGATTTCAAAATTGTTGAGATTTCAAAATTGTTGAGATTTCAAAATTGTTGAGATTTCAAAATTGTTGAGATTTTAAAATTGTTGAGATTTCAAAATTGTTGAGATTTTAAAATTGTTGAGATTTCAAAATTGTTGAGATTTTAAAATTGTTGAGATTTCAAAATTGTTGAGATTTCAAAATTGTTGAGATTTCAAAATTGTTGAGATTTCAAAATTGTTGAGATTTCAAAATTGTTGAGATTTCAAAATTGTTGAGATTTCAAAATTGTTGAGATTTCAAAATTGATGAGATTTCAAAATTGTTGAGATTTCAACATTTTTGAGATTTCAACATTTTTGAGATTTCAACATTTTTGAGAATTCAACATTTTTGAGAATTCATTTTATTCAGAAAGCAGATTACTGTAAGTCATTTCTCCTGCACCATTTTATTTGGGGGAGGCAAGAAACTATTCCCCAATCAAGCAAAAAGTCCTTACATATGGGAGAGACATATAAGCATAAGTATTCAATATCATTGGGTTTTTTATGCTTGAAATAGATTTCACAATAAAAATGATATTTAACATTTTGGTGTTTTGGGGGTTTTTTTTTCATTTAAATTGGCTTTTCAATAACTTGTTGATTTATCATTTATAGACTAATGAGTTGGTGACTGCCTGAATTAGTGACCTGAAATCATCTAGCCAAAGCTAGCTACAATTTTAGAAATTGAAAATATTATTTTGGTGATTTGTTCAAAACAAAAGAATATCTTGCCAAAATGTTCTACTTTTGCCAAATGAAGTGCCTTCGTTTACCTGAAATCATTTTCTTTTTATGAACCTATGTCAGAGTTTTTGGATGTAAGATAAAATTGTGAATAATCCTGCTGTCTTTTTAGATTTTTGGATCTCAGCAATAAATGTTGAACAAACTTGAACTTGATGTTTGAATTACCTTACTGCTATTAATACAAGCATTCGTATTTAGATGGAATCTTTGGACCCAAGTTACAAAAAAAGGTTAAAAACCTGATTTCAGGTCCCTAAATATAGAAATCTGAATTTGTGGTACAAATAATAAAGTCAAGTGTCAAAGAATCAGCAAAGTTAGTAAAGATCAAAAAAGGAGAAACTATGCATGACAAACTGCAAACCTTTGTATCTATTTTATTGCTATCATAAATGTAAGAATAAATTGTATAATTTGCACATAGTTTTAAATTTTCACAGCACTGAATGATTGTAATATGTAAATTTTCGATTGTTGTAAATAGTGATGTTTATATTTGTTGTTTCAATTTCAATTTTGATGTTTTTTTTTTTTTCATTCTGCCATTCGGACCTTCTGTTAACTTTTTGCCAAAAGAGATTTCTTGCTTACAAAGCTGCTGAGGACAAAGAAAGTTTTATTGCTAGAGAAAAAAATACCCCCAATAAATACCCCTTTAGAAATATGAAATATTGTTAACGACAAACACACCAGTATTCAATTTGCTCGTACAAATGCGCAATACTTTAAATAATTATTTAAACGATATATAATTTAGAAGTTTTATTTCATTTTTCTCATTTATGTGTTGTAAAAAATTGAATATTTAAGACAAATTTTCCCCAAAATGATTATTAGGAATATTATAGAATTTAGACTTTGTGCCGGTTTGACAATTAGAGAAAACAAAAAACCAGATGACCAGTCTGAGATAAATTATAAATTTGACAATAACTTTACAGGAGAAATATTGACAAGTTTTGTAAACCAAGTTTTGTTTTGTTTCCTGCCTTGTATAAAATGTTTAAGATTGACTAGGTTTTTTTTTTATTCAGATCATTTTTGATGTAAGATAAAAATTCAGCAACTTGTTTTTATCACCTTGAACCTGTACTATTGTAAAATAGGCAAGTTTTAGAGCTATTTATGAGAAAAAAAGTGTTGAAATAAATTATGTATTTATTAAACATTATAGGCCTAGTGATGCTGTGTGGTTTTGTTGTTTGCTGGTAATCTTTCCTTTTCTCCTCTTTTTTTACGATGATCCCTATGGGGCTAGTGTATGCAACTCCATACTTCGTTCCTTTATCAAATAAAATAGTTGGGTTTTTTTCTGTAGAGAATATAAAGAGGGGCCTACACACCGACCACCTTGTTGGGTCACGATTCGGTTCTATCAGGCTTCTACCATTTGTCCTTTTATGTGGCTGGGCGTCTGTGTTGGTTCTATGGTTCAACAGTGGAGCTATCCTGCAATAAAGCTCCATGGTTTAACCAAGGAGGTATTACTATTAATTAGGCGAGGTTTAACCTTCCATTCCTTCAGGCTTCAGTTGACTTCATTTCGTGCGGGTTTTGTTGAGCTGAGGCAGGTGGTCCCCTCCTGACCTTCCGCGTACCGGGAGCCGCGGCGCACCCACGACCATGCCCATGCACGAACCACGACCATACCCACGACCACGACCCGAAGCCGTGCGACATGTCGACGGTGCCGAATGATGACGACGAGGTCCCAGATCCCAGCGACGATGAGTGGAACCTCCCCCCTCCGTCGACCGACGACAGGCCACCGGACGAAAACAGAAACCTGGTGGCCTTCTGGTGAGCCTCACTGGGGTTTTGTTTTCTTTTCTTGGGTACAATTTCTGGTGCATACTGCGCGTAGGTCACGCTCTGATTGGGTCCCGTACAATTTTCATTTTGTGACTCGTTCAAGAAGGTCCTTCCATATCACACCCTAGTTGCGGTAACCCTCATCCTCATCCATTACGGTTACCGCAACGAATCACAGCCCCCCCCCCGGTTTTAGTCAGAGCTCAGTTTGCATTTTGTTTTGTATACTGCTTAAAATTGATTGGAAAATCCATCATTAATAATTGATCAATGATTGGTGATCTCTTTCTCATACTCATAGGATGTTCGGGTTATGCAATAACTTTGGCTACATAGTCATGCTCAGCGCTGCCTATGACATCCTATTGAAAGACAACTCAGAAACTGTAGGTATACACCTGCTCCAGGTCTTTACCAACGAACAAAGGCTCTCGTGTTTTTATTCAAATAAGTTAATTATTGGTTTTAAAGGTTTTTTTTATCTAGTTTATCACTCTGCCTTTGAGAAAGGTCCTGCTAGGATCGAAACGTAAGGCCCGAGATTTGCATTTTGGTAATTCAGTAAGCAGTTTGCAACTTTTTTGTATATCACTTTAGTTTATAACGAATCCAAACCGTTATGGTTGCTATTTTTTTCCCCCTTTTTTTTTATTTATACAAAACCCAATCCCGCCAACTACGGTCAAGAATGACAAACAGCGCTGGAGGGAATTCAAAAATCTTACAAAAACAAAATAAAATAGGCAAAGAGCATGCACAGCAACATTAATAGGACTTTAGACAAAGATGCCTAGAAATGTGCTGGGGAAATCTGAACTGTAATACACTGTACATGAAGCCGTGGACTATGTCTGGCCAATCAAGAAATGATGTACAGCCTCCTTAAAACTCTGAGCCCCCTCCTTTGACGGCTGCCCAATGATATCTGGGGGAAGCCTATTCCAAATGTTGACAGCGACTGGCAAAAAAATCCTGCCTTACCTTACCTTTACCAACGAACAAATGCTGAAAAATAAAAATATTAAAGAAAATAGCATGAAGGCCTTTCTCAAAGGCAGAGTTACAGGGACAAAACAACTAGAAAAGGGGGGTAACAGGGACATGGATGACATACAGAGAACAAAGGGGAAAGCGGGTAGGGTGAGATCAAAGGGAAGGGCAGGGGTTTGGGGAGGGATTAGGTAGTGGAAGGGGGAAACATCAAAGGGAATAGGTGAACAGGTTGGGGAGTGAATACATGAGAGGGATTATAGGTAAACTTCTCCCCCCTCCTATTTGTTTTTTCCCTGTCATTCTGAACCCTGAAAAATGTGATTAATTTAATATGATTTTATTTTTGATATAGACATTATTTTCAGCGCTGTTTCATGGAGAATGTATCTCATTCATATATCTGTGATTTTCATTCCACAAACATTCTCGATTTGTGAAACAAGCCCACTGTAATCAAAATTTATTAATTCTTATATATATTTCTTTAAATCTGAGAATATTTGAAAAAATTATTAGAAATTTTGGAGGGGGAGATCCCTGGAGATATATGGCAGTTGATGGTTAAATGCTTCTGCCTGCCCCCCCCCCACCCCAATAAGACTAGTAGTAGAACTATTAGGAAAGGCCACCATCTAAGGGCTGGATAGCTCAGATGGTAAGAGCACTTGTATACAAAACCAGAGGTCTCAGGTTCAATTCCTGGTCCAGTCAAAGTTTTCTTTAGGCCTACCATTTAAAAAAAAAAATGATGAAATAAACAAAAGTTGTTTAAAAGTTCCCAGTTAGTTTTTCCTTTATTTGTGTGACATTTATTTCACTGAGGTCTGCCCCTTCAGACAATAAGGTTTTGGTCTGGGCCTTTTTAGGGTCTTGATCTTGGGCACTGATGAGATCTACGTCTCACATCCTGCTGCTGGCCACTGTATGTACAATGTACAATTACAAGGCCAGGTCCATATTACAGCTGGAATAACAGCCTCCCATCCACTAGCTAGAAATTTCCGTAGACTGGGCCATGAGGCAGTGGCTGACACATTCATGTAGACATGGTCTCCTATTACACTTGTCATTATCTTTTCAATCCTGCAGGCTTGGCTTTGAATTTCATTTTTGTTTCTGTTTCAGGAGAGTATGGTGTCATCCGGTGATTCACTCAACTCAACTGTTGCCACAGTAGCTGGAAGATTTGACTGCAATCCAATCTCCACTGGAGTAAGACTTCCTTCTCTTTCCCAACCTCACCAAACCAAGACTTTCCATTCAAAGTATCCTCTTCCACCAAAAGCTTTATATAATTGCCATCCTTAGATACAGGGATTGAAACAAAAAAAGTTTTGCCAAATCGCATACAACCTATCCTTGCCAACCTGTCTACTCTTTCATTGCGTTGTTTTCAAACACTCCAGTATTAGACTCATTTGGGTTTTGCTAATCTTTCGTTCCCAATTCAGTTTATCTGTTCAATTCTTTTGTCATCAAATGGTAATTTTGAATGTGATTAATTACTTTCATAATGAATGTCAATGTTTTCAGGTGTGACTTTTCATGTATTTCCATTGATGAATTTCAATAATTCGGTTTTATTTATAACGTTTTACATTGGTAATTGCCATTATTTGGTTAATATTTTTTTATAAGGATTTTGTCATTATTCTTTTGCCAATGGAAGACATTTATCTATGCGTACAATGAAGAATTCTAATCTAATCGGAGGAGGCCCCAGTTATTTTGTTTAACCAGAAAATTTATTTGTGATCTTTGTGATCCCCGAGCTTTGCTGTTGCCTGGTTTACAGCAACTGCTTGTTTGCATCTGAATGAAAGCAGGGGGCACGATGCCTGGAGATATACGGCAATTAATGGTTGAATTGCGTCTGACTGGTGCCCCCACCCCAGCAAAGACTAGTTGACTATTTAGAGAGGCTACCATCTAAGGGCTGGATAGCTCAGATGGTAAGAGCGCTGGTACGCAAAACCAGAGTTCTCTGGTTTTCCTGCTCCAGTCAAAGTTTTCTTTGTCATTTTTGAATTTGTCCAAAAAGTCCCCAGTCGGTGTATTCTTTGTTTAAACAATTGATTCATTAATGAAAAACTCCCGGCATTTTTTGTGTCACCAACACAAGGCAAAGATTGTACAGTTGTAGCATTTCTTATTTCATTTTTTTGTTCTGGCATTGTTTTTGACAGGCTGTTCTGTTGGCAAATGTTCTACCAGCTTTGGCCATCAGACTGGCAGCCCCTTTGTTTATTGGTCACATTTCCTACAAGTGAGTTTTGAACAGGGCCCATACAACATCACGGTATAGGCTCTATCTATTACGGAACAGATCACAGGGTCATTGAAATATATCCGCTAGACCGTGGGCTACAGTCTAGTGATTTCAGCAGCGGTCTAGTGCAGTGTGTGACTGCACTGGACTGGCTGTCATAAAGCTATGTTTTCATGCACAATCAGGAAAAAAATGGTGAGCAAATAATTTCAGTTGATGTCTGATCAGATTTGCAAGCATAGCATTTGTTACGTGTACGTGAATCTTTTTGGTAATTCAGTCAGAAAGCCATCATAACATATTATTGTTGTAAGTCACATTTGAATCAGTTGGTAAGCTTAGTACACATCTTGCTGTGAAAAAAAAATGACAATGTCCGAAGTGAAAGATAACTATATTATTCTTTTGAATAACAGGATGTAGTACGTTGATTTGTCTCATTTAGGGTTTTTTGTTGATATTGTAGTGTTGTGGCAGGAAAATCTTTTGTGTGTGAGTGGGATAATTTCCAAAATGGTATAAAATTTAAAAAGGCTTTTAAAACACTGCATTATTTATGGTTTTTCTTACACCTCTCAATTAAGAGAGGGAATTGTTTCCTCATTAGAACAGACAATGAGGAGTTGCACAATGAGGAGAAATGCACACAATTAAGTCACTCCCATGTCAAGTTATTGGTCTTCACATGAAACCATGGAGACTCAGTCACATTCATAACGTCTTAATCCTTAGTCTGGGAATAAGTCGCCCATGCTAATTCTGGAAAAAGGTCACTCAGTGTAAAGTCCAAGTGACCCCAACACCAATCATACTCAAGAATGATTTCACTGGGCAGTAGACAGCCCTAGTATTTGGCTCTGTTGCTGTTAGTTACTCTCGTCTGAATGAATTTGAAAAATTGGCAAAGAAAACTTTGACTAAACTGGGACTGAAATCCGAGACCTCTGGATTAACATGCCAGTGCTTAAGTACGTTAGAGCAACGGTACTTTAATCCGGAGGTCTCAGGTTGAAGTCCCGGTCCAGTCAAAGTTTTCTTTGCCAATTTTTCAAATTGTTCCCAGGCAGTTTTTCCTCTGTTTGTTTGTCTAATAATGAATTGTCGAATTCCGTCTTTTTTTGGCTGTTGTTTTTGCAGTGTTGTAGTCTGCATCTGTGTATTGGGATCCTTCTCTAGTTTTCTTGTGGTCTCCTATTCCCGAATTGTGTCAGTCAGCCTGACAGGTAAGAGCTGACACCAAGGTTTGCTGTGACACCTTGTATAGTAACATCTCTTTTGAGAGGTGACACCTTGTATAACATCACTTTTAAAATGAGATGTGTTACATGGTGTCACCACAAACCTTCCACTTGGTGTTTCCACTATTTTGGTGTACAAAATATTGGAGGATTGAGGCTGAATGAGATTTTTTATGTCACAAGTTGGAGGCTTTTGGAGGATTGAGGATGTTCCACAGTAAAATGGCTTAGGGGGATAGGGTTAAATGAGAGTTGCCAGACTGCTCTCTGCTTTTCTGTGTGTGTGTGGGTGTGTGTGCGCATTGTGGCTTTTCCAGAGGAAAAAAAGTCATAGAAATTGCCTTCTGCCGTGGAGGTAGAAAGAGACCTGTATGTTTCTGCTTCACAATGAACAGTTGAGAGTATACGCCCTTTCACACTGTGAACGTTTGACCCCCAACAATGGTGTACCCTCCCTCTGAAATACCAGCACTCTTAACGCCTGACTTTTCCCCAAACACATGAGTTGACTATCATTGCTGGGTTTTGGTGGTGCGTTTTTTTTCAACAACAGCACTACACATTCACCCAATGTTCACAATTTTGATGTTTAGAGCGATCAAAGGCCCTTGATCTGTCTTCTTGCCCAAAGCAAAACCAGAGCCAAGTGGGCTATTCTGTGAAACTTGTTACATTTATGATGGAAATGGAAAAATGGGAACTTAAACATTTTCTTGAAAGTAGCAAAGAGAAATTGACTGGACCAGAACTTGAACCCCAAATCTCTGGCTTATTACGCCAAAGTTGATCCTGAGGTCTTGGCTGCAAGTACCCATCCAGTCAAATTTACTTGGCCATTTTCATGAAATGATGAAATAAAATATGTTTTTCTGCCTTTGTCTCTGTTCTTCAGTCCCACATTGTGTGTTTCTCTTTTTCTTGGTGCAGGCATTGCCTTTGCGAGTGTCTCCTTTGGTCTTGGTGGGTTTGCCTTCGTAAGCTTGACATCATTTTACGAGAGGTGAGAAACGTACTGAAGGACTACAGAAACTGTGCACCAACTAATTATTAAGGGGGACCCAAATGGCCAATCTCAAACAAATTGGGTGGACCCTGGGGTTTCAATGCTAGAAGGACCTGACGATGAAGCAGGACCATTGAAGGATAGGAAAGGCAGGACCCATATGATTTGTATGGCTGATAAGAAGATGAAGCATTTATCTTTCATCAGCCAAAAAAATCTTCCAGATCGGAAAACGTTTGGATAATGTGTTTGTTTCTCACCCATTTCTTCAAATGATTCTTAAACAAACCATCAATTGAGGAAGAAATTGACTAGGAAATTTTGAACAGGTAGGTTGCTATGGACAAACAAATACAGGGCAAAACTGATTCAGAACTTTTAAACAATTTTGAATGATGGCAACGAAAAATTTGACGGGACTGGGACTTGAACCCAAGACCTCTGGTTTTGTGTACAGGCGCTCTTACCATCTTGGGGTCTGTCCAGCCCTTAGATGATGGCCTTCCCAGATAGTCAACTACGGGTAGTTTTTGTCGGAATGATTTGATATGGAGATAGCAAAGACAGTTTGCCTTGGACCTAAGACTCTTCCATAGCATGCAGGTGCTCAAAAAAATCATCCTCAGCACTATCCATCTCTTGGATGGATGGGGAGGGAGGGTCTTCTGAAATGGTTATAACTATCTTTGACGGGATCGGGGTGCTGGTCAGAAGTATTTAGCCCTAAACTGCCATATATATCTCAAGGAACCGTAGCCCCAATTTTACGCAGATGCAAAAAACAGCGGTTGGTATTAAAAATGGAATCATCTATAATTGATCAATTATTAATGATGGTTTGAAGTAATTTACAAAAAAATTGCAAACTGAGCGCTGGATCCCCAGAAATTAACAATAAGAATAATAATAAAGACTTATAATGCACACATATTGACCGTACTGGGTGTTCAAGGTGCATGTTCAGAGGGTCGGACTTTTTGAACGTAACCTTTCGTAAAGGTCCTGCTTGGATCGAAACAACAGGCTTTTGAAACTGTTTTATTCTCTGTAGGAATGCCGTTTCTGCGTGGTCTTCGGGTACCGGTGCCTCTGGACTAGTCAGTTCCCTGTTCTATGCCAGCCTGACAGAAGTGCTCACACCTCGGCAGACAGTGTTGATCATGCTGGTGGTACCAGTCACAATGACTATCAGGTAAATCCAACAGTAACTTTAGATCAGCAACGTGCTAATACGTACCATCATTGATACTATTTTGTTTTGCTTCACTAGCACTGGGAATGTGCTATAGGATGGAGGTGATGGAGTACCATATATAGTGGCCAACTGGGTATAATTTCATAGAGCCGCTTAAGCACCAAAACTCGCTTAAAGCATGAAAGATCTTCCTCAGAAGAATCGGGTTGTCAGCCAAATCTCCACTTGTATTTCAAGTCAAGTACAGGGCCTTTTTTTCCATTCTCAGATGATAGTTTAAGCTAAAACCTTCACTGTTTTGTTGTGGGGTATGTTTAATGGTTTAGCATACAAATGAGGTAAGCTTTTGACACTTACCAATGGTTGTATTTCTATGGCTTATTAATATAAGCCACAGCTTAAACGTTGATTTTGCCCGGTCCACTTTCTGAATGGTGGTCCTTCTCTAGGGTGTATTTCAAAAAGCCTTACGATACATCGTAACTCAACTTATGATGTTCGTAAGTTCTCATAGTTCATGCATCGCTCATTATCTTGTGATTGATCGTTTAATGAATTACGATGAGGTACTGTATGATGAGTTGGATGAAATTGACCACAGGTGACTTACCTCACCTACTGCCAGGTTTGAATCCGTTTTGTGATGTTGGTTTGCCTACAAGATGATGAGAGTAGAGTAATGTGCTTGTTGGTGTGGGTATGGCTTTCTTGTAGCTATTGTTTGGCTCTTGGCCAAGACCTGACAACTAGGCCCAAGCAAGCTGCAAGCCCCTCTGATGAGGATGCCACTCTCCTCCGGGATGACTCAGAGGAGAAATCTGCCCGGGCGATGCATCCTGCCGACAAGGAACCCCTGACATTTAGCGAGAGATTGTCTTATATGAGGGTAAGTCAGGGCCATAGCAGTTGGCTTAATCGTATCATTGTACAAGAACTACCCGGCGACTTTAGATACCACAGGCCTATTAAATGCAAATCTCAATTGTTTAGAAGCCTGTCATTTCATTCCAAGCGGGATTTTACTGGAAAGCTGGACCTTTCGCTGCCTTTGAGAAAGGTCCAGCTAAGATCTATGCATAAGCCCTGCAAATGGTGCACACAAGCACAGTTCCCTAATTAAGTTCATAGAGTTAGAATTCTGCCCCTGTCCTTCCAAGAACCACAACTGTTCAAAAAGTAAATAAGTTCAACCACATTACCTGCAAGAACCTTACATGTATTTCATTCTTATCCATTTTCTTTCTTTCATCATGCAGCACTTATTAAAGTATGTGGTCCCGTTACTGTTTGTGTATTTTGCTGAATATTTCATCAACCAAGGCCTGGTAGGTCCATTTTCTGATTTCTCATCCCTTATCACTTATCGCTCATCTCTCAATTCCCTTTCAATTTTTAATTTTTTAATTTTTCGTTTTTCATTTTTGTTTTTCATTTTTAAATTTCTCATTTCTCATTTCTCATTTTTTAATTTCTCATTTCTCATTTCTCATGAATTTCCTCATTTCTCATGATTTTCCTCATTTCTCATAAAATTCCTCATTTCTCATGAATTTTCTCATTTCTCATGAATTTTCACATTTCTCATGATTTTTCGCATTTCTCATGATTATTCGCATTTCTCATGATTACGGTATTCGCATTTCTCATGATTATTCGCATTTCTCATGATTATTCGCATTTCTCATGAATGTTCGCATTTCTCATGAATTTTCTCATGAATTTTCTTGTTTTTCCAGCTTGAGTTGATATTCTTCAGAGGGATTTGGCTGGACCATCAGAGCCAGTACAGATGGTATGAACAGCAGCTGGCATGTTGATTATTACAATAAGAGGGTTGCCCTTTGTTATAAGTCCCTCGATGCTACCTGGAATTCCAGTAACAGTTTTCCTTCTTAGTTTTTATTAATATACCAAGAGAGTTGACTATTTGGGAAGGCGGCCATCTAACTGCTGGATAGCTCAGGTCGTAAGAGCACTGATATGTTAAACCAGGGGCCTCAGGTTCAAGTACTGGTGCAGTCATATTTTTAGACAAAGCAGAAATAGACAAAGCAGAAAACAAAATCCTTTATTTGTTAATTTCTTGCCTACAGGTTCCAGGTGGTGTACCAAATGGGTACCTTCATTAGTCGCTCGTCCGTGAATGTTTTGAAGTTTGACCGTATATGGATCCTCTCCATTATTCAGGTAGGTCTTCTCGGCAAACCACCAGTCAGGTCACTTTCACCAAACTCGTCCTATTAATTTTGAATCTATCGCTTCAATCAATGTCTCCACTTAAAAACATGGCTTCAACTTGTCATGGCCACACCCCAAAGAATACATCCAACCTTCAATTATAACTACATTTTACATGTATCGGGTATAGCTCTACATCTTGAATCTCGAGAGGGAATCATAACAAATGGGAGCACAAATACGTGAGTCAAAAGAATGCAGCATTTCACTTCTGTTGAACTACAAAAACACTCACATGAACTATGAACAAAATAACAAAACAAATTTTGCAATGAATGCGGTGAAGTACTTGTGAAAATTGGAGGTAGGATGAGCAGCAGCTCCACCAAAAGTCCCACGAGGGTTAAAATATTAGGCCCTCCAGTGTTTTCTTCAGATTTCTGTACCGGGGGTAATTTTCATTATTCAAATCAGTAAATCGGTTTGAGACTTTTAATGTATCAATTGATAAAAGGTTTTCTTTCCCTTGCTTCAAATCCATTGGAGTCATGTTGTGCAGTGATGGGTACCCCAGGGCCAATGTTTGAGGGAGATTTTGCCGAGGTTTGAGATGCACTCTTGTCCTCAAATGTTTTCAGATGGTTGAACGTTTTTTGGGGCCTTTGCTCTCTCTTCTCCATTTTTCTTGCAGTGGGTCATCCTGGCGGTGGTCTTCGCCGAGGTCTACTTTGCCTTTCTGCCGAGCATTGCCCTGATCTGTGCCATTGTCTTTGTGGAGGGATTTGTGGGTGGCATGGCCTACGTCAACACATTCTATCTGATGTGGCAAAATGTGAGGCCAATGACTTTATTTAAGCCACAGCAGTTTTCTCAAGTGTGGTTGTTTGATCGTGACAATCCATGGACTGGTTTCAGACTTTTCCTTTGGCTCCTTTTCTGAAAGGTTTTCATTTTGTTGAATTTTGTTTCATTTCATTTAATTTTGTTTCATTTCATTTTCTTTTGTTCCGTTTCATTTTATTTGTTTCATTTTCATTTTCTATTTGTTTTCTTTAATTTTGAAAAAAAAAAATGGCAAAAAAAACTTTGACTGGACCAGGATTTGAACCTGAGACCTCGGGACTAACGTACCAGTGCTCTTCTATCTGAGCTATCCAAGCCCTTGGTGGCCTCCCAAATGTTCAACTAGTCTTTGCCTGGGTGCGCCAGTCAGAAGCAATTCAAGCATTAACTGTCGTTTATCTCCGGGGATCATGTTCCCAGTCAGTTTTTCCTTTGTTTGTTTGAATTGTTAAATTTTTCTTTTGTTTAATTTTGTTTAATTTTCTTTCTTTTCGTTGCATTACAATGCATTGCATTGAATTTCTTATTTTGTCAGGTTTGGACAAATACAAAACAAATACCAAGGACAGATAACATCAGATACAGAAACCAATCTAAGAATGGGTATACCACCAAAAAGAAGAATTCCATGACCGTATGATATACCCTCAAGGCGCACAAAACCATGAGCTCATTATTTTACTCGCACAAAGGAAGACATCATAAGATCAGTATGAAAACGAAACAAGGTATTTACTGCCTGACTGCCTGTACAATAAAAACTATAAGAATTGCTATGAAGCCGTTGTTAATGACATGTCTGATGTTTTCTCTCTTTTATTCATCAACAGGAGCCGCCCAAATACAAGGAGCTTGCCATGGGAACGACGACGGTCGCTGATTTAATCGGCATCTCGATGGCCGGTGTTCTGGCTCTGCCTGTGCACAATGCGTTTTGCTCGATGACATGACAAGAAATGTGACTCGCGGGTCACATCACAGTCTGCAATTGACCTTGATGTCATTTTCTGTCTCTACAGCTTTGAAGTCTGCTAAGCATGGAAACAAGTTCTTCCCTCACTGATGATCAGGGGCCAATTTTGCAGATTTTGTTCAAGCACCAAACGCCATGATTCATGGGATCAGCTAGCCGACCCAAACTTCACTTTTATGCCTGCAAAGAAGAGTGGAATACAGCTCAGACCAAACTGACCATGAATCAGATTAGTGTGGCTTGTAATGCTGTTTGCACAAGCACAATTATTACTTTGCAGACTTAGCAGGGGCCAATTTCATAGAGCTGCTTAAGCTTGAACATCTGCTAAGCACAACATTTCTCCCCTGGTTAAAACGAGATTGCCAACCATATTTCACTTGGTGCTTGTTGCACTTGACTCGTATTCTACTATTGGTTGCTTCATGTGAAATACAAGTGGAATTTTGGCTGGCAACCTGATTCTTTTGAAGAAGATTTTTCATGCTTAAGCAAATTTTGGCGTTTAAAGCCCCTACACATCATTGGTAAGATCGAAAAACAGAAATGTTCACATATTTACATGAAACTTATAGGCCTACAGTTTGAAGATGGTCATAGTAGAAACCTCTCACCGAAATATGTCTGCCTAAATGTAAAGTTCCTGCCTTTTTGAATGGCCGCTTTCAAGGAGTTAGAATGGCGCTACTATATTGTGTCTGGTACCAAATGAACGAGCAAAGTCCCCTTGTACTATTTACATCAAAGTTCACACGGAAATATTTTTGATATCATTTGAAAGCTAATGGTATACTCTTTCACATCATTAGAAAATCTCAAAATCTCAAAAGTGGGGGTTATTCCTCATTATGCTGTGCCGGGTCACATTTGATACCAAACTCATGCAAATTGCTTATTGACTCAAATACCACATTTATTATTAGTAAAGCAAAACTGACTAAGACTTTTTGTTCGAACAGTTTGAAAGAAATATGAAAAACGAAGAAGTAGAAAAATGAAAATGTTATCTCAAATATTATTGCAACAAACATTATCTCCTACTAATCCTAGTATTTTATGTTTTTGATCGCTTAATTCTTCTTTGATTAAGTCCGAAATGGTTGTAGTGTGTTATGGACAATTAAAAGAATCAGAAAGCTTATTTTTAAGAATATTTTAATGGTGATAATAAATATAAAGCAATTATGCTCGATTTCTCAATTAACCGTGCGCAATTTATTTGATTTTTTTAAAAACCATTTTTTGAAGGGATTCGGTTTCCTTCCTCCATGGTTCTCCAGAATTTCAAAGTACAGTACATGTACAACATAATAGTTGTGGCTTTGGTGGTTATGGGTGCAGCACACAAATTCCATCCAATAATGGTTGTGGACCCACAACTTTTTTTTAATAAGGGGTCTTTGTAGAATAACTTAAGCTTAAGACAACCTGGGGGTTCACTCTTCAAGTTGGTATGTAATTTGGACCATATCTGGCTTTAAATTTGGCCCCCTATTTTGGCTGTAGAAGTAGAGGGGTCCATCCCAAAATCCTTACAGAAATTCGGCTTGGACGGCTACACATTTGGGGGTGTTTTTTTCTGGGGGTAATCAGCAAATAATAGAATCGGCTAAGGGCACTAAAATTTAAAGGAATCTGAGAGATGAAGGTCCAAACTAAAAATAATGTTCAGCATAGCTACAAGAACTGAGAAACTTTTGTGTGTGGGATAATGGACTTTGAAAGCGAGTGTTTTGTACAGTGTTCAATGGGAGCTCGATTGAGTGGCCATGTAAATTTTGAAGCACCCCCTCTATCAACAGTCAAGCGCCAACTTAACCCCAACCCATGAATCAGATTGAACCTAGCCTGTGTAAAGGAATCTGCCCCCCCCCCCCCATGTCTGCCCCAGGCCAAGCACTAGCACTATGATCTGCCCGGACTCATTAAACCCGGTTGTGGCCAGGTTCAATCTGGTCCGATACATAACGGCGCAATGCATCAACATTTGGCATGCAGTATCCACGTGCGTTTCTCCGCCGAGATGAATCATGAAACAAACAACTCTCCGTCGACATCTCTTTATCTGTGATAAGAATAAAAGTAAGTCTTATTCAGAAAACTGTAAATGCGAACGATAAATCATTGTACACGCAATTGCGATATTTTCCCTCTGCACCGTGGCAGCGGTAAACAAAGTTGATTGATTCAAAGTTGATTGTACTTTTTAAATTCTAAATTAGTATTATTATTAACTAGTAGTAGTACTAGTAGTAGTAGTAGTAGTAGCTAGTACTAGTACTACTACTACTAGTACTATAGTCCGAGTAACTTGGACCCGACAAGTCACCCTTTTTTTATCGAATTTTGAAATTTTGAGTTTCGGGTGACTAGACTCCAAGGACATCGGGTAATTCTGCGCTTGAACCGGGACTTTGAAAAAAAATACCCGTAAAATACTCCGAGTACTCGGAGTAACTTGGACCCTTACAATTTCCCTTTTTAAACAATTTGAGGGAGTAGTACTAGTACTACGTACTACTACTAGTAGGGTCCAAGGAATCCTGCTTGGAAACACGATAAACTAACTATGTGTTCGACTCTATAAAGTTTACCCCCGACCAAAACCCCCAGATTTTACAGAACTTTTAGTTTTACATTTTACAGATTTTACATTTCTCCCAAAATACAACATTTTAGGCAGAAATATTTCAGTGCGGGGTTTGTACCATAACCATCTTTAAACTGTATAAGTTTTATGTAAATCTGTGAACATATCTGTTTTCGATCTTACCAATGTTGTGTAGGGGCTTTATAGGATGAAATTATTTTACCCAAATGAAACAAAAGAAATTGACAATCTACAATTATGCTGAAGAAATAATAATGTTGGACAGCTGCATTAATTTGTGGGCAAGGCTGTATACAACACATGTCAGTCCCAGATTGTTGAACTGTAAAAGCCTCATTGTATGATATTAAGTATTTATCTTTCCATATCTAGGGTATCTGTCAAGATTGTGGATTTGTACGGGCACCCAAGCGGAAAACAATGTTGCCACGGTTACGGAGGGGCCTATCTCTCATGAGACCGCTGTGTCATGGCGCCCTCATCAGGAAGACAGATCTGGCACTCGCAGCGAAGCAGTCACCGCTCTCCTCCCAGCAAGGCTTCCTGCATACCGCAGCCGTCTGGAAACGAGGCAGGCGAGGCTTGCCAAACACGGTCAACCGTGTTCCGGGCCGGAATGGGATTCAGATGTGCAGGTGCAGTACCTCGGGCAGCTCGCCGATTGACGACGGTCTGAAATCGGACGCCGAGGATGAATTCCCCGGCGTCCACGAGACCCAGGAGAAGTATGAGGGGGAGGCGTACGTGCCGCCTCACATCGCGGCGGCGAGGCTCGAAATTGAGGTGCTGCGGAGCGCCGGCTCCCCAGCCCCCAGCTCGGTCAGGGACGGCGACCTGGAGTACTTTGCCTCGCTGACCACCAAGAAGTCCCGCAAGCGGTTCCTGGCCTTCCTGGCCAAGAAGGAGCGGCAGCGTCTGAAGGAGAAGGAGAAGCGGAGGCAGCTGCGGGCGGAGCGGGAGGCGCTCTCCCCGAGGCCGGGAGAGGAGGACGACCTGGGAGCGGAGCTCAAGAACCGGCTGCTCCTGCAGGTGCAGCCGCAGAGCGTGCAGCAGTTTGACAACTGGCGGCTGGCCGCTGGCATGCAGTTCGGGCCCAGGCTGGCCTTCGACTTCAGCTACGAGGAGCACATGAGGCGGCCGGAGCTGATCAGCCTGGTGCAGCAGCTCATGGTCTGCCAGGGGGCCAACAAGCTGGCCAGGGATCCCTTCCACATCCACTGGACGGGGCTTCAGCGGGGCAGCGCCACCGCGCGCGAGATGCGCCGGATGATGGGTAGCGAGGAGAAGCTGGACGCCGTCATGGTCAGCGCCACGGACAGACAAGTCCAGGACGTCTTCCCGACGGAGGATATCGTCTACCTGACGGCAGACTCGCCCAAGGTCCTCCGAGCCTACGACCCGAGCAAGGTGTACGTCGTCGGCGCCCTGGTGGACAGCCACAAGGTCCTGCGGGGCGTGTCCTTTGCCAGGGTCAAGCGGCACGGCCTGGACCACGCCCACCTCCCGCTGGACCTCTTCCTCCGCTGGAGCTCAGGCGGCAAGAACCTGACCCTGGACCAGGTCATGCGCATCCTGGTGGAGCTGAACGACTCCGGCGACTGGGTCAAGGCACTGGGCCACGTCCCGACGCGCAAGCACAGCGGACTCAAGTCTGACCGGTCTCATCAACAGCCCGCCCCTTCCTCGGAGACGGCTGGTCGCGAGTCGCCGGCCGGCCAGGAGGCCAGGTACTCGTCCAGCCGGGCCAGGCACGCCCGCAGCTGGCCCCTGCTGGACGACGCTCCCTTCCAGCGGTCCAAGAAGATGAACAGCGCCCTCAAGAAGAGCGTCCGTCATGTGAACCACGACGAGGACGACCCAGTGAATGAAACCACATTCAGCTCGTCCTTCAGCTCATCAGGAGGGTATGGACACGGGAGAAAAACCGGGCTAGACTCTGATAAAGACAAACCCTGGTATAAAGACTGAATACCAATATCAGTCAGGTTTGTTCAGTAAAGATTTTATCCAGTCTCTGTCTGTCAAAATGTCTTCCCGAAAAATTCACAGGCAGAATGCAGGATTTCACACATAACTCATAATGACTACTTATAGGTGATGTTTGTTTGTTTTTAGATCTAATGCAATTACAGTTTGTTTGCTCCAAGTTGAGCTCAACTGCATACTCGTTAAATGCTACAGTATGACATTCCCCCTCCTCCAGTCAGCTCACAGCTGGCCTATCGGGAGTCGTAATTGTCTGTCAGTCAAGAGTGGCACCAATTTCTCCTTGATCACATGAACAACAGTACACAGTCCCGACTGGTGTTATGAATAATTTCTCAAGGCTCTTACAGTGAACAGAATTTATAATAAGTTTATATGCATGTACCGGTGATTTATAATATGAGTGGGGAAAACCCTCATTGCATTACATTCTCACAGATACAAATTCAAATTATATCTCTATGATGCAATGCGATACCCACTGCTAGTGCTATGGCTAAAGTAATACAGATACAAATCCACTACATGACCTCGACCCACTTGATGGTCAAGCGGACAAAGCGAATAAAATGTCTGCAGTAGAAAGTAGGTTTTCAGCTTGCTTGAGCTTTCTGTATATTTTTTTCATCAGGCAAATGGGTAAAGCAAAGAGCATTCAGTGCTAATTATATGTATGTCAAGTTGAGTAAACCCGCATTTAGTTAGGTGATGTATAAAAGGCTTGTATTCTCCAATTTCTCCTGCCATTTTTCAAGAAAGACAAGGGAAAGAACAATATTGGAATTTAGAACGTTACAATTAATAGCTTTGGTGTAAGCCTACATGTATGCTATGAGTTTCTTTTGGAAGACCTTTTATTTTACTTATTTCAGATTGCTTATCAAAAAATGTCCATACTCGGAGGTTACTGTACATGTAACCGTGTGCCCCCAAGGTGATGCCAAAAAAAACCATGTTTTATTGTGAAGGACTATATTTGTCATTCAGCAAGATAGCAATAAATCGTTATAGATAACAATCACATGGAAAAGATTTCTGAGTCAGTTATCCTTTCATTAAAAAGTGATTAAGTTTAAAATGCCCCGTCCATTTTGTGTGATTCACCAAGTGCTGCGGATTGGTTTTCATCTGATTCGAGGGATGGTATGGTGGCAGCAGTCGATTTCACCAAACTCATCTGCCATCGTAACTTACAATCAATCACTAGTTAGACGATTAGCGATGCACAAAAACTATACTGCCTATCACAACTTACAATGGGTTATCCATTGTAAGCTGAGTAACGATGCATCGTAAGGCTTTGTGAAATCCATCCCTGGAGATTTGCAACGATTAAAACCCTAACGCTTTGCACCTCCTGCACAGGACACACTGTATACTGCAATTTACCACAGTGCCCACAGGGGTGTAGGCTGTGGTATGTTGTGGTGTATGGCCCTTGTCCTCCCACAGGAAAAACCATATGGTTAATTGTGGTTTCAATGCCCGTTAGGGTATTTGCTTCTGACTGGTGCCCAAGCTCAGTGAAGAATATTTTTGGGCTGTATAGCTCAAGTGGTGGAGCTGTAGAGCACTTGCAAATTAAACCAATTTGGGTCAATTGAGTAGCAACATTTATTTCCATACTTAACACAAATATGAAAATCATAATAGAACTCTTTCCCTACGACGATATGCTCTAAGCATCTCTATTCTTCCGGCCGGCAAACTGCTGGCAGTGTCTTTTTGAAATGTTTTCCAAATAAATTCTGTCAGCAGTCGCAGATAAACTCAGTAGTGAAAGAGTTAAATGAATCAAGTACATTATACTGTATTAATTATGATAAAAATTAACAAAGTGATAGTACTACAAATTTCAATAGATAAACAGAACTTAAGATAAGGCTTGTAGAGAACAGCCAAGATAAGTAGATAACACAACTCACAAGCCAAACAAGGTATTAAAGACAAGAGTCCTAGATTTAATTATTCAGGCTGAGATGGATTGTCTTCACTCTGAATCATTTCTGATGAAATTTAGAGTTTGTCGTTTGATCATTTGATCCTAGCATGACCTTTCTGGAAGGCACGAAATAATGAATGATTTATTGTTAAAAATAATGAAGATTTCTCCAAAGATGTACCAAAGATGTATTTTAATGACAAAAGATGTATTTTGTTGACAAATGTATTGATTTTCATATAATCTGTTTATTACATTCTTGTATTTTATTGCATTCAATTGCAGTGTATTATTTTTTTGTTAAACCAGTAAAACGTTAAACACTCAAAAGTGCTTTGTATAAGCTTTTGAGAACTTGCTTTGGGAGTATTTGCTAAAAATAATTATTTGGATTGTATTTCTGCATAATGCCACCATTGCCACGAAATAACCCAATGACGATTTAGCGCCCCCAAGTGACCATTGTAGCTGAACGTGTACGTGTACATAAAGTGTACATGTACGTACGTACATGTACATGTATTTTGTACATTATTTTATACATGAACATGTACACAAAATGTACATGTAGCTGTACCATACATACAGTACATGTGTACCGTAGACAGTTACCATGTACATGTACATGTACAGTGTACAGTGTACATGTACTGTGTACAGTACATGTATAATGTGTGGGAAGTACAATGTTCCTACACCTTAAACAGTAAACAGCCGTCGTGAATTCGCCGGGGAAAAAATGCACAGAGCAGAAAAAATGGCGGAGCGGTGCTAGGCGGTAGTGCGTTCGTTCGGATCGTCGCCGGTCCGCGTTTTGTCCTTATTTGTCTTCTTTGTGGCGTGAAAGCCCCAAAATGTCGGACTCCGACGAGTGCTCGGAGACGATGGACGAACTGCGGGTGGAAAACGAGCGGCTACGCGACGAGCTGACGCTGGCCAGCCAGGAGAAAATTCAGGCGGCGGAGTACGGTCTGGTCGTCCTGGAAGAGAAGCAGTCGCTGAAACAGCAGTACGAGGAGTTGGAGTTGCTCTACGACACCACCAAACAGGAGCTGCAGTTGGCTAAAGAGGTGAAGTGGAGACATCTCCTGGCCCCTCCTCTGTCTGTCAGATATTTCTTTAACCTGTGTGGTGTTTTGGCGGGTCTAAGACCAATACATTCACTGCTAAAAAATCATATGTTGCGGGTTTGGTCGACAGTGCAAAGTACACATGTGTATGGGGAGAGTTATAAGAGTACGGGGGGGGGGGGGGTATCGTGCATACCATAGTGCACCTTTGGTGGGCGGGGCTCTGAGTTAAGGGCAGATACTCTGTGTTTGTTTAGTTGCTGTTTCTTTCTTAATTATAAATTAAGGTGTCGTTTTTGTAATCATAATCAAATGGTGAGAATATTCTAGGCCAGACTTTGGCAAGAGTTTCATCTAATGCTTGGCTTTGCATGCATCCATTATTTACACTACTTTACTGCAGACATGGCCATGGCATGGGTTAGGCCTATTTATTATTTACAAGCATAGTAACACCATGGAGGTAGCCCTCCTCTACCTCCATGGTAACACTTACACAAAGTAAAAGTAACACTTGCTACAAATGCTAGTTCTTTGTCTTTCTGGAAAATACTGCAGTTTGCAAATTGACTCCAAAATATTGCAAAACTAACAAATATGATAGAACTTTAGGTGATATACAAAAATGTTGCAAACTGCTTACTGACTAAAGCCGCGTCCGCACTGGACTTAAAATGGGTAAACTAACTGAGCAAATGGGTAAATTGACCATTTTAAGTCCAGTGCGGACAGCCAGAAAGTTTTCCTCCCAGGTAACTTACCCGACTCCAGTGGGTAGTTTAACCGACCAACTTCTGCCCGGTTAAATTGACCAGGTCAGTTTAACCGAGCCGAAAAGTCCAATCCGGACACGACGTCTCGGTAAACGACTCGGTAAAAAACCACATCCGGCGCCCCGCATTGCCAGAGGCCCTAAATACCACGTGACGTGCCATGGTCCCAATACAACAATGTTGTTTATTTTTCGAGCAGGGTCGACGTGTCGTAGTTTTATGGTATTTACATCCGGTGAAAGGTCACCACCATAGCGCCCTCTTGCGTTTATACGCGCCAGTCGGTTAGTTTTACTGCGTCGTCTCGGTTAGTTTACCCGAGTCGAAAGTCCAAGTGCGGACGCCGGGAAGATTTACCCATTGGAATGTTACCCACGGGCTCGGTAAAAAATAAGTCCAGTGCGGACGCGGCTTAAAATTACCAAAATGTAAATCTTAAAATTTAGTGGGCCTGACGTTTCGATCCTAGCAGGACCTTTCTCAAAGGTCCTGCTAGGATCGAAACGTCAGGCCCACTAAATTTTAAGATTGTGTTATAACTTTAAGCAATTATTTCTAAAAGCCTTAAGTCTTATTTATTTCTAAAAAAACCCCCAACACATTAAATGATGACATTCTTCAGCCAGTGCCTGTATGGTAGCAGTCAATATACGTTCATACACATTTGTCCATATATGGAACTCGTCCCATAGGTGGTAGGTGGTGAACTTTGTTTGTTTTTTATTTAAGGATTATAGGCACTGTGATGTTCACGTTGATCATACCGAGGGAGTGAAAACAATTGTCTGTTTTTCTTAGTCCTTCATCAAATTTAACAGAAATCCTAGCCAGGGATGCACAGTGTCGCTCTCTGACTTGTCATGGACATGGTTGTACTTCCTGAGTCTAATACTATTACAGATACAGTACTAGTCTTACTTTCAGTTTCACTTGTAATTTTGACAAATTAAGAAAAAATATTTTGAAAATGAATGGCCGTTCTTAAAAATGTACCTTTTTTGTCTGAATACTTTCTTACTCTTCTAGTCATCTTATTTCTTCTGGATCCTCTTGGTTGTATTTACTTTCCAAAAGTTCCCATGCTTTTATAATTGTGACTTTGTGAAGCACCCAAGACCCAACCTAAGATCGTTAACGAACCACCTCAGTTATTGATTTGCCCTCAAAACCGCAAACGCAATGGTCAAAATTACGAGACGAATGTGTGGTAACCTCCTCGCCATTTGTATCTTGTCAGTCATTACCGTAGATGTACCTGAGCACTCTGTGCTTATTATGTCAAGACTTACATGTACATGTAAGTAGGGCAAGCACTCATTGACTTGTATCTTGGGCATAATGTCAGTGGTCCCCCCCCATTTCATTCATACCCGAGCTCTATGCCAGTCAGGCTTTAATTTAACTGCTAAGAGGAACTCCATGTATAATGACAATCCATGCTCGTGTGTAATGAACATGCCGTGTATGCAGTTTACACATGCATGTGCCTCTGGCACAATTATGTCTACATTCGTAGCAACTTACAAGTTGCTTTTTTGTCACATGAGGCCCAGAGAAAAACCCCAGGGAAATGCCAGCCTCTTTGATATGTTTGCAATCCTTGTATGGATACTGTACAGTCATTATGTCACTGCTAAAATAATACACACTGTATTGTACACAAAATAAAGTACACTGTATCTCAATTCCATTCAATTCAACTTACCGTATATTTCAAACTAGTGACTACATACAGGGTACACACTGTAGTCTCACTGTCTGTACATGTATATGTATACAATGTAATTCCATGGTTTTGTGGAGATGTTAAAGTTTGGCATACAGTGTACAGTGCAAAGTTACATTTAAAATGTACTATGTACATGTAGTATGTACATGCAAATTGCATAATACATTCAGTCATTCACAACATTGTGTATTTTATATACAGTACACTCTACGTATTTGCATACATGTATAGGGTAATCATTTGTGAGCATATGCATCATGTACACACTACACAGTACAGTAGCTACTTTCAACAATACGGTACCTGTACATGTACTGTACAAGTACAAATATCAGAAAGTAAATAGGCCTCATTAATTAGAATGTTGGTAACCTTCAGTGCTGACTTGTTCCATGGATGTTTTATAGGAAGTTGAATAATACATGTACAATAAATTGTACATGTATGAATTATCCAGAGCTATCATTTTGTATAGGAGATTGCACTTTTGTGTACTGTACATGTGCAGTACACATACATGTACATGTACATGTTACAACAATACATCAGTAGTTCCTCTCAAGGTAAAAATGACTTCTGTGGAAAAAATGCAAACTCTATTTAATATTCCAAAATGCCAATTTGCATGGAAGAAAACTTAAACGGCTGGTAAGTACTGGACTGTATTGAAAGTCTTACATGTATTATTATCAACTGCAACACTGTCTGAGTCTTCAATTTCAAAGTACCAATACCATTTCTCTGTTTATTTTTCACAAGTGTTTGCATTAATCGAGTTTGGCAGCAACCTAATTTGTGTTGAAGAATCAGATTGATCCATTGCACACTTTTATTTTTCCACCTGGGGGAATTGTTGACTAATTTGTGCTGACTCACAAAAGGAAAGGGAGTCTCATTCATAAGTGGGCACATGTCAGTGAATGTGGTTTCCCTTTTTAATCCATTTGGCTTGATGTGCACTGTACAAACACCCTGACAGATGGGACTGCTGCCACTAAATATGCATGAGTACCGGTAGTTGCTTTGAGGTTGGGACAGTGACTCACTTACTCTATTAAAAAACCTATTGCATAATTCCGGCTTGTACATGTACAGTACATGTGCTGTACATGTACATGTATGGCATTTACCTGTAGTACTGTACAATGTACATGTACCATCCGTTGACTGGTAGTACTGTACATTGCATTAGAAAGACATGCAGTGTTCATGTTCATTACGGTATTCAGTACATGTACGTGTACATGTACAGTGTACATACACTGTACACATAATTATATGCATATTATGGTATGTACATTGTACATGTACATGTACACTGTACATGTACAGTATACATGTACATGTAAGTTGTACATGTACCGGTGCATGGCTCTTGATATGCATATTGCATACACTTATTAATGTATGTATACAGTATGTTATGTATACTGGTACATGTAGGTGTGCAGTACATGTACAATGTATCATGCATGGTGCACATGCATGTGCAATTGTACATGTACATTGTACACACAGTACAATGTGCACACATGTACGTTACATGTACATGTACAGTGTATAAAATGTACAGTACATTGAGTTTTGGAAATGTCTTATTTGTACTGTAAGCAGATTTGCATTTCTCATTCATGGTACAGTACCATAATTTTCACCAAGATTCTCACAGATTTTAGTTCATCTGTCTCTTCAAGAAAATGCTGAAAAAATGTGTGTTATAAATTAGCATACTGTTCCTGTTCTTTGAACCAAGGAATTTGCCCCATGCCATGGGCATGGTGACAGTGAAACCCCTTTGTCTGGCAACAGAAAAACAAATCCCGCTAATGACAGATATGCAACAGTATAGTTACATGTTTATTCTTGTCCATTCACACTTAAAGTGCAGTTTGTGGTTCATAATCATATGTGGTCATGTGTGTTGAAAAGGTCAAAATGAGTGGAATTTTTTTATTTGTATTTTTCTTGATTGTGCATTTTGGGACATGTTTGCAGTTGCACATACACTATTCCGGCACTCAAAGGGGAAAGTTCTTTACGAATCCCCAAACCTTTAACCTTCAAAATTGAAAATATACACGTATCATTACATGTATGAATGTACATGTACCACATCCTCAATTGTCTTTAGAAGTGCGAAGGATCTACCAGTGACACATTTATGTACCTAATGTCTCCCACGTAGGCCACACACAAAGAACTGTACACTCATGTACATGTACATGTACTGTACATGTACGTACATGTACACACACATGTACAGTGTACATTTACAGTGTACAATGTACATGTACATGAACATGTACTATACACTCTACATGTACAGTGTATAATTATGTACATGTACAGTGTACTTGCACTCAGGAGCAAGTACATAGTACATGTACAACGTACATATTGGTACAGTTCCTTGATAATCATGCAGATTCCTGAGTCTATTAATGGGCTTACACGTTATCTCATTATCAGATATAATCGTCTTGCTTTCACTTTACACACGGACGGTATTATCCAAAACCAATACTGCATACCCCATGTACAGTACAAGTACACGCACATGTGCAGTAGTATGCACACTACACAGTGCTTGCACAGTTGCAAATGTGCACGTAATGTACATGTACATGTACCAGTAAAATATTCATGTGTACAGCATACAGATACACTGTATGTGTGAGTTATGTTCAGTGTGCCTGTCTCGGCCATGCATGGAAAAAATACCAACATCAAACAGCCGCTAGTCTGGCATCTGAAGTCATGCTGCATGTCAATTACCTTTGCATGCACCCAGAACTGTCTTCCATGCTGGCCAGTCCAGAAATGAGTCATCCCTGCTGACCTTTATGCACGGTGTCTCGCATCCAATCACAGCCATGGTTATTCGACTAATGGTAATCCAGGCAGTCGGCGTACTTCCATGTGGACTTACATTGTATCAGAGGCAGACAGTACACGCTGTCCTCAGTACTGCCGAGTATGGTGGAATAAATTGAGTTAATAGATTAACAGTTTTGGAATGGCAAGATTGTTACTGAAATAGCCGTTGATTGTCTTTTTATAAGGTTTGGACAAATATATAGATCTATTCCTGGAATATTCTTTTGTACATGTGCACATCTACAATATCAAAGCTGTCATGCCCGGCATGGGATGTCATTTGAGTAAAAAGGCTAGAGAATGTCAGAGAGGGTTGATGAGTTCAATGAACTATTATTTATACAGTGTACATACAGTGTACACATTGTTCATGTACAATGTACATACATGTACATGTACAACATGTAGGCCTACATGTACATGTACATGTTTACAACTTTACACTTTACAGCATGCACATTTATGCCAATGTCCAATTGTCCATCAGCTGATTTTAAAGACAATATTTTTCATGCATTTTTCAAGGTGTTTCATGATCATCATGAATGCACTCTTTGATAATGTACCGGTACATGAACGAGATACATACATGTACATGTACTTACATCTCACTACAATTAATTTACATTGTATTTGTACAGTAATATGTACATGTATTCATGTACACGATATACATGTACATGTAAGTAACTACAATGTATGTATTGATTTACATATAGTCATATACAGTAGTAAGTTTGTATCTTCTATCTGTACATGTACATGTACCAGCAGTACACATTGACACAGGCAACAATACATGCCCATGTGCTATTTTAGTAGTGCACAAGGATTAGGCATGCTTTTTTTTATACATGTTATGATCATAATGTACATGTATGTACATGTAGTATACATCTGTTTTTATTTGCTTTTGTGGTTCAATCTCTCCCATTAGTTATACACAGGGATGTCATATTGTAAAATGTAAAATGTACATGTACCTGGTATCTGTGCTGTTGTGTCCAAAATATGCCCATAGTATTCAAAACATGCCATTTGATACAATATGATAATGTTGTATAGTACATACTATACATGTATGTACAATGCATGCACTAGTGATTATAATTTTTCTAAAATTCTCAATTGAGTCATCAAAGATTTGATTTTCTTATAAAATGGTTATTAGGTCTCTTAGTCGGGTCAATGCAATGAAAACAGGTCTCCATAGTAGGCTTTAGTAGCATTTATGAAGATTATACGTACATTACATGTAGAGGGTTCATAAGTTGCTGTGGCATCAACTAACATGTACAATAACACCATTTCATCAGATAGATGTTGCTACATTGTACCGTGCCATGGCTACCTAAAGGTAGTCTTTATAAGTCTGAGGAAGCATTTGTCGCCCACAAAAGGACAAACCAGGCTCTTCTTATCGTAAATGCCAGGAAGTTGTGCATGATTTCTACAAAACACACTTTCTATTGTGTATTTAATTTGGTATTCATTTTGGAAGCCAGGTATACAGTAGGAATGTGATCTGGTGGGCTTGCTATACTAAACTGCCTTTTATCCCCCCCCCCCTTCTCCTTCATGTGTCCCACCACACACAGGCCCTGGACCAGCACCAGATCCACCAGAAGCGGCACACGATCCAGGAGGTGAACCGTGAGGAGAACCTGCTGAAGGAGACGGCCACCCGGGAGGCCGACCTGGTGGAGCGCATTGGCGAGCTGGACACGGACATCAAGGGCTGTCGCCAGGAGCTGACCCACACCAAGATCGAGAATGAGCGGCTCCACACGCGGCACGGCGAGCTGGCGGGGCAGGCGGAGAAGCTGGAGGTGGCGCGCAAGACGCTCAAGGATGAGATCCGCGACGCCAAGTTCCGGGAGACGCGGCTCCTTCAGGACTACAGCGAGCTGGAGGAGGAGAACATCGCTATGCAAAAACAGGTGAAACAATCTGTGTGTCAAAAATGGGTGCATTCAACACTTTTGGAATTGTATCCGAATCCATCTGGGAAATTCCACTTGGATTTGACTTTGTTTTGATTCGCGAAAGGAGTTTGTGCATGTTTGTAAGCATGTGCAGTTGCATTTCTCAAGTGTGGATTCGCCATTTAAAGCCTTCTTGGTAGGCTAGAGTCCGTTCATTTCAAGTTGAGCTCAACCATGGCCTCTTTGTATACCAGTCCACTCAGAGGTAGCCTATCAGGAGTCGCTATCAGTCTGTCAGTCAAGAGGGGTGCCAAATTAAATGTCTTAAACTAGCACGATTTGTTGCTCTTTGTGTGTTCCAGATGTCGATGCTGAAGTCATCGGTGGTTGAGTATGAGGCCCTGAAGCACGAGAACCGGAGGCTGACCGAGGAGACCCAGTACCTGAACACGCACATCGAGGACCTGATCCGGCTGCGGGAGATCGCCGACAAGCAGATCGAGGAGACCCTCCAGGCGCTGGAGGGCGAGCGGGAGCAGAAGCACTACCTCAAGAAGCAGCTGGACCAGGCCATGCTCATGGAGATGGAGGCCTTCAACAATGACCTCATGAACAGTTCGGGACTCCTGGATGATGACGCCGACTCAGACACGGAGTCCCAGTCTCCGGACCACCCCATCCTCCGCCGGATGGAGTACGAGTTCCAGTCGGCCAACGGCACCAACGGCGTGCACGGCCAGTCGGTCTGCACCGGCTCGGATCTCTTCAGCGAGATGCAGTCCACGGAGGTGCAGAAGTTGGAGGAGCAGCTGGCCAAGCTGCAGACGGAGAAGAGTGAGCTCTCGCAGAACCTGGAGCAGACCATGGGGGCGCTGAGCTGCCTCCCGGATGATCTGAATGTCTCGGGGACAGACAGTGAGGGCGAACCGTTGCCCGAGGACCTGAGCGACCACCACCGCAAGCTGCTGAATCTGGTCCGACTGGTGAAGCACTACGAGAAGAAGAACGTCGCCTACATCTCTCAGATCGCCGCGCTGAAGGCCAAAGTGGACAGCCAGCAGGACAAGCTGAACGAGGAGAGCAAGAAGGCTGACCTCCAGTCTGAGGTGGACCTCTTGAATGACAGGAACCGGCACCAGGAGATGACCATCAAGGGACTTCAGATGCAAATGAGGCAATTGAACGACCTGATCTTGGAGTCGCAGGGCCACTTGACGTGTACACAGGATGAGCTGATCAACGTGAGCGAGGACTTGGCCCAGCTCTACCACCATGTGTGCATGGTGAATGGGGAGACCCCCAACCGGGTCATTCTGGACCACCTCAAGGCCACGCGGCAAAGCCGGCGGGAGAGCTTCCGCGCCGAAATCGCCAGCCGGCTAAAAGAAGTAGCCTGCGACCCCGAGTTGAGCAAGGACAAATCCGCCAGTCTGAACTCGAGCGATGCCGACGGGAACGTCAGCGCCGACGAGAACTCCTCGCCAGCCTCTAGTGTCAAGTCCTCCACTCCGGTCTCGAGCCCGTCGAGGAGGATCCACGACATGTCCCCACGGAAGATGTCCAGCGATCCCATCACCTGCAACAACCTCCTGACCACTATCCGGGATCAGATCAAGTACCTGAAGCGCTCGGTGGAGCATGCCGTGGAGATGTCGCGGCAGCGGAGCAACGAGACCGCGGGCTCGACGGAGACGGAGGACCTGCGGGAGGAGGTGATGAAGCACAAGGCCCTGCTGGCCACCAAGCGCGAGCAGGTGGCCACCCTGCGGACCGTCCTCAAGGCCAACAAGACCACGGCCGAGGTGGCGCTGGCCAACCTCAAGAGCAAGTACGAGAACGAGAAGGTCATCATCGGGGAGACGCTGATCAAGCTGCGCAACGAGCTGAAGGCGCTGAAGGAGGACGCCGCCACCTTTGCCAGCCTGCGGGCCATGTTCGCCACCCGCTGCGACGAGTACGTGACCCAGCTGGACGAGATGCAGCGGCAGCTCTCCAGCGCCGACGAGGAGAAGAAGACACTGAACTCACTGCTGCGCATGGCCATCCAGCAGAAGCTGGCCCTGACTCAGCGGCTGGAGGACCTGGAGTGCCACACGGAGCTCCAGCAGATCAACCCCCGGAAGACGGCACCGCCCCGACGCCACCGCACGTCCAAAGTAAGCGAACCTGTCTACCTGCAGGGCTATGGCCCACCCTTTGGGCTCTTCCCCATGCCGCTGGCCCCGCGGTTCCCCCAGCGGGCCCCCTTCCCTTGCCCGCCTCTGCCCAACAACCTGCCCTCTCCCCACCAGCCTCCCCCTGTCCCTCCTGGCATGGGAACGTGTCGCCATCCCCATCCCCATCCCCATCCCCACCCCCATCCCCATCCCCATCCCCATCACTTCCGTCACAATGGTCCACGTTAATTCAAAGAAGAGCTAAAAAAGCTTACAGGCGCCATGTACTGACTCATTAAGGAATTAGGCTCC
Organism: Luidia sarsii; assembly: GCA_949987565.1. NCBI lineage: Eukaryota > Metazoa > Echinodermata > Asteroidea > Paxillosida > Luidiidae > Luidia > Luidia sarsii. The sequence goes on along the minus strand of OX465103.1, from coordinate 24,743,102 downwards.
CCCCCAAAAAAAATAAATGTGAATAGCGTGACGAAAAACGACCAGCTGCAGAGTGCAGACAGCCTCTTTTGGAGCAGTTGCTGTTGGTAACCACAAAAGTAAAATTCTATGAAACTCAACAAAAATGACGTTCTCGCTAATCAGTGTGTGATGTACATGTACATGCTTCCTTTCTGACTAAAATATTACCGGTACTCATCTCCTTCATGTACATGCACATCATGCAATCTGAGTCAAGATATCGGGCCATGAAACTGGTACTTCTAGATCTTTTACAGACTTCTTAGTCTACCATCCATTCCAGTGACACTGAGCTGACACCGCGATTTGTATTAAACTGGCAAAATGTCCATCACTGACACCCCACCACACTGGAATGTGTGTAATCCTCGGTCACAAGATGAGATGCATGGCCCTATTATGATTTATTTCATTTGAATCATTTTTACTTTTAGAATTATTTGGTGTATACCACATGTAGATTAATACTATTAATCAACCCAGTTCATGCAGAGTTTGAGCGTTACACACTGGGTAAGGGATAGTGCTATTCCAATGGGAAGTACAAGTAAGAAATAAAATGCAGTGCATTTGCATTTATAGGAAAATGCATACCCATTTTCCCTAATTTTTCATTCTCTAGCATTGGAATTTTTTCAGAGCAGATTTAGAATTGGGAACAGTTTTGTAGAAAAAAAAGGCACCCAAGGAATCGTCTCTGAGTGCCATGAGATCATTCAAAGGCCTTGGACTGTGCATTCGAGTAGACGTTGATTCGCAGGAAGTCGGTCTTCCTGAGCATTAACCCTGACTCTCTTGCTGTAACGGTCAAGCCTCTGCCTCTCACAGACAACAGTGAATGCCTCATTACCCACCCACCCACCCACCCACTGAGGCCTGTGTTTTATTGCATGCGTTTTCAAGTGTATGGCTCATACTAATTTTGTTTGGTTGTTCTTTTTATTTGTGGTTTGGTTTGTGCACTAACACTGCATGTTGTGGAGCACACATTCCTCCATCCATCTTGTAGCATGCAACCTCTATCTGACACTGTCTGATTTTTGAGCTGATTTTTTTCTTTTTTTCTTCTTTGACATTTGTTTCCCCCGGATGTTGATTTCATTGCTGTGTTTAAAAGGAAAAATATCAAGACATTCATCATATATCGTGGATTTGAAACTTAAAAACTCAAACAGGCAGACCCCTCTTCATCCAGTCAATTTAAGTTATTCTTCCCTGATAAGATACTACCGGTATGCACATACATGTACTGTCTCTATTAAGCTCTGCTGCACATACTGTACATGTAGGATTCCTACATGTGCCACACTGTAGAATAGCCTACATGAGACAAATCTATATTCAGCACACTATTTCAAAGGCAGAAGTTCCTCGGGCAGATACATGTACATGTACATGTACAGGTATTCAAATTTAGAAGACAGAGCATTACTGCAGAGCAAGCCAAAAGGACCACTACGTACTGTACCGTACCTAGCCCTGGGTATACATGTACATGTAAAGAAATGAATACATGTACATGAACATATGTATGTATACATGTACACATGCATGTGCACTGCATACAGTTCAATGTACTGTGCATGTGTACATGTACACAACTACACATGTAGAGTATAATATGTTGACAAGCATAAACTTTCCAATGACACAAAGTCTAGGCTGTGTCTAAGATTCGGTCTGTTGTGGTGTGTCTGGTACGGTATTGTTCAAAGTTCAACAAACTGGTATACTATGTACAGGTCCATAAAATACTACAAAATGGTTGAGCAGAGCATGAGCAGAGCATGAGCAGAGACAGTCAGCCAACTGATTTCAAAGCCATTCCATCTATTGATCCTTTCCATCAATTGTACAGTAGTTTAACAGTGGGGGCTCCAAAGGCTGTTTTTCTTTCGCTTGTGTGCAACAGTCTGATTGCAGTGGGTGGTGTCCTCTTGGTTACACCATGGAGCTACATGTATAGCTCCATGGTTACACTGCTTTGCCGGGTAGGCCTACAGTATCAACCTATTATACAACATGTACAGTGTAGATACGTACATGTACATGACATGTACATGTACATGTATTATTGTGTACCAGTATGTACATGTACATGTACATGTACATATTCATGTGTGTAGGGACTGGGCTGCACTCCATCACATACCGGTACATTGGGCTTGGCAAGTCTCGAGGAGAACTTCACGGGTGTTTTCAGGATTTTTGGAAGGGATACAACTAACGAGGAAGGTTGGCACTTGGGATGAGGCAGAATTGTCCCCAACTTGGAAGTTTTGTCTCAGTATGGATTTGTTTTTGTTTTGGTTTAGTTTTTGTTTTGGAGGGTTGGCACATGCATGTTTCAGTCCCCCTCTCCTACATATCTGTGCTGTTTTGTGGTGTTAGTACTACATGTACATGTATTGAGACACCCACAGAAGCCATTGTAGACCTGATTGAGCTACAGTGTACATGTACAGTACATGTACATGTGTACATGTAGTTGGTTTATAGTTTTCCTATCAATAGTGCTTTTGTTTTTTGGCCTTGGCAAAACTGCACAGCTAAAATGAAAGCCGTTGATGAGTGTATGAAAAAGCTAGTCAACATTGACTCACAATCAGACACAAAAGTCAGCATTGTATGACGTTATCATACTGTACATGTACCGCACATGTACGTACATGTTTATGTCTCTTTTCCTACTGGAATGAAAAGTCACATCTATAAAGTGGTTTGGCATTTAACGATCTGTGATAAGATCTTCAATACAAGGCAGAATTGAAAAAAACAACAACAATGAAAATGAGGTGTTCATTTTGTCAAAAGAAAAGAAAAGATAAATGCATGATATTCTTTCAAAAGAAATGCATAGTTTCAGATTAAACTGAGGTCGTGGTCTTAAAATGTTACTGTCATCTGAAACCTTGGTCAAGTTTTGGGGGCTTAGATTATGGTAAATGTACGTGTACATGTATCCCTTAGTCCATGTATCCCAAGCTTAATCCATGTAATGTACATGTATGTGTACTAGTTGATAGTGTACATGTAGTTCCTTCAGTACCGGTATTCATTTTCCCACAATGTTCACTGTGACCAACGTTGATAGAATGTATTTGACACTTGGGAAATCCTTGTTTACGGTACTTTCCGCGCCTGTAGCATTTCCCATTTGTGTCATTATGTTAATTCTTTGTATTCATATATATTATTTTAATTTGCACAAAGGACATTTGCCAAATGTTTGCCTCCCTGCTCTTTATAAAAAAAAACCTGTCATAGCCAAAGCCTCAAGCAAACATCAGCTCAGTTGGCTGCAATGCGCCATATTGCATCATTTCTTTTCATAGTGGAATGGAATAATAAGCCAAAAATGCAATTGGGATGAAGTGATCGTAAATCCATATTGACCCGCATGATCCAAATCATCCGTTTTTCATTCTGCACTTTGCCAATGCTCTCAATATCCCTCTCTCCCCTACCTAACCCGCAAAAAAAGAGGCAATTTTAGTTGAAACCTCTCCCCAATCAATTTAGTTGATAAGTGATATCGTAGATACAAAAAATAGATACAAAAAATCTTCAAAAATTAGCAGGGCCTGATGTTTCGATTCTAGCAGGACCTTTCTCAAAGGCAGAAAGATGAAAACTGCTTTGAAATCAGTCAAATTGTCATCATTACGTGTACATACTGCAAATGTTTTACTTTAAAAAAGATTATTCTGAGGTTGTCAGTATGGAAAATTGTCCACACCAGCAAATTTAACCACTTCGCGCCGGGACCTCCGAATCCGGGCACCACTATTGCCCACATTCTAAACAAAGACTCTTTTCAGCTTAGAACAAAGCAATACGAATCAGTACAAAGACCCTTTTTGTCGCAAGTTGCCACATGAATTGCAAGATTAGCAGCAGTACCAATTGTGCAATTGTGGGACTTTTACTGTGGAGGATCGAGGGATACCGCGACATTGTCTTTGCGTGCCACACTGCCCAACGGTCGTCGGTCTGGCATTGGAATTTCCCCCTCATTCTTAACCATAATCTGTACGCTCGGTTGTGGCCGACCAATTTGAAGATTTGACTGCCTGGAGTGGAGGCTGGAGTCTGCGGTCAGGGATTGACAGCACCGTACATGCACACACACACAAGTCCGTTACGGTCCATTGACGATGCACAGTGGGCCCTTTTTCGAACAGATAATCTCTTGACAAAAGCTACTACGATGTCCGAATTGTGCCATGTTTTACTCTCTTGTACCCATAGTGTACCCTTATCGATTTATTTCACAGAAATATATTGTTCCGATTGTTTTAGCGAGATTTGAAAATGATGCATTGTTAAAAAAAAACCCGTATGGCGGTCATCGGCAATGAAAACCCCCCCCGGCGCGAATTGGTTAACAATTATTTAAGGTAATTTTATTTGAAGATTTATAATGTACATGTCTTGCCTAGCCTTTTGTGAAAACCAACTTCATACTTTTTATGATTGTAAAAACAAATACCCAGATAATTGTGCATTGCATTCCTTTTAAAAGTACATACTGTACATGTACAATAAATCTTGTTTATTGAACATTTAAGCAATAGTTATAAGCTTCCAAATTTTGCTTTTGACGTTAGTGCAGTTAATTGTTTAGGCATTATTTATTCATACAGTGTAGTTGATTGATTTTTAACAATATACATTTTGCCCATGCGAGTGTACTCTGAAAGTGTTTTTCCCAGTAGGTGATTTTCAGAACCTTTCCCTTACAAGTGTACAACATTGCAACATTTTTTCTTCCCCTTCTAAAGCGAAGCAAAACACAAATTTGATTATGGAAAAAGCATGGGGGCTTGATTGAAACTTGGTTGAGTAAGGGAAAGGTGACTGACAGTGGAAACCTATCAGGTACTGTACATGTACATGTACATGCATATGTACACATGTCTGCATGTACACGTGTACATACATGTATATAAACATGTACATGTACATGTGCATGTAAATGTGTAAATGTACATGTACAGTACACTTGTACATGTACATGTACAATACACTTGTACACTTGGACGTGTACACATGTACACTTGTACACTTGGACGTGTACACATGTACATGTACATGTATGTGTACACTTGTACGTTTACACGTACATGTACATGTACTGTACATACACTTCTACGTGTACACGTACATGTACACGTACATGTACATACACTTCTACGTGTACACTTCTACGTGTACGTGTACACGTACGCGTACGTGTACACAGTACATACATGTACAGTACTGTATAGGCTACTTGTACGTTATGTTTTTTGGACAAAAGGAAATTCTTGAGGGACCATACATTGTAGATTCTACATGTACACATGTACCGGTATACCGTATGTACATGTACATGTACAGTGCATGCCTGTATGTACAGTAGAAGAAGCGTACAGTAAATGTGCAAGGTTAGGAGCAATGCGAGAGGCAATTTGTTGGAAATAAAGCCTTTTATAAATTGTATTCAGTATTACGGTACTACATGTACTTGTACTAAGAGCTGTACACATTGTACATGTTCATGTATAATGTACACGTACATACAGTACATCATGATCATTCTACCATACACTTTGCAATGTGTACCGGTACGGTATGTGTATACAGTTACACATTGTACAAGTATGTACATGTACACATGTACATGTACATGTACATGCAAATGTGCATGTGCCTTGCAGTAAGGTTGAGGTTCAGGTGCTCCCAATAAAATGGAAAAAGATTGATTTTTTTAGCCATGGGGTGGTGCAGTATAAAGACACAAAGTATGAACTGTACATGACTTGTACATGTACCAGTGCTTTGTGTACATGTAGAAAATACATGTATCTCACTTAGATTAATGAGATATTAGTAAGTACATGTATGTCTTACAAACAGTAACTCTATGATATGGAAATACTGTATGATCCTTCTTATCTACTGCATTCATTAGTCTTGTTTATTGAAGACTCTTTTTAACTAACTGGCCACCCCAGAATGTACATTGATAATGTACAGTGTACATGTACTGGCAACATATTTTAAATAAAATAATGCTTGTTTATAATTTTAAATATCTATTACAGGTGTATATCTGACAGTTTGGAGAGGTTTTACAGGTTGTACTGTACAATCTTACTGTATATGTACTGGAGTAGATTTCACAAAGCCTTACGATGCATCGTAATTCAACTTATGATGGATACATTGTACATACCCATTGTAAGTTGTGATACACCGAATGGTTTCTGTGCATCGCTCATTGTCTTGTAATTAGTCGTAAGTCACGATGGGTTTGGTGAAATCGACTGCTTTACAGTGCACATGTACAAATTGTACAGTACATGTAGACACCTTATCCATGTACTGTACTGCAAAGAACAAGTAGGCATCTTTCTTTTCAATTTAAAGGATCGATTCCAAACTCGCGTGTCTTAGAAACTAATTAGATTTGACAAAGCTTTGCACTTTAATCTGATTGAAATCTAACTGTTAAGTATAAGCCACATTTCTTATTATAAAGATTGATTTTCTACTGCCCCATGTAGGCCAGAGAAAGTCCTTGCCCATTTTATCAAGACGTAACCTTTTAGGCTCAGTTGCAATGTTAAGCATTATATTATAATGTGAAAGAAAAATCTATCCTAAGCTATAGTTGTGCATTATTTATTTCTGTATAGCGGTTAAATTTGCCTGGCAAAGTGAGATACTTTTATAACATGTTACTTGTAGGATTTATTGTGTAGTGGATTTTGCAGTTTCTTATTAATCCAGTTTCTTGCTATGACTGTCACGCTCCAATTGTGAAATGCCCCTTTCCCCAAGAAAATGTATTTTGGATGTTGTAATTGCCAAACAAAAAACACTCAAACAAAAATCAAATCCAAAACAAAATCCGGATTTTATGTGAGGTGCTAGTGGTTAGTACATTTATCATGTACGTTTACAGCAGAGGCTCTATGCTCGAGTTTAATAAGCGAAACTGCATCAAACCACATCACACTCAGTTTCCCCTTGGTCCTGCCAGTTCAATTTGGAAAAGACCCGGACCCGATCAGTTTCATTTAAGCTCATGTCAACAGTTTCCAATTAAATCAAGAAAAATCAATGGCTGGTGATGACAGACCCTTGTACCAGTAGGGAAAAGATAGCAAACATTCTACCGAACTGAAAGTCTACCATTACGATGAAGGGAAGGCACACTGTACAGTGCATGTACATGTTCTGTGGAATGGGCTTGAGGGTTTCATTTACATGTATACGGACGGATAGACCAGTATGGTTGTCATTTTTTGTTAAAAAAGAAGAAGTTTGGTACAGTCAGACAGGATTCGAATGTAATTAAATGACACCAGTGCAGTCCTGACCAAGAAGTGGCCACGTTGTATTTCGGATCAGTTATTTTGGAGTTTCTCTTGGTCAACCCCTCACATCACCCACACCCCCGCCCCCGCCCCTGCTGCCGACAGAATAGGGCTGCATTTTGTCGGTCATGACCAAGAATTGGTTTGGCTATGAATCTGCTTGCAGTTTCTGCTTTTTCCTGGCAATTTTAGGTAGGTCAGAGTTACGCTGGATGATGAATTGCACTAAATTTCACAGCTCCAAGCTGAAACAGAAACGGCCGAACTGATGCTCGGTAATGACCGCCGAAATTCGTCCTGTCACTCCGAGAGAGGTCCGAACCTTGGAGGAGGAATGGATAAATCGAAGAGAGAATTGTTGGGAGGAAGTGTACAGGTCAATCGACATTGATTGAAATCAGTCGTGTGGACGTCCGTATCGGGGGTTACAAGTTACAACTTTACATGTATGTGTGTGTTTTTAGAAGGAAATTATAACAGGGATTCCAGTCATCAGGGTACAAAACATTAAAACTGGATGACCAGCATCCAGCAATCATGTAATAATCAATGCTCTGCCTCAAAATAAATCAATGAAAATAAAACAAATGTAGGAAACAGTTACATGTAAATGAACTGTGCCATTTACACTACAGTTCTTGCATTGAAACATACTTTGTGTGCACGCACTCTTATCATCTCTACATCCACAAGATGAAAATGGCTTGAACGCCACTGGGGAAGGCTCTCTGCATTCAAGCAGTGTCTGTCACACCTCCCCGGGACTTCCTGTTGATGCACTGAGCTGCAGAAACCCCTGACTCCATGTACCAGGCATGCAACTTGTCCGCGGATCCGCGGATTTCCGCGTTTTATTTAGTTCGGCCATTAAAATTATTATTATTTAAAAAAAAAAAAAAAAAAAAATCAAAGTCATAAGTTGTCACAAACTACTCAGAATGCACCACAGAGCATCTAGAATCCAAAATTTTCCCGGGCCCTTAAGCAGGCCCCAAACCACACACCGTAAGGGCTTCGTGCTTCGCGCTCGCAGTTTCATTCGGACATTTTCCTCTTTTTTTACAATTCAAGAGTTGCATGCCTGCGTGTACGTACATGTACACTGGGAACCTGTCGGTGGCCTTGACTGGATTACTGTTGACTGGGTGTGTGCAGGGAGTACAGTACTGTTGTCCTGCAGGAGGTTGGGACTGGGAGGGTGTGAAGGCTGGGAGCAGAGCTCAATCAAGACATGTTTATGCAAGTAGGGTAGGCCAGCAAGGGGGATTGCCATCCACATTGAACTGTACATTGTACACGCTATACAAACATGTAGGCGTACAACACTTCCAAACATGTACACTGCCGTGCAAAAGTCTGATCGCACCCACTCGTACAAAAAACTGTTTGTATTTTGATCATCAAAATCACCAACAGGTCTTTGAAAAAAACCGCATGTGAGTGCGATCAGACTTTTGCACGCCAGTTTACATGTACCTGATCCTTGGGTTCAGCAAGGAGGGTTTCAGTACATGTATGCCTGCCATGTGTACATGTACAATACTGTATGTCATAATACCATGTACATGTACATGTGTGTACCGGTATACAATCAAGTGGTTGGTAGTTAGTGGACTGGGCTTTAGAAACTGAGTTTACACATTTGCACCGGTCCACCCATGCATACATAAACATATTTCTCATGTGCTCGAGTCCAGGTCCTGGAGAGAATTTCACAAAGCCTTACGATTCATTGCTACTCAACTTACGATTCATAACGTTCTGTATTAAGTTGTTGTGATAGGCCATAATTTATATGGTTTCTGTGCAACCGTTCGTCGTCTCGTGACCTTTCATAAGTAACACAGTTTGACTTTTCTACTGTGTAGTGACTAGAGGCACTTCCGGTGATGGACTTCCAACCCACCCAATAGCTACAGTACATGTACATGTAGGCCTACAGTAGCTATTTACTGTAAGCTCGATGTCTCCCAGAACCAGAGGTCCATTGCATGGCTCTGGGCTCTGCTCTCAGCTCTGTACAGTCCCACATCTTCAGAGTGGGAAGTGAAGCTCAACTTACAGGAAGAAGGTCAAGATTCGCTGACTGCTGAAGGCACTTGGAAAGCAACACAACTTCTGCCTACTGCAGCTCATTGGTGTACAAGAAAATATACAAAAAACAAGAATGCCTGGGTGTAAAATCAACCCATCAATATTAATTGAAATAAGGATTAACTTCCATTTATAAAAACAAAGGAAAAGCAAATGATACCGGTACACACATTTTATGGATGACAACTGCACAGTTGTAAAATCTCATTTCGTCAATAGTGAAACACTTTCATTATCTTCTTAATTTCTGGTCAAAAGATCTTTCTCATCCACAACAAAGCAATCATTCGGTCTGGTGCTCTGCTTCGCCATTACACAGTCTGCCTTTGCTGAGTCTGGGGACCAGATCCTAGTTCATAGTACTTCATACTATATCACACATTATCCATGGAAACTAACACATTTTCCTTTCAGCAGCTCATCTATAACATCTCATCGGATTCATCTGTTAACCATTAACTTCACCCACCTCATCGGAACTAACTTTGCACTCGAGTTGCCGGCTGTCAGGGTATTTTTTTTAAGCCAGCCGGACTGTAAAGCATTTTTGTTCAGAAGCTCTTGGAAGGTGGCAGTCATTTAAAGGAGACACCCCGGAATTCCAGCGCACAACCATGACGATTTAAAATTAACAATCAACACTTCAATACAGATGGAAATAAGCTTATTTACAAAGCGGAATACCTCGGACCGTAACGTTGATTGACTTCAGAAGTGCGAAGTTTCTATCTCATTTTAAGTGTGATGCGTTGATCCCTTTTGAATCTGGAGCCAATTACATGCAGGGAGCTGCATTAAGCATGAAGTCAAGCAGAAGCTTATGAATAGAAACCAAGTTGCATGGGAATGTGATGCTAAGCGAACCACAGCAGTTTGCAGCTTCCATGCTCAATTCAGAAGTACCTAGCTTTTAAGTTTTCTGAGCAATGTCATCAAGGAACTTGTTCTCAGCAAATCTTCGTGTGCACTGCACAGGTAACACTTTGTCAGTGGTTTTCCCTCCATACTGAGAAATGCTGTTCAATTTATCATCTTAAGCAGTGATTACAGTACCTTTCTGGGGCCTTTAAGTATAAGGAGAAGATTGCTAATGCTCATGGACAGATATGTAGCGTTTGGCTCTACTTTGCGGTTGTGGCTGCAATTTACACATGTACTAAGTCTATGACTTCAATCGGTGGCAGTGCCATACATGTACATGTAGGTGTGTGGTTTTTGCAGACACAATTGGCAGATGCACAATTTTGTTTTCAAAATGAAAACAAGCAAACAAGCAAACAGCAGACTCTTATTAACTGACTCTTATGCCGTTTTGAATTTGACTTTTTTGAGGAAAATTCTTTCAAAGTTCAAATGGTTGCCTACACATGCATAGTACATACATACGGGGTACTACTATTGTCATTCAATTCTCGGTTGAAAGTAGCATTGGATCCTGTTTGCATCAGTTGGCCCCTGTTTCTTCTCGTTTGACCGTCTCACTTTTGAGAGGAAGCCTCAGCCCTTCAGTCTGGGCACGTCTTGTGAGTTCCTTGCCTTGTCCGTGCATCTTGACTCCCATTTGAGGTGTGCTCCAAATGCTGCATCGTCTCGGAATCTGTACTCCATTGCATCCCAATATCTTTCTTTTTTTCCTATGAAACTTTTGTTTGATTGGATATTTCCTTGATTTGTGTTTTAGTTTATTTTTGTTCTTGACTGTGAAAAAAAAAGCAAGAAGGCAAAAAAGAAGAAGCATGATTGATGTCCGGAAGATTTTGATGTGGATGACGTGATGATGATATTTATGAAATGAGCATGGATACTGCCGTTTGGTTGTGTTGCGGATTTGGACGTCGGAAAGCATTGAATTAATCCAGGCATTATACACTCTTCATAATAAAAACACATTCATGACATACATGTACTCCATTCTTATAAAGTACGTATATGAAATCCTAGCTCTCATCAACATCCTTTGCTGTGATCTTGGAGTTTTTTTTTGCTCCTGGATGCTCCAAATTATCTCAATTTAGTCGGGATACAGTGGAACGTCCCTAGGACGAACATTCCGGGATCCATGAAAATCGTTTGGTAGATGAATAGGGGTCGTTGCCTCGTTGGTGATAGCAGTTGTGGCCACATATTTTGTACACAAAAATCAGGAGCCAAAGGGAATCTTCATTATAGCTGAATGTTCAGTATATCAGCAGTCGTTTACTTATAGCGACGTTCCACTGTAATTTAAATTTCAGAAACAGGAAATTAATCATGTGGGACATGAGTTTATGTCCCAACAAACTAGAGTTCAGTGCAGGTAATGTAATGATACATCCTTCCATGCATTCTACTGTTACATGTACTACAGTACATTGTCACACTTATGTGTCTATGCTGCATGGTGCACGTACACATACGCATACAGCACCTAAATATATAATACCTGCAATAACAAATGTTGTTTTCATAAGGGGATTACACTGAGTTTCCTGAAGGGTGTTCAAATCTACATGTATTCTGTGCTTGTCATATATTCTTAGCCCTGCATGTACTGCAGCCATTGATCTGAAAAAAAAAATAGCAACAGACACAAAATAGGCCAATTGAATGCCAGTTTACAAAAGCCGAATTCTAACCATCTACTGAATAGCCTCTAAAAAGCTACCGCACAGGAAACGGATATGCAAATTTGTTTGTAGTCAAGCTCAGAAAGTTCTAGCTTCAGGGTTCACTGGTTTTCAGGCATTTCTGTAGGCCGCCTTCTGTTTGAAATGTATGGCTTATTCAGGCCTTGATTTGCAGATCTTGCCAACAAGGCAACAACCTGACCAACATCCTGACAAACAACAGAATATTATGTGGACTACACATACCAGTACATGTGTTTACGGCAAGGAGAAAATAATTAAATGAGGGTTTAACCTGCTCAATAAGTAATAAGCACTGAGTGCTAAGTGCTTTGCCTGATGAAAACAAATCAGGCAGCTTGGGTAGGATTTGAACACTTGACTCCTGCTTTCTAGTGCAGATGACTTAACCACTTACATGTAACAGTGAGCTGGTCGAGGTCGTGTGGTGGATTCAAAAAAATGTAAAGCGGCAAGTACCAGCTTGACCAACTCAGTGGTCAAGTGGTTAAGCGTCTGCACTAGAAAGCAGGAATCACGGGTTCAAATCCTGCCCGAGCACTGTGCAGAGCTTATTACGTTGAGCAGGGCAAACCCACATTGAATATGTGGACCGTTACTTGAGCCTGTCACAACAAAACAAGGCTCATCTACTTGGCATCAGTTGTACAAGATTGCCATTATCAAATCAAAATGAAATGAATGGAAAAAACAACCCCAAAACCAACAGCTATGATGCAGATTAACTACATGCGAAAAATAACCTAGAGACAATTTTATGTTGTCATGACAGAATTAATTTATTTTGGCATGACAGCATAGTTTTGTTGTGACTGTTCACTTTGATACATTTGTTTGCATTCTAATACATTAAATACAGTACGCCACGTATACATTGTACAGTAGGTTGCACGATCTATAACCCACACACACAATTAGCCACTTATCGGTCACAAAGAGGATAAGAAATAAAGCACGGTAACTTCATCAGACTCCCTCCAACTAGTAACCACTCATAACCACTCCACTACCCTACCCTCCCCTGGATATTAACAATTTCCTGAGCTATCTCCCTCTCCCTTCTCCCTTCCCTCCCTTCCCTCCCTTCCCTCCCTTCCCTCCCTTCCCTCCCTTCCCTCCCTTCCCTCCCTTCCCTCCCTTCCCTCCCTTCCCTCCCTTCCCTCCCTTCCCTCCCTTCCCTCCCTTCCTTCCTTTCCCCTTGGCCTCTTCCTGTTACTTCCACTCCCGTTGGAAGCAATTCCCAGTGACCTCAAGTTGACCTATTACCAGATTGTCTTTGCCAGACAAGGGTCGAGACAAAAAAATGGGCAAAGCTTTGAGTTTGGGAAAACAACACTCCCACAATTTGGCTTGAAATTGAGCATAATGGTCATCCGTACTTGAAGCAATTTTCACAACAAATTGCTGTATTGTCTCAGAGTAAAAAAAAACAGGGGGTGTGATCTGGTGATATAAGGCAGTTAATGGTTAATTGCTTCTAACTGGTACCCTGACTAAAGGCAAAGATAGCTACATGTACAGCTATTTGGAAAGGTCGCCATCTAATGGCTGGATAGCTCCGATGGCAAGAATGCTTGGTACATTATCAGCAAGAGGTCTTGGGTTCAAGTCCCGGCTCAGTCTATTGATTTCTTTGCCCTTTTTCAAATTGTTCCCACTTTATTTTATTGAAGTAAAATTGCATTGAAAATGAATACAAGAGGCAGGTTTTCATAGATACATGTAGTTATGTCCAGACTCCAGACTCAAGAAGACCATGTGAACCCCACTCTGTGGTTGGCCCTATCTTGGAGGAGATTGCAGCACTTCGTCCTCAATCCATCCCCGTTTAAAGGAACTAGAGCCTTGTGTGTCTCTCATTGCCAGAGTTTGTCCACGTCTGGACTTCTTGAAGTATGCATAATTTTAAATCATACATACTTTGCACATGGAACAGTCACATGAACTTGCATTCAGCAATCCTGAAAATTTAGAATTTGAAAAAGAGAGGGCCTCTTTACGCCATTGTACCGGTAGGAACTTTCAATGGCACACACAGACCAACCCATTGTCTCTCCACATGGGTTTATGAACCTGTGCTAACTCCATGGACTACAGGTTGGTATTAGCATATCAATGAATGAACCTTCAGCTTGGTAGACCATGGGGGGTAGACTGAGCTCCAGAAGTGTCCTGGGCCCAACTTCATAGAGCCTTAAGTGTGCAAAATCTGCTAAGCAGAAAAAGCCTTCCTCATGAAAACAGGATTACAAACCCCACTTTGATGTGACATCAATTGCTTCTTTACCTAGCCTGGAACAAAAGCGAAGTTATGGTTGGCAAGGTGATCCTATAAATGATGGCTTTTTGCGCTTAAGCAAATTTTGGCGCTTACCGTAAGTGGCTCTATAAAATTGGGACCTGGTTGAACTCAACGGGTTTGTCATTTCAGAGTGAATACATGCGCAAGACTCACATTGTTCGCTAACATTAGCTGCCACTCAGTAGATATGGCTTTGCTCTCTGGCTTTGGGAAAGGTCTTGCCAGGATTGACACTCCATGCCCTCTCGATATTTGAGAATGACTTCTTTGCATGTGCAGACTGCAGACCGTGAGTGTAATGATGGCAGGAAGCATATAGCCTTGTGAGACCATGCCAAGGACTCAAAGGAGTGAACAGAAACCAAGAACCATATGCTGTTCCTCTTGGGAGAAGGTCTTCCCTGAACTTTCTGGATAATCGGTTACCCCAGATCCAAAACAGATGGCATTTATTTCAATGTGAAATAGCTTGTACTGTATTTGCAAGGATTGCACAATGACACTTAAGTTGTTGTGAGCAGCACCAAAGCAACACTGTACCGGGTACCTCACTGGGGCCAATCATCTGGTTCACTGCAGCTCAAAGCAAAGAAACAAAGTACATGATAACAAAATGTTCAGAATGCATGGGTTGCTGATTTCTGCATGTACCCACTACATATACCCACTACCCACAATACTTGTCTTGTAGGGTTATACATGTCCATCGTGAGACTCAGCAGACCAATGACATACATGTATGTACACTGTAGTACTTTGAAATCAGTACATGACAACAAAATGATGATCCCTGCTGATCCCTGTATCCCCATCTCAATTGAGCAGTGCGGTAGAGCTACAATGTACCCACAATACACAACCTTGTCTTTCAGCGTCATAGAACAGCCCATGAGACCGCTGATAATACTGCTGAGTGCTGATGTACCTTAAAATCAGTCACACTCTGCCTCATGAAAATTGGCTCAGAAGTGGAACCAGTCTGAACCAGTCCTTGCCCAGAGGTCTGTAAGAATTCAGCATTCAGGGCAACACACACAAAACTAGGTTACTAGTTGTAATGTACAATACATGTACATGTACTTCTGTCCGGTGTCCTATGATGGACATGTGCACTCGCAAAGTCACAAGAAAAGGTTTATCAAGCCTTGGTGTGTGAGTGTGTAATCTCCCCATAACCTTCTCTCACACGTACAGTTTACAGTAAAGACTTCTCCACTCTCCGGGCATCTTGAATCCGTCACAGGTGATCACTCAAGCAGTCTTTCACTCTGTTACACATCATGCTGAAGCTCGCAAGTCTCAATGCAGTTACTGTACCGTCTGATAGGAACAATTTCACCCTCATTATCGGCGTTACATGTATAGGACAGTGCATTGCATATTGCAGTGAGTGTATACAGGGACTGTGATCAAAAGGTGTTTGCCCCATGCAGTCAAGGTTAAAGTGTGGGTGGCACCGAGAGACATGCAGTAACATGCGGGGAGGGCAGGGATGGAATAAGCTGTGCAATGCAATTTAAAGATTTGCCCGGTGAATGACACGACCCAACAACCTCCAGTCTGTGCCGTGTTTGGAGTCACTCTTGCTCTGACTTGTATAAAATGGTGATAACCAGAACTTGGATCAAAGACAGAGGCTTGGGCTTTGGCTTTAATTCCTACCATCCGTTAAATATAGTCTTAAAAGGTAATATGCCAAAATATCGCAAACTGCCTACTGACTAAAATAATAGTGTATATCAAACATTAGTTTCGATCCTAGCGGGACCTTTCTCTTATGCAAGTCTGCCTTTGAGAAAGGTCCCGCTAGGATCAAAACTAGGATCGAAATGTCAGGCCCTCCTAATTTTGGATAGTCTTAAAGGAGCTTAAGAACAAGCTTGTGACCACATTGATACCCTTTGAAACTTTTAACATTGAAACTTATTCAGCGACAAAATAAGAACCTGTATCTTCAGGTTGTGTGTAACGGTGACGATGCCTGAGCCCTAAGCCTACTCCTGGGAATGGTGAAGGGCCACAGCTTCTGCCGCTTTCTTTGTTTCTTCAACCAAGCTGTTCTATTGTTGGCATGGTGATGCCATACTGTAATACTTCTGGACATGAAGAAGTGGGTTGCTGAGTGGTCGTTGACCAGAGGGTGGTGGCAGAGGGGAAGAAGAATCCAGTAATCATCCGGTGATGAGGTTGGAGTTGCTCTGACACTGACTGAAATTGGTGTTTTAAATCTTTGATTCTGGCCTACATGTACTTACTGACTGTCTCAGATTGGGTCCATTAAATTTCTGCACCATTGGGTATTATCATCTGCTTGCCTTTCAGCTCATCAAAAATATGGTTTGTGTCAACTCTGACAGAATGCTGAAATGCCCCTTCTCCCTTAGGGTAATACTGCTGCTAATGTTGCCCTACGCCTGTGTCCATGTGCAGGGTATAGGAGATGGTGGCTCACACTGGTCTGTCCACATTTGATAGTCCATACTTCGGTCTTTAACTCAACCCAAGTGAACTTGCTTCAGGCATCTGATTAAAATCAATAGAAAAGGCTATTTATTTTCCAGACTCAGAGTTGTGATCTGTAGGAACCCCAAAGGGAGCCTGTCTAAGTTTTTCCTCTCAGTATCATTGCCTCCTCATGAATACTCATTGCTTCACATTCTTACTCTCTACTGGTAGATTGTGGCCAAACTTGGTTGTGATTTTTCCCTCCAAACAGTTTAGGAGCTACTCGGCCAGGGACTCGTCCAAAAATCAGGCACGAGAGTTTGTGCCGGATCCCGGGAGGGACTCACAACGAGTCTCTCCAAAAGAGCCGATGCGACGAAGGTCGTCAAGTTCTTCCTCGTACGCCACTCACACAACTTCCCGCATCGTCAGCACCAGCGTGCCCAAAGGATGCCGCGGGCAGGACGTCTGATCAAAAAAGTCCCCCTCTGAGAGGGATTGGCGCAGTCCGGCCGAGCATAGTTTGTATGTCGACCGGAAGATTCCATTTCTTCTGTAGATAGAACAGGGCATCTGACAGAGCATGGGAATGGTCTCGGCATTTTCTCTCCATTAACAATATTGATTTCATTCCTTTCAGATTAATTTGTTTGCCAACCTGTCTTTTCATTGACCTGATATATCTGTACTCTAACCCAATCTCTCTAATATTCCCAGTATGGATGCATGCAACAATACCCAGTATACATGTACACGTGTACTACATGTACATCCCAGCTTGTATAACCTCCTGTGACCAAAAAAGTCCTTTTCCAGTCAAAGCCGTAGATTTCTTCTTAAATCATAGAGAAATGTCAGGATTTAATGATGATACCACCACAAACCCTTGCTTTCAATTTCCAAACTTCCAAATTTCTAACTACACCTCAATGCCTTGCTTTTTGGTCTTGATTTTGAATTTGAATTTTTTTTTCTGGACACAAGAGAGCGCTCTTTCCCACAGCCCATACCTAATTTCATTGCTAAAAATATTCCAATGAAAAGGCATCTCCTCAAAGAGAATGCTGGAAATTCTATCAGGATACAAGACATACGGCAGTTAATGGTTTAGTGCCCCCACCCTGGCAAAGACTAGTTGACTATTTGGGAAGGGCATGAGTGCTGGTAAGAGGTCTCAGGTTCAAATCCCAGTTCAGTCAAAGTTGAGTATTCTTTGCCATTTTTCAAAATTGTTTAAAAAGTTCCCAGTCAGTTTTTCTTTTATTTGTTTGAAGTGCCCAATGCTGCCTTTTGTGACAGCATTTGTAATTCCTTTTTCTTTCTTTATTTTTAACACATGTACATGTAGTGTGTGCTTGTGTTACCACACTTTGTCGGCATTTGACTGGAATGGCACTTTTGTAGCCGCCTGTAAATTAACCAAGAAAATCCCGCCAATAATGTCACATCTTGAGTCTTAAACCAAATTTGTTTTGTGTTTTGTTTCAGTCCATTCATGTCGTCGGCCATTCCCCCTAAATGCAAGCATGTGACTAATTTGATTCCTGTAGCCCCCTCTACCTCCCTCTCCCCCTGGCAAGATGTTTGCCATCTGCAAAAGTTGCCTCCCAACGTTTTTTCTATTGCCTTGTAAATCCCAATGCATTCCAACCCAATTGTTGTTTTTTAAAGACCTTGTACAAGTCTCATACGTTTTACAAATTATTGGAGCAGCTCATTTGCAGCATTGCACGTTTTTCTTTGTCTCTGCAGCAAGTTTACTTTGTACATGCTTATTACCTTACCCCTGTCTGATGTTTCATGTACGTTCTGTCATAGCCATGCTTAACATGCATTTTACCCATTTTTTTTGGCCCACACAAAATACATGTACATGTTCTCAGGGAATAAGGTAACATGCTGAAAGGACCTTGAAATCCTCCAAAAAATGGTCTGATCATGCATTGCATATTCCATACTTACAATGTTTCTTTTTCCGATTGTGATTTGGTCACATTCACACTTCTGAAAGGCACCCTCATTCAAGCTTCATGTACACACTGATATATCTATACACATTCTGGTCTGTCATGTCTGTTCCACACTGGAAACCACTAGGAAATCACTCTCAATTTTCACTCTTGATTTTAAGTGAAACTGAGAGCAACCCAGAATCTACCGATTCCATCCCTTTTTTTTCAAGGTGTTCAATTCAATTACAAATCAGAATGCAGTCTCTTGAAAAAATACTGGGTGTTCTTTTTACCTAACAAGAATTAATTTTTTTATCCTGCTCCGATTGAGTTTGAGTTTGAAATACTGTATCTGACAAAGTTCAAAGTTCAAAGTTGAAAGGTCATAATTAGGATCTCTCTTTCTCGGGACAGATTGTTGCATGCTGAATGTATCTTTTTCCCTTCAAATTACTTCAAGGCAGGTTGCACGCCCCTTCACTATTCTCTGTCTCATTGTAGATTTAGCAACCACTGAAAATGTGTTTTTTGTGTCACGGTAAGTGGTAAATCATCGTCACTGTAGACTTAGCATTGCTGGGGAAAAGAGCTAAAAAATCCAACTGAAGAATGAATGAATAATTTCTCCCCAAGGTTGCATCCATGTTATCCAAATTGACGGACTCAAAGCAAAAACAGACGAGTCAACAGACCAACAGGTGTGTTTTTGAAAAGAAAATACAGTAGATACAAAAACCCCTCTCTTTACAGTTAGATATCACAGTGCTGCCTTCTTCAAATGTGCCAAGTTTGTTCTGAAATATTGTACCTTTTCCTTCTCTTTCTCAAACCCTCAAAAGTAATGATGATGTCCAACTCTCTATTTTCGCCCTTACAAGTTAATAAGCTTCCTTCTAAAGGACTACTAGATCAGTAACAGAAGTGCTGTGCCTCAAAAGGAGTGGCAAGTCACTCCCTCTTTCTAAACCCGCCCCGGTGTTCACCCATTTCAACTCAAGCTCTGACAGATGCCTTTAGATCTTCAGAGTTTTCACACAGAGGAGACAGCGTAAGACTGAGGATGAGCATCAGAATGATTTCTGAAAATCCTGACATCATGCAACAGTTTATACAACATTAGTGTAAACAAACAATCAAATCCTGTGTCAAAATAAAAAAAAACCAATCCCGGTATTGAGGTACATGCAACACTTTAATCTTTCACACACTACCTTAAAATGGGTAAACATGAGATTTCATTGTAGTATTACCAGCTTCAACGGATTGGGAACTCTTAAATGAGGCCAGTACTTCTCCCTACCATTTGGATAAGATTTTTCAAACTTTGACCCAGTGTAGCTCCCTGCAAACAGCTTCAGTAAAGTGCTTGCATAGCAAACAGCAAATACAATTTGTTTGAAAATCCTTTTTGATTGACATTCCTGCATTTTATTTTTATTTTTTAATAGAAGCCACTCACCAAAAGGCTTCAAAGTTGCTAAAGATTTGTGGGCAAAAACTGAAGGAGAAATTGGTGGGAAAATAAGTCCCTTCTACTGAAACAAGTCCATGGTCTCTTCTTTGTAGTTTTGATGCTGAGCTCAAAGGTTTCTAACAGCTACAACCAAACTAATAACCATTACCAGTATGTCTTCAAAGATATTAGGCCTTATGACCCATTTGATGACGCAGTTCAAGCCATTGGTCAGGGGTTCTACAAAACCTAGAGCAAAAATAGTCTTACTTTTATGACGACTAACATCTGACATTAATTTTCAATGCAATACTTAAGAAAAAGTGACCCTTCTCCTCCTTACAACCTCCACTACCCCCTAGATAGTAAATGTTGTGACCCTGGCATCCATGGAGACTGGATAGCTCAGGTAGCAGAGTAGTTATCGAGAGGTCACAGGGTCAAATCTTGTTTCAACCATTATTTGCAGGGGTGGGCATCCTCCTCACTGCTCATGGTATGACGTTTCATGCTGATATTGTTCCGATGCCAAACCAGTTCACCTTCCATTTACCTTTTTAAAAAAAATCTAGCACTTTGTGAAAGACCAACAGTTGTCTTTGAAATGGGTTTGACATTGACTGCCTCTGCAGTTGTTGGAAATCTGGACTGTGGATGACAGTTTGTTTGTGTCAATATTTTTGTTGAAGAACCGAAAGGCGCGTATGGGTTCCAGTTCCTACTATTGAGAGCATCCAGGTATGCCTGCAGACATTTTGGGTCACCTTTGCATTAACCACATCCATAATGCAGGACCACGCCTCAATGGTCTAGCACCGCCCCATTAAAACCATTCCCCTTTGTTAAAGCCCCTTTATTCCATTTTAATAGTCAATGCCTACTCCTAGCCATTGCATAGCAAACCATCTAAACCCCACCCTTCCCATAAACGTAAGCTACATCCACAAACAAACCATGCCCACAATCATATAAGCCATGCCCACAAATATAAACCATGTTCACAAACAAGCCACACCCACCAGCATAAGCCACACCCACAAACAAACTATGCCCACAATCCAGGTATGCACACAATCATAAGCCACACCCACAATCAAAAGCCACACCCACAAACATAAGCCACACCCACAATCATAAGCTACATGTACATTCTCAAACATAAGCCATGCTTGCAAACATAAGCCACACCCACAATCATAAGCCACACCCACAATCATAAGCCACACCCACAATCATAAGCCACTCCCACAATCATAAGCCACACCCAGAAACATAAGCCACACCCACAATCATAAGCCACACCCACAAACATAAGCCACACCCACAAACATAAGCCACACCTTAAACCATATAAGCTAAGCCAACAAACAAAAGTCACACCCACAAATGAACCACGACCACAAACAAAAGCTATCCCCATAACCCAGCCAAACCCTGTGACTCTAACATTCAAATGAGTAATAATTAACCCCCTGAACATTAATTATAGCCAATTTAATGCTGTAATTTTAATCTATCAACTCCTAAATACAGAATTAAACCACCCCATCATTCCAGACCACACCCATTTCCGCAATCCACGCCCATGTTTCTGCATATATTATGATCAAGCCCTTCCGTTCATTATGCTAACATCTCCAATTTTGTTGATCCACCTACTGTAGTCAGTAGTCACCTTTCATTTAACAATGAGGCCACGTCCAAAAGTCCTAAATTTGAATGATTTTGGGAGTTCGGGTCACAAAATTCCTTTTTTTTTTGCCACATGGCCACGCCTACAATACCCAAGGTTCGGTTAATGGCATACCACTTTAAACAAACTGCTTCTGCTAGAGAGCAAGCAGTAAATTACATTTAGCAGCCACACCCATCTTCTTTGAATCATTAAGTGGAACACCAGGACACACCCATGTCATCAGGCCGTGCCAACCAGATACCAAAACCTGGCAAAAAAACCAAAAGTTTGCTAAACCACTCAAAAATCATATCCAACCATTTGTAATTGTTTCCACATAGAAAGTACAAATACTCATGTAACCTCACCAAATATATGTGGCTCAATTACTCAAGTCATCAACTAACCCAAGCTACACATGTACATGTAATGGACCTTTCCCATGAAATAAGCAAATAAGACCTGGCGCATGCGCTTTACTAAATCGGTGGGCAAGTGGGATGTCAACCAATCGTAGTTTTCCACGCGCAAACTGTTTGGCATGTGGTGATTGGCTATTCAGTGTCTCCTGCGCGCGTATTTTGAAACCTGCACGTCACGCGCACTCGTTTGCCAACCAATTTAGTAAAGCGCATGCGTAAGGTCTAATTTGCATATTTCATGGGAAATGTCCATTGACAATCTCTTCAGTACCTACTTGATCCACAATGCGAGTCAAACTCTCATGGTCTAGTAATGAAAGTTCAATTTAAAAGGAATTTTTTTGTTGCAGCGAATATGCCGGTTCTTTTTGCTCGTAAGGAGCCTAAGTGTTTCTGAGCATGTGTGCATAGCTCTGAGCACGGGCACAACTATAAGGAGACCTATACTGCTGTCATTGTCAGAATCTCAAAGTCTCCCTTGCAGTCCCTACAATGGCATAAATTTGTGTTTCATACAATTTTTGTTTCACAAGCAGCATTTTGGAGAAGCTAAATTTTGTTGCAAGCGCTTTCGCTATACAAGGCAAGAAAGACGCACATCATTTGCCTCACCATTTTCGGTTTCCTGTTCTCGGAAATTGTCTCTCAAGTTGGATTAATTCACGAAGCACAGGTTATGGAGGAACCGGTAGACAGGTGGTGAACTCGTTATATCAACCAGAAACGGCACAGATTATATACAACACTTTGACCATATGGCTTCATTTTTGGGACATATCACATCACTGACATACATTTTTAATCATCTGCATATCTGTCATCAGTGTAAGTATCCCTTTTTTTCCCACTTTGTGTGTTGTTTTGTTTGTGTGTGTGTCTTTTATCACCCAAGCAGCTTGACAAACATTTTGAGTGATCCATTTTCTATTATGCTGACACTGGAATGCTAAGTATGTACGGTAGTTTTCTTTCTTCGGAGATATTAACCACTAATGTCTGGTGTGTGAAACTCACTGCTTCACTACTCACAGTTTGTTATTGAACAATCCAACAACTAATTCTTCTGACTTTTCTTCCTGAGTAAATCCATTTTAGTTGAAACAGAATTTGTTTTGACTGCACTGAATAGAGAATGCACAAAATACGTGAAAATAAAGATTTGATTGATATAATTTCTGTTCCAATCATCTCTCAGCAAAGCACTGACTTTTAAAGATGTTATGCATGTATTGTACATTAGCTAAATTTGAAGAGAATTGAATTTCTTTAAGCTTTACACTAGAGAATAGAGAGTGATTGCTGTTGAATTTGTGGCAGGTAGTTCTACACTAAATTAAAAGAAAAGCACAATGAAAAACCCTGACCGAAATGTCAACAAAAGGCATGAAACTGTTCAGTGAAGTAACCCATTAGATGAAAGAGCTGGCCATCAGACTTGCAGGAATGAGAATTTGCATTTTTGTGAGTTTTCTTTTGCATGAGTCTTGACTCTTGAGTGCTCTCACTGCTCTTGCAGTGCAATAAAGTCTAACATAAATCTCAAAAGTTAGAGGGCCTGACGTTGCGATCCTAGCAGGACCTTTCTTTGAGATCGAAACGTCAGGCCCTCTAACTTTTGAGATTTATGTATTGCAGGTCATTTTAGTCAGTGAGCAGTTTGCAACACTTTTGTATTAACTTTAAAGTCTAACATATAGTTTGACATTAAGGCTTGGAGCCTGAATAATGACTTATTCTTGTTTGTTCACTCAGTGCTGAAGGTGACGCTGGGTCTTCAAAATCTTCGGATCGGCATTCACGATGGAAGTGGCTTTGAGGGGATGGTGGCTGAAACGACGGAGTGACCTCGCCAGTAGTCTTTCTGAGATACGCAAGGGGCTCAGCTCGGACACCACGGGTTCCCTCGCCTCTTTCCTCTCTGTACCAGACATCTATCGCCTCACCGCCTTCTCTCCCCCCCTTTCCCTTCCCTCTATTCCACACTCTCTCACCCTTTGCCCCTCGCCAACCTCTTATTCTTAAAGTGGGGCTGGGGGAGGAACAGGTTCTTCACAAAGAAAGCAATAAAAAAAAGACGGTAGATTGCCTTGGAAGTCAAATAAAATTAAACAAACAACCAAAGGGACTCACATATGAATCCACTGATCTTTGCTCAACTTTGTGGCTACCAGGGGTTTTAAAGTTCTAAACCCTTTGGCCTAGTATGCTTCTATTTTATACTTCTCTTCAAAACAGTCTATCATCGATAATTTGTTTCTCAATTACACTTCCCTTTGACCAAAGGTTGTAAGACTTGTTAGACATACACAGCGAATATGTCTATTATGGCATTGCTTTAAGAGAGTCTGTATTTTGGTCAGGGTCAGCCGTTTGCAATGACATGAGAATCATTGTAGTGTCTGCGCAGAGAAAACCACTGACCTAAAAAAAATGCCCATCATCGATGCTGTGGCACTCACGGATGCACATGTATATATTTCTGGTTTTGAACGTGCTCTCATCCGCCACCCACTAATTATCGGTGAGAACGCCATGCCGTGAAGAATATCACACGCATGGGTGAGTAAGCCATTCATAATGAGTCCTGTGACCTGCCACAGATCTCGAGACCCAGGCTTGAGCAGTACATATTATTTCCACTGTACCGGAGGGCCTGTTCTCGTATCGATTTGAAGACCTTTGCACAGTTTGCATATACTTGAAAAGGATGACTTAGGCCCGGGTTCAAAATAAGGTCAGCTCGTTGACCCGGTTCAGAATTGTCCAAAGTCATTAGCTGTGGCCTGTACTGCAGGGATTTGCCTGCAGCCACAAGCCAGCGACTTCCATAGACTTGTGCACAGCTACAAGCCATAGCCAGTGAATTTGAACTGGGCCATAGCCGCAGATCCCACATTGCCTTGCCATCATTGAGACTCTGCAAATTGATGCCATCATGCAGTTTTGGATAAAAGCCAAACAGAGGGTTTCCTATTTGGCCCTATCTGGGCATCCTTTGAAAGACAATGTCCATGTTGACGATATGAAACCAGGGGCCATTTTCACAGAACTGCTTTAGCATACATAGAAAGCCCAGCATGAAAAAAAGAAAGAAAAAAGAGGGATTGAAACTGGCCCCATAGCATTGTGTGTGGTTATTTTCTCAATCAGTTATCATAATGATTTAAAAAAAAATTCATTCTACTAATAAGATGGTGCTGTAGTGCTGTAATAATCTGACATTTTTTCTATTTCAGATGTACAGTTTATTGACTATCACTGTTTGTTTGTTGGTCTGTCCATTTGTCTGTGTTTCCAGTTGGCACTGACCTGCCCCATCCATCTTTTATTATTATCCTAACCCGTAGAAATTAACATGTAAATGTCAGTGCTGATATCTGCATGTGTCAAAGTGTTGATATCCACAACCACAACGATGCTGATATCAACAGCTATAATAATTCTGATACAACCACAAAGTGACTTCAGTGGATATAGCCACAACTACAATGTTTCAAATTATGTATCAAAGTGTTGATATCAACAACTTTACCAATACTAATATCGACAACCATAAGCAGATATGTGTACACTGCAGATATCAACAAGTACATGCAGATGTCAACAACTGCAAAGCTGATTTCAGCAAATGCATTGCTGATATCAACAACTGCCAAGCTGTTATCATTTATGATAATGCATGTCAATGACATTGTTTGCAATTACACCAGCAAGTACAATGCAGATATCAACAGCAGGATGCTGATATTGACAATTACAATGATCTTGAAGGATTTGCTGGGAGGATTTGTTAGGGAACGAGCATCAGTTGTATGGAAAATTTCTCATCATCGGTTTTTTAGTGAGCTGCTCAAACAACTATTTATTTATTATACACCATGAAATGGGCATGTACCACTCAGAGGGAATTGCTTTTATAACACTTTTTAAAGATGATAACGTTCTGAGGCCTTTGTCGGTTTTACCATCCTGGGAGCAGATGGGAGTTAGTGCATTTTGACCCTGTTTACAATTCAGCCTGTGTGCCTTGATTTCCATCGCATTGACACTTTCTCAAAACGTGTGTACATTAGAATAGCCAAGGGCCTGGCCTTGTGGTGCACATTGGGGCAGTTTCAAATGTGAACTATGCCGTTCTTTTAAGTGCCCACATGTAAATTTCACTGCTGAAGAGAAAAAAATATGACAATATGCGATTTGCATGAAATGTTGATATTTTCCAGTTAACAGGTATGCATTGCTGTTTGTTTTTACCCATAGTTACATGTACATAAATTGCTCTCTTTTTTGTGGCATGATTGCTTTTTCCCAGTCCCATGGTGATGGCTGTCATGGCAACAAGCCCCATGGCAACAGCTGATCATTCCACCCTATTGTCAGGGTTTTTACGAACTGGCTAACCATTTTCTGTTATATACCTAATGCATATACATGTAAGTCGACACACTTTAAAACAGAAAAAAAAAATGAGTGTATCATAAGAGCACTTTTACACCACCCATTATTAAAAGACAGGTTTTCGAAAAGTTTCACCAGCTCTCAGCGTGCTATTTTCAAAAGGCATGTGTTCTGCAGTATGAATGGGTTCACCAGTCCATAAAATGCACCGACGATATTTGCAGGACACTCAGAATTCTGTCAATTTGTACTTATCTTTGTTCAACTTTTGTTGAACTAAGCATCTTCAGCTTCCGTTTGTTTATTTTTTTGTAACAAAACAACATCTTTTGTGTTTTGATATAGAGTGTCATAGTGGTAGTGATAATCCTGCATTAGTAGATTGTGTTGAACTATCAAAGTATTTATACCATAACTTATTTATTTATTCACAGATATATACAGGGATATAGTAATCAAAGTGATATTCTAACACGGTTTATTTCTTCATAGTGTACAAGGAGCATCGAAATACTGGGTTGTAGCACTTTATAAGACTTACTAGTAAAAATGAAAATGAGGTGTGAGCTTTCATCAGATACATCTGATGAAGTGGCCGTAGCTACGAAAGCTCACGCCTCACCGTTTGACTTGTTAATCTTATGAACCGCTACAACCCAGCATTATTTTTTATTTCTTCAAGTGATTCACTATTTACTGTTGCTGAAATTTCTCCCAATCTGATCATTTTTATGCTGAGATTTTGTCAATTTGACGAAGTATTCTAGGCTTGGTTTGCTGTGTGAACAGTATTTATGACGTATGAGCCATGTCCATTGTGTATGTACAGTAAATGATGAATTCTTTACCAAGAACCGCTAATTTAATGTTTTAATATCACTTAAACAGGTTCTTGAGAGGCTTCTACTGGTTGTTTTTTTTATTTAAATGATTGAGAGTTTTCAGGTTTAAAGGTCAGAAGGTTTAAGTGTAACTAGCCGCAAGAAAAGGACGTCTCCCTATCTTACAAAATGGTCACTGGTTCTTAGTATTGCAGCAGGTTCCTAGTCTGTATCAGAAACTCCCGGATGCAGTGATTCATAGGAGACCCCAGGTTCTGAAAGACATCTACATGTCAACATGTTAGAGGGCTTGACTTTTTTGCACTTTTTAGGCAGGAAGCCTTCAAAAGAGACACTAGGGTCAAAACTCCAGGGCCTCCAACTTCTTGAGGAAGGCTTTGTTCTTTTTACACAAAGGTTTGAGACTGGCTGGTTATCATTTGGAAGAATGTGGTTTTATTAGAATGCTCCTGGTTTATAGGAAAAGGAGAATTCTTTGTGGAAGCTCACACTCACAGGCTATTCTTGATAGAAAGCCATTGTTCTGTATATGTCACCAATACTTGCACATGAGCCTTTGTGGTCTGGTACCCTGTGTCCACATGTGTTGGACACGTGGAAGTGTAATCATTCACTTTTGTGCAGGACTTGCCAGACAAGTTTGGCCCATACACCTTGATGAACGGTAATAGAGCTTGCAAATACAAGTTATGATTCAGTGGGAATGTGGCATGTGTGTGTCAAATAGGGCAAGGTTAATAGCGTTGATCTGCTGGTACCCTGCTGTAAGATATACATGTACTTCCTCACTGCAAATTACATACATGTAGTTGAGTTCCTAAAAATGTGAGAGTAATCACTACAGAGATTCTTCTGAGTAACAGGGCCTTTCTTCTGAATGGAAGGTTGTTTTCCTTTGTGATACTAAGAACCAGATTGAATGACTTGGCAGTATTTTTTTCTTAATTATTATTATAATTGTGTCAAGAGTTGTGTATGTTTTAAGCATCAACCTGAACTTAATTTTATATTGTAAACATCTATTTGTATATAACCAAATCTATTCGCTGCTCGGAGAACATTTTTTTGCTTGCAGATTGTACCCAAGCTTCTTAAATCACCTCCGCTACGGATTGAATATTTTGAAAATAAAAACTCATGGAACTGCACCACAGGATATTATCTCGTCTGCTACCCATCCTATGAGTATGTATGGCTTTTATATAGATATTTTTTATGGGAAATCGCCAACCACAAGGCCCAAACAGGCCACTCAAGGTGATGGCTAAGAAAGGTGAACGAAGTAAGAGGAGATCACAGGTTAGAAAGACAACTTTGAATGCTACACTTAGATTGGAATCAGTTGTAAGTGGGAGAGGAGGTGCAGCCGATTTCACGAAGATTCAAATGTTGTGTACGCAACATTTTGCTGCCTTTGCTAAAATATTGCTGAAATTAGTCATTGTGGCGCAAGACTTTGTACGCAACATTTGTACGTTGCGTAACTTTTCTTGAAATCGGCTGCAGGATGTGGGGAGCAAGTTCCACAGCAAGGCGGTATATGGGGAAGAACTAGATGAGTTTCCCTTAGTATTTGCCTTGGGGACAACCACAGTGCATGGATGTGAATGTGAACAGACACGTGTGGTGCGAGTAAGGCACGGTTGGGTGGAACAACAATCGGATCTCTAAAAGAGGCTCAGTGAGGCTACAGAGCGACAGAGAGATAGGGTTTCCAGGGATGAAGCTAGATCACGTCCAGATAGCCATCATTAACTGATGAAAAATGATAACACAAGAATAGTACTCAAAGACTACTGTAAGTGTAACTACTGTAGTTGGAAAGAGAACTTTATCAGATGCAGTCATAAAATGGCTGTTGCTACGAACACACGTGCACTCTTTCTAACAGGTTACCTTTTAATGTGGAGCTATAGCTCCGTGCCTTTAAGTTGATATTATTATGATAAGAAGGAAATTATTAAGGGTTCTGAAGAGAGAAATCCAGTCAAAATCAAGGATTTTGACTGGATTTCTGCACTCGCTGTTTGCTTTGGACCTGTCGGGGCCAATTTATGGAGTTGAACACTGAACATTTCCTGGTCAGCAGACTCAAAAGCCAGCCATTTTGGGTTTTTTTTTTTTGCGCAGGTGTTGAGGTTCTGTCCAAATAACCTTATTTGAAGTTGACAATGGGTATGACAATGGGTATGACAATGGGTATGACAATGGGTATGACAATGGGTATGACAATGGGTATGGAAATGAGTATGACAATGGGTATGACAATTGGTATGACAATGGGTATGACAATGGGTATGACAATGGGTATGACAATGGGTATGACAATGGGTATGACAATGGGTATGACAATGGGTATGACAATGGGTATGACAATGGGTATGTTGAAATTGAAAACCGCACCGGTTTTAACTGCTTGCTATAGGACGCTGTATGAACCAAAGTTTTAAATTTATGACTTGCGGTTAGAAGCCGTTTTAACTCGATGGCTATTAACTAACACGCCGTCCTAACATAGCCAAATGAAACCAAGGTTTAAAGCTTAAAGCCATTGATCGCTTTCTGCAGCAGGCAAAAGACAAAACATTTCTCAGCCAGTCATTTCTACCAGTTGTTTTTCAAGGTGATTTATTCTCCCAAAAATGTTGAGCAACCATGATACAAAAAATAGCATGATACAAATGTAACATTTGGAATACCAGTTTAACCCATTAGACTAACAAGGACATTTAAAAAAGATTTCACTCAGACAGAAGCTAAATGATACACAGTTCCATGTTCGAAATAAATGTGACCATGGCACAGGGTGTCATCTGTAAACCTTGAAACCCAATAACTTAAAAAACTTTTAACAAAATCGTGAAACTACTGGTCTTAAATGGTAATTATGTATACAAAAATGTTGCAAACTGCTTACTGACTCAAATTACCAAAATGCAAATCTTAAAATTTAGTGGGCCTGACGTTTCCATCCTAGCAGGACCTTTCTCAAACTTACTAGTTTTATTGAAAAATATAAGTGCTCCAGAACGATGTTATACATAGATAATCTTAGCATAAACTCTCATGAAAATATACATCCACACACTCTTTTTACACTACATTAAATTTTACACGTGTAAACTTGCGATTGGTCCACCCTGTTCCAAAATTCGACATGCTTTTAACAGGTGTCAACATTTTCAACATGGATCAACCGCTCTCAACCCACCTCCTGAGCAGGGTTAGTTTCAAAACCATGCCATGTTCAAATCTTGCAGTGTGAACGACCCGTGAACAACCCAGAGATTCTTTGTAGTGTGAAAAGCCCTTTTGTGGGTAACTACTGTTTATTCACATGCTCTGAATGAATGAAGGAATGAGGGATATTTGCATTTGCCTGTTAAGAAAAGATATGTTCAAACAGGTTCTACAAAGATATCCTTGTAAGTACAAACATAGCTCCATGGTACAACATGTGTATCACACTGCCTGGACTTACATGTCCTCAAAAGGCCCTTTCTCAAAAGCAGAATGCCTTTGAGAATGGGCTAGCTGGGATCGCAGTATTAAATACAAGTGCCGATACTTTTAGACAATGGCACGGACGGAGAAGGATGCTAACAAATAGACCCATCTTAAATGGCATTTAATGCTACATGTTGTACATTACAGTTCTTTATGTACGTGCAATTATTGTGCCTTTTAACATACTTTTTCTTAATCCCTGAGCAATACAGGAAGTTGATGACTCACTTACAGACGGTCAACTGAAATAAACCCCCTTGCAGTGTTGTCTGGAGTATCCACTGTAAGTCTAGATCTTGGCATGCACAGTCAATGGACCAATGAGGTAGAGGACCCATTTCTGGGATTTGTGGCCTTGTGACCTAGTGTAATGCCCGCTGTCTGTTATGGCTAAAGGGTGAGGGAATGTAAACTGGCATGGAAATGAGGGTTTGCCCTACTTGTAATATTAACACATGCTTAGTGCATTACCTGCTGAAATACTGGCAGCTTGTTAGATTCACACCAATGACATCCAAGAGGGGATGTCTTAACAACTTTACCACTGAGCTGGTTGCGGTAATGAAGGGCAAACCGTCACTGAAACTGAATTACACTCCTCAAAGCTAAAAGTAATATTCCACCTACGATTAATCAGCCTAGAAATGAGAAAGACCAAAAGAACAATACAATTTCTAATCATACAGGTCATTCATTAACCGTTGCGCCGGGTAAAATGTCCATTGACATCCACTCTTCTC
The DNA here is from genome assembly GCA_949987565.1 of Luidia sarsii. Lineage (NCBI taxonomy): Eukaryota > Metazoa > Echinodermata > Asteroidea > Paxillosida > Luidiidae > Luidia > Luidia sarsii. Next base: position 24,711,257 of record OX465103.1, on the reverse strand, counting down.
AGTTCTCACTGGTCTGGGCCTGTCAGTGACTTGAAGAGCTTCAATCTTAAAATTTAGTCGGCCTGACGTTTCAATGATAGCAGGACCTTTCCTAAAGGCAGAGTGACAAGGACAAAACAGATACATGTACACGGAGGAAGGGGGAAGAGAGTGAATAGGACACGGATGAGAAACAAAGGACAAAGAGTAAAGCTGTTAGGGAGAGATCAAAGGGAAATGGCAAGGAGTAGGGTAGGGTAGGGTAGAGACTAGAATGTACACATGGGGCTGTCCAGTGAACCTCGGTGTCTGCACCATGACTGACACCAGGATGCCAAGCCAAAGGTAAAGTACTACTGTTATACCGCTACAGGATACCATGGCCAGAAGTGGTCAAACTCTATGAAATGAGGGTTTGCCCAACTCGAACGTCTACACTAGGAAGCAGGAGTCGTGGGTTTAAATCCCGTCCAAGCTTCCCCAATTTTTTCCATCCGGCAATCGGGCAAAGCACTGAGCAGTCTGTGCTTATGACGTCCAGTTGGGCAAACCCTCATTGAGTGACATTCTCCTTGACGCAAAAATTATATCTATCAAACTCTATACATCCCTCAGACTAAGAAATTAAATGTTTGCATCACTGCGTAGTCTATTATTTCAGGCTACTCTTACAACTCTGACTTTATGTTAACTCTTGAATTTGATGAAAAAATATAGGCAGGCTGAGCAGTTTCCAAAATATATGAAATATCAGACTCTAATATCAGAAAGTGGTGCAAAGTTTGGCCTCTGAAAGTGCCTGATTTGTATCTGTATTTCTACCTACAGACGTTATTACCAACAAAAAAAGATGCACATTGACCGTGATCGATTTGAATGAAAGAACGTTTGAATATGTCTACTTTCCTGAATTTGAGAATAAATCAATTGCACAAGATGGCAGCTTTGCACAGTTTCTTTACTGGCTACCCCCTTTTTATTGCATGACTCATGCACTGGTATGAAGACATTGATGCTTAACCCAGGATAACTACTCTCTGGGAGATGGTTCCACTGAACACCAAATCTATGGGGTGTGAGTGTAATGCATGTGTGTGTCAGTGAGCAAGGGCCAATTTCATAGAGCCGCTTAAGCATGAAAATGTACTTAGCATGAAAACTCTTCTCTGAGTAATCATTACAAACCACATTGTGGGGTGATGTCCCTTGCTTTTGACTTGTATTCCACTCTTCTTTACTTGGCATGAGCAACGGTTAAGTTTAGATTGGCAAACAAATCTTATGAATCATGACCTTTGCTGCTTAAGCAAATTCCGGTGCTGAAGCAGCTCTATGAAATTGGCCCCTGATCCCACTGCTCTTTGCACAAACTGGATGTAACTGAAGCCACTCTGTGCCATTTTGGCACTCCCCAGGCCACCATTTTCTCCTATATGTAATAACGCAGGGCGTAGCAGCAATGTTGGAGTGCAAACATGGCCGCCACTAGCATGAGTTAACTGCTTTGCACAGAGGGTCCATTTCACAAGCGGCTGAAGGCTGCTCCCGAGGTGCAAGTTGATTCTGAACAAACTCTGCCACTGTGATCCGCACTGTGGTTTACTTTGCCCAGACATGAAATAGCCACAACTGTGTCTGCTTTCTCTGTTAGGGCTAGGATTTGCCTCGGCCTTTTTGTGAAAATTGAGTTTGCTGTGTGTTGGACAATGAGCCGTGCACTTTTTGTATGTAGAGATCCGTGGTTGGATTGGTATAGTTCTTTCGGGCCTGTCTACAAGCCAGCATTCTTCCTGGCTGTCTTGCCGTTGGCCGTCTTGCTGTTGGCCACCCGGCCTTCCTCGCAGGCCCTCTGGTTCTCGGTGTGCTCCCGTGTCATCTCCTGCCGGCGCACGTGGCTGTAGAGGCCCGAGCCGGCCAGCACCATGGCGTTGCTCAGCCACCAGAAGCCAGTCTTCACCTCCTGGAAGTAGCCCACGGCCAGGATGGTCTGGGCGCAGGCCTTGGCCGTGCCGCTGATGTTGTGCGTAAGCGGGCTGGTCACCTTGATCTGGAGGCCCGTGATGTAGCCGATCAGGAAGCCGAACAGGCCGCTGACGCACATCACCGACCAGAAGCTGGAGCTGCCCAGGCTGGGGAAGTTGGCCACCTCCGTGACCTCGCCGGTCAGGTAGAGGAGGGGCAGGAAGAGGAGGACGGCGTTGATGTTGTTGTAGAACATCAGACGCCAGATGTTGCCCTCCACGCAGGGCAGGGTCTTCTTGGTGAAGATGGCGTTCAGGCTGACAAAGAGGCTGGCCAGGATGCCATATACGACGCCCTTATAAGACAACACACCTGACAGGGGGGGGGGAACAAAGCAAAAGGTATGGAAGAAAGTAGGACGAAGAGAGAGAGAGAACTCAATGGCGAATCAGCAAGTAAAGATAAGAAACTATACCAGCTTTGTTCTTACAGCAGTTTACTGGTTACGCAACTTGTACCCTGTCCTACCAAAGACTGGAAAATCCAATGATCCAGTTTGATTATTTTTTTTCCTAAGGGCCTTTACATAGAGTGGCTTGTAGGAGCTTGCAACGGACTCACAAGGGCACTGCTACGATTGCAAAACAAGTCATGGAGCAGTATGCGCCATTGGTTCAGTCATGGGATTTAGCAGGATAACGAGCACCGAGAGGAGTTGAATGAGGTTTTGCCCTGCTCGACGTGATAAACTGAATGCTCAGTGCTTTGCCTGATGCCTGGTGAAAAAAATTCAGGCAGCTCGAGGAAGATTTGAACCCACGACTCCCGCTTTCCAGTGCAGATATCTTAACCACTTGACCATCGAGCTGGAGGAGGGGAAATAAAGAAGTACTGATGGCAGCTGGGACGACATACAGCCTTAAATTCAAAGTGATATACAAAAATGTTGCAAACTGCTTACTGCCTGAAATTACCAAAATGCAAATCTTAAAATTTAGTGGGCCTGACGTTTCGATCCTAGCAGGACCTTCCTCAAAGGCAGAGTGCCTTTAAGAAAGGTCCTGCTAGAATCGAAACGTCAGGCCCAATAAATTTTAAGCCTTAAATTCAACTGGAAAAGACAAGTACAATTTCTTTGGCGATCAGGCAGATCTGGTAAGATAGAAGATAAAAGACGGGGATCAAGGAAGACCAAGGGAAAGACCTGCTGATGGCCTGTGCAGTGGCTCAGTGCAAAATAAGCCACTGGACTCATTGACTGTGTGGCAGACAGAGGAAAGTGGAGAGCCGTGATCGAGCACCAGTTTAGAGACCCTCCGCTCTTCCTCTTGCCTAAACGACGACCCTTGCATGACGGACAGAGAGGGACGGACTTACCACTGCTCTCCTCTTGGTTGATGCCTAGAAGGAAGCCCAAGATGATGACACAGCAGCACAGGATCGCCTTCAGCGAAGTCGTCTGCTTCAGAAATACGTACGACAAAATCTGGGGACCAAGGGAAAGAGAACAGTCCACTCACTGCAAGCGTAAGAAGACCTGGGGTCGATTTCACTTACGATTTCATTTCACTTACGATCAATCGCCGGACGATGAGCGATGCACAGAAACCATACTGCCTACCACAACTTACGATGGGTCATCCATTGTAAGTTGAGTTCGTAAGGCTTTGCATCGTAAGGCTTTGTGAAATCCACCCCTGGAGCGTGTTCATAAGCGGTCAGGGGGAATTTGGCGCCACTCTTTGGCTGACAGTCGATGACAATGCCTGATAGGGCAGCTATGGGTGGACTGGAGGAGGAGGGGGGGGTGGGGATATGCCGTGGCATTAAATGAGGCCCAGGTCGAGCTCAACTTGGGAGTGAAAGGTCAGATTCTATCGGAGGTGATCCATGAGGATGACGCCTTTGATTCCACGACTTACCACATTGAATACTGTGGTGAGTGACCGGCCAATGTTGTAGAACGCCACGCCCACGTACTTCAGACAAAGGTTGTTCAAGGTGATCATGCCCACAAAGACGAGAGACAGTGGCAACACCTGTCCGGAGAAGAAGTCAGATCAAAACAAAATGAGGAAAACAAGTTTAAAAAAGAAGAAGCCAATATCACCCATTTGGAGGGCCTGACACTTAGAAGGACCTTTCTCAACAGCAGAGAAAGGCATTTTGGTCATTTCAGTCGGTATGCAGTTTGCAATATTTTTGCATAATACTCTCGAAAAAACGGCAAAGAACATTTTACTGAAAAATAGCTGTGTGATGCCCGAACTGCTGTAGGCGGATTTACACCAGACTGTTGTTAGCATCTGAATGAAAACAGAAAGAGATACACATGCGGCTGTTGATGGTTAAATGCTTCTGACTGGCACCCAAACCCCGGCAAGGACAGCTGGGGAAGGCCACCATGTACATGTAAGGGCTGGATAGCTCAGAGCTCTGCCATTTTTGAAATGCTTGATTTTACAGTAAGTGGGACAACTCCAAGAGGCCCCTAGAGCTCAAACAGGGAAACCCGGCTCAGCCTGCCTTAACGATGATAGCCCCCCCTTTACCTCTCTGGTGATCTTGTAGTCAAATTTGAGCTCGGGAAAGCTGATGACCGAGGGCGCAATTGATCCCATGATGCCAAGCACCGTACAAATTATGACCGTCACTGTGCACTGGAAGCAGGTGATAAAGAGCGGTGCATCAAGCTGCGAGGGAATCAGAAAGAGAAACAAACAAATCAGAAAGAGAAACAAACAAATCAGAAAGAGAAACAAACAAATGGTCACGTGGAGAAAGTCCCATATTCTGCCAATGTTTGAGAGCAGAAAGTCCTTTCTGGCTATGGTCAAGTAAAGAAAAAAACTTCATTCCTTCCTTGGATCAAAACGTCAGGCCCTCCTAGTTTGTGATAATGAAGTAAATAAAAAAACTGTTGCAAACTGCTCACTGACTTAAATGACCTGCGATACAACAATCTCAAAAGTTAGAGGGCCTGATGTTTTGATCCTAGCAGGACCTTTCAGGAAGGTCCTGCTAGGATCCAAAAGGTCCTAGCAGGACCTCTAACTCTTGAAATTTGTGATAAATAACCCTAACCTTCCCAAATCCTGTGGAATCCTATTTGCCTTCATCAGGATTCTGCAGGATTCAGGGCACATGAGAGTTGACACATTGCAGGATTCTGCAGGATTCAGGGCACATGAGAGTTGACACATTGCAGGATTCTGCAGGATACAGGCTACTACTATCAAAGTGCTGGAGAAGGATTCTGCAGGATTGAGGGCACATGAGAGTTGACACACTGTAGGAATGTGCAGGATTGAGGGCATGAGGCGATTTTGTCTGTAGGAAAATGCAGGATGCTGGTAACAATGCGGACGTCGTTGTGGCTTTTGTCAAGAGATTATCCGTTCGAAAAAGGGCCCATTGTTCTAAGCTGAAAAAAGTCTTTGTTTAGAATGTGGACTAAAACTCCACAAACACAGTGCAGGATTTGGCAGGATTCAGGCACTGGTCCACAGTAGCCAGTACTGCAGGATTTGGCAGGATTCAGGTCACATGGAGCTTTGAACAAGGTAGGATAGCAGGATTTTGCAGGATTCAGGTTATATCCTACAAACAATTGGTGACTTAATTTCAGCAGGACTTCGGCTTGGGGCAGACAGAAACAATGCTCCAGGTTTGTGGTTTACCTTAAGGTCTTGGCTGCTCAGGAGGTACTTGTTGATGAAAACTAGTGAGATCGATATGAACCTGGAATAAGATGTCACAAAACGATCAATAATTCTGGTATGTTAGGGCTTTGGTTACACGACAACCTTTAGAATGTTAAGTCAAACCTGGAAAGTAGTGACATTACAAACTCTGCCTTTGAGAAAAGTCCTGCTAGGATCGTAACGTCAGGCCCACTATATTTTGAGATTAAACAAAACCCCACAAATCTTGATATAAAACACGAATGCACAATGTAGTAATGATCAAAACAAGAGTCAATGACTGGGTATTCAAGCTCACTGATGATGACATCACATTGGAGGCATGCCTGCTCCCCCTTTTGTTTTAGTTTATATTAACTTTAATTTCTTTATTCTCTTTCCCCAAGTTTCAAATTTGAAAAAAGATCATATTGCATTTTACTGACACAACAGTATAGACGAATTCCAAAATGCATTGCATTTGCAGTGAGTTCACTTTTAATTGGTTTTTACTTTTTTTATTTTATGTTTTTAATTTTAAGATGTCAATATTAATAATACACTGCAGTTCAATTGCAATGCCAGGTCACCCAAATCACAGTCACTACTACTACAGTACTACTACTAGTACTACGCCTAGAGTAGTACTACTACTACTAGTACTACTAGTAAAGTAGTACTAGTAGTACTACTACTAGTACTAGTACTAGTAGTAGTGGCCTACAGTACACTGTATCCTCCAATAACCGGTTTTCGACGATATAAGGACTTTTCTTCAAACTGAACAATGTGGACGAAAGTTTCGCACTAAAAGAGGTCCCAGTCACTTTCTCCACACCACAGACTATTAGAATAATCATAGAGAAGGTTGATCAAGCCAAGTCACTTCCGTAAGATTACCCGGTTTTGTTGACGTCCGCGGCGCACCGCGCAGTAAGCATCGTCACCTATTTTCGTCAGTGGTGTTTAGTAAGGTGTCCCAGTGTAGCCAAACGCAAAATAACTTCTTAAAATAACTCAAAATGCTGTGTGACACTGTAAAATTCTTCCCTGTATGTTTTTTTGTGTTCATCTTTGTTTTTGTTTTTCCACACTGCTTCTAACACTTTCCTCAAATCATTCATAATTTATGCTTAAAACGTATTGGTCTGGTTGATGTCTTCTTTTGTGACGTTTAAAAAAAACTCCACAATCCTCTTTCTCGCTGCTTTTTCAGTTATGACCTTTCCCAATGTCACTCCAGAGACACATTTCCTCCTTCTTGGTACTTTCTCTAGCTGCCCTTTTATTTTTTTCATTTAAAAAAAAAGCCTATTGGGCCATGTTACTTTTTGTCTTTAAATAATAATAAAAAATAAATTTAAAAAAATATATAAGCGAGACGCCCTATAGGAGGCTCCATAGTTTTTACCCTGAACGGACTGCCTCAAGTTGCGTGATATATTTTTTTTCTACGGATGTTGGGGTTTGTTATGGTACACTCAGATTTTTTTTAGGACCAACAATAAAGAAAACTGGAGCTTCGAAGCAACTGCCAATTTTGTACCTAGGAAAATAGACCCCAAAAGAGCAACTTTTTGAATCACACGAGTTTGGCCTACTGGAAAAGCCTTAAATTTCCACATTTTCGGTGACGGACAAGAGCAGGAAACCAACTGTAAGATACGAAGTCTAAGATCGTTATACGGAGCTGTTTTCATAGTGCGATGTGAGTTAGAAGGCTAAGCGTCGAAATCGTGTAGCGTCGAAAACGGGGGTTCCCACGATACAGTAGTACTAATCACTGCTAATAAATTAGTACGAATACTACTTTACTAGTGAAATAGTACTACTCTAGTACTAGTACTAGTAGTACTAGTACTAGTAATGGCCTAGTAATACTAATACTAATAGTACTGCCAGTATTACTGGTTGCGGCATAGAGCCCCCTCCTATGGTTGCGGTAGGTAACCGAACCGTAACCATCATCCTCCCGAGGGTAACCTCCCGAAGGTCACCTACACACACTGACAAGTAACACAGTTGCCGACGTAATGTACACAGTAGTTTTGCATAATTGTTTCGCAGTGGCTGTTGTTACGGCAGTAACTACTACAGTAACTATTGTTTTACTACGGTTCCAATCAAGAGTACCAATTCGCAGTGCAACATTCCTGAAAACCATTCAGCCGAGACAGTGCGAGTCTGTAATTCTCAGCTTACCAATAAGCGGCCACTACGACTGCGATCTGCACGAAGGTCTGCAGCAGTGACCGCCGCTCCGCCATCGGCACGGTCGCCATCTTCTCGTCCTGACTTTCCTGCACAATACCGCCATCACTCGGCCTTGTTTCAGCAGGCGGCGATGTTAATGACATGTCTCTTGATTTTGTTGATAACTTCTGCGAGTTTGCACTACTTACACGTACGCCTACCACGTCCCGATCGCTGCCACGCAGACGCTTGTGCGGCATTGTTAATTTTTTGTCAGCTTTATTTCGTCAATAGAGGGCGCTGTCTGCTCTGAACAGGTGGACGCAGGCGACGTATTTTTTTTTTCTACACCGCAGCCATGGGTTGTTTCGTATTCGTGCAAATCCGCGCTTGAAAAGAGACCACAATGCAGCGCTGTTGAGATTTCTCGTGGAGGGAGGGGCGGTATAGTAGTTGTAGTTGTAGTTTGACTCAAACATGGATTGCAAATCTCTAGCTCCTGGTGATATTATGTCCAGGCTGATCATGTAACGTAGGGCTAGTCTCTTTTCAAGCACGGATTTGCACGAATACAGCGAAAAACCTATGGCTGCGGTGTAAAAAAAAAATTACGCTGGTCCGATCGGGTCGTAGTAAAGCATTTCTGATCTGGCGAAAATCACTGCAGCCGCCCGTCTTTGGTTTGATGGCCGGATGGGCAGTGGGTTTGCAATCTAGGCCTGGCTGGTGGGTTGCACTTCGCTCGCTGATGTTTATTTTTCGGCTGCGCTCAGCTGACCTTGACCCGCGTGAAGCTGAAATTTGCGGCGAGTTTGTAGGCCAGGGAGATCGGCTTGTGGAATTTTAAGGCCGGGGTCAACTGGGAACCGCCAGGGCATCGGAGTGAGGATCTTCTTGCTGAGAGATTTCGGTAAAAGAAGGAGCCTTTTCTACGTTGCTTTGAGCTATTTTCAATCGCCCTTCCACAGGTCGATTTCATGTTCGATTTGTTTTTCTTGCTCAGTGAAGTGCGCTGACTAACACATTACACAGTGACAAGTTAACGCGAAGAACTCAATGACAATTAATGCAGTATCTCCGCATGCTGCCGCCATTGCGTTATATTTTATAATTGTGTAGCTAAGTATTTGTTTGCCGACAATGTTGCATTTGTAATTTTGTTTACTTCTGAACAATTTTATTTTTTTTCATCTTGGATGGAGCACAGGTGGATTGTCCATGGTACAAATTACACAACATGATGTAGTGATGTATCCTCCAATAACCGGTTTTCGACGATATAAGGACTTTTCTTCCAACTGAACAATGTAGACGAAAGTATCACACTAAAACTAAAGAGGTCTCACTCTCACTCTCAGTCACTTTCTCCACACCACAGACTCTTAGAAATAATCATAGAGAAAGTTGATCAAGCCTGTCATTTCGGTAAGATTTTTGGTTTTGTTGACGTCCGCGGCGCACCGCGCAGTAAGCACTGTGACCTATGTGATACAATTCGGTCATTAGTCGTAAGTTGAGCTACGATGCATCATAAGGCTTTGTGAAATCCACCCTTATAGTATGGGTTATCAGTTGTAAGTTGAGTTACCATGCATCGTAAGGCTTTGTGAAATCCACCCCTATACAATGGGTTATCAGTTGTAAGTTGAGTTACGATGCATCATAAGGCTTTGTGAAATTCACCCTTATACAATGGGTCATCAGTCAAAAGTTGAGTTATGATGCATCGTAAGGCTTTGTGAAATCCACCCCTATACAATGGATTATCTGTCGTAAGTTGAGTTGCAGTGCGATCAAAATGTTCAAAAAAGAAGAAGGGCTAAAGTTACTGTACTGTACATGTAGGAAGACCACCTCATGTACATGTACATACATGTACGTACTGTACATGTACACTGTCCAATGTATACATGTTTGTCACTAACCCATGTTCACGATCAAAAATTGGTGTGATGCATCATGCTTGCTTTACATGTACATGTACAATGTACAATTGTACATACAGTATTGCATTTTGTCCACAAAGCAGAGTTTAGTGGGCCATGCATGACAAAATATACATATTTATACACAGACTCCAATAAAAGTGATACAAGACAGGTTCTCGATTTTGGATCACTGCCACAGCCTTGGATGATACCAAGTTGCTTAGAAATCTTTATTTTCCGTATACTCGGCCGATGCCTACTGGGCAAAACTGCCACTTAATCAACTACTGTATGTATAATACCAATATGCAGGCACACCAGACCCGACTTGACCATTATGGGCACGTGAGGCTTGACGGGTGCGGGCACACCAGACCCAGATATTCAAATTAAGATAACCGAAATCAAATTCCTTAGACATAATTGTTTGCAAAGTATGTACAGTTGTATTCCCATCGATGTAGTACACTCGGTCAGGATCATAGCCTGATGACACTTTCCGGCGCTATGAAAATGAAAACTTTGCAAAACAAAAGCAAGTATTATTTATAATGCATACATGTATGAAAATTGATCGTAAATGTTCCGTAAGGATTCCAAAAACAGCTCTCTGTCCATTGGATGGCTGTGACAAAGTGGCCAATACATGTAGTTCTAACCCCGCGAATACGCAGCGTCTGTAGCAACAGGAGTCGTCCTTCCCATTTGCTGAAAGTTATCACGCTTCTGTTTTGCATGTCAATGACCTTTTCACCTAAATGCATAATTAAACCATATTGGGGCCTTGAGGTACACAATACACATGTACCGGTATGCGGCCAATTCTTGCATCAACCGTGTGTTAGAGGTCAAATGACGTATTATAAAACTTTGAGTGGCTATGCATAATGCATACGCCGGATTGATTTTCTTTATAGTGAATGAAGGGCTCATCAACAGCGCGGACGGACAGGGAAACTGTACATACATGTAGTTGTACGCTGTGTATAAGACTTTTTACCATATATAGTATACTGATTTAAAAAGGAAATATCTGCACTTTTACATGTACTGTACCTCATCCAGTGTTCAAATTTAGCAGTGGCCCAGTGGCCAAATGACAGTTCAAAAAAAATCTCGGGTCAGTTTAAGGCTCCCAACTGGCCGGGCTCACGAGTTGAAAAAACACAAAACCTACAATTACATTTGTATTCTCAAAAGTCAAAACCACTAATTGTACATGTATGTACTCCTCCAATAACCGGTTTTCGACGATATAAGGACTTTTCATCAAACTGAACAATGTGGACGAAAGTATCACACTAAAAGAGGTCTCAGTCACTTTCTCCACACCACAGACTATTAGAATAATCATAGAGAAGGTTGATCAAGCCTGTCACTTCCGTAAGATGACCCGGTTTTGTTGACGTCTGCGGCACACTGCGCAGTAAGCATCGTCACCTATTTTCGTCGGTGGTGTTTAGTAAGGTGTCCCAGGACAGCCAAACGCAAAATAAATTCTTAAAATAACTCAAAATGCTGTGTGGCACTGTAAAATTCTTCCCTGTATGTTTGTTTGTGTTCATCTTTGTTTTGTTTTTTCGACACTGCTTCTAACACTTTCCTCAAATCATTCATAATTTATGCCTAAAACGTATTGGTCTGGTTGATGTCTTCTTTTGTGACGTTTAAAAAAACTCCACAATCCTTTTTTCTCACTGCTTCTTCAGTTATGACCTTTCCCAATGTCACTCCTGAGACACATTTCCTCCTTCTTGGTACTTTCTCTAGCTGCCCTTTTATTTTTTTCCTTTTTTTTTTTTACTTTGAATTTGTCCCCTAAAATGCCTGCAATAACTCCGCTGTGTGTGTATAAGTGTACATGCACATGTACTGTAAATACACGTATACTACATGTATAATGTACTGTACATGTACTAGTGTACACTGTACAGTACACATACACTGTACTGTACATACGTGTACATAGCGCATGGCTTACGGTAACCCTACATGATACATGTATACACTGTACACGCAGTATACATACTGTACATCATGCCTCCACTCAGAATGTCACACAAATTTTGATGTGTCAAAAATGTATGACGTGCATTAGAGGGGGCTGACAATTTGATTCGAGCGAAATTGTACATGTACATGTATAAATGTATAACGTTTCTGTCCATGCAGGTACGAGTCAGCCAGCAGTTGATGGAAACTTTTTTAGAGTAATATGCAAAAATGACTGACTAAAATGGCTACTGGTAGTGGTAAAATGACCAATGTACATACATGTACATGTATGTATACATGTACTGTACATGAACATGTACTTTGTTTTTATTATGTACGTGTATGCAAATATGAAAAATTAGGAAGGGGACATTTTGATCCTAAAGTACATGTACATAGCAGGATCTCCCTTCTAATTTATTTTTTAAATTTTTTAGATAAACACGATTGAAAACTGCCAGAGAGAAATAAATGTTGAATAGTTAATCCGATCTTTGGAGATGGACATTATGACATCATGAAAAATATACATATACATGTACATGTACATGTACATTAAAAGTAAAGTCTCAACGCGTTTTTCCTGACCCCTATTAATTATTCCTTTGCACAGTACTTCCATGTACATGTACGTATGTACATGTACATGTAGGCCTATGGTACATGCGTCACAGGGTTTTGCGCGATGAGAGTGAGGGAGGGAATCACAGGAGTCACGCCCACAAGCAGCAGAGGTTACATACATATTATGGGTGATACCATGAATCAAGGGTCCAACTTGTGACATCTTGGCGTCTCCACTTACATATTGTAGTGATTTAGTTAATATAATATCAAAGTTACCGTTTGGGCTGGATAGGTAGTCGGGCGGTTGAGGTGTATCCTGCAGGGGGCCCGGAAACGATAAGACAAGCAAGCACACGTGCAAACCGGCTTGGTTACGGGATACGACTGGCGTGGCCGGGGCTTAATCGAGCTCATCAGTGCTCGTCCCGGTTACGCCCGAGTGATTTTATTATATTGCGTAATCGCAGAATACTACAATATGAAACCTTTCGGCTTCCCTACATGCAATATTGCAACAATTAAATGAAACATTCTGTGTATCAAACAGTATATTATGCTGCTCATGTTTAGCATACAAGAATCTTGTCTGCACTGCAAGAATGGCGTGTTCAGCGGACGATGTGCCTGGGTCAATGTGTTTTTGTGTTTGTGTGTGTGTCGGCATGTGTGTCCCTACGTGCATGCGCACTTACATGTACACAAATTTACTTCTTGCATAATGCGCCAGGTCTGTCTGCACTTCAATTTAATTGTCTGGGTCCCTGTCTCTCATCTGGAGTGGCCACCCTTCTGTGGCATCTGCTTGTTTACCCGAAGAGCTTCACGCTCACTTAGACTCCAGAAGTCTGCAATATTTACCAACAGAGGTGTGCTGCCAGGCAGTGCTGATAGTTCAATCTAACAAAGATCAGCCTCAATATGCAAGCCGCTTTAATATCGAGTTGACATTTATCGGGGAGGGGGCTTGGTTATAGAATGATGTTTGGTTATAGAATGATGAAACTTGTGAGAAAGCTGCATTTGAAAAAGAAATGAAAAAAAAAACCCCTGGAAACATTATGTTAACCCTGATTCAATGAGGGTTTGCCCTGCTCAACATGATAAGCACTGAGTCCTCAGTGCTTTGCTCAATGCCTGATGAAAAACAAATTCAGGCAGCTTGGGCAGGATTCGAACCCGTGACTCTGGTGCAGATGTCTTAACCACTTGGTCGAGCTACCCGCCGCTATACAATATTCAAATGTGCCACACAACCTCAACCAGCTTGGCAGTCAAGTGGTTAAGTCTGCACTAGAAAGCGGGAGTTGCGGGTTCGAATCCCGCCCGAGCTACCTGAAATTGTTCCATCAGGTATCGGGCAAAGCACTGAGCACTCAGTGCTTATCACGTCGAGCATTGCAAACCCTCATTGAATTACATGTACTGTACATTCGAGATCCTTGACGCAGATATCATGTTTTAGATACGGTACAGTGTATAATGTACATGTAAACCCTGATGCTGCCCAAATTTGGGAGTGGTTTTCAGATGTTGATCTTGAGGCATCTATGTATACTGTTGAAAACCTTCGATCCGTGTCATTATTTTGATCAAATAGTCATGCAAAAATGTTGCAAACTGCTTTCTACATGTACATGTACATGTACATGTACATGTACACGTGTAGCTCTGCCTCCTAAGATGGTTTAATATGTGATAACCTCTAGAGCCTCAAGGTCCATTATCAGCGCTTGTAGTGCTCTTCACTTTTACCATTATCCGAGCACACGTGACCATTATGTTGGCAGTTGTATGATAAGGAGGTCCCTGCAGGTGCAATGCATCATGCAATGCTATCAAAGCCCCTCTCCATTATAATGTTTCATGTTTGTGCGTACATGTATATATTCAACTCCACGGCTGTTTTGCAATTTGTTTTTTTCTTTGATAGAAACAGCCACGGCTTTTCTTTGATAGACAAACTTGCTATTAAAATCTCTGCTGTAGCATAATCACCGCGCACTCGTAAAGTTTCTCTCCTTTGATTGATCACCGTCTCATTTCATCTCTTTCCAGTGTCATTGCAGATCCACGGTCGGCCGTATCGCTTACATGTAGCTGCGCGAGATCCTCTAAGACAGCTCAGCTTCTCTGCAACCATCTGCCAGGTGGTTTTTTGTTTTTACATAATTTGTTCCCCCCCCCCCCACCCCTGCGACTTGGATCTGGGTGCGGCTCGTCTCGGAAGAAGCCGTGCCTTGGAAGGACTTGCAGTGCCCTGGAGGGATGTCAGGGAGGTCGGTGGCGATACTGTGATTCAAGCTCTTGCTGGGAGAGTGTCTGGTCTTGTCAGAGGGTGCTCCAGATGCTACTCGTAGTGGACGTTGCTCGACTGGCTTGTTGTCTTGTTCCCAACTTGAATAGCGAGTACACCATGTGGTTGCGTATCTTTCAAGAAGAGGTGTGGTGCTGAAACTAACTGGCGAGTGTGGTGGACACATGTGAGGACCATACATCACCTTGTTCTCGGACAAATTGAAGTTGTAAAAAAAGAAAGAAAAAAGGAGATCCCCTTGAAAAGAGAGAGAGGGGGGATAGAAAAAGATGTCTGATGGCTAGACAGCGCAGCAGTGCGCGCCCCGGCCAAGGCTTGCCGGGCCTGACGGGGCTTGAGGATGAGGAGGAGCCACCGCCCAGAGAGCCCGTGGAGTACCCGCTCTTCGAGCTGGCTCAGCGGACGTGCCTCAAGGTGCCGGAGACCGGGGACGGGGCGCCGGGCCGGGCCGATGCCGGCCGGGGGAGGCCGCGCATCCGTCTGACCGCCCACGCCCAGCGTGGCTCCACCAGCGTCACGCTCCTGGTCTGCAGCAATGGTAAGAGCCAGCCTTTTTTTTTTTCACACTCAAGGACCAGTGTGGGAGAGCTGCTTGAACGCCCTAATTTTACTTGAGCTCCAAGAAAAACCTTGGATTGAAATCGACAAAGTAAGTCAAGGAGTCTGCCCGGGAAAGATTCACTTGCAAAATTGATACTTGAAAGCAGGGCACTCACTACATGTACAGTACTTTGATGCTACATGTAGATAGCAGGAGTCGTGGGTTTGAATCCTGCTTGAGCTGCCTGTATATACTTTTTATGCAGGCCATCAGGCAGAACACTTGGCATGCAACTGTACTAATTACATGCTGAGTATTGCAAAAGCAAACCCTCATTGAACTACTGTACATTGGATTCTTGTTGTGAACGATCGTCGACGACTAGTGTAAATCAAACAGCCACACATGATAGAATCCTGTTCCATGAATGGAGACTTCTCATTCTTAGCAGTGATTCAGCTCTTTGAAATCGGTCCTTGGTCTGTCATTATCAAGACACCCATGTGACAGGCAGTTCTGCCTGGTCAACTCACTGAACTTGATATTCCTGATCTAGCCAGTTTTGAATACATACAGTACATCATGTACAATGTATGTTTGAACATTTGAATAGTAATTTCTCATCAGAATTTTAAGTTCACTTGTGACAGGTGGTTTACATACAAAATGATTTAATGACTCTTTGGCACAATTGGTCACCCCTGCCTGTACAATGACAATGTACTGTACATAGAAATGTCAGTCATTGTCCACCTCTTTGCCCAAGGTTCTTTCTCTCACTGGTCTGTCTATCTGCCCGCCCTCCATCCCATGTGTTCCAGGATATGTTCTGATGCGCTGCGATGAGCCGGGCAAGGCAGCGATTATGAAGCAGGCTCTTTGGTTTCAGGTAAGGGATAGACCCTCATATACTCACGCAGGGAGAAAATCGGGATGTTGACTGTAATATGAGACACACGGATGTATGTAAATGTGACCTTTGACATACCAGTGGTCATACATGTAGCATGAGTATGAGTATGGATCCGTTCCCTCTTTCACTTTTTGGAGCATGTTTTTGGCGACCTGAACTGGGTTTTTTTCTTCATTTTTTTCATTTCTTTGAGGAAAGTTTGGTGACAAAGTTACCGGTATGTGACTGAACTGGTATTCTTTCTCAAATTTCGGAAATTGTTCACTGGAGTATTGTCTATTGTGGTCCATTGTCAGAGATCAGTGTTTGTGGGATGCCGTATCTAGCAAAGTGTTGTTTGCAAATATTGATCTCAGACCACTTCCAATGAGACTCCACTGGTTATGACTCTTATGGACCCCACCCAATATTCAGTGCATGTGCCGTCTCCTGTGGCTAGTTGTTCTTGAGGACCCAATAAGATCTATACTGTGTGCAGGCTAGTAATGCACTGTAAAGGTCTTTCAAACTCAGAAACAAGGTTTAAATTGTGATCTGAGCACCACTTTGTTAAAAATGTCAAGATTACCTGCACCTAAAAATCCTGATCAGATTAGATGTGTGCTCAAACTCCGCATGCATCCTTCTCTGGTGTAGTTTTCTTGCTACCTGGCTACATGTACATGTACATGTTTATTGCTCAGAGCTCTTTTGGACAATCCTTCATTTCAACAACCTGGGTGTTTCAACCTCATTTAATGATTTGGTGAATTTTTTTCCTGTCAAACGGAAACAGGAAAAACTGACTGGAAACTTTTTGAACAAATGGCAAAGAAACTTTGACTGGACCGGGATTTGACCCCAAGACCTCTAGTTTTGTGTGCCCCGGCAAAGACTTGTTGACTATTTGGGAAGGCCACCATCTAAGGGCTGGAAAGCTCAGATGGTAAGAGTCCTACATGTACAGTGTAGTACACAAAACCAGAGGTCTTGGGTTCAAATCCCATTCCAGTCAAAGATTTCTTTGCCTTTTTTCACAATTTTTTTTTTATTGTTAAGAAATGCATGGGGGATTAAACAGATATGTGTCATTGGATTTTTAAAGATGTTTTTTTTTTTTTGTGCCAAGACGGAAAAGTAAAGGACTGAAAAGATTTGAAAGGTTGCATGTCGGAAATACAAAGTAGAAGGTTTGCGGTGACACCATGTACATCATCTATTGAGAGCTAGAGTATGGCTCTGAAAAGAGCCGGTAGCTCAATGTTTACTCTGCCTGTCATCAGGAAACTGAGTTAACGGCTCTTTTCAGAGCCATAGTCCTTCTCTGAAGAGATGATATACATGTACATGTACATGGTGTCACCGCAATAGTCCTACTAAGTAAAAGACTATTCTGGCTGTCAGACATGGTCTCATCCTTGAGCTGCATGACTTGACTCTGTCACTGCCTTCTCGTTTCCTTCTCAGAATCCTCTGAAGGAGATTCGGGCGGTGGCCCTGGACCCGACCGGCCAGCAGGCAGTGTGCGCCTGCCGGGACAACTCCATCTACGTCCTCCCCGTCCACACCCTCCTGGCCAAGCAGCCAACCTCCACTCTTGAGCACACCTGGAAGACGGACGACGTGACCAGAATCATCTCCTTCAAGCGAGGTCAGAGCACTGAGGCTCCCTTTTTTCTCTCTCTCTCTCTTTCCCCCTCCCGTCCCTGCCGTCCCTCCCTTCTCTCTCTCACCCACCAACTTTTCCCAGCTAGGCCACTGGCTTGAGGTTCTGAAAATCCCATCACCTTAAGACAAACCATTCACCATACCCTTAGCCTTCAAGGCCTTCGTGTTTTTTGGTCATCGGCTGTGCAGTGCCTCTCCTGGAATATCGCCTTCACCATAGGTATTCTATTATATGGGGTTTGGTGAGAGTGCAACTCAATTAGTGCTCGCCTTACTTGACGTAAGTTATGTAGTTTGCGCTAGTAGTAGTTTGCCCTGTTGTCTGATGATTTGTGTAGGTGAGAATGCCATTCAATGAGGGCTTGCTCTACTCAGTGTGTAGTTAGCACAGTATTCTCAGTAGTCTTCAGGACTCTTTGGTCAACCCTCTCCTAAACCAAACGGGAGCGGCTGTACAGCCCCTCCCCTCAACATCCCCAAACATCTTAGACCTTGAATGAGAACGGGGACGGATTTCACAAAGCCTCACGTACGTTCCGATAGTGCGGACGTTTTTTTTTGTGTGCGTCGCTCATCATCTTGCGATTGGTCGTGAGTTACGATGAGTTTGATGAGATTGACCACTGGTGGCTCACTTTGGCTGTCTCCGCACTCCATCCGCAGGAAGCCCTACGGCGGCTCTCTGGTGGAAGTCGTCGGACAGCAAGCACGTGATCGTCCTGGGCACCAGGGAGGGCGAGGTGATCCTGGTGGAGGTGGCCCTGCGCAAGGCGGTCAAGACGGTCCAGCTGGGACAGGCCATAGCTCAGCTGGACATTGTCCAGCATCAGGGCATCTCCTACCTCCTGGTGAGTGTCCTCTTCCCTCGACTGGTCTGGGCTCCTTCATGCGTACGAGACTGCTACTGTCTCTGGTTCTTCGTCTGAGGGATCAGTTACCCTGGGGCCAATTTCGTAGACAGACAAAAAAGTCGCAAAAAGTCATGATTCATAAGATACCCTTGCCAACCCAAACTTCTCTTTTGTTTCATGCTATTAACCCTAACGCTTTGCACCTCCCGCACAGGACACACACTGTGTACCGCAATTTACCACAGTGCCCACAGGGGTGTAGGCTCACATACCACAGGATACCACAAAAACCATGCTGTGGTATGTCGTGGTGTATGGCCTTTATTCTCCCACAGGAAAAACCATGTGTGGTTAATTGTGGTTTCAATACCGGTTAGGGTTAAGTCAAGAACAGTTGACATCACGTCGCAGTGGGTTGTAATCTTGTCCACATGAGGGAGAGTTTTCCTGCTTAGCAGATTTTTATACTTAAGTGGCTCTATGACATTGGCCCAGGGCTCACCACGGCGACACCATAGGTGTGTTAGATAAGACTTGAAGGTTTGCGTGGTGGAAGTGCTGAGTTGCTGGCTCTTTTCACTCCTTCTCGAAAGAGATGTGTGACATGGTGTCACCGCAAACTTTCCAATTCATAGATATTGTGCGATTTGCATGGGGGATTCATTGAGGGTTTGCCCTACCCGATGTGTAGTTAGCACTGCATGTTGTCCCAACTGCCTGGTGATTTATTCACATGTAGGCGAGAATGTACTCAAAGGGTGTTTTCCCTACTCAATGTGTAATAAGTGCTGCATGCCGTATTCTCATCAGTAAGTGTTATAGTTTTATGGTTAATGGTTCCCTGAAAGTGTCACTAGCTGAACGCAAAAAAAAAATGGAGATATTTGACACTCAAGACCTCTAGCCGTGTGGTGGAATCCAGACTGACTGTCACACCATCAATCATCTCCCGACAGATCCAGAGTGAGCAGGGCACGCAGTGGGGTCTCCTACTGGAGAAGCAGCCGTCCAGCATGAATGCCATGATGATGGATTCTCAGCTCACCATGCCCGGGTTTGAGATCATCCATGCACTCAGCATTGCCAAGCAGAGCATTCTCTATGCACGTAAGAGACCGCCATTCACAATGCAGGGACATGCTTAGCCACTTTTAGGCACTAGGCCATTTTTCATTGCCCCTGACCACCCGTTTTGTTGTTGATAATGTGCCAAGCTCAAAACACACTAAACAATTGAGAAAAATCGGATGTCTGTGTGGCTTTTGTCATGCTACATATTGTTTTGTGGTAGGCCGTAAAGAGTCTTTGTTTGAAACTTGGACAATAGCGGTGCTCAGATTTAATTTTTTAATTTTTTTATTATTTCATATTTTTTTTTCATTTCATTTCATTTCCTGATCCTAGCAGGAATTTTCTCAAAGGCAGAACCTAAAAGTGATGAGAAAGCTTTAATCTTTTACTCATCTTCATATTTTGATTTTTGGCTACTGTGAGGAGCTGGTGACAGTGTATACCGGTATATAAGTGACGATAGGGATCTCTCTCTCTCTGTCACTGTGAAAACATTGGCTTTGGTTCTGGCTTCTCCTCAGTGGTCCAGCAGATAAAATACTGTACAACTCTTAAGAATTTAAGGGACTTAAAGTTATTTTTCATAGCTGGACCCTCTCTTTGTGCGAGGGTCGAGATGTCGGGCCCTCTATTGTTTTTAGTTTTACATTTGTGTCATTGAAGTCGGCATATTAAGCAGTTTGCAACATTTGTTTAAAAATTTAGTTTCATATCCGACGGCTCTCTAATTTTATTTATTTATTTTTCTTTTGGCAGAGGAGGGTGGATCCACCTTTGTCCCGTACTGTTTCAACAACTTCATGGACATTGTGTCGCTGTCCACCCAGTCTGCTCTGGGTCGCTGCTTCATAGCGGCTCACGACTACTCCTCCAACATCTACAAGGTACGTTCGCTCACAAAAGCCAGGCCACGCAACACCTACAGAAATGCCCACTTCTTGAAAATGAATGCAGCCTGGTAGATCTGGTTTAAGCATTTTAGAAACAGCAGACCCTGAAGCGTCTCTGTCTTCTAGGTTTCCAACAAACAGATGCAGAGGTTTTCTAGTTCTCAGCCTGCGAGGGGCTTGCTTCTCGCACAGGATCCCACGGAAGGAGGTGGGTAGTGATTGAGATGATCCCAGCGCAGCACGGTGTGTAATCTGTTGCACCCCCCATTCTCTCGCTTGCAGATCTTTGACAGCAGCATCGACAACTGGCTTCCGTTGCACGTCTACCGGCTTCCCTACCAGTGCTCCCACGTAGTCCTCACAGACCGGCTCCTCTTTGTCGTCCACGCTCAGGGCGGGAACGTAAGTGCCGCGCTAGGGGCCTACATCCCGCGGCTGCTTAAACACAAAAAAGTCTGCTCACCATGGAAAGCCCTCCTTGGTCGGACGGGAGTCAGTTCCATCAAACTCATCGTAACTTGTCATTGGTGGATTGTGGTGACACTATGCAAATGCATCTTCTTTGTGAGTATGTGTGGTTCTGAAGAGTTTATAGGTCCAGTGTCACTTCAAACCACCCTTGACACCTATCATTTTGATCCTGGCAGAACCTTTAAGATCCTGCTAGTATCAGGCCCTCCACTTTTTTGAGCTTTTCTTTTTGCTAATTTTAGTCAGTAAGGAGTTTGGAACATACATATTTTATGTCCGCCTAATTTTTTTCTTTTTCATTAAATTGAGTGGAGCAAATTCAGTCACAAAAATTGCTGCCTTGTTTGAATGCTGAGTCTGTTTTTTCGTAGCACTCATGATATCTGGTTGCCTCTGAAACAGCGGGTGTTCAGCGTGCTGTCGCGGCATCTGTCGGAGACCAGCGACCAGCGTCAGCAGCCCAACCCCGACGCCGTCATGCAGCAGTTCTACCTGCCGTCCAGTGAGAACCTGGTGGCCGTCTACCGGTGCTCCTTCCCCGGGGGCTACGTGGACGGCAGGGCGGCTGGCCAGGGCAGCCAGTCTGTGGCCAGGTGGGGCTGAGGGCAGAGGCCGTAGGGATTGCCTGTGTTGTGTTACGGCTCTGCGGTGTCTCCCTTGGAGCACTGAATGGTCCAGAGGCCCCAATCTACCCAAAGCAAGGGACATTGAACGGCCCACAGTGGCCACTATCCTTAAAGGCCATTTTCACAGAGTGGCCATCAAACAAGGACATTTGCTCAGTGTGAAAGGCTAATGGTGGCCACTATCCTTGAAGCCCATATTCACAGAGTGGCCGTCAAACAAGGACATTTGCGTAGTATGACGGGCCAACAGTGGCCACTATCCTTGAAGGCCATTTTCACAGAGTGGCCTTCAAACAAGGACATTTGCTCAGTGTGAAAGGCCAACGGTGGCCACTATCCTTGAAGGCTATTTTCACAGAGCGGCCTTCAACACGGATACATTTGCTCAGTGTGAAAGGCCAACAGTGGTCATTAGCCAGAGGCCTAGTTTTACAGAGCTATCTAAAGTAAGGACATTTTTTTGTCACTGCAAATTTCATGGGAAAACTACTGTGGTTTACACAGAAAAATATACTCTGCACTTACATTAAGGCCACTCATGTCTTTGCAATTGCCTCTTTCTGAAGATCCAGGAACTCTCCCTGCCTCATGGCTTAACATCCTTGAACAAGTAGACCCGGTTCTCATTTTTTTTTTTTTCTGGTTCCCAGCAGCCAGCAGGCCGCATGGGCAGCCACGGCAGAGCAGGGGAGTCACCGGCGTCCGTCCCAACCAGAGCTGCCCACCCACATTGGCCACCACACAGTCCTGGAGGGCTGCATGCTGGTTACCGATGCAGCGGTGTACCAGTGTAGACCAAGGTGAGAACAGGGGCCACTTTTATAGAGCCGCTTAAGTGCAAAACGTCATTAGCCAAGGGATCCTCTTGCCTACCCAAACTTCACTATTGTTTCATGCTAAGTAAAGAAATCCTCATCTAGAACACTGCTCAATATATTTATCAAAACATTCATAATGTTTATCAGATTTCCCCAGTTAACACTTAGCATTAAGACCCTCTTATAACAGCATTATTATTATTTTATGATATTATTATAATTCTTAAAATTTAGTGGGCCTGACGTTTTGATCCTGGCCTTTGAGAAAGGTCCTGCTAGGATCGAAACGTCAGGCCCACTAAATTTTAAGATTTGCATTTTGGTAATTTTAGTCTGTAAGCAGTTTGCAACATTTTTGTATATCACTTTGAGTCATATTAATTTTAAGAAGAAGACATTTCAGAATAGTCTTCTGGCTTTTGCCATTGCTTTTTCTTATTGCAATTGCAATGTCCACATGAAATTTTACATCCCAGAATTGTTTACACAATGCGTGCACCAGTTCTTATCTAAAACGTTTTCTAAACCACAACCTTACCCTCTGCTTGTCATTATTTATTTTTTTATAGCCGAGAGTAATGGACTTTAAACTTCTTTCCCTCTCTCCCCTATGAGCACTACCCTTTGAGCTACCTCAGGGTCTCTGGAGATATAACATATTGCCATTTTCTAATCTGGCTCATTGCTGAAACGATGACGGTTTATAGACCACAGTTCAGAGTCCGTCTGGTTTCAATATCCTGCCACCATCTTTGGGCCGTTGGATAATCAGCTTGGCCGGTGCCCAAGACCCGCTTGTCTTCTGTTCTTTTGTTACAACCTCAAATCGACCCAGTTTCTTTATTTGTTCTATTTCTGAAGGGATAGTACATGTACGTGCAGGATCGCCACTATGTACATTGCTCTGTGTGCCTGCTTATCAGTTAAATCAATCAATCAATGGTGCAGATGGTTGAATAGTTGATTCATTAATTTAGAGGGCATTCATACTCGAAAGATGTAAATATCCAAAAATATATATTTTGATTAAATTTTTTTTGAAAATAATTAAAAATGTCCCAGTCATTTTCCCTTTCCGTTAAAAATCAGCTGTTTATTATAATGCATCCACTTTGTGTAATCCCCGACCTGAAAAACGTTGTGTGATCCCTGGATATATACCATACGGCAGTTGATGGTTAAATGCCGCTGACTTTTGTCCCCACCCCAGCTAAGACAGTTGACTATTTGTGAAGGTCGCCACCTAAATTTAGTGGGCCTGATGTTTCAATCCTAGCAGGACCTTTCTCAAAGGCAAAAAGTCAGGCCCTCAAAACATCAGGCCCTCTATTAACTAACTAACCTCTGAGATTTATGTATTGCAGGTCATTTTTAGTCAGTGAGCAGTTTGCAACCTTTTTTTTTCTTGTTTCCTTTTTTTTTTTCATTGATCTTCTCGCGGCTGTTCAGGGTCTCACCGGAGGGTCTCTTCCTGGAGCTGGCCATGGCGGATGTGGAGCCGTTCGTGCCGGACAATCTGGGCATCTCCCTGGGACTGAACCTGAACAGGCTGTACCAGCTGGCCGCCAATCGGAGACTGGCAGAAGGCCAGACCAA
Organism: Luidia sarsii; assembly: GCA_949987565.1. Taxonomy (NCBI): domain Eukaryota; kingdom Metazoa; phylum Echinodermata; class Asteroidea; order Paxillosida; family Luidiidae; genus Luidia; species Luidia sarsii. The sequence goes on along the minus strand of OX465103.1, from coordinate 24,687,212 downwards.
GTTGGCGCTGGGGCTCTACCAACGCTCGGGGGTAAGACACAGGCGGGGCTCCTACCCGTACCTGGGACATCCAGGCAAGAGCCATATATACATGTACATTTAAAGACATTCTACATGTACTGTTATCATTTTTGATAAATGGTAAGGAATATTTGACTGGACCGGGACTCGAACCCTCGCGAGACCTCCGGTTTAACGTACCAGTACTCTAACCATCTGAGCTATCCAGTCCCTAGATGGCATCCTTCCCAAAATAGTTAACTGTCTTTCCTGGGGTAACATATGTGCATCCCAGTCAGTTCCCCTGTCCTTCAAGTTAATTGCTTTCCCGTTCCCCTTCTTCCCAAACCTCCCTCCCCACTTATCTCAACTCACTCCCCTCGCCAGTGTTCCCCTCTGAAGCAAGTGACCAACCTGGTGACCCTGGGCTACATCCAGGAGGCCCTGGTTCAGATCCTGACGGCCCTGGCCACCCCGGCCAAGCTCAGCCCGTCCAGCAAGCGTAAGCTGGCCGACACCGCCATCAAGTGCTACCTGCACCAGATGATGGAGGGTGGCAGCGACGAAGCAGTGCTGGCCAAATTCAGGTGGGCAAGGGTTTGTCCCCGTGAGGTGCGACTGCCCTTTTTTTATGTGGTTTAGCCTTCTGGACCTTGTTTGTTTCTGCTGCTGCTGCTGTTGTTGATGATTGCTGCTGTTGGTCTTGCTGCTCATGCTTTTGCTGCTGCTGTTGCTGCTGCTGCTGCTGCTGCTGCTGTTGCTGCTGCTGCTGCTGCTGCTGCTGTTGCTGTTGCTACTGCTGTTGTTGCTGCTACTGTTGTTCATTTTGCTCTTCTTGCTGTTGTTGTGCCTGCTTTTGCTGCTGTTGTTGCTGTTGCTGTTGCTGCTGCTGCTGTTGCTGCTGCTGTTGTTGCTGCTACTGTTGTTCATTTTGCTCTTCTTGCTGTTGTTGTGCCTGCTTTTGCTGCTGTTGTTGCTGTTGCTGCTGCTGCTGCTGCTGCTGTTGCTACTGCTGTTGTTGCTGCTACTGTTGTTCGTTTTGCTCTTCTTGCTGTTGTTGTGCCTGCTGTTGGTGCTGCTGTTGCTGCTGCTGCTGCTGCTGTTGTGGCTGCTGCTGTTGGTGCTTTTGTTGCTGCTGTTGCTGCTGCTGTTGCTGCTGCTGTTGTTTCTATTGTTTCTGTTGTTGCTGCTGATGGCCCAGCTGCCAGTTTTGTAGTTGCCCTCCTTCACTCAAGATTGTTCTCTCTGGTTTGCAGGCAGTTTTTGACGGACAACTTTGACTACAACGAGATAGAGACACTGGAGCTCTTTGCTGAATATGGCATGCAGGACCTCCTACTTGAAGTTGCAAGGGTGAGAACCCTCCTTCTCCTTGTCCTCCTCCCCTCCATCTCCTCTCCTCCTCTTTGCCCTTCTACTCCTGCACCCCCTATCCTCTTTCTCCTCGGGACTTGAACCCGAGACCTCTGGATTAATGCACCAGTGCTCTTCCATCTGAGCTATCCTTAGATGGTGGCCCTTAGATGGTGGTAGTCAACTAGTCTTTGCCAGGGTGGGGGTGCCAGTCAGAAGTAATTCAAGCAATTCTAATACAATTATTTTTTTTGTTTATGTTTTTATACCATTGATCATCCTTTCATGATCTGTTGGAAGAACCATTAATTTCCATATAGCATTTTGTGAGTTTCACCTTGCCACTTTTATCTGGCAGTAAACAAAAAATCGTAAACCAAAAAGTCCTTGGCCAATTTGAAAAAAAAAAAAAAAAAAAATGTTAATTTGAAGGAAAAAAACCCACCCCTGTTGAGTGGAACAGCCAATTACGTGCAAAGGCATGGCGTGACTTAAGGGCTTTCTTTTTTGCCAAAGCGGATCACATATGTCCGTTTGATCCTCTCTCTCTCTCTCTGCAGTCCCGGGGTCTTGTGGGGCAGGGGCTGGACGCCCTGCTGACCCACGGCTCTCCGGAGCTGGACAGCGAGCAGCAGTGTCTCCTGGTCTCGCAGGGCTTCATCTCCGCCATGGCCACGGCCGGCGACAACGCCTTCCTGATGAGCATGGCCACCGCCGAGGCTGTCAATCGCCTCGTGGATAAGGTGACCGAGAAAGCGCTCGGAGGACGCCTCTTTCCTGTCTTTTTGTGTTTCGGCCGCTCTTCAGGATTGATACAATCGCCTGAAGATTTGCCAATTATATGTGAGGCACCCTGGGAAAATGCGTCGCTCAGTCGATTCTCGCACAGCCCCTTTTTCTATGCACGAGGTTACTGAAAGTTGTGGGGTGTGAGAAATCCGTCGATAATCAATTCTGATTCTGCAGTTTGGTATTGAGTTGTTAGTGTCTATATTTTCTTATTGGAAACTTGATTCTTAATCTAAACCATTTAGATTTAATTTTTTTTTTTTTTTTTTTAAATTTAATTTTTTTTCCCCAATTGAGCCCATCACGTATGTCTGGTGCAAGTCTCATCAATGGCAAAGCTATGACTGCACCTGCCCCAATGTACCTAAAACCCTAACTAGGCCAGGAAGGAGGGTGTGTGGGGCTTATGGGCTGATGGCCTCCTGCCCAGTATTTTCTGTAACTTGATGTCAGCTGAGATTTAGACGATATGGCTTCATGACTTTTTTCTCTCATCCTTCCCGCACATTTTGATTCCAAATACATATTGATCAGACCTACATTACAAGTGCTACATTATGATTTGTTTCCCCTATGGCTCTGATAGGTTACCAGCTCTATCCAGAGCCACAATCTGTCTCGGAAGAGATGACTTGTGTGGTGCCACAACCATTCCCACATAGTGCTTCCACCATGTAAACCTTAAAGACTGTTCCTTTCTGAGAACTTTCCAGTAGGCTCTAATCCTAGCCATCTTTACCATTTCCTGATGACGGCCAGAGCATACTGGTCGAAACGTCGAGTTACCACTCAGGTTCTTTTCAGAACCACACCTCTTCTTTAAGAGACCTTTATACATGGTGTCACCGCAAGCCCTCCTATATTGTTTCACCCACCATGCAAAGCCTTAAGTCTTATTTATTTACCATTTCTTGTTTTGTTTTTGTTGTCACATTTCAGCCGGAGTTGGCCTTTCGTTACATGGCCCTCTTCAGCCATTTCCTGGACGACCTGAAGCTTTCCACCCTGATGAAGTTGGCCTGGCTCTTTGACCCGTCCAAGCCCACCATCAGGCCGCTGGTCACCCGAGCCGTCGGCCAGTCGGGCAAGAGGTGAGTTGGCAGTCCAGTTCATCGGCCTTGAGCCTGAAGCCTCTAGCTTAGCGTACCCAGTGCTCTTGCTGCCTGAGCTATCCAGCCCTTAGATGGTGGCCTTCCCAAATAGTCAACTAGACTTTGAATGGGTTGTGGTGCCAGTCAGAAGCAATTCAACCATTAACTGCCTTATATCCCATATAATACATTACACACATCTCAAAATTGATGTCTCTGCCTTTCAGAAGGGTCCTGCTAGGATCGAAACGTCAGGCCCACTAAATTTTGAGATTTGCATTTTGGTGATTTTAGTCAGTAAGCAGTTTGCAACATTTTTGTATATCACATAACACACATGTTGCAAACTGCTTCTTGACTTAGATATGATATGACGTTTACGTCAAGGAGAATGTGATTCAATTAGGGTTTGCGTTACTCAACTGTGTGCTCAGTTTCAAAAACGCGACTCCTGCTTTCTAGTGCAGAAGTCTTAACCACTTGACCACCGAGCTGGTCGAGGTCGTGTGGCAGATTCAAATACGTATAGTGGAGGCTACCTCATTTCATCATAGATTTAATATGACTTTATTACATTGAGAAGGGCAAACCCTCATTGAATTACTTCCTGACTTTTAGAGATCAAAATGCAAATTTTCCAAAATTTAGAAGACCTGAGATTGCAGTCCTGGCACAACCTTTCTCACAGGCAGAATGATATAGGAGGCTGACTTAATGTTGGTTTGTGTCATTTTTTTCTGTTCTGATTTGTCTCTCTCCCCAGTTCACAAAGATCCCCTTCTTCCCTCTCCCTGGATACATTCAGCAGTGATGAGGGGTCCACAGAGATGACACTGGTAGGCACAATCCAACAGGGATCAGCCCCTGGCTCTGGCTCTTTCTAGAGGACTTCCATTTTTTAAGTGTGCACTATCTGGCCTCGAAATGTGTTTGGCTTCAGGGTTTGGGTGTGCTTTGAAGAATTTACGATGGCCGAGCTAACCAACCGAGGAAAGGAAAGGATAGGCTAAGCTTTGTTGAAAGCCATAGCCAATGACAGGGCTCATTACTGGGGCTATGGCTGACTTCATTTGTTACTCCTGGAAGTAGCACACAGGTCTATTGATAGTGGCCGCAGCCACTCACTAGGTAATGGTTTCCATAGACGCGTGTGTTACATGAAGCTATAGCCAATGGGCTGGGCAGGCTAAATGATCTCTTACATTGTCTGTCCCATAGGATGCCCGCCAGTCTTTTCCCAAGCCCAGTGCCCTGGTGGAGTTCTTCCTCCGCATTCTCATCGTGCTCAACAGGAAGAAAGAAGAGCAAGGGTAAGCTTGACCTCATCAATCTTATCCCCCCCCTCCTCATCTTCATCCTTATCCTCCTCCCCATACTCCTCATTCTCCTCATCCTCATCCTCATCCTCATCCTCATCCTCATCCTCATCCTCATCCTCATCCTCATCCTCATCCTCATCCTCCTCCCCATACTCCCCATTCTCCTCATCCTCATCCTCATCCTCATCCTCATCCTCATCCTCATCCTCATCCTCATCCTCATCCTCATCCTCATCCCCATACTCCCCATTCTCCTCATCCTCATCCTCATCCTCATCCTCATCCTCATCCCCATCCTCATCCTCATCACCCATACTCCTCATTCTCCTCATCCTCATCCTCATCCTCATCCTCATCCCCATACTCCCCATTCTCCTCATCCTCATCCTCATCCTCATCCTCATCCTCATCCCCATCCTCATCCTCCTCCCCATACTCCTCATTCTCCTCATCCACATCCCCATCTTCCTGAATGCTATGAAGACCTCACCGACTCACCGCTGCATGCTTTCTGGTTTCCTGACAGCAGTGCATCCTGCAGCGACCTGAGCGCCGAAGGCAGCGGTCTGTCCACTGACTGCTTGGCCCAGGAGGTGCCGCCTTGCCTGGCCCCACAGAGGAACGTCCTGGCCTGTGGACAGTTCCACGTGGCCATGGTGTCGGGGGAGGACGTGTACACCTGGGGCAAGGCGCAGGGTGGAAGGTGAGCTAGCTCTGTGTAGCACTGGGCCACTCTCCAGTGCCCGTGACCGCCACGCGGAAGGTTTGGGAATAATGTGCCACTTTTGGAACTCACTAAACGATCAGGATCGATGAATACCTGTGAAATAAATCAGTAAGGTTGAGTTCGGGCGGGCGCGTTCTCGGCTGTTTGTGAACATTAAACCCTGGCAGGGAGGGGTGGTGTGTGATCCTGTTCCGAGTGCAGCGTTTTTGGGTTCGTGTTCGTGTTGTTCGAGCTCGAGAACAAGCTTTGCCTGTGAAGAACAGACCGCCCGAACTCGACCAACTATGTGAACAAGCGTGTCAAACCTGGTACAATGTGACATCTGTGTGGCTTATGTCATGCTACATATTGTTTTGAAAAGAAAAGAGTCTTTCACTTGGTGCCCGGATTCGGAGGGCTCCAGCAAAACCACCGGCGCTTCGAATTCGGAGGTGCCGGTGCAGAGTGGTGCAAAGAGTTCATGCAAAACGTATGCACACACGTCGTAGTGCAACTGTGACTTGTCGGGTAACATTGGCTTGAATGAGACTTAAGGCTTTGCATGGTGGGTGAATCAATATAGGAAGGTTTGCGGTGAACACCATGTATCAGGTCTCTTAAAGGAAGAGGTATGGTTCTGAAAAGAACCTGAGGGTAACTCGACGTTTCGACCAGTATGCTCTGGCCGTCATCAGGAGAATTAACATTGCCTTGGTTGACGTTGCCTCTCCCTCGCAGACTCGGTCACGGTGACATCATTCCCGCCGATGGGCGGTCGGCTCCCTTCCGTGTGGAGACCCTGCACATGTACCAGATCCGTATCATTGCCGTGGCCTGTGGCAAGGAGCACACGTTGGCATTGGGGGAACAAGGCAGGGTGAGGAGACCTATAGCCGCTTGGCACCGATCCATTTTCCAGTGCCCATCACCGCTTTGCAGGTTTTTTTTGCAGGGATGCAAGACTTCCCGAAATTTCTGGATTTCCAGAAATGGCGTGATTTTATTATTACTATTTTTATTTTTGTTTTACCTTTTTTAATTTTTTTTTATTATTATCATTATTTTTTCATTTTTTTTCATTTTATGTCAAACAGGTATCTCAAACTGCTCATTTTTATCTATTTAAATACTAAAAACTGAAGGGCGCCTGTACCCCTCCCATGAATCTCTCGGTCGTGTAAGCGCTCACTAGCAGTCACACAATTTATTGGCCTGTGATTTTCAGGAAATGACATCCCTGTTTTTGTCAGTTTTAAAAAATCGCTCAAAAATTGGGAACAATGTATACCTGTGAAATAACTCAATACGAGTTCACTTCTGCATGTGTGGAAGTGAGTCAAACCAAGCACCGTCGGAAATCTGTATGACGATGTTGTTTTGTGGTAGGCTGAAAAGAGTCTGTGTTGAAAACATGGATTATAGTGGTTCCTGGATTTGATGGTTCCGGTGCTTAGCAACACCTTTGGAGGTTTATTGTCCCATGGTCTATTACCTAACTGCCTCAAATGGGAAAGTAGCTGCCAGTCTTTAAAACACAGCTGATTTTTTTTTTTTTTCAAAACCAATTTTGGCAATATGGTTGTATTGTTTGGTTTTTAAAAGTAAAACCCTGGTATTCAGTAATTCCCAAAATTCCACACAACCCTAGTAAGAACCTCGCTTTAGATTAGTGGTTTATTCGGTAATTCCCAAAATACCACACAACCCTAGTAAGAACCTCGCTTTAGATAAGTGGTGTCATGCGGCTCCTGTTTTTGTTAACCTAAACATCACAAGACACCCTGAATGTAATTAGGCCAAAGACCTGCCTCTGTACAGATACAAATCCACCACACGACTGAGCTGGTCGAGTGATCGAGACATCTGCAATAGAAAGTAGGAGTTGTGGGTTTGAATCTCTCCCACGCTGCCTGTATTTTTTACTAAGCAGGCTATTTGACAAAGAACCAAGCATAGTGTTAATTCAGGAAGGGCAAACACTCGTTCAATTAAAAAAAAAGTGGGCCTGACATTTCGATCCTAGCAGGACCTTTCTCAAAGGCAGAGTGAGAAAGGTCCCGCTAGGATCGAAACATCAGGACCACTACATTTTGACAATTTTGCCTTTTGGTAATCAGTAAGCAGTTTGCAACATTTTTGTATATCACTCCTTCAACTGAAAAGAAAACAACCTCTTTTTTTCCCATTGTGGTTTTAGTTGTATTCCTGGGGAACCTCCAAGTGTGGCCAGTTGGGGCTAGGGGATCAGACCACCCACACCAGACCGTCCCTGATCCAGGCACTGACCGGTCAGAGCTGTGTGGCCATTGCCTGTGGTCAGTACCACTCCCTGGCCCTAACCAGAGACCAGAAGTAAGTATCACGGATCCTTGGGATGGAAGACACATCTCCAATAGGGGAGGGTTTGCTGCGGCACCATGTAAAAGGTCTCTTTAGGAAGAGGTATGGTTCTGAAAAGACCCTGAGTGTTCAGAACCACACCTCTTCTTTAAGAGACCTTATGCATGGTGTCACCGATAAACATCCTATATTGTTTTACCCACCATGCAAAGTCTTAAGTCTTATTTAGAACATCTCTAGTTCGTTCACTGTAAGAAGAATCTCAAAAGTTAGAGGTCCTGACATTTCGATCCCAGCAGGACCTTTTTTAAAGGCAAGGACATACACAGACAGTCAAGGGAAGGAAAGCCCTGACACACATGACAGAGGAAGGACAAAAGGGAAGGGAGTGGGATGCAGATGGACACACGAAGGGAGGGGGAGATCAAAGGGGAAACAAACACAAGGGCGGGGAGTCCGCAGGAGCGGGGGGGGGGGAGAAACCATTAACCTTTTTTTTTTACTTGGCCATATCATTTTGTTTTTCTCCCAGGGTGTTCAGCTGGGGTTGGGGCGTTCACGGCCAGCTAGGCCACGGCTCGGTGGAGGACGAGTCCCAGCCCCGGCACCTAGCGGCCCTGGACGCTGTGCGGGTGGCCAGCCTGGCGGCCGGCTACTGCCACAGTCTCCTGCTGGCGGCCGAGGGCCGGGTCTACGTCTGCGGCTCGGGCACCTTCGGCCAGCTGGGCCTGGGCAAGTTTGTCATGAAGCGGACGGCCCCCACGCTGCTGGACGGCTTCGGCAAGGACAGGGTGACGGTAGTGGCCAGCGGACTCTTCCATAATGTGAGCATTGAGAGAGATAGGCGATTTGAGTCTCATTGTCCTGTAGTTTTCGTCATATACACGTGCTTGCGAAAGTTGAGCTACTTTGGTCATGTCACAAGGTCCCAAAACACAATATCAAAGGACATAGCACTAGGGTTAACAGAGGGTCAAAACAGAAGAGGCAGACCCGGGAGACAGTGGCTGGATGATGTAAGGGAATGGACCAACACCCTCATATACGACCTGATAGGGAAGACCAAGGTTAGGGGAGAGTGGAGGAGGTTCGTGCATCAGTGCACCAACGGTCGGTGAGACTGCGGAGATGAGTGAGTGAGTGAGTACGCCAACTTCTCACCATTCTGGCCCTTCAGATAGCCGTGACGACCGCCCCTCAGAAGGTCTACATCTGGGGCAAGAGCCCCCTAGAGTTGCGCCAGTCCCTCCAGGCCTCCAGGAAGCGCAAGTCCTCGCGGGATGTCAGCGGGGACTCGGTGGTGGTGGGCCGGCGTCGCTCTGTCACCGTCATGGAGTCCAGGGCCGAGGACGAGAACCAGTACCTGAAACCCTACGCCTTTGACTGCGGCAAAATATGCGCACCCATCAAACAGGTACATTCATTCTGCTTCATTCATTCTGCTTAACCTCTGTCTCTCCGTCCATTCCACTGTCTGTTCATCCACCCACCCATGCATCTATCAGGGATGTAATACCTCCGGAAATTTCTGGATTTCCAGAAATGGCGGGATTAAATAAAAAAAAATTAATAATTGTATTTTTTAAATTATTATTATTACTATCATTTTTATTTTATGTCAAACTGGTATCTCAAACTGCTCAATTTTATCTGTTAAAACCTGAAAAACAACCTGCACCGCTGCTGTAAATCTCTGTCCATCCATCTGTCTGTCCATTCATTCAGTTATTCATCTCTCCATTTGTCTGTTCATACATCCATCCATCCATCCCTCCTTCCTTCCATCCATCCACACACCAACCCACCCAACCACAAACTCACCCACCCAGCCAACCACCCAACCGCCAACCCACCCACCCAACCACCCAACCACCCACCCACCCACCCACCCACACACCCAACCACCCACCCACCCACCCACCCACACACCCAACCACCCAACCACCAACCACCCACCCACCCACCCACCCACACACCCAACCACCCACCCACCCACCCACCCAACCACAAACTCACCCACCCACCCACCCACTCACCCACACACCCAACCAACCAACCACCCACCCACCCACCCACCCAACCACAAACTCACCCACCCACCCAACCGCCAACCAACCCACCCAACCACCCACCCACCCACCCAACCATCCACCCACCCACCCACCCACACACCCAACCACCCAACCACCCACCCATCCACCCACCCAACCACCCACCCACACACACACACACCTAACCACCCAACCACCCACTCACCCACCCAACCACCCACCCTTACAATTCTTGTTGGTAAATCACTGTCTTCTCCTATCTCGTCTTTCTGGTATCGTCCAGGTGGCCTGCTCCATGAACCATAACCTGATTCTGACCTCCGGCGGTCAGCTCTACAGCTTCGGCAAAAATGACAGCGGTCAACTGGGACTCGGCCACAGGACGGAGCAGGTCAGTCCTCTGGCTGTCTCTGTTGGAGAAGTGGAAAACATGTAGATACAGGAAAACAATGAACACGGTCCTGCCCACGAACTTAAAGTGAAATAGACAGTGGAAGAAACACCGATATACTGAACGTACGGCTGTAACGAACATGCCCTTTGGCTCCCGATGTATACGTCTGTGGATATGCGGCGGCAACTGCTATAACAAAAGACTGGTATATCAAACAATTTTCATGGATCCCGGGATGTTCGTTATAGCGACGTTCCACTGTACTTAGTGCTGAGTTAAAAAAAAAAAAAAATTTGAATATGCATGTAGCAAGGAATTAATATTCGTGCAGCAGAGTAAGAATTTATTTGAATATACTAGAACGATGAATTTGGACACATTTGTCATCAAAACTGAATACTATTGTAGTCGGGACTAAAGTAATTCAAGGTGTCTGGTAATTTTGGTTGGCTTTTATTTTTGCTTTCCACGTTTCAACCTGTTACCACTATGCAGAGGATTCCTGTTTTGTTGCGTTTTTCGGACGAGCGGAGTATCGCAGCCATTGGTGCAGGCATTGAGTTTTCTGTGGCCATCACAGCACAGGGCCAGGTGTTTGCCTGGGGGTCCCCAGAAAACGGCCAGGTAGGTTGCTGACTTGCTGGCAGCCTTCATTCCCACTCCCTATCAGTCAGCTGAATGCTGGTACTGTGGTCCACTGAACAACCCACTTTGTACACTCTGAAAAGGGCCATTGCATCCACACAGTCCCTGGTATCAGTCAGCTGAATGCTGGTACTGTGGTCCACTGAACAACCCACTTTGTACACTCTGAAAAGGGCCATTGCATCCACACAGTCCCTGGTATCAGTCAGTTGAATGCTGGTACTGTGGTTCACTGAATGGCCCACTGTGTGCACTCTGAATAGGGTCATTGTATCCACACAGTCCCTGGTATCAGTCAGCTGAATGCAGGCACTGTGGTTCACTGAATGGCCCACTGTGTGCACTCTGAATAGGGTCATTGCATCCACACAGTCCCTGGTATCAGTCAGTTGAATGCTGGTACTGTGGTTCACTGAATGGCCCACTGTGTGCACTCTGAATAGGGTCATTGCATCCACACAGTCCCTGGTATCAGTCAGCTAATGCAGGTACTGTGGTTCACTGAATGGCCCACTGTGTACACTCTGAATAGGGCCATTGCATCCACACAGTCCCTGGTATCAGTCAGCAGAATGCAGGCACAGTGGTTCACTGAATGGCCCACTGTGTGCACTCTGAAAAGGGTCATTGCATCCACAGAGTCCCTGGTATCAGTCAGCTGAATGCAGGCACTGTGGTTCACTAATTGGCCTACTGTGTACACCCTGAATAGAATACTTCTATCTGCAAAGCACTAGCTGATAATTTGCCACCCAATCTAAACAAACTATCTCAATGAGGGGTTCCTGACATGAGGTAGTTTAAATAAATGCATGCCATAATCGAAGTCAAAGTCAAAACCCCAAGCCTCAGTTTTTGAAAATCTCCAATTAAAATGCCATTCCTGAAATTGAGATGTTTGCCTTTGGCATCATCCTCCGATGATGATTTTCCCCCCACCCACTAAACCTCAAGCTGGGGATAGACGAACTCCACTCCGGTCACCCGCACATCCGCCACATGGTCCAAGCCAACCCCAGGACCAGCAAGAGTGCCCAGATATCCCGCCTGGTCACCAGTCCCATGCTGGTACCCGGCATCCCACTGGTCTCCCTGCCCCCGGCACTCGGCCTGACCGACATCGAGGAGGAGAGCGACGAGGAGGACATGGAGGTAGGTCTGGGTACCAGACTTCAGGACCTGTCCTTTAGCAGTGCTGTGTTGGGTGGTATTACAGCGTGGAAAGTCACCAGGCTAGGATTGGCCAGTATTTCCATATGGGAGCTGACCAGGCTAGGATTGGCCAGTATTTCTATATTGGAGCTGACCAGGCTAGGATTGGCCAGCATTTCTATATGGGAGCTGACCAGGCTAGGATTGGCCAGTATTTCTATATTGGAGCTGACCAGGCTAGGATTGGCCAGTATTTCTATATTGGAGGTGACCAGGCTAAGATTGGCCAGTATTTCTATATGGGGGCTGACCAGGCTAGGATTGGCCAGTATTTCTATATTGGAGCTGACCAGGCTAGGAGTGGCCAGTATTTCTATATTGGAGCTGACCAGGCTAGGATTGGCCAGTATTTCTATATTGGAGCTGACCAGGCTAGGATTGGCCAGCATTTCTATATGGGAGCTGACCAGGCTAGGATTGGCCAGTATTTCTATATGGGAGCTGACCAGGCTAGGATTGGCCAGCATATCTATATTGGAGCTGACCAGGCTAGGATTGGCCAGTATTTCTATATTGGAGCTGACCAGGCTAGGATTGGCCAGCATATCTATATTGGAGCTGACCAGGCTAGGATTGGCCAGTATTTCTATATTGGAGCTGACCAGGCTAGGATTGGCCAGTATTTCTGTATGGGGGCTGACCAGGCTAGGATTGGCCAGTATTTCTGTATGGGGGCTCAACAGGCTAGGAATGGGCAGTATTTCTATATGGGAGCTGACCAGGCTAGGATTGGCCAGCATTTCTATATGGGAGCTGACCAGGCTAGGATTGGCCAGTATTTCTATATTGGAGCTGACCAGGCTAGGATTGGCCAGTATTTCTATATTGGAGGTGACCAGGCTAAGATTGGCCAGTATTTCTATATGGGGGCTGACCAGGCTAGGATTGGCCAGTATTTCTATATTGGAGCTGACCAGGCTAGGAGTGGCCAGTATTTCTATATTGGAGCTGACCAGGCTAGGATTGGCCAGTATTTCTATATTGGAGCTGACCAGGCTAGGATTGGCCAGTATTTCTACATTGGAGCTGACCAGGCTAGGATTGGCCAGTATTTCTATATTGGAGCTGACCAGGCTAGGATTGGCCAGTATTTCTATATGGGAGCTGACCAGGCTAGGATTGGCCAGTATTTCTATATTGGAGCTGACCAGGCTAGGATTGGCCAGTATTTCTATATTGGAGCTGACCAGGCTAGGATTGGCCAGTATTTCTATATGGGAGCTGACCAGGCTAGGATTGGCCAGTATTTCTATATTGGAGCTGACCAGGCTAGGATTGGCCAGTATTTCTATATTGGAGCTGACCAGGCTAGGATTGGCCAGTATTTCTACATTGGAGCTGACCAGGCTAGGATTGGCCAGCATATCTATATTGGAGCTGACCAGGCTAGGATTGGCCAGTATTTCTATATTGGAGGTGACCAGGCTAGGATTGGCCAGTATTTCTGTATGGGGGCTCAACAGGCTAGGAATGGGCAGTATTTCTATATGGGGGCTCACCAGGCTAGGATTGGCCAGTATTTGATTATTAAATATTGATCAATATTGTCAATCTTTTGGAGCCCAGAGAAAAAAAAAATTATCCCAAACACATTGTAAATCCAACACAGTTGTGGTAATTTGAGGGTTTCAGCAAGGGTTAGGGTTAAGCCTAGGTGTATTGAAACAAGCTGGTTTGGATTTCATTCCTGTGATGCTAGTCAGTCTTTCCTGTATTTGTTTCACTCGTTCCTCTGTCAGAGTTCTGACGAGGAAGGAGAACAGTCCCCCGACTGGGACCTGCCCAACCTGAGCGGGCCGGCCGCCCATGACCCCTACGGCCCCCAGAGCCTGGCCCTGTCGCTGGCCTCGCTGGCTGGCCGCTACGACCACCGGGCCGTGCTGCGGCTGTGCCGGGACCACGGGGCCTGGCCGGCGGCGGCCACCGTCTGCGACCTGGACGGGAACTACCCGTTGGCCCTGCTCTACAGGCTGAGGGAGAGGCAGGGCACTGGGCCAGGGCTTGGGCCAGGGCTGGGGCCAGGGCTGGGGCCAGGGCTGGGGCCAGGGCTGGGGCCAGGGCCGGGACTCGGGGAGTCTGCCGAGGGAGAGGAGCTGGAGGAGGTGACTGCGCTGGTGGGCAAGTACATCAGGTCAGTGGGGGCGGGACACTCTCTGGCTCTATATGATACGATCAAATAGGAGGTTTGCGGTGATGCCATGTATATCATCTCTTAAGAGAAGTAGTCGTAACCACTTCGCGCCGGGGGGTTTTTCAGCGCTGATGACCGCCATACGGGCTCTGAAAAGCAATGGCTTGATGGTGTCACATGGTGTCATCGCAAACCTCCTACAGTGATAAGTATTTCCACCGTGCAAACCCTTAAATCTTATCTGTCCTTTACTTGTCCGTCTTGGCCCAAAACGCCATCTTTAAAAAATCCTCTTTAAAAATCCAGAGTTCCAATGACACATCTGTTTAATCCCCCATGCATGTCTTATCAAGAAAAAAAGTGATATACAAAAATGTTGCAAACTGCTTACTGACTAAAATTACCAAAAAGTAAATCTAAAATTTAGTGGGCCTGACGTTTCGATCCTAGCAGGACCTTTCTCAAAGGCCTTTGAGAAAGGTCCTGCTAGGATCGAAACGTCAGGCCCACTAAATTTTAGAAGAAAAAAAGGTAGTGAAAAATGTCAAAGAAAACTTTGACTGGAATGGGATTTGAACCCAAGACCTCTTGTTTTGCGTACCACACTGTACACGTAGGACTCTCTTACCATCTGAGCTATCAAGCCCTTAGATGGTGGCCTTCCCAATTCAAATCTTATCTGATACGATTACTTGCAAATTGCTTATCGTCTACGATGATCAAAAGTATATAGTGTTTTTTAATCTCCGCCTTTTCAAACTCTTTCCCTATGACGAGCCACCCAGAGCGGCCCAATCAAAGTGCACTTCCAGCCGGCAAGCTGCTGGCAGTGACTGGTTGTAAACCTTTTGCAAATAAATTCTGGCTGAAGACAAGAGATAAACTACGTAGTATATTATACAACATGGTAACAGACCAAAAGGTTACTGACTAAAATGACCAAAATGCAGATATCAAGAAGGGCCTGAAGAGTTATTAGAAGGGCCTGAAGTTTTGAACCTAGCAGGACCTTTGAGCTAGTTACTGCTAGCATCCAAACACTAGACCCTCCTCACTTTTGGATATTTTGTAACAGAAGCTGTCTTCCATTCCCATAGATTGCTATGTGACCAGTCAGGAGCCAAGGGTCACAGTGAGAGCGAATTCAAAGAATCCTGCAAGCTGCTGCTACTTCAGGTAAGAGTCTTGAGGAATCTAAACACTGTGGAAGATTACAAAGCAATGCGAGCATGAAGCAGAAGTGCAGGATTTCTGTTACCAGCAAGTTGGGTGCTGTGTGAAGTATTGAGCCCCACTGAGAAAAGAGCACATAAAGGTGCAGTGATGTTTGTATTTTTGACAAAAACCACTCCCTTCTGGGGCAACTTTTTGTGGAGATGACATATACAGTGGAGCGTCGCTATAATGAACATCCCGGGATCCATGAAAATTGTTCGGTATAGAGGTCGTTCGTTATAGCAGTTGCGACCGCATATCAGGCAGAATCCAAGAATGTGTGTGCATTAGAAGTGCGCCCTCTTGTGATGAGTTTTGTAAATTGTTGTAAATGTTTCTTTTGTGTAATAAAAAAAATGAATTTTTATTTATGAAGCATAAATCAATTGCAAAAGTAACTTTCAAGTATTTATAGATGGAGTTTAGATTTGATAAATATTTTGCGGTTTCAATATATACATGTATTTGCGGCGCCCTCTTTTGACCATTGTTAGTTTGGTCTGGTGCCAACTTATCCATTCATTGAACTCCACAGTGCCGAAAGGGGAGTTCATTTAAGCTTACGCTTACGTCCAAAAAGTTGTTATTGATTTCATTCCTTTGAATTTAGAGGTCCCGGCGCGAGGTGGTTGAAAAAAAAAGCACTCTATGAAATTGGGCCCACCAGGATTGGCTGTCAACACAGGGAGACATTACATGTTCTGGGTCTGATGTCAATGTGCGGAGCTGGATTCTCATCGCTTCTCATTTCAGGTCCTACAATTCTGGTTCGAGCAAGATCTACCTCAGGACGCCTTGGAGAGTCTGTTGAGGGAGCACCTGGACGAGGTGGCCTATCCACTCAGTCTCCTGTTGCTCCGGTAAGTAGGCCCCGTTGGCTATGGCTCACAGTCATATAGGGGTCTATGGATTCTGCCCTTCCTCTCTAAGTTCCCTCCATGTGTAGCCCCGTCCTCTTTGTGTCTGCCTCCAGGTCCCATCTCCGTACCTTTTGTCTTCTTCCATATGGATTCTGTTTGAGTGCTTCTTTGGCAAATGGTTGAGTGTGGCAGAAACCAGGCACTGCGTGCATGACGTCAGTGGTGATGCCGACTCTCCAGGAAGCCCATGTACAAATTCTGAAATGAGAAATGCTAGCGTATGTGGATACGGGGGCCTTTGCTGTTGGGAAGTGACACGGTAGCCCCTGGGTATTGACGTCATGCACTGAGTGCCCTGCTTATAGCCGCACCCATTTTGGTTTTCATAGTGTATGACCGAGCCATCTCACAGTGAACTATCAAGAAACAAGTCTTCCATCGAGGGACAAAGTGGTGTTTCAATCATTTAAGACTTGTTTTCTATGTGCTCATTGTGCAGCGATAGTGCAGAACCGTCCGCAACTCCTGAAGTCAGCAAGGAGTGCTTGTTGCCGAGCGCTCTCGTCCGGCGGTTCACGACCACGTTCTGCCTGGAGGTGACGGCAGCCGTGGTGCAGTGCATCACCCTGGGCAAGCCCTGCGCCGACTACCAGCGGACGGCCAAGGTGGGACCGACATCAGCGGCGACGACAGAGACCCCGAACAATGTCTCGCCAAAGGCCAAAGGCCAGCTGGAGGTCGGCACCACGGCGACCGCCGAGCGACTCTGGGAGGAGGTGCTTCACAACCTGGCCAAGGCCGGCCAGGCGAGGGCGCATGTCGGCCTGAGCAAGACGGCCATGGCCGGGCTGGTGGCGGCGGACTCCGGCTATCCGGCGGACGGCCAGCCGGCCAATGCTGAGGAGAAGGCGGACAGTGTTGTCTTCACCTGCGGCCACCACTTCCGACGCCGGGCTTTCTTGGAGAGCGCCCTGCCGTCCTGGGCCGGCAAGATGGCCGGCCTGCCCGCCACGTTGCCCGGCAACGCCCAGTCGCTGGGCGACCACTACGCCAAGGACGGTTTCCTGCCCATGGCCTGCCCCAACTGCCTGCACGGCTCCCTGCAGCTGGAACAGCATCAGAGGGCGGCGCTGGACGAATCGCCGTCTTGAGTGGAGTGGAGTGGGTCTCAGAGTGATGCCGAGGTTGGCCGGACTCAGCAATCGGGGGTGTCTCATTGTGAGAGCAGGCAGTTGACCCCGGGTGGGTTGAGTTAGCTTCCCCCTGGTCTGCCCCGCTCAGCGCTGATGCCTCTATCTCACCCAGCGTGAAAGGCAGGGTCTCTCGGACACTTTCGTGCCTGATGAACCCGGATGCGCCTAATGAAGCAAAAACTCAGACGGGCATGATAGCAAGTATCACAAACAATCAGTTATAGATGGCCAACTTCGCTTGAAACTCAGAACACTCTGATTAGGGTGCGCGGCAGAGCAGTGTGTACAAAAGGCGAAGCACAAAGGCCATCTCTCTCCCAAGTTCAGTGGACACATCAGTGGATGCAACGTGAGTCCAACCTTGTGCTTCTGTCAGTCGGGGACGCAGACTATTCTTCAGTTGTCCTCAGCGCGAGGATAATACCGAGTGATTTTTGTTATCGAATGCCTGGGCTCAGTCAAAACATCTCTTGTCTGATGGAGCACAAGGATCTACGGTTCCCTGTCTGTCTGCTGATCTTCCGTTCTGTCAGGTCTAGTGCTTCCCACAGGGAGGACAAAACACCGAGTACAGAGTCGATTTTTTCTTTTATCCAACCTTTGAAAGGTAGCATTGCGTTTTGGGTCCGTGTAGTAACTGTGTATGGGTAAATTATCGAGAGAGATGTGATGAGAGGTCACCGGTGAACGCTTCGGTTGTCTGCCTGGTGTCTGGCTTGTAGACTGCATCGGAAGAATGCAGTATGTATATCGCTGGCTCCGTGCGTCCGTCAAGAATGCTTGTTCTTGATTTGTGACGGTGCTGCACTCACTCACAGTCACAGCAGGCAACCCCTTCCTCTTCAGATGACAGACTATCAGTTCGCAATGTGCATTTGCTTAACTTCCCTGCGTAGACCATGTTCCCTTTACCTAGTGGTCCGTGCTCTAGTGCCTGGTGAATGTTATGGGTTTATGACTTCAGACTGACATTAGGGTTGGCACACCGTCATTAGATCTGCAGCTGATTTCAAGAAACTTCAAATGTTGTGTACGCAACATTTTGTTGCGTAACGTACGCAACTTTTTGCTGCCATCTCTAAATATTGCTGGAAAGAGTCTATGTTGGGCAAGAGTTATGCAACATTTGTAAGTTGTGTAAAATTTAGGGAAATTTTCTTGAAATTGGCTGCTTGGGTGGATTTCACAAAGCTTTACAATACATCTGAACTCAGCTTACAGTTGAAAATTGTATCGTTTCTGCGCATCGCTCATCATCTTGCGATTAATCTTAAATTGCAATGAGTTTAAGGCACATTATAAATAGCTGGATAGCTTAAACCAAAATTGGGTTTGATCTTACATAAGATTTTTCGCTGTATGTTTACTGGCTTGATGTATAATCTTTATGTATCAGACTGGCTTTTCCAATTTACTCAAAATCAAGATGCAGCTCGATAATTTTTTTTTTTTTTACCGAAACAAGACAATAGCAGCACAGGCAAACGCAACTGTTAAAATCAAAGTGTTTAGTAAATACGTGCAAACTTTGTATCGCTAGGACAACCAAAGAACATTGATTTTATTTTGTGTACATTGCAATGGGATAACATATTGATGAAATTCTTCTTATTGTCAGTTCTAGTTTTCTGAGAAAATACTCGTCATTGGATACAATTCAAGGCAGTCATCTTTTCTTTTCCAAGGACCAAAGAGAGATAGAGAAGGGGGAGGGAGAGAAAGAGGGAGAGAGAGAGAGAGAGAAAGAGAGAGGGGAAGGAGAGAGAGAGGAAGAGTGAGGGAGAGATAAAGAAAGAGAGAGAAAGAGAAAGGAAGAGAGAGAGAGGAAGAGAGAGGGAGAGATAAAGAAAGAGAGAGAGAGAGGGAGAGAGAGAGGGAGAGATAAAGAAAGAGAGAGAGAGAGGAAGAGAGAGGGAGAGATAAAGAAAGAGAGAGAGAGGGGAGAGAGAGAGAGAGAAAGAGAAAGGAAGAGAGGGAGAGAGAGATAGAGGGAGAGATAAAGAAATAGAGAGAGAGGGAGAGAGGGAGAGATAAATAAAGAGAGAGAGGGGGGGAGAGAGAGAGAGAGATAGAGAGGGAGAGACAGAGGGGAGGGAAAGAGAGAGAATGTGCAATTCTGAGAGGTACTGTAGGTTCTGAAGGCCATTTCATTTTGTACTTTTCCACCCGATTGGAGTTGGACCATAGTTGCCATGAAGACCAAGCGTTGGTGCTGCTGGCATTTCCACCTTGAGCTGAGACACTGTCAAAGGCATTACGTCATGCCGAGGTCAACTTGGCGCAACCATGGCAACCGGTTCATGCTTTGTCAGCGATTTGCTTGTGTCCGTCTTGAAACACCTTCTGAAAGTCATTGACGACAACGAGGACTCTCAGTGGTATGTCTACAGGATGCAGCAAAGCATCACTGTACTATATACGAAGTGAGAACCAGTGCTAAGGAAATGAGTGTGACCTTGGCAGGAAGTGATGTTTGACTTTGACAACATACATGTATTGATCCATCAATGTTGATATTTGCCTAATTGCAACCCCCCCCCAAAAAAAAGCCTAGTATGTAAAGTTTAAGTCTTCCACGGTCAAGTAAAAGGGCTTATCAACCAATTGATGTTTTTTGTTTAATTGTGACCCTGCACAGCATAATGAGGAATAACCCCCACTTTCGAGATTTTGAGATTTTCTAATGATGTGAAAAAGTATACCATTAGCTTTCAAATGATATCAAATTTATTTCCGTATTAACTTTGTTGTAAATAGTACAAAGGGACTTGACACAATATAGCAGCACCAGTCTAACTCTTCGAAAGCGGCCATTCAAAAATGCAGGAACTTTATATTTTCATGAAAACAGTACACTCCCCAGAAATCCTCATTTTTTCAACATTTAGAGAAGGATTTCAGAAAAATTCTTTGGACATAATATCCTCCAATACATTAACTTTCCGAAAATACGAAAAAAATATGTATATTTTTAATCGAATTGAGAAGATACTTTGACTTCAGGTGTTGTTTACTCAAAAAGTGTTTTGGTGGGATATTCCTCATGTCGCTGTGCCGCGTCACAATTGTGTTCTTAGAATGTTTACATGCATTTGGCTACCGCTAATTCTCATGGTTTTGGATTTGAGTGGTCTTCTCCCCTGGTTCTGTGGTTAGTTTGCCAGGCTTTTTCAGATATTGGCAATCGTTGCTGCTTAGGGATCGTAGCCAGTGACACCGGACCCCAACAATATTGCAGTGAAAATGCTATAGTGCTCTGTGCATCAGACTGGTTCAGTGTCATGCCTACATTTGCATATTGTTGGGGAAGTTGGGGAACTAGACCAAGACATCCTACCAAGTAGATACCAGTACATTGGGTTGCCTTTTTCAGTTTTCACTTCACTTTGAAATGAGTGTCCAAACAGATTGGAGTAAAGGTTGTATTCATATCTCTGAGCCCACCTTATTAATATATTTTAACTCGCTCTTGTCCTATAAATGCGAGTTAAAAAAATAGGAAAACCTAGTACTATTAATGATTGTTTTCTGAGAGTTTTTTTTGGGGGGGGGGAAACAAAAAAAAGGAAAAACTTACTGGGAACTTTTGATTGAAAAAAAAAATTAAAAAAAAAAATTAAGGAGAAACCCTACTGGGAACTTGTTTGTATGTCTGTTGGCAGCCCATTGCTGTTGCCGGTTTTCTGTTGCCGGTTTCCTGTTGCCAGTTTTCTGTTGCCGGTTTAATGACTAGTATCAGGCAACATGGGATAGATTCTTTGTAGTGTTCTGAGTCCTGACTGTCCTTGCCACGGACTATTAGTGATGAAAGTCTATGGTAATAGTCGTGTTTAATATTATCAACAAGAAATAAGAGTAACGTTTTTATTAGTAAAAAAAACAAAAAAACAACCCCAACTGCCAATGCAAGTACTGTACCTATAAATTGTGAATATGATTGCATTGTTTGGTAGGGGGTGGGGGATTGGGTGTAGGAGTGGGGGGGGGGATTGGGTGTAGGAGTGGGGGATTGGGTGTGGGGCTTGGGGTGGGGTGGGTGGGATGGGTGAGGGGGAAGCAGTGAAGGGGTGGTAAAAAATGCATGTGCATGTAAATAGACAATGAAATTTTATTTTATTAAGCAAATCATGGAACTATTAAGTGTCTATTATTTTTGTGGATAATTACAAGACTATCGAATATGGGCCATGTCCAGTGAACAAATTTTATTAGAAATGCTACACAAAGGCTGAAATATATTACCGGTGATAATAAATTGGCATCCATTAGTCGATAGGAGATAATCTGTGGATGTTTAGATGAGTTATTGATGTTTTACTTTTCCGTTGGAGAAGTTTGTCTTTTTTTATTTAAAAATGTGGTCTTGCACAGTGGCTCCTTTCTTCAAAACAACCAAGTGGTGCTATAAGCATTTGGAGGCAAAGGTAGCTCGAATCCGAATGACTGTCTGGAATTTGTTATTCTTCTAAACATTCTGAACCAGTTGATGTAATATGCAGTATGGATATTGTTCTTGTGCAGTTCATTGGAGTTGTCTCGTTTCTGGGGGGGGGGTTGTGTTATTTGTAAGGAATAAAAATGAGCACTGACAGTGATATACACTTCTCTTCTTTGTTCTGTATTCCTGATTCTATGCGTCTTGGCCATTCTTTGCAATGGGTTTGGCACAATGCAAATTATTTCATGAATCATTGCCTTATTGTTATGTGTGTGTGCATGTATGTTTTAAGTACTGCAGTTGGAAGTTGGTGATAGAGGGGATATCAAAGCAAAATGGGATTTGATTCAATTTTTTTCATGTCAAAATTTAAAGGGAAATACAGCACTAATTGCATTCATAAGGGTATTGGACAACTAATGCAGTATTGAATTTAAAGGTGACTCATAACTCAGACTCATGACACGACCTATGTAACTTATGCCTCCACCTGGATGACTCGAGATAGTCTATTTCTGGTTTGGGGTATGCTAGAAAGTTAGGAAAGGCTGGTTAATGTGCTAGTAACAATCACTCATGTTCGTCCAATTAGTTTATAGCAGTATGAATAAACGAGGCAACAGACAGAAAGAACTCACTACTTCCACGCATGGTGCACTGTTTTCTACTAAAGCTGAATATATTCTTGCAAGGTTAAACATCCAACAAGCGTATTACAAAAAACCTTCGGGCCAATTGGTACATTCATACATTGTAAGGCTCAGGGGAGCTACAGCAATGCCGTCAAGACCACCCACTTCCCGCACCAAAAGACACAACACACACAGCCCAGGGAAGACTGGGTAATGCAACAGCCCAAAACACCAGACGCCATGCCTTTAGCACCAATGCTGCGGCTTTGTGCTAATCTGCTGCCAATCCTCAGACGTCCAATTACAAACAGCAGAGGACAAGCCTATGGTTGTCCTCCTGCGTGATACCAGCTCTATTGTTGGTCAATTGAAACACTGCTTTCCCCTCTAAAAAAACAGATCGGTTACCAGCCAAGCTAACACACCTTACTCCATTGATACACAATCTTATTGCCAGCCTGGCTTGATTCAGTCTATCTAGCTGCCCTGTCCTGTCCCTTACTTGTAACCTCAGTTCACACTGCCAATGCCTCCTCTTCCCTCAAGCTCATGTTGCCATTGCTTTGTAGTACCGTCAGCTGCACAATACAAGCTACAAAACAAGTTACCATAGTTACACTAAAATATCTGGTTTTTCTCGCAGTATTTCCCGCTTACAGCTCAGCTGCTTTGAGTAAACAATAGCATCATCGTGCGGACCCCACCAAAAACTGTAAAAACCAAACCAATTTTTTTTTTATACCAAATCAGCTGAAAATAGTAACTCTCACAGAATTCCATGTTGAATACATTGTCGGTGCAATACTGATCATGGCCAGTCGTCAAAGTAAACTGCATTTTCTGCATCTAAATGATTCTTAACTACAAAACTGCCTCCCCTTTTCCACACAAATCCGTACTTCATTGCATTTACAATTGGCGTATACAAAAAAAAAAAAAAAACCCGAGTCCCACACTACTTCAAGTGTAGAAAAAGAGTTTGTGGAGTTGGAACACCTTGTTTTGAGTGAAACACAATTTGGGAGGTTTACGTCACGGGCATCAAGCATTGCAGCAAATGCAGAGGTCAAATGACCTCCGACCCCGCTTGTCCAAAGGGGTCATCAGGAGAGGTCACGGCAGAGGTCAAACCATATATAGAAGATGACAAGAACAACTAACCAAGACTTGCTGGCACACTGGCCCATTATATATTCTTTTGCCCTCCACTTTTTTTTCTTCCATAGCTTCCATAAAAAGACGCCATGTTTTTCATCCTCGCTAAAACTGTACAACATTCTTCGCCCTTCACGGGTTCTCAAAACGCTACCTTGACAGGACTTAGCTGACTTTAATTTTTTTTTTTAAGGAAAGGTTTCCGACAGGGTTTTCACGCCAGTCATTTATACAGATGGTTAAAACACTTCCACGCATAACTAAGGATATCTGGAGGAAAACTACATTCTCTTAATTATTTTACTATAAAAAGGCAGACTGTATATAAATTACAAATCCCCATATCCGGCAAGTGCACTGTATGGGGTTAGTCCAAGTTGCACTGGGATGAACCAAAGTGTTTGTGTTTGACGAACTAAAAATGCCTTCAACAATTCACTTCCCAAACAATACTATGGTCTCACAGCAATCAGTTCCCATCCAATCTTCTCCAGGCAATCTTCCACACGATGGTCCCCTCTTATTTCAACCACATCCATTTGTTCTCGTTCTGTTTTTGTTTTCTTTTCCCTGTTGCCAACTGGTACTTGGAACACATGCACCCTAGGTGCTGAGTCCACAGTAGCCACTACACCATCATCTCAGTTTTTACTATCAATATAAATCTATAAAAAAAAAAAAGAGAAAGAAAAACAAATTGATCCTGATTGGCACTAAATACTTTTTGGGATGATTACAGCTCTCCTTTATTTTACAAATCCATTCAATTTGGCTTTCTTCTAGGTCCCATCTCAGTCCATCTCTGGCAGCTTTCTACACTTTCATCTCTCACCGATCCATTTTACCTTGTGGGTGATTTTTTTTTTCATTGCTTGAACATTTTTTTGGTGGTTTTCCTGTACAGTGTCTAAAATGCAAGTCACTATTAAACAGAAAGAAAGAAAGAAAGACAGAAAACCAGCTTAGATTTCTCGTCATGCATCGTTTACATTCTGGCACATCCACTCTATACAGGGTAACTGACCAACGACTGCACACAATCTAGGAACGGCGGTAAAATGTCCCATGACCCATGCAAAGCCATCAATTGGAGGAAATCCCTCAGCTGATAAAAAGAAACTTGCAGTCACACCAAACTGGGGCCCACTTTCATAAGGTGGGAGAAATTCAGCTCCAGCACAAACGCACCTCGTTCAAATGAAATTGCATTTTCCAGGTGAGATTCCTCGACCAAAGC
Organism: Luidia sarsii; assembly: GCA_949987565.1. Lineage (NCBI taxonomy): Eukaryota > Metazoa > Echinodermata > Asteroidea > Paxillosida > Luidiidae > Luidia > Luidia sarsii. The sequence goes on along the minus strand of OX465103.1, from coordinate 24,662,451 downwards.
CAAAGCCTTATCCAACACCAATACTGTGAAACCATTCCAGATGGGTTTTGTTCAGTCTCCCGAGGGTGCTTTTTTCCCCTCGTGCAGAATTTCCCCCAACGTACAGCCACCCTATGCAACTGGCTTCCCGACGCCAACTCTTCTGGAGAAATGATGGATACCAGTTACAATTCATGTACACAGATAGGGCTAACAGTTTACCGGTGTTGTTTCACCAAGCTTATAACCTTCATCGATGCTAGACCAACATTGACTGCTCTGGCATTCATCGAATGCTAGAACTAGATGAGTGTATTTGAAAAAAATAAATGTTGTTAAGCAAACCTGCCAGGCCATAACCCATGTCCGTTTGGGCATTTCTTGATTGTTGAAATCCCTATTCCCCACAATTTCAAGGGATATCTATAGGCACTGTCCATTTGTTTGTTTGTTTACATCGCTTGTTTATCAGACCCTTTCCATTTTCACAAATTTTGAATTTCTCATCTGGCCTCAGAATGCTCGTTTATGCCAAAAATGTGCACGCAGTTTGAGAAACTTTAATCCTGAAATCCGAGACACTTAAGAAAAATCAGCAGTTTTCTTGTTTCACTTGCTCCAAATTTCTTCTCTTTTTCCCCAATAGTAAATTCCAGAGGCCTGTTTTCCTCGTATAGAAGTCTAAAGATTGAAAAGTGCAAAGTAACGCTGGCATATATACAAATTACGGCCTTTAAAAAAAAGAAAAAAGAAAAAAAAGAGCACAATTTAAGGTAGCATCTCTACAAACAATTGATACTGAAACATTAATATTTTACTGGCTTAAACAGCAATAACTTTTTTTCAATATACAGGTGATAAGCCAATTACACAGTGCTATGCTTTTTAATGTTTTTAAATAGAGAAAACAACAGTTATGCACATATCATAAAAAATATCAATTTTATTTGACATCCGGGCCCTGTTTGATTTCTGATCTGTTTTGAAGGCCTGTGAACATTGTTCAAGTTGTGGGGCATATTGGATGACATGCATTTCTCTGCAATACCTCCGACTGTGATCCTCATTCAATGGCTATGGACAGCAATAACGCACAGGTCTACGGGAGTCGGCTGCAGCTACTAGCCAGAAGCTTCCCATAGACTCAAGCACAACTTGAAGCCATAGCCAGTTGAATTTCCCCCGAGCCCTAGTGGTAGGGAAGGCACCAGGAGATGGAAGAGTCTGGCACCTTGGTGACAGTAGAAATGGCACTCCTAACCACTGAGCAGCCTTCAGGGGATCAGACACTCCGTTCAAAACAGTGCCTTTTAATTCAAGGAGATGGTAGTCTGTCTATCACTGTGCACTTTCCAGTTTTCATTTACCCTCCCTTTAAAAAAAAAAAAGATCCATAAAAGTGGGAGTTCCAGCAACAAAGTTGGACTGATCGAATACATTTTAGGATACTGATACGGGTAAACTGCTATTAAAGCTGTAGAAATTAAATTGTCACAAGTTACATTCTCGGCAAAATGTTCCATAGCCATACCAGAGTGGGCAGATCACGATTATTCATAAGGCATTGGTCGCTCTGTACTTCACGTGACAGGCCTTATTGTACACAGGGCAACAACACCACACACTGGTCGATACCAAGAGAACCATTTGCAATTGAGGCATTAAAACACATTACACAGTAGAATTTATGACCAAATAATAAAATGTATGCCATGACTAAAAACGTTTTTTAACTATTTTTTTAAAAAGAAAAACCAAGAGAAAACAAACTCTAATGTTACACAGTGGACCTACTCCTATTTATATATCCGACTGTAAAGCAGGACAAATTGGAAAATGCTAGGGAATTATAGACTAACAGCTAAGTTCATGACTCAAACAAATAAAAAAAATCCCCCAAAGGAGATTGGCAGGCAATCAAATCCAACGTTTGTTAACGATTCCTCGTCTTTTAGGTTCTGGTATTTGGGGTTTACTTTTCCAAACAGCTGCCACATACAGGCTGGTCCCTGAAATTGAGAATTGGAATCTAGGCAAGCATTGCTTTTGACAGGGTACCAGCCAAAATGGCTGCTGATTATTGTATTTCCCTTGGAGGCGTACACCATGCAAAATCAAATTGCTCAAATTTGACATTTTCACATAAAAATTTCTGCCATCAAGTATACTTAGTGCTGATGCAACACTGCACAGGTGCAAGTTAAAGATTTGATTATTAGTTATAATATCTCTTTTTTTTTTTTAAATCTTGAGGAAAAACCTCACATCTATTAAGCTTTGAAATGGATCATTCACGGGTACAGAGTTAATATCATCAGATAAAAACATAACTAAAATTTTATGAATCACATGAAAAATGTCAACTTTTTTGGGTGGGTGAATTGTTGCAGTAAGTAGCATTTTAAAGGAAACCTTCCATTATTTGGGTAAAAAACATCTTTTTACCAAATAATCAATTTCAAATGTACTAGGATTGGCTGATAACAGAACGTCAATGATATAGGACTTAAAACAAAATCAATTCATCCCATTCACTGGGATACTCCAATTTGACACGACAAACAAAATTAAATCAATCATCCGATAATAAAATAGGACTTCCTCTCATCTAAACCACGGCATAAAGCTCAAAAGATAAACCAATTGATTTTGGAGGACAAACCAAACCAAAATTGACAAACTCAAAAGCTAATATTTTTGCTTTCTGTTTAAAACACATACTAGTACCTAGATCGGTCTTACTTTTCTAACTTATCTTAAAAAGGTGTTTTTTTTTCGTCTTATCTGGGAGAGAAGCAGAGGCAATGATATCATAGTAAACACTAGGGTCTAAACAGTACAACGGCACAAGCTGCACCATTATCATTTTCAAATATGTCTTAACAAGGCTCTTCAATGGCTTAAGTCTAACTAGGTCTATGGCATGGGAAGAAAATAACCCTGCTAAATATGGCTTAAAATTTGGACAGAAACAATGAGAAAGTGGACCACTCGGCACGCACTACATAGATCTACAGACGAGGGTATTGGCACTACAGTAGTAAGGGAGATTTATGGCATGCAATAGCAGACGGACAACGTTCAAATTCTTTAAATTCGTGGAGGCATTGTTCCTCAAGTCCTCAGAATCGCCAGATTCCTGTAAGGTCATTCAACTTGAATTAGTTTATTTCTTTAAAAGGTTTTTTTTTTTATACGCATATAGGTGCTTCATCATCACATTTGGACTTTTTCCCCAACTGAATTACGCCACCATTGATCTCAATTGTATATGAGCTTAAAGTGAACGAAAATATTACACCAATGTAAATGTCAGAAAAACACCAATACTGACTTTGACGACGTGTGAGCGGTGGCCGGCAAATCATGCGCTGTCGAGGCACGCAATGAGTTCCATTTCCAGTTTTTGAAATTAGAAAAAAAAAACACACATTTCCGTTCCATTTTGTTTAATTTTAACTATTCCTGCTATGTGAACGCAGCCTCCGTCGCACAAACTGAGCTGCACACTCTGCCAACAATTCAGAACCCATGCGTTCATGGCCGAGTACTCAACAGCGCACTCTGGGGTCACAGAGATAACCAGTGACGATAATGCAAATAAATATGAAGCTTGAACATTACAGCCGGTAGTAAATAGACATCTAGAGTAGCCAAAAAGACAATAGTATGTAATAATATGTGACACTATTTTATATTCAAAAATAACAATAAAAAAAAAATTAAAAAAAAAAGCGTTCCAGACTTTTAATGCAACATTCGTCTTCTAATGAAATATTTATATAGACTGACTCCACAATTATCTTCTTGCATCCACTTGAACATGCAGTTGCCAACACTGACTACATGGAACTGCTAGACTGGGTGCCTTTTTTTTTGCAGTTCGTTCTTATTTAATGAGCCTAATGACGCCATCTCAATGGCCTACTATGCATTTCTGAACACACATTGTATCCTATGCTTGCTGACTACAGACGAGCTCTTTGATTGAAATTGAAACGAAGTAAAACAACAGCACATCCCCTCCGCATAGGGTCTGTGGCCACAGTACTCAATGAAAACGTCCAACAATTTATTTATGTATTTGTTTTGCATATCAATTTCTTAACTCGCGGCACCACTGTGTGTAAATTTTGGACCTTTATTGTAGTTTTTGGGGGCGGATGGGGCAAAGGGTTTTCGTTGACTAACATGGATTTGGACTAGTTGAGATATTCAATCATTAGGAGTATTGCTTCAACCACTGCAGGAACTTTGGTTGCATAGAAATACGATACAAAAAGAAAAGAAAAGCCAATCAGTGGGAACTTCCAAAAGGTTTGAAATTTGTTAATTTTTTTCTCGGGACAATACTACTTTTGTATTTCTCTTCAATCGGGATTAAACCAAAAATAAATTGCCTTCGGTTTCGGACTGCTGGTGCCAGAAGGAGCTTGGATGATTCTAGAGGGATTCCTTGAGGCTCCCAACACGTCCACAATCCAACAAAACGATTGGTTAATTTGGACGGCAGTCACACAAACAACGACTGCCAGAAAAACTGAACGAGAAATGGTTGTTCCAATGAGTACCTGAGGATTAAGTTTTGTTTCTTGTAAAAGAAGGCCATCTCTTGTGTTTTTTTTTTTTTTTTCATTTACTCATTATTAGTTTTATTAAAAACAAAACAAGGGCTGTACAACAAACAACGCCCCCTTGTTTTTTTTTATTTTTTTTATTTAAGTTAAAAGTTTTATCAAAGGGTTTTCACAAATACAAAAGAACGGTGCCAGTCTGCATAGAAAGGTGACTCGTTGTCCCGACTGTCAAAACGTCTGGCCCAAGGAGCAGGCTGAGAAGAAAGTGGGTTTTTTTTTTTCATTTTCTTTTTCTCGGAAGTTTTTTTTTTCTCCAAAGGCACTCATTTGTTGGTTGGTAGAATGTGCATACAACGTGGCAATTGCAGTCCCTAACCATAACTCCATATTAACGGAGATGTACATCCATGATTGACCTTTAAACTCTTACTTGGGTCTTCTAATTCCGCTCCCCATCCAAAAGAAATCCTAGATGTTAAGTGACGAATTTGACAAAACTCCATCTTTTCCTGTATTTCTGTCCATTCCCCGCATCCTTCTGTGGTCTTGAATGATGCCGCGTGCCACGGGATCCTTCATCTGGGCGAGAAGATGCTTTCCTTTTCCGTAAAAGTGATCACACGCGTTCAGGCAAGAGTTTTGGAACTCGTCTCAGGCACGCAAAAGTACGAGGGTGGGAGGCTGCTTTTGTGTAACCTTGCAACCCACTGTCACCATGGCAACCTCGGACACAATAATGCCACTTTGGTTAACATTTAAGGGGAAAAACAGACCCCCCCAAATAATCTTGAGAATGAGAGTTGTGGAGTGTCTGTCTCAGCGCCAGGCGGCGTTTGGAGACATTAGCCACAGACTGAGGAGGGACAGTGGAGAAGCTCAACGGTTTTCACCTGAGGAAACTACCAATGAACAGGTAACAAAGTTCTTTGTCAATTGCCTGCTTTCCCTGCCTCGCCGTCCTTCTGGTATAAAAAAAACCCACAGCCTCAAAACCCTACACTAAGATTGGCAGGGCAGGGCTGTGACTAATAGACATGTCAACCAGACTAGCCCGGGCAAGGGGAGGCGAGGCATGACATGACACGACGATGCGAGGCACTGGCTCTCATCTCAGTCAGTATCTGCCCAACCATCCCGTCGGACCAACTCAGTCTCCACTCTCCACACCCCTCAAGCCACAGCCAGTTCTGGGGACATCCATCAGCCATTGTTTCCTATCACCATGCATTTGTTTCCTTCTGTCCCCCCCCCCCCCAAAAAAAAAAATCAATCAACAAATAAAAAGAGAAAACAACAAAAGCTCTCTCGCTATCAAACAGGCTTCATCCAATTTACAGTCATGATTTTTGGTTTTCCTTGTGATTTTCAATTTCCATTTTTAACACTCTGGCTACAACCAGTTGCCAGTGAGTGGGCACATAGCTCTCTATTCAGGACACCAAATAATCAGTTCCAACAACGGTCTCCTTCTCTCGGCCACAATCCTCCTTTCTCAGCACAACAGGAAAGAAATTTACAAAAGAAATCACTGGACCAATTGGATTAATTTTTTTTTGGGGGGGGGGGAGGAGGCCAACTTGGTTTCTGATGGTGAACAAGTTGATAGAATGAAAACACAAAAGATTAGTGTCAACAGTGACCCATGTCCTTTGACCCGAACCCTGATGTGTGATGGATAGATATGAGACCAGTAACAAGCGTGATTTCAAGAAAAGACTATTTCTTCACTGTCACTATGCGCACAACAGGTCATTCAGAGCTCTAGGTAAGAGGGTTATTTGCAATGATAGTTACCAAGAAAAACATTCTACTTGTCACAAGACCACTCAAGACTTTTGTCTGCAACCTTAGCCAGGCAACAACCGTCCTATTTCATAAGAAAGAAGTGCCCTTTTCAGCTCAATATCATATCCTTAAAAAAAAAAAAATTTACATTCTCATTTTTTCACCTTTTTTCCCCTTTGTCTGCATTCCATTCAGCACACATCAATCAAAAAAATATCAACTCTCTTCCTCTCTAATTCTGTCGGTATTTTTAATTTTTTTTTTATAAAAAGAAGACGAAAGAAGCCAAAATGCAAGCCCAGCCAAAGGTGGTTTGTTGTTGTTTTTGTTTTTTTTTACCATTTTTTTTTTTTTCCCCGGTGGACTTTTCTTCCAATCTAGGGGATGTTTGTCACGTCCCCGGTCTCGGTGTGAAGACTGTCCATGCCCCCGTTGTACGGTGGCCCCGGGTGCGGGTTGGGCAGCTCGTAGCCCCCCTCGTGGTAGCTGGAGACCACGCCCTCGGCCGGGCCCTGAAAGTCCGCGGCCGCGACCGCGTGGTACTCGCTGGACGGCGACAGCGTCTCCTTGGCGTCGGCGAAGGCCCCCGGCATGTCCTCCTCCGAGCTGCTGCTCTCGCTGACAGACTCCAAGCCCGCCGCGCCCAGCGGGCCCTCGGCCGTGCCCTGCTCCGGCTCGGCCACGCCTGCGGCCACGCCCACCTCCACGCCCGGGGCCTCGTCCGCCTCGATGGTCAGGCCCCGGCCCTTGCCCGGGGGGGCCCCGCCTCCCTCGCCGTTGTTGTTGCGCTGCGATCGCTTGGGTTTGGGCTTGCCTTGGTTGGGTCGACGGTAGGCCTGGCCTGGGTCCGTGTACATCTGCTGCTGCTGCTGCTGCTGCTGCAAATACAAGAGCAAAAACCGAGACTGAAATCAAGATCGTCACCACTTCTCTCCCTTCACAAACCTCACCCAGTACCAACTTCAAACTTTAATCCCTATCACAGGGCACTCATTAATGACGTGCTCATGGGTTTGTATTTGTCAACAAGGACAGAGGTCAGAGTCCGTGATTCCCCATTTCTTCACGGCTGCTGCATAGCGCCCACGCCCAGACGGCAGCTTGTTCAGTTGTACCCAGGGCTTTCTTGGAAGATTGCTATCAGTCCTAGGTTATGATGCGCTTGGTGAAATTAAGCACAGGAATCACTGTCATTGAGATGACACCACAATGACATCCTGATGACACCACAATGACATCCTGATGACACCACAATGACATCCTGATGACACCACAATGCCACAGCATCCCCACGACGCCACAATGACAAGGAATCACTGGCTTGAATCCAGCTAGAGCTGCTAATGCTTTTTTCAATGTTAAATTTCTCAAGCAAAAACTAACAGGACTTTGCTGGCTATGGCAAACGCTAATTGAAGGGTAGGGGGTGCTTTATACAGTCCGTTCACTGGACGAAGAGCCTGAGTATATTCCAGACACCATTCTGGACTGAGTACTGCTGTTCACTTCAGATACAGGCATGCAACTCTTGAATTGTAAAAAAAGAGGAAAATGTCCGAATGAAACTGCGAGCGCGAAGCACGCGAAACCCTTACGGTGTGTGGTTTGGGGTCTGCTTAAGGGCCCGGGAAAATTTTGGATTCTAGATGCTCTGTGGTGCATTCTGAGTAGTTTGTGACAACTTATGACTTTGATTTATAAAAAAAAAAAAAAAAAAAAAAAACGCGGAAATCCGCGGATCCGCGGACAAGTTGCATGCCTGCAGATAAGACTTGTAAGGTTTGCACAGTGGAAATACTCAGTGTAAGGTTTGCAGTGATGGGGCTGTTCAATAAGCCGGAGTGGAATTTGGCGCCACTCTTGACTGGCAGGTGATAACGAGTCTGGATAGGCCAGCTGTGGGTGGACTGGAGGAGGAGGTGGAGGAGGTGGAGGAGGGGTCGTGCCACTGTGCCGGCATTAAGTGACCTCGCCGAGGTCGCGTTCCAACCGGGAGAGAACAGCCTGGAGGCCGGATACGGGTGTGCGACCTACCCTGGCATCAGGCACACCCCACATGGGCTGGGGACCGGGGAAGTAGCCGTGCATGGCCCCGTTGCCGTACGCGCCTCGTCCCATGCCACCGCGCTGGTTCGGCCGGCCTCTGACTGCTGTGCCTGAACCTGAATACATACCGCTGCATGGGTACCGGTTAAAAAATGAAACAAATACATACCTTAGTATCTAACCTGAATACGAAGACATCCCATACATGGGTACCAGTTAAAAAAGAAGAAGAATATACACACATCCACCATAAATGTACGCAGTTGCACGTAAACCAGTTAATAAAAAGAGATTATTTTATTAGAAGAAAAAAAAACCTGCCAGGAAAAAGGAATACAACTACAAATTGATACTGATCAGTTTTTCAATTGTCGACCACTGTCCCAACTTCCTAACAATGTCTCATTGGGTGCATTCAACACAGGTTCTATTCAGAACTGATTCTACTAGACATGGGAGACTTCTAACTCACCCTCTTCCTCTGGATCCATCGCTGCCTGCCCACTCACCCACCACCACACCAGCCACCTCCAGCCTGCCTCCTGGACCCGGCACGGGGGGACGTTTGCCTGCCGAGAGGAAGGACACGTCAATGAGCGATGAGCACGGTGACATTACGATGACATCATGATGACATCGCAATGGCATTCAGGTGACATCGAGATGACACCACAATGACATCGAAATGACACCACAATGACATCGAGATGACACCACAAGGCATCAAGATGACATCACAAGATACTCTGTTTTGAAGAGGAACCTCAGGCTTTAGCTTAGAGAACCCCAAACTTTTGGAGACAAAGCTAGGATTTGAAGAAAAAAAACCAACTTCCATCTTCAAAGCACACAATGATTCTGGTAATTTTGAAAGCCAAGAAAAAAAAAAAAAATTCCGTCTTCAAAGCACACAATGATTCTGGTAATTTTGAAAGCCAAGAAAGAAAACAAACAACTTCCGTCTTCAAAGCACACAATGATTCTGGTAATTTTGAAAGCCAAGGGGGGGGGGGGGGGGGGCGGCCTCACGGTCTGTTCCTTGCCAACCAAACCGCAGCCAAAGCCGGAGCCAAAGCCAGATTTCTTGGGGGGGGGGGGGGAAAACCCAATGAACTTAAAAGCCCACAATGATGGTGGTCACATTGAAAGCCAGAGCCTAAAGGCTACAGGGGGAACATACCTCGGCCACGGCCCATCTGCGGTGGCATCTGAGGGGCGGCAGCACCGGCCGGCCTGAAGTTGTAGTAATACTCCTGGGGAGGGAACTGGTGCGGGGGTCCCATGGGTGGCAGGACTGGCCGGGCAAAGTCAATGTGCACCCCTTCCTGGATGCACTGCCTCATGCGCTCCACCTTACCCACTTGGTCCATCTGACTCACAGAGAGAGAGTGAGAGAGAGGGGGGGGGGTATATACAGACAAGAAATGTATGTTAAACCATTTAACATCCCCAAAAAGCAATCCTGCGTAGGTTTTAGCTCAACTGGTGATCTGAGAAAGTAGAAAAAGGTAAACGCACCATTCTGTAGTGTAAGAAATAGTTTATGACTTGGGAGTAATTAAGTATTTGTCAATGTTTGAGTGACGATTTCTAGGGAAGTACAGCATCCCAGACCGTAAGATTTCAACATGAGGATTCTATCATGACCATCTACAAACTGTGTAAATTAGAGGGAAATCTGAGGACATCAATGTTTTCCGATCTTCCCAATGATGTACTGGGCCTTTAAGCCAGGACAGAAGACACGACACAATCAAACTCGAAACGTCAGACTTTTCTGTCCACAGGCTACTTTCAGAAGCGTTTACCAGAGGCCACGGCCCTTCAGTAACCTTGGTCTGGGCCTTTAACCACTTCGCGCCGGGGGGGTTTTCAGCGCCGATGACCGCCATACGGGGGTTTTTGAACAATGCATCATTTTAAAATCTTGCTAAAACAATCGGAACAATATATTTCTGTGAAATAAATCGATAAGGGTATACTATGGGTACAAGAGAGTAAAACCTGGCACAATTCGGACGTCGTTGTGGCCTTTGTCAAGAGATTATCCGTTCGAAAAAGGGCCCTTTGTGCGTCGTCAATGGACCGTAACGGACGTGTGTGTGTGGGTGCGTGTACCCTGCTGACAATCCCTGACCGCAGACTCCAGCCTCCACTCCAGGCAGTCAAATCTTTGAGTTGGTCGGCCACAAACGAGCGTACAGATTACGGTAAAGAATGTGGGGGGAATTCCAATGCCAGACCGACGACCGTTGGACTGTGTGGCATGCAAAGACAATGTCCCCCGCGTGCTTTCAGCTGCAGCGCGGTATCCCTCGATCCTCCACAGTAAAAGTCCCACAATTGCACAATTACTGCTGCTAATCTGGCAATTCATGTGGCAACTTGCGTCAAAAAGGGTCTTTGTACTGATTCATATTGCTTTGTTCTAAGCTGAAAAGAGTCTTTGTTTAGAATGTGGACAATAGTGGTGCCCGGATTCGGAGGGCCCCGTTGCAAAGGCAATCCAATTGACCTCCGGATTCGGAGGTCCCGGCGCGAAGTGGTTAATGTCCCAGGTGAGATTGCCCGCAGCAGTCACAGCGGGTGGTTACCCTCACCTTGCCGTCGCAGAGGTCGCGCAGGTTGCTGCCGGTCATGGCCCGGTGCAGCTTGTACTGGAAGAGCTTGCCGTCAAAGTAGAGCCAGGGGCAGCACAGCTCCCAGGGGATGGGCGCACCGCAGGCGTCGTTGGCAAACAGGGCCGCCTCCACACCGCGCATGAAGATGGCCGCCAGCTGCACACCGCGGGCCGTGATGCTGGGTACCTGGGGGGGAGGAGGGGGGGGGGGGTGGTAGGAGATTAGATAAGATAGGATTGGAATGGATTGAATTGGATAGGATTGGATTGGATTAGATATGATTAGATTAGATTAGATTAATTCATCATTTCCAGAAGCCTGCACTTATCAGGCATGCAACTCTTGAATTGTAAAAAAAAGAGGAAAATGTCCGAATGAAACTGCGGGCGCGAAGCACGAAGCCCTTACGGTGTGTGGTTTGGGGCCTGCTTACGGGCCCGGGAAAATTTTGGATTCTAGATGCTCTGTGGTGCATTCTGAGTAGTTTGTGACAACTTATGACTTTGATTTAAAAAAAAATAAAAAATTAAATGGCCGAATTAAATAAAACGCGGAAATCCGCGGATCCGCGGACAAGTTGCATGCCTGACTTATTATGAAGTTATTGGCTCACCAATTGTCATCTCTGATCTCTAGTTTGATTCTGGCATTGACCAGACGAGAAGCCTAGATGACTGGGCTTAGTTAGCAGGCACAAAGCCAATAGCCCCCCCCCCAACAACACACACCACCCTCCCATCCCATCCCTTCCTCCCCCGACTTCACACATGAGGGGTGGATTTCACAAAGCCTTACGACGCATCGATGGATAACCCATCCTAAGTGTTTACAGGCCGTACGGTGTCTGTGCATCGCTCATTGTGTTGCGACTGATCGTGAGTTACGATGGGTTTTTCATGAAATGGACCACAGTTGCGGCTAGGATTGGAGTGGGGGGGGGGACTCACCCTGAGCTCCTGCAGCATCTGGGGCTGGTTGAGCAGCGGGGATACACTCTGGGCCAGGAAGGCGTCCAGCTCCATCCGCCTCAGGATGGGATGAGGGGGGGAGTGCAGCATGTACCTGGACGGACAGAGCGCACGCATGCACATCAATAGCACGGAAGCTCCTCATCTGACCGCTGGGACTGACACCGTACATTCAATAACCACAGGGCAAACCTCATATCACCGCAGCACTCAGAGACAAAATACAATCTCGCTTCAAGCTTGATTTTCTTTTAAGTCTCAATAATTCCCCCTCCAAAACAAAGTGCAAAAAATGTTCCTCCCTTTTTTCAAACCCCCCCCCCACCAATAAATTTGGGTGTTTTTGAGGGAGAAATGTCAGCTTTTGGGAAAACTTTTGCGTTTTGAGGAAAATCTTCAGATTTGATGGAGAAACTCATAATTTAGTGGGCCCGACGTTTCGATCCTAGCAGGACCTTCCTCAAAGGCAGAGAAACGTCAAAATGGAGAAACGTTAAAACTTCGGGGTCTGTTTTGTCGGTCCAGCTCACCTCAGGACACAGCAGAGTATCATGGCGTGGCGCGGGACGTAGGTGGTCTTGAGCATGGCCAGGGAGTCGCTGTGCATGCAGGACAGGAAGGCCCGCAGCCGCATGTTCTTGTCCTCGGGCTCCCGGCCCAGCCAGAGCCGCTGGATGGGCGGCACCAGCCACTCCAGGGGCGTGGCCTCCACCAGGTCCGGCTTGGGCAGGCTGGACTCACGCCGGATCAGCCACTCCTTGACCACCACCTTGGGCATCTCGCCGCCTGGCCGACAGAGGAGGGGACAAAGAATCGTTGAGAAAAAAAACAACAACAAACAAACAAACAAACAAACCAGGACTTGAACTTCCTGATGAAAAGAGAAGAAGTACTGACCAACGGGGTCTAGTCACTCAAGAATCTCACTAGACCTGGGGTGGATTTCACAAAGCCTTACGATGCATCGTAAGTCGATGGCCGTCTTTCGATTGATCGTAAGTTAAGATGGATTTGATAAGAATCGACCACTGAACTCTTAGTAGACCTGTGCACCTGGCAAGGTTTGCATGCACGTGCATTGACTAAATCTATAACATTGCGGTCACTAAGCACTGTTTTGTTTCAACACGCCATTTTTTTTCAAGAAATGCCATACATTAAGTACTGAAATAAAACCTTGCAATTTGAATCAGACATTAACTTCAATATAAATTGAGCGCCATTTTTCTTAACCAAGCAAGGAAAAAAGCTGTAGTCAACTAGTCCAGTGTGGTCATTACACTACACCAGACCGACGCTGGAATCACTGGGTCCATGGTCTGTATTGAAAGGCGATTCCACTCCAAGACTCACCGTTGCCTTCCTTAAGGTGCTGGCAGCCAAAGAGGATCCCGTAGATCTTCTGGCGGATGGGCCGGAAGAGGTGGGTAGACAGCGGGAACTCTCCACTCATCTCGTCCTCAAGGGTTGCCCCAATCTTGATCTCTCCCTTAAGAATGAAAAATGACCGGTCCATCCAAATTAAAACCATGTACGTCGTACAAAAATGTTGCAAATTGCTTCAAAGGACCCTAAAGTAAATCTCAAATAATTATGACATTTCGATCCTTGCAGGTCCTTCCCCAAATATTGAAAAGCAAGCTATCCTCCCAACCCTGACTGAAGTTGGCAGCAATTAGACTCCCTCAACCCGTTGATACACTGCACCACACAAGGTATTATGGTGTCACAGTCATGGGTACAACTCCATTCCCCTCTACTGGGCAAGCAAGCATTCCCCTGACCCGGACTGAACGTGGCAGCATTTTGACTCCCTCATCCATTGAAGGCACTGGGCCACCTGGGACACCATGGTGGTACGGTGGAACATTGCTGTAGCGAACATCCCGGGATCCATGAAAATTGTTTGGTATAGCGGTCCTTCGTTATAGCAGTTGCGGCCGCATATTTTGTACACAAAAAGTGGGAGTCAAAGGGCATGTTCATTATAGCTGAATGTTCGGTATATCGGGGTTCCTTATAGCAACGTTCCACTGTAGTTGATATGGAAATTACACTAAACCCTAGTCCCCTTACAAGGAAAGCTATCCCCCAAACCCAGACTGAATGCGGCAGCATTTAAAACTCCCTCACCCAATTGAGGCACTGGGCCACCTGGGGCATCGTGGTGGGAATGACTCCAAGTCCCCTTAATGTGAACAAAGCCACCCCCCTCCCCACACCAAACCCAGACCGAATGCGGCAGCATTTAAAACTCCCTCACCCATTTGAGGCACTGGGTCACCTGGGGCATCGTGGTGGGAATGACCCCAAGTCCCCTTAATGTGGGCAAAGCCGCCCCCCTCCCCACACCAAACCCAGACCGAATGTGGCAGCATTTAAAAAAAAACTCTCTCACCCATTTGAGGCACTGGGCCACCTGGGGCATCATGGTGGCCGTCTCGTGCCGGTGCTTGGCTATCCTGAGGACCTCCGGGGCCACAAAGGGGAGGGGCGGTGCCTCCACCAGCAGGCAGGGGGGCACAGGCTGCTCCATCAGGGATGGGATGGAGGAGCGCGATGTCTGGGTGGTGGAGGAGGTGTCTGATGACTGGGTCTCTGCTGCTGGCTTGAGTGCCGCTTGAGTGCCACTGGATGACGGTAGCTGGGGATCCTTCAAGTTCAAAAAAAAAAAAAAAAAATTGCATTTGAGAAAGGTCCTGCTAGGATAGAAACGTCAGATAGAAACGATTTATGTTTTGCTGGTCATTTTAGTCAGTGAGCAGTTTGCACCATTTTTTGTAATTCATAAACATTGTAATATATAACTTTTTTTTTTTTTTTTCAAACGATCAAAGTAAAAACTCACTGGGAACTATTGAACAAATTGAAAAATTGGCAGAGAAAACTTTGACTGGACCGGTGGCGCCCCCACCCCAGGCAAGGACGAGTTGAAAACTTGGGCAGGCCACCATCTAAGGGCTGGATAACTCAGATGGAAGAGCACTGGAACGTTAATCCAGGTCTCCTGTTATAAGTCCCGGTCCAGTCAAAGTCTTCTTTGCCCAATTTTTCAATTCCACATTTCATTTTCATTTGTTTTGAAAATCTAAAAAACCTAAACAAATCAATTTTTTTTTTTTGCATATCCTTTCTTTGGCGAACTTGTTTGTCACCAATTCAAAAAGCAAGATAAAGGTAGCACTAGCAAAGGAAGTCATTCTTACCTGGGAAGTTCTGCTGGGTGGGGGGGCTTGGCTGAAAAGACGAACCAGAAACAGACACCATTAGATGTGCGATATGGAAATTTTTTTTTTAAGGAAGGTAACTTTTCATCTGTGTTAATGTGTGTGTTAATTCAACCAACATCCGCCTGACTGGACAGCACATACACAGTTTTCCTGCCTAAGTCCCTATCACACTAAAAAAAAAAACCCAAAAAACAACGTGCATTACAAGACAAAATTGTCAATGACAGCTTTTCCAAAAAATAAAACCCAAACTATATACCAGTGGAAAGAGTATGAAATTTACTTTATTATGATACAAGAAAATCTAAAATATCATAAACCGTATCAATAGAACAGTGAACGGGAATTCACCATCATTTTGACAAACCTAAAAATAGACCACGGAATTTCACGTAGTTCGGCGTTTGGAGACTCCGTGTCCTAGGGGGGAATCCCGTCACTCGGCCGATATGGGCTAAGCACGTTTTGGCGCCTAAGCGGCTCAATGAAAGTGGGTCCTGGCCTCACCTCGGCTGGGTGCCGGCCTTCTCCTCGCTGCCTCCGCCGCCGCCGCCCTCCCCTTCGCTCAGCTGGTCCTCCATCTCCTCCAGGCTCATGCCGGTCATCCGCTTCTCCAGGTCCTCCTCCATCTGGGCGTGAATGTCGTCCGGCAGCGTCTGCTGCAGACACGGGGCCACACACACACACACACAGGGTACAAGTATTAATCATCGCCACTAAACAAAAGGGGCGAGGAAGAGCGAGAGGCGGCCTTGGGGGGGGGGGGGGTGGGCTCGCCACACCAGAGGGGATACGGGCGTGTTAGATGTCACACTGGCAAAAGGTCACTATATGCACCTAGGGGAGATGACAACCTATCTATCCAATTTGTATCTGTCATCAGATGACCAAAACATGACGGCACTGACCAAAGCAATTTAAGACTGGTTCTTCGATTTCCATGAAAGATGAGACCCAAAGATTCTCTTTTCTTGTTAAGGGTGGGATGGGGGTTGTATGAGATGGTCCCAGATGTTTCCAAAAACCTCTTTTTGGTGAGGTTTAGATAGGATTAGGAGTAAGAGAGGATGATGCAACAATCCTGGCCTCCTCACCTGTTCAAGGTCTGACTGGGGCTGTTCAGGGGCCTGCACGACAATCTGAGGAGCAGCGGGTTCCTGTGAAACCTGAGAGCAGGGAAAAAGATGGCATGGAAGGAGGTGATGACATGATAGGAGGTGCAGAGTGCAGGGTGTAGGGTTGGGCTGTTCAGGATAGAACTATTGAAGATGAACCCATGGAGGTGTCCTCCATGGAGGTGACCTTCCACTGAAGGTGACCTTCCACTGAAGGTGACCTTCCACTGAAGGTGACCTTCCACTGAAGGTGGAGTCAAGTAGGGCCGAGCCGATTGAGGGTAGGGAAAGGATGGGGAAGTTGAGGGTGGGGACACTGAGGGCGTGGTCATTGAAGGTGGGGTCATTGAAGGTGGGGTCACTGAGGGTGGGGTCACTGGGGGTGGGGTCACTGAGGGTTGGGTCATTGAGGGCGGGGTCATTGAAAGTTGAATCATTGAGGGTGGGGTCATTGGGCGGGGTCATTGAGGGCGGGGTCATTGAGGGCGGGGTCATTGAGGGTGGGGTCAATGAGGGTAAGGTCAGAGGGTAGGATCAATTGAGGGCGGGGTCATTGAGGGCGGGGTCATTGAGGGTGAGGTCATTGAGGGCGGGGTCATTGAGGGTGAGGTCATTGAGGGCGGGGTCATTGAGGGTGAGGTCATTGAGGGCGGGGTCATTGAGGGTGAGGTCATTGAGGGCGGGGTCATTGAGGGTGAGGTCATTGAGGGCGGGGTTGTTGAGGGTGAGGTCATTGAGGGCGGGGTCATTGAGGGTGAGGTCATTGAGGGCGGGGTTGTTGAGGGTGAGGTCAGAGGGTAGGATCAATTGATGGTGGCTGGAGCCATTGATCGAGGGGTCAGGGCGGGTTTTGGTAATTGAGAGTGGGTCTTGAGAGTGCGTACTGAGGATGGGCACCATTGTGGGTGGGGCTACGGGGCCAACTGAGGGTGGGGTCATTGAGAGAGGGGCTGTCAGGGGTGGGGCTATTGAGAGTGGAGCCATTTAAAGGTTAAAACTAGGGTGGGCCCAGAGAGGGCTAGACCACAGAGGGCACAGTGCTGCCAACAGAGGGCAGGGTCAGAAAGGGCAGGGGTGAGTCCGGACCCTGGGTCAGCACTGAGGTTGGTGGCATCAAGGGTGGGGCCACTTAGGGAGGGCCCCCCCGGAAGTACACTGTGTGGTGATATAGAGTAGAACAATGCAGGGCCGGCCATTTGCCCATTCCAGGACACACCTACCTGTGTAGTCTGTGTGTTGGTCTGATTCCTGTGCGACACGTTATTGTGCTGGCCGCAGGTAGCGTAGTGGCTGAACTTGGGCACTGCAACGAAGAGAGCGACACAAAACCGAGCAAGGTTTACTGCAGTCCTTTTACTCTGGCAAGTGGTGTGAGAGAAGACTCCAGCCAAACAATACCAGCATTGTATAATTCAATGCGAAACGACGCATTCCCGTCAGGCAAGAACACCAATGAATACAACGAGTTACGATAATGGCGCTTTCTATTTACATTCGGCAGCATTCGGAATTGAAAAATAACAGAGGCAACACAATCCAAACAAAAAATGACTTCCGAATGCAGAATACAAACTCATGACTCAGGGAGAAGAACTCTGTAGAAAAGTAGCTTGCCAATATCCATTCCAGCAAAAGAGCCACATACATGCGCACACCAATCTGAATAATTCATCGGGAAAGTGTCCGCGTGTGAGGTTCAGCGGGCCACGCTGAGATTACACTAAGTGGACATGACCCGAAAATCTAACGAGACTGAAGATTATAATTCAATTAGCAGGCCCTGCCCACCTCCATGCGATGTGCGTCGGTTATTCCACATGATTGTTTCCCCTCCCCCCTTCACTAACCCTCCGCGGCCAGAGAGAGTACTATCCCATTCAGTGCGTTCGCCCGAGTCTTCCTGCCTAATATTGTTCCGGTCTATGTCTGTCCGGGCTGGTGGTTGGATGAGATGCGAAGGCTTGCACGGTCGAAGCACAATGCGGAAAGTGTGCGGCGACACCATGCAACAACTCGTCTCTCTCGAGACGAAAGTAAATGGCTCTGAAAAAGAGCCGGTAACTCCAACGTTTCAGGCTATGCCTACCATTGTTCATCAGCTCAGATGAATCTCAGTGCACAAGTTGGACAAGTGCCCATGATCAGGAAAAGCAGGGCTGTCAAACTTTCTTTGCATGTCGTCGCCCATGTACTGAATAGATAAATGGTATTGCTACACACACCCCTCCTTGGGATAGTGCCGCGCCACGCCCTCGTCTGTGACTGACCTTTGCCCCTTGACCTGGCCCAGGCTTCCCTGGTGCCGTACCAGTAGTACTCCACGCAGGCCTTGAAGCGCCGGATCTTCTCCTCGGTGCGGGAGGTGGAGCTCTTGAAGACGTCGCGGGCCACGGCCTCCAGGTTGCGCGTGTCGGGCAGGTTGTGGACGTACTCGCTCACGTTAGCCACGATCACGTCCAGCGGGGGCAAGATCAACTGCTGGGCTCTCAGCTGAAGGGGAACAACGGAAAACCGATTCTTTAAAAAAAGACGACAACAATTAGCTATTAACGCTTACTTAACCCTAACAACAGTGATATAAGTGTCCATCTAGTTCAGTGTGATTGCCTGACTAAGACTTTTCTTTTCTTGAACAAAATGACGCCAAGCTGAAACAAAATGACGCCTAGCTGAAACAAAATGACGCTATGCTGAAACAAAACGGCGCTTCAAGACCGAAAATCAAACACTGTTGTGGTAATTTGGAGTTTCGGATAGGGTTAGGGCTAGTCATTATCCCAACACAGGGATTCCCCTGTAATCAAGAGTGTACATATTTTTCAAGAATGATTCGGACTCCTAAGTTTGAAACAGACACCTGAGATGGCCAATCATAAGTGTGAGGTCAGCAGCCACACAGTTTGATATGCAGGGGCAAAACCCTGCCCAAAAGCAGTACAAGCATTTTGCAAACTGCTCAGGACTACTCACTTGGTACAAATGACGGAAATTTAGAGGGTCTGAAGTTTCGATCCTGGCAGGACCTTTCTCACAGGCAGAGTGACATTTCAAGTCATTCTAGTTGGAAAATAATTCACACTTTTTTTTCCTGGTTTTAAGTAATACAAACACGGCACACAAGGTGGAAAAAAATCTCTCTTAGGCAGGGCCTTTCTCTGCCTTAGAGGATGGTCCTGCCAGGATTGAAACGTGAGGCTCTCTAAATTGATGAGGACATCAGAACGGAGTAAATAAAGACCCCCGAAATGGCAAAAAAAAAAAAAAAAAAAAAACATTAAAAATCACGGACGTACCCTGAGTCCGTTCAGCGGGTGTTCCGGGCCAAGCAGTGACCAGTGAAACAAGGCAAGATCCTCCTCAGTCAGAATGTGATTTCCTGTGGTGGGTGGGAAGGGGAGAAAAACAAACAAGCATGAAAATGACAGAGCTTGGGCCTGACTGTGGACTTATCAAAAGGACCAATGACTGTTGGGGGGAGGGGAGGACGGGGGAGAAGGGTCAGATTTGGAAGGTGGCAACAAAGCAGCAACAAGTCAACGGGACCCCGCGTTGGAAGCTCCACGATGGTTCAGGGTTTGATAAAAAGGTTTGCATGGTGGAAATACTAAGGGGAAGGTTCGCGGTGACACCGTGCATCACTTCTCTTTCAAGGAGTGTGGCTCTGAAAAGAGCCGGTATCTCAACGTTTCGAGTAGTGTGTAATCTGCCCGTCATCAGGGCCCAATTTCATAGAGCCGCTTAAGCGTGAAAATCTGCTAAGCAGGAAAAAAGACATCCTTGTGTAAGCAGGATTACAAACCACACTGCAACGCGATGTCAATTGCTTGTGACTTTCATTCCACTCTTCTTTACTTTGCATGAAACAAAAGTGAAGTTTGGGTAGGCAAGGGGATCCCGTGACTCATGACTTTTTTGTGCTTAAGCACATTTTGGCACTTAAAGCGTCTCTATCCCAGGAGTCTCGACGAGATCACTCACCGAGTAGGGCGGCCAGGATGACCAGCCTCTCCGGCCGCAGGTTGAGGCTCTTGGCCACCTCCGGCATGGAGTACTGGACCGAGAGGAGCTCTCCCTTCTTGGTCAGCTTCATCAGGTGGGAGGAGAAGAGGAGCGGGGGGTCGAAGAGGGCAAACTCGGGCGTCTGGGCCAGCAGTCCGTGGCAGCTGTACTGCCGCAGGTAGGTGATGACCTCGCGGGGGTGGTCGCGGAAACTGCTCAGGGTGGTGATGCCACACTGCCGCATGGCCAGCCGCACGCAAGTATCTACAGAGACAGAAAAGAAGTCAAAAACAAGTTCATTGATAGTGGGGGGTGGCGCTTACATACATGTTAATAGGGGAGGGTTTGTGGGTCACACCAGGTATAAGGTCTCTTTAATTAAGAAGAGGTATGGTTCTGAAAAGAACCCGAGTAATACTGTAACTCAACATTCCGGCCAGTATGTGGAACATCAAATTATCACCCAGGTTCTTTTTCGGAACCACACCTCTTCTTAATTACAGTGTCACCACAAACCCTCCCATATTGTTTCACCCACCATACAAAACCTTCAGTCTTATTTATATCGATGTTGTTGTTGCTTGTTTGGGACTTGGGCAGGCTATTGGGAGGAAAAAGCAAATGAATGATTTCCGTTGAAGCGGACAATCGGGGAGAATCTCTCGAGGAGAGGCGTCGATACAGAGAAACGCTGAGAAAAACAAAAACGACAACGGGGTGCCAGGAGATGAGTCCACAAGACCAACTTGCAACTTTCATCCCCTCGCAGATCCCAGACTGCTGTGCCCCTATTCAGCCCTGCAAGTTCCAGGAAGAAAGGCACCAGATAAACATTCACAGAAGAGTAAAATCAGTGGCCTTCCAAGGCCCGGGTTGGCAATGACTTGGACAAATCAAAACCTCCAACCGACAAAATGTGTTTGTTTTTCATACTCTTTTTAAAATTTATCATATTTTAATTGTATCTTAAAGGAAATAAGGAATACTTCTGTATAAGGAATACATGTGTATTTCCAAGCCAAAAGTCAAAATCTGTTTATAAAAAGCTTATAAAAAATTTTACCCCAAAAGAGGAAAGATTCCTCCAAAATAGGAATGGTTGGCAGCTACTGTACATGTTCGTTAGACTTTGTGATACCAAAGTGTTGCCAACTGATTGACACTGACTTAATTGACCCCTCAATAGCAAAGCTGAGGAATTTAGAGGGCCTGACGTTGAGCTCCCAGTCCCAGCAGACTCAGAATGCCTTTGGGATTCTGCTAGGATCAAAACCTACATGTAAGGCCCAAGAAAACTTTATAAAGTTTATATTTTATATATAATATAATAAATTTTATTATAAAAGTTTATATTTTTACATGAGTGAATGGATTTTTGAACAATTAAATAGAAAGATGAGTAACTAAATATGGTAGATGTACGTGTGATTGAAGAAATCAGACAAACAAATAGCCAGCGCAACTTTTTAAGATGCATGCTATGGTAAATAAATCATCACATCCCAGCCCAACTGCTGAGCAAAGCACTTATCTTTTCATGATCAATTAATCCCAAAGAAAGTCCGGCAATTTCTCTTTGTTCAGTAAGTGATTGCTTTATGAAACCGTGGAGAAAATGCAAACACAACCATGAAACAATGAATAAAATGCCTTGATGAATAAATGAGAGAACAGTTGCTCCTAAATTAGCGAAAATGTAAAGCCTCTCTCTCTACAACTACAAGGTCTTTGCAATTTCTTTAACTTGTTATCGTTTCAAAATCACTTCAGAAATGAAACTAATGATCAAACCCCTCATAACTTATGATGAATCGCAGGACGATGAGCGCCACAAAAAAACACCCATATGGCCCATTTCAAGTTGAGTTACGAGGCACCGTGAGGCCAGGTCATTGTGTTTGGAAGGTTCTGGCAGCCTTGGGGTTGAATTTACATAAAAAAACGAACACAGGTTTCAATCTTATTGATTTTTCCTTTAGTTTAGGTATGGAAAGGAGCTCAGCTTTGTTTGGTAAGAGGCCAATCAATAAAGTATCATGACCTCTGCAAGGCCAAAGCACACGTCTTATCCCTCACAAAAGCCACGCAGCAGATGAAACAGCAAAGTCTTCCTCCCCCACATCAGCTGAATAGGTACGCATGGTTTGACACGGTCAAGGTCTTGGCCCAAAGTCTCCTCGGATCAATGGCGAAGAAGATTCGGAATCTTGTCACAAACAACCTCAGACTCATCAGCCTCATGAAAAAAAATTAAGAAAAAAAAAAACCCCAACAAAAACACCCAACCACAAATGGCACAATGAAAAATGCTATGATTATGAAAGTAGGGCCCAATTTACCCTCATATACTATAGCATTGGCCCTCTTCTTTTTTAAAACTAGTGGTACAGCAGTGATACAGTTACATCATCGTCTGTGGCGACTTCTCCTGATACCCAAGCTCTTGACATAATTAGGATATTGGTATAGCCTTATTGTCATAAACGATATGCAAGGGAGAGAGGGAGAGAGACAAATATGCCTGGACGCCTTGACCTTCGGTTGTGGTTTTCCTGTTGTGTTTACAATGAGGACTGAGTGAGCATGTGCACAGTACGCAGTACAGTACACTACATACACTGTGCATTCCAACCATTTGGTAAAGCACAGTGCGCTGCAGTACATGTACAGTGTGCGTGTACAGTATGTACATGTGTATAATATCATCCTTAGTGTGTACATGTACATGTATGTGTGTTTACACAAAAATGTTAAGGACACACGCTCGCACCCGGTCTTACGAAGGCCCACAGAATCAGTCCTTAGTTCTCCCACTGCCCCTCTGGACAATGCAGGCTCTCATATACATGTACATGAGATTGACCGCTTGCCTAATCCCATTTGGCGAAGGACGACTGAAGGGCACCGTTCAAGAGAAAAGGCAACGGAAGAAGGACTTACGACCCACAGCGGGACGCAACTGCCAATGCCTCAGGACCAGTTTACACCAAAGGAAAGAGCACTAGGAAAGCAACACTGTTGTGGACCATTTTTTCTGATTCATCGGTATTTTGTGGCCTGAATGGTGTGGTAACTGCTTCAGGGAGGGCGGGTTATAAGGAAAGTGCTACAAAAAATAGGCTTTTATAATGCAACCCACAGCATGCATAACCCAAAAAAAATGACTGTAGGAATCGCAGACCATTATGATATGTGCTTGGGTCAAGATTTGATTTGTTCTCTGAATAGATTGGATCTGACATCAAATGTGACTTACAGTACATGTACATGTACCGGACTACCGGTATATACATGTACATGCGAGTCCCCATTCAGCTGCAGGCCAAATTTGGAGCTTAAAAAAGTGAAATAATTTGATTCAATGGATTACAACGCTGACAAATTCCACGGAATATGTTTACTTTCTTTTTTTCCTCAATGGGGTCAATTTCAAGTGCTCCAACAATACAAGAGAAACAGTGCACTCAATTTCCCTCCAAAACTCAGCCTGTAGTGGAGACATACATGTGCATGTACACTGTATAGTTTGACTAAGGAGCAGCTGCTGGTCACCAGCTAATGATCTTTGGCCAAAGAGGTCATCTGAGTGTCCAGGTGTACCATAGCCTGTTTAATCTGTCATTCCCTCCCTGCCCCCCACCCCCCCCCCCCCCCCCCCCCCGCAGCAACCAGCTGCTTGTATTTTGTTGACAATCTACATATAGTGTAGCAACATTGGGCACCTAAATGTTCATGTCATGTCCAATGTACACAAACCAATTACAGTTCTTTGTCAAGACCAAGAGCTCGAATGTCTCAGGGTAGGGGGGAAAACATCAATTAAAATAATTAACCCATATCTGCCTGACTGGTCACAGCATATAAACAGCGTTCCTGCCTAAGCCCCTTAAAAAAAAAATAACGTGCATTACAAGAGAAAATTGTCAATGAAAGCTTTTCCAAAAAATAAAACCCAAACAAACTATACACCAGTGGAAAGAGTATGACATTTACTTTATTATGAGACAAGAAAATAACCCCATCATTTTCACAAACCTAAAAATACATGTAGACTACGGAATTTCACGTAGTTCAGTGTTTCTAGCTTTTCTGTGTCCTAACTCAGCAGATATGGGTTAAATTAATGGAAGAATGAATTAACAAACAAACAACAGACGGACGGACAAATGAACGAATGTCAATGAATGAACCTAACTGAATGAATGAATAAATAAATAAAACACAAACAACCAAACACCTAATAAACATGTAAACAAACCCAAATCCTAAAAAAAAATGTGGAAAGAGCCAAGGTTCCACTATGGCCCAAACACTTCGATCTAGGCTATTGAATGTGTCTTTAATCTTAAGCCTATGCAGGTACATCTATTACCACCCACCCCCATTCAAGCATAAGCGGACAGCTACCTCCCAGTGTGATGAGTGCATTGTTGAGATGACCCAGCTATTACATAATCAGCTATTTTGGGTCCCCTGCTCACAGAGGTGGGCAAATGCCAGGGACAAGGGTCCAGGAGCGCGCTCAATAACTGTCAGATTTTAGGAGGTCATGTTTCACTTTTGATATCAACAATAAGGAGTGCATGTGCTGTATAGGCCTACCCATCCAATAACAGGAATAATAATGAAATCTTTGAAACTCATCTCCATTCACCTGGGTGCTAAAAGGCACAGTAGGATATGAACACACAACACTAAAGTACTGTACAGTAATTCATCAACAGAGGAATCAAAGTGTAAAGTAATCAACCGGCCCCTGAATTTCCACGCTATTCAAAACAAGACTGTTTTCAGGTGATTTTTTCAAGCTCTACAGAGCTGCGTGGGCTTCTTTTGGCGACCGATTTAACAATTGATGCAGTTCCTGCATAACTACATGTGAGAATGATACATTGTACGTCATCCCTCCCACGTTTTCCTGAATGAGCATTAAAAAAAAAAAAAAAAAATACATGTAGGGCCTATAATATGGATTCAAACAAACAGCACACACAATTTCCAAATTTAGGGGGAAAAAACAACTAAATTATACAGAATATTATCACTTAATCAAAACCAGAAAGTGAATAATTATAAATAGTGTAGGCCTATGGACTGAAATAAAAGCTGGAATATATACTATTGTGAACAGTGTCTGAAGACTGGCCTTTGAATTTCATACATAATGCACATTAAAGAGGTGTTTTTTTCTTCAAGCACATGTAAATTTACAAACTTGCAAAGGCAATTTCAAATGGGAAAAAAATGGGTCAAAATTCTCTGATTTACGCCAATTTCAAGTCTAAGCTATTAACTAATCTATTGACTAGTCCATCACTGGTGATTGAAGCTTCTACGTTCTAGACCAGCCGTGGCAGCAGTCAGATTGCTGGTCTGGGGTTGGGGCCCAGCATTCTCCCATCAGGGCCAGCGGCTGACGGCATCATTGTTGTTGCTGTCGAATGTTGAATCATGTGCCTGACTGTCTGAGCAATGTGCGGCTGCGGGACCGCACCAAGGCAAAAGTGATCAGCACAAAGCTATGCTACATCTCCGCAGCGCAGCTTCATTCTTGATGCAGGGGGCTCTAAAAGTCTCATAGGGGGCACCCACAGTCCCACACCTCTGGTTGTGACTTCTTTGTCTACTCCAGTGCTGAGTAGTTGGGGGGAGGTGAAGAGGGGGAGAGGGGAGGGGGGGGGGGTTGGTTTGTGGAGAGGCAGCTGTCATTAAGCCTAGCACCTGTTCCCAAACACTACCACTCCATTGTTATTCAAATAGACCCCCTGGCCCCCCAGCAAAATACGGCCATAACAATCGCAATGGACATGGCGTACACTACGTGTGTGCGCTCTTATGAAGGAGTAAGGCAAGGAGAAAGACACCAGATCTACATGAACATGTGCCTGCCAAACATTGCTGGGATATTCCCCAATACATCAGGCACACACATGCACAAAAACCAAGCGAACTGTGCGCACCACCAATGTGTATACATGTACACGTACATGTATATGTGTGTTATGAATTGGGCATGCACGCACCACTCAGTGTACAGCACACACAAAGGACAATGCAGTACATGTACTGTACATGTACATGTACTGAGCAGTGCTTGCTCAGAGTAGGCCGGCCCATCCAGTGCACACAGCTAGCAGTGCTCCTGATCCCCTGCACTGAGCATGGAATCCAAGGGGGTTACTTGGCAGCGTGCCAAGGTCAATAAATATATGTAAAAAAAAGCGTACACGTTAGGTATGAGTAATTCTTGTATAGACTAATTCTGCCTGTAAAAAAAAAGAAGGATCGAGGGGAAAACTCTACTGTTTGGGGGAGGTGGGTGGTTCCCATTCTCTCATTACACAGTGACATTTGGACGGTTCCTTTGTGGCTAAAAATAAGTGTGGATTGTAATAAGAAAAAACCTGGTCTGAAATGAGACCAGTCTTGTGGGTTGCTTCTTTTTATTCTTTGAAGAAAGTGGAGAGAGAGAGAGAGAAAGAGATAGAGAGAAAGAGATAGAGAGAGAGAGAGAGAAAGAGGAGAGAGAGAGAGAGAGAGAGAGAGAGAGAGAGAGAGAGAGAGAGAGAGAGAGAGAGAGAGAGAGAGAGAGAGAGAGAGAGAGAGAGAGAGAGAGAGAGAGAGAGAGAGAGAGAGAGAGAGAGAGAGAGAGAGAGAGAGAAAGAAAGAAAGAAAGAAAGAAAGAAAGAAAGAAAGAAAAAGGGACCTGGAAAGCCGTTGAGGGATGAACAGCCACTTTTTGGTTTTGGTTTTGAACACCTCTGCACAAATGACATTATATTTAGTTCAGTACAGAGGACTTGTTATCATTTAGTTTTGTTTATTACCAAGCAGGGCTTGCTATACGTCTGGGGCAGTATGGAGTTGGTGTCACTTGTCAGTGGTGCCGTGCGCAGTGCACTGTGATGATGGCAGCAGTCTTGTCCAGCAGACAATTTCCCAGCAGTGGATCCCGGAATCGGGCTAATCCGTGGGGTCGTCATTCAAATTTCAATCAGTTTCTGTCCAAAAGGTTGACGAGGAGTTGGGGGGGGGGGGGGAGGGGGGGTTGGCTGAAGCTGGGGTCAATTTCCTATCAATACCCCTCCATACAGTAAATCTGTGCCGGCCACAATTCCGGGGTTAAATACCAGCATACGTGTACACGTACATCATATCTATCAATTTTGGTAGGGCTCCCAATGCAAAATGTTCTGCCATGTATTCATTTCACAGGTTGAACTCATGTGCGTCACAACACACGTACAGTGCCAAACATACATGTACAATGCAAAATCTTGCATTTTTTTAAATTTTATTATTATCAATGAGCGTGACTGAGGATGTGATACTGATACCTGTTGTCCAGCTTGTGCACTGAGATTCATCTAAGCTAAAATTGAACAATGGTGGCCTTCAGTACTTTCCAAAGCTACATGTACTGTAAGTCTCGTTCCAACTGGGGAGAATACGCATGCAAGCAGGCAATGTATTCCCCCTGGAATATTCTGAGGCTGAGTCGGCAACCAATAATTTGCTCAACAAAGGAGTTTTGCTGTAACTGTGAATGTGCGATGGTGAAATTTCATGGGCCATAAATTGGATGGGGAATGAGTCTAAAGCTCTCTAATATGTTCATGTACATGTACTGTAAATGTATACAGACATACAGCGAATAATAATCTGCTGCCTCATAGCCTTTTGCATATATATATCTTAAGCTAGGCTAAAGGTGCCATTGTATTTGTGAACCATTGTTCAAGCGTGATTCTGTTTTGGAGTCAAATACATGTACCTGAGGTGGCCCATCAAAAGTGTGAGGTGGGTTGCCTCACAGTCTGACATGCGGAAGAACACATTGAGTTTCCCGCCCCCTTCCATACTTCCATCTCTTGTAGTGTCTGAAACACAAACTTTTCACGATGTGGTTCCACCCTGCAAACCTTCAATTCAAATCTTATCTAAAACTGCTTGCTTGTATGTATAAATGTATTTCATATGACAAGCCAAGCCAATTTGAATGGCAATAAGTTGTACAGTGCTGGTGATTAAGTGCATGTGCCTTTGTCACATTTCCAAAGAGCAGTTGTCCTCAGGCTTATCAATCAATTTCCAAATTGCGGTTTCAGTTTTGGGGTATTATACTATTATTTCGGATCACAAATCATACTCAAAATTGGTTCACCAAAGTTGATGAGTACATGTAAGTCAAGGGGTCAGGACTGTCAAGTGCAGTAGGTTGAATAGACATGCATCAAAATCACCACCCCCCCCAAAAAAAAAAAAATTAAAAAAAATAAAATCGAACAAGTTAATGAACAATTGCCAGGAAACTTTGGAACAAATTGACAAAATTGCCAAAGAAAACTTAGACTGGACCTGGATTTGAATCTGCGACCTCTGGTTTTGCATATCAGCACTAACAAAAAAATATACACATGTATGGTGAATAGAATGCAATAATCTCGAATCTCGATGGGTGCTAACTTCAACTGCATTTTTCTAATTTCTGCACCCCCACTCTCTTTTGAGTCAGTTTATTACTTTCTCTCTTTAAAAAAAAAAAATATCCAGGTTAGTCACAGCTATTGGAGCATAAGTACATGCTTCAATTGCTTTGGGTGGGCACCAATCATTCACCCAGAAT
Organism: Luidia sarsii; assembly: GCA_949987565.1. Taxonomy (NCBI): domain Eukaryota; kingdom Metazoa; phylum Echinodermata; class Asteroidea; order Paxillosida; family Luidiidae; genus Luidia; species Luidia sarsii. Next base: position 24,633,505 of record OX465103.1, on the reverse strand, counting down.
CCTTACTCATTGTTTTCTCCGGGCCGATGACAACAAATAACGAAGATGATGTCACTTTGCCAACAAGGTCAATAGCAGGCCTGCACACTCTGATTACGAGGAGAGGTTGGGGATACGGATTGTAGGATGGGGGAGGGGGAGGGTGTAGGTACATGTAGTTGTATGTATACCGGGATAGCCATTTTGTTGGCAGACCCGCAGAAAATGGTAGGACAGAGAAAAAGTGTGAGAAGAGACAGGCTTGAGGCTTGCTTTGTATTTGGGATTGGAAGAAGGTTACTGTAACTTATTGCTGGGTAGAGCCCTCAAATTAGGTTGGCTTACTATGGGGGAAGAAGGTTTTAACTTTTAAGTTTCTGGTTTATTGAAGAGATCATTTAAACAAATTATTTTCTAGATTTTAAAATCAACTTCTCAATTAAATTTTTCACAATCCTTTCTCTCAATTCAATTTTTTCACAATCAATTTTCACAATTCAATTTTTCTCACTATCATTTTCTCAACACATGCACAAAGCATTAATAAAGCAAATTAATAATAATTAATTTTGATAAGAATTAATAAAAAGTGGACAAAAATCAATTTGGTATTTTGTAGATTTTTCTCTTTTTTCTCCAGGATCTTGTTGGAATCTGAAGTAACTCTGATGCTAATCCCACTTGCATGTTCCAGTAAAGCTGTTCTGAGGAGAAACAGACCCTCGGTAGACTGCCGTGTCAATCGTAGTCCATCTCAGCAAAGTACCGTTGGAGATGAGACGGATTTTCCCTCCAACCCAGATGGGCCGACAAACACCACCAATCCCCAGCCCCAGCCAATCCCCTCACCCTTCCCCTCAAACCACAACCCCTTGGACTTGGTGAGAGAAAAAAGCAGGAGAGTGACCAGAAATCAAGCTCGGCAAAACCTCACCAAGAGGACTCTCAAATTGTAACTCGCCTCTGAGCCTGGGTTGGGTTCGCATCCACCTTGACTCAATTCCCTCCCACTCATACATGTATGTACCCTGCCAGAACTGTCTGCCCTCCCCCTCAACTCCCCAAAAGCAAGCCCAGGAATTGGTTTTCCGATGCCCGTCCTCAAAGAAAAACAACAATCCTAGCTGGACTCGCCAGACATCCTGCAAGTGCAACTCGGCACAAAGCTCTGGCAGGACAGAGGAGGGGGAGGAGGAGAAGGAGGAGGAGTAGTGGGGAGACCACACAACTCTGACAGCTACATGTACATGTACATGTACCAGCAGGTGCAGATGGGAGCGACTAAAAATAATAGACAGCCCGGATTCCAGGCGAGATAGACCGCGAAGTGAGCAGGGACTCGTGCGCATTGAGATGTGGTAGAGTGGCCTACCGAGAGAAAAACAAAATCTTACGATACACACTCCATCCTGGGAGAGATAAAGCAAAGCCGATCTACAAGTTGTGTGCAGATGGGAACCCTAGTATGAGTTTCGCTTTGTGTACATGTACAGGGGCAATGCTCGGTAGTTGGACTGCAGAGACAGCTACTCTAGAGAACAATGCCAGTGGCGGCATCTTGCTCCTGACCTTCATCGACCTTCAACTGTTAACATTCTGATTTTTTTTTCTTTTCAAGTAGAGGCGCCGATCTCTTGTTTGTTCACATGTATGCGCACCATCCGAAAAATAAAATTGGCCTGTCAGGCAGTACACTAAGCAGTACACAGTCTACACATTGAATCGGAATTCTACAATGTATATTCACAATATCATAAACCAACCTAGGTTACACATTTTTCCTTTCATCTGCATAATAATAATGATGCAACCCATTGGTGTATCCATGCTAAAATTGCCGGATACAGAGCAAAAGTGAATGGCCGACAATGCCATAGGAATTTGTCAATGTCAATACCCCATTGATGGTCCCCTCCACTCGCTCAACCAACCATACAAACTAGTCCTCAATTTATTGTGCGTTTCAAAATGGCTGCAAACAGTGTCTGTCAATGCACCGCTTGCTCTGCTCAATTTCTGTCTGACCCGGAAAACACCTAGACCCAGTGTGGCGTTCACGTCCCCACCAGACTCCCCATTAGGCGAGCAGATTTGTACTGGTGGGCACACAACCAGAAGAAGCATGAGGGAGTGGGGGGGGGGGGTGACATCCCTAGGTGGGCCTCATGGGCGGTGGGGGAAAATTTTGTTTTGGTTTTAGGTCATTGCACTTCACTCCTGGTGGTTTGTGTGCTTGATATGCTGGTTCCTGACACCAGAAGTGGCATGGTGAAAGGTGCCGGATAAGCCTCACTCGGAGTCAGATGCCCTCTCTTCCCAATCATAATTCTAAGTTCTAATGGACTGCGCTGAGTGGAGCAATACCACGGCATGAAAAAAAAAAGAAGCTTGGGTTTAGCTGGATCCTTAGACAACACTGCGACATTGACTAAAGCCGCGTTTCCACTGGACTTATTTTGGTTAAAGTAACCAAGACGATGGTTACTTTGACCAAAATAAGTCCGGTGGAAACGGCCCAGTCAAAATTCTCTCAGTTACTTTAACCGAGTCCAATGGTTACTTTTACCGAGCAACCTGTGCCCAGTAAAAGTGACCAGGTAAGTTTAACCGAGACGATTAGTCCAGTGGAAACGCACCACTTAAATGCGACTCGGTAAAAAAACATATCCGTTATATTGCCAGCTCGGTTACTTTAACCATCGTCTCGGTTAAATTTGACTGACTCAAAAGTCCAAGTGGGAAAGACGGTCAAATTTGACCATTAGAAATTTAACCGAGACGATGGTTAAATTTTAGTCCAGTGGAAACGCGGCTTAATTCCGATGGAATCGCATATATTTTGAAAAAAGGAAATGGTTTTGAACAAACATGTAGCATGATGTACATGTACATGTACATGTACAATGACAGCAGTGCACGGAGGGACTTTTTAAATGAAAGGGAAGGTCTTTAGGAAAGTCAATGATTGCATTATAATTACAGTATTTAGCCGAGAACGCGAACACGCTGGCCGTATCATGTGCAAAGACTGCAGTGCCCGATAGTCGCGGGGTTAAGGAGAACACTGTTCTGCGGCACAGCAGGGCTCGTTCCAATTTCCTCCAAATGTCCAGCTTGCTTGCTCCTCCCCAAAAGGGCATCAGCTTCCTGCAGTGCTCCCTCCCACAGTTGATTGGACTCGGAACATCTCAGCGTCTCTCTCTGTCTGTCTCAACCGGCATTAGTGTGCTACTGATTACATTCGGGGTGAATCAGTTTCTTTAAATACACCGTGACTGACTACTGGGCAAAAATTAGACAGTGCCGAGAATTGGAGACATTGGGATGGATTGGATGCCCCGAATGTTCAAAATAAACTAAAACAATTAACATACCTGTGTAACAAATCTGCTAATTTTTTTTTTTTTAACACCAGCATAGAGGAATTGCCTACATGTATTTGGGAAGGCCACCATCTAAGGGCTGGAAAAATGTAGCTCAGATGGAAGAGCACTGGTATGTTAGTCCAGAGGTCTCGGGTTTAAGTCCCGGTTCAGTCAAAGTTATCTTTGCCAATTTTTCACCCGTTTCACTTTTTTTGACAAATTCCCTGTCAATTTTCCTTTAATTTGATTATTTTGTTAAAACAATGTACAAAAGAGTTGCAAACTGTTCACTGACTTGACTGACCGACATGCCAATCTCAAAAAGTAGAGGGACCTGACATTTTGACCTAAGCAGAATGAGAAAGGTCCTTTGAGAACAGTCCAGCCCTCTACATTGGGACTTTTTGGGAGACTATCAATGTACAGTGTAAGACTGCATGGAGCACATTTTCATATAAACTATAAATTTGTACAATGTATACTTACAGTACACATGTATGTGTACCACAGGGCAATGTGTCTTCCATTCCCACACAAAAACACCAGGCGCACATGTGTTTGTGAGTGGAACGCCCTGTTTCACACCACCCTGTGGTCTTTCTTAAAAAACATCCCCCAATTGATTCTGAAAAGGAGCGGAGACATCAATGCCCATCACTGACAGCTCCACAATGTTCAGGCCAATTAGACCCTGGTGCACATTTGCTTGGTACGCCCACTATCCCCCTTCCCCTCCCTGCACCCCCTCCCTGCACCCCTACCCTTTACCTCAGAGGTGGGGTAGCCCAGGTAGGGTGGGTATGGTGGAGATATAGGGGGGCGGGGGCGGGACAGTGTGGTGGCAATGACTCATTTAACTACAGATCATCGCCCAATCTATCTCCACTGTCTCCCCATCCCCAAGGACCCCCAGCACAGGAGAACTGTGGATACTGCCAAAAATAGCCATCGTCCCCCTCTGTGCTGGAATATGATTCATAAGCAATGTCATCAACAGTTCCATACTGGGGGGGGGGGGGGGGGGGGGGGGGGGCTGTGCAGTAGCCCCCTGGTATGACTCATGTGACACACAGGCAAGGGAAGAGGGGAGGGGGCAAGGGGTTGGGGTGGGTGGAGGGGAGGGGGGGCAAGTGAGACATAGGGGAGGGTGGGAGGGGCTTACTGCTGGGTGCTAGCTCAAGTAAAGGGATGGTGGTCGAGGGAGGAAGGGAGGGAGGGAGGGTGGGGGCAACAAACCTATGACTGACATCTGCTGAGTTTCTCCCAGGGTGGCTAATACGGCTCAGGGGCCAGAAATTGGAGGGGGACACAGTGGAAAAATGACTAAATAGACTTGAAAGTGATACACATGCACTACAGGTACAGCACAAGGCAACAATTGCTACATGCATTTTCTTTGAACTAAAAAACAACAACAATTATATCAGGACTCATCATTACACTGTTGTACACTGTAAGCTTTTAGGGCTTGGTCTAATAATAACAAGTGTGTGACATCTTTCACATACAGTTTGAATGTTTTTACTTTTTGAACTTGAAGGGCTTCAATGAGAAAAATGGCAAAGACAATTTGACTGAACAATTCTAGTACTTTAGGGCGATTCTAGTACTTTAGGCCAGAGGTCTTGGGTTCAAGTCAGATTTTCTTGGCTATTTTTCAACTCATACAAAATCGTCAGGACTAGTCAGTTTTCCTTTCCTTTGTTCAACTGAGATTACAAATGTTGTGATATATATTGCTGTCAGACTGTCGATAATGAGCAAACATGAATACCAGGCGTTGATTTCACTAAACTCGTCGTAACTTACAATCAATCAATCGCAAGATAATGAGCGATGAACAGAAACTGTACATGTGCATGTACGTCCCAACACAACTTACTGTGGGACATCAATCGTAAGTTGAGTTACGATGCATCGTAGGGCTTTGTGAAATCCAGCCCTGGCCATACAAACTACCCTAAGCAGTAAAGCTATGAAAAAAAAATACGACAGCAGTAAACAGTGACCAGGATTTGTGAAGAGCGGAATATTCAAAAGTGTTGCAATTGCTTACTGACTAAAATGACTAAAATCCAAATACCGGTATTGAAAATCAAGAAGGGCCCAACTGTTCAAGGTCTTGCTACATACATGTACATGTAGGATCCCTGAGCCCTCCTAATTTGTGGTATCCAGGGCAGGAACTCCGGGTTAAAAAGGGCACAGCAATTTTTGCCTTGAAATTTTGGCAAATTAAGGGCATCACGGCAATTTCTGCAATTTTTGAAGGGAATCAAGGCAATCGCATATATATCGCAATATATTTCATGCGCGCTGTGCTAACGGCCGTGCGGCGGCCGGCAGTCCGATCTGCCCAACTATCCATCGGCCAAAAGGGCACGACGGCAATGTGCTACATGTAAAAGGGCACGGCAATTTGTTGCCGTGAAAATCCTCCAAATTTAAGGGCACCGCGGCAATTGGTGAGGGCACGACGGCAATTGCCGTCGTTGCCGTCGTAAATTTCCTGCCCTGGGTATCGTACAGCATGTTGATTCTGATGGCTAGTATTGACTGCATTTAATCATTCAGTATGAAAATAATTCATAAAACATTTACCTTTAAAACATAATTTATGAAAGAACATACACAAAAAGGTGGGAAACCCTGTCATATTTATTGTTATGATTGGTAAGATCAAAATTTATATGTCACTGGTAATCAGCAATATAAAAACTGGAAGAAACAGCAGGCCAATAGTACACCAATCAACAACCAAAAAACATTGGATGCAAACTGAGTGTTACAATCTAAGCAGGACCTCTTCCATAGGAACAAATAACGGATCAGAACCACAAATGTTGATGTTTATTTATTTTTCTCTCTCTCAAAAAGTAGGACATACTGTAATTTGATGGTGGCATTTGAAATTGTGATGTTTTCCTTCGGCAAAGGGTCCAGTGCTGATTGAGGCCTGCCACATGAAATGAGGCCAAGGGATGGAAACCGTGGGGGATCATGGCATTGGCACTGGGATGGGCCGCGGCTAGTAGGGGATTGACGCCCTCGCGTTTCACAGTATCATCCTCCAGACTCGTTCAGTTTTGCCATGTGCGTTCAGTCGTTCACTTCACGGCGACACCGGAACGTCGCACATGAATTTGGGCGTCGCAGTACTGTACTATTGTCCAAAGCACAATCACGGATCAAGGGGAAATCTGCGATGCCTCCCGAGTCCTGACTCCTGACACTTCGGTATAAATCAAACTTGCTGATGGCATAAATGACGGTTCATCATGTGCGGTTGGGGTTAATGAATCAATTGGTCAACATGAGCAGTGTTGTTTGCACGCACCATTAGAAGGAGGCAGCAGAATTGATCTGCTTTTAAATACCATTTATACCCTGGCTGTGTGCGTTCCTTGCAACAAAATATGAAATCAAGACAGGATACGTCAAACTCAAAGAACTAGGATGGGGGTCGGGGGATCTGTTACGCACCGGAGCAAAGGAAAGGAGGCCAGGATAGAAATGTGCACTGCAAACCTAGAACAGAACAACATCACACCTACTCATTGGAGCATGTTTGTTTTTGCACATTTATGTCATTTACTGGGCGCACATGTTTGTGTCCATCACCAATGTGGGTGACTGGAGGGGGGAGGGGGAGGGGGAATCCACAGCTGCCTGCAGTGCCACTTCAAGGTTACAGTAAGAACCAATTAGTTCATCAGTTTTGTGTGTGTTGTAGGCCAACTTCAGAAATACCTGTGTACCAAGGTCGGAGGCTAAAAGTCAGGAGTCGTGAACTCAAGATCCAACTGAGAGTAGGCCTATACACAAAAACCCTTTCACCAAGTGCTGTGTCACAGAACACGAGCGAACTATAAAAAAAAATCATGGGCATACATGTATTTTCTTCCAGTTAATGTACATGTACAAGCCCCCCCCCCCCCCCCCCCCCCGCTCAACCGACGCAGGCAATTTCAACTTCAGCCACAGAATATGCACAAAGTACATGTATGGGCAGTCGCAAAGATCCCAGCAATCGCACAAGCAAAGCCCCCCCCCCCCCACTCTTCCACATCCCATTCCATTATTGTAGACTGCCGCTGTGTTTTGCAGCACAGACTATCGTGTCAGGGGTCACGTGGGTTCACCAGGAATTTGTGCAGTCTGAAACACTGCGACAGCTGGGTCTGGTTCCCCAGTGCAACGCCACCACTACGCAGCGTTACGGTCCACAGGGAGCCCGGCCGATTAACATGCATTTCAATCCCTCTGATGTGACAATGCGGGATCACTCAGTCCCATTTTCTACCCAGCGACTGCCCCAAATCTTTGCAACAAATAGGAATGGGACTATTCTATTTTTGGATCGGCACGCACTAGGAATCAGAGTTGCTGTCTTTTCTTTCTCTGAACAGAGAGTATCTCTGCGTGTGTGCCAGACTCTAATGGCCCTCCAGTCGGAACCTTTCATAATTCTTGCCATATCTCTCCCCTCAAGTCTGTCAAAGTGGGGGCCATTGTTTTCTTAGTACTGCTGACCCAGCATCAGTGCATACAGCTGGTGTATGATAGGCCCTGTCCTCAGGTCTGCGAGTAAGCATATCCACCACGGCTCACAGCAGGTCACTGCGACAATTGCACGCCACTGTCTAAGCATGTGTATGGTAACAAAGAAAAAAATGAGGACCTTTCACTTTCTAGAAAATCTTGTAAGTGACCCCTTCTCCACTTAAAAAATAACAACAATAAATCACACACAATCAGAAAACAATCTCTAAGAAGAAATAGCTTAAGATACATAAAATTACCGTGAGAATCTTACAAACACAGAGAGCCTGGTATTTCGATGCTAGCAGGACCTCACACAATCTGAATCTGCCTTTGAGAAAGGTCCAGCTAGGATTGAAACACCATCGATAAGATTTGCCTTTTGCTCATTTCCTGCCAGTATAAAGCAATTTGCAGCATTTGGCCTCTTTGGGTACATATCAATTTGATAATTTGTAGCTTAATCTTGTCTGGAAATGCAGCTCGACTAGACCTGGGCTTTAAAACAAATTACAGTGGAGAGATGTCACAAAGCTTGCCCTCATTCATTGTGCAAACAAGACAAAAAAGTGATAACAGAATGCGGACAAAATTCAAAGTAAAAAACAACCAGCTTTCAAAGGTCCATCATAAATGGCGGAACTGAACTGATGGTATGCACCCGGTGTTTTTATTTGGTTTAATAATACTCTTTAACTCCAAAAATCCTTCTGAACGAGTTCATTACATTTACAATAAATCAAAAAGAAATTAGAGACAAAAACATATCATTTAAGATTGGCCATCTAAATTTTGGCCAGTATACATGGAATTTGAGTGGATGACGAGCACTGCTAAACTTAAATCTAGCTAAAGTAAATCTTCACAGGCTTATACACTATGATAAATATCATAGGAAAAAACGATTTGCTAATCAAAAAAAAAAAAAAAGATTGAGAGAAATTACTGAATATATAAACAATTAATATCCACGAATTGTGACATTAAATGAACAAAAACTAAACCATACATGGTTAAATAATAACAGAATTATCCATTTTTTTTATTAAGTATTAGTAATAGTACTGATTTTCCCTAAATAAAAGACGCTTTTATGATTATTTGACTATTTGGGTATTCCTCTTGGGATAAATTAAATCCCTATTTTAGAAAAGAAAAAAAATAGGCAAGTAATCCTGAGTGCTCAGGGACCTCGATGAATAAATAAGAGAGGGGGGGGGGAGCCCCAGTAATTATTGTAATAAGGTTTTCAAGATCAGATAAGTCGCCCCTGGTATGGCAGAGGCCGAGACCTCCGCCAAAACCACAACGCCATTGTTTTGGGGGCTTTGTGGTCACCCCATTTCACCCCACAGCGCGGCAAAAAGCTGTCAAAACCGCAAAAATTCCACAACATTAAACCGATTTTTCCCCCCCTTCTTCAGCCGCCCGAAATCACATTAAAGGACGGGCGGCCACAACTCGAAGTTGTTGCGTCCAGTGGATGCTTGAGTTATGGTTTACATGGGCACCCAGGATCTAGGACTAGACGGAGGCCTGGGATAATTCTGCGGTGTGTTTTTTTCCTCGGAGTTGTCAAGAAATTGTCGAGCCTAGAAAAAAAAAAAAATGACGATCGAAAGCACGTGGAGTGGATCGGCCACACTGCTTGCTGTGTGTATGTGTGTTGTGTATGTGTAGTACGTGGTGTGTGCGTACGGTACGTACACACAGCGCCACTGCGTTCTGTGCACAGACAATGGCACCGCACAAAGCGTGTACACTGCAAATCAAAACAAAGCCGAGACCGCGACCCACGGCCTGCCCAGCTCCCTGCGGGGATCGGGCTCGGAAAGGAGGCTCTTGTACACACAAATTCAACACCAAAATTCAAACCAAAACCAGGCTGAAACACTGCCCACGGAGGAAAGGTGTACTCACCGATGGCCACCGGAGGTATGAACCATGCTTTGGGCGGCGGCGTGCCCTTGTTGTGGACGTGGGAGAGGACCTGGTAGGCCGTATTCCGGGCCTGGTTCTGCGTCTTGATCCATTCCTGTATTCGTCCCTTCTCCAAACTGCCCGAGAAATACACGATGAGCTTGATGTTGTTGCTCCGGCAGGAACGGGCCAGGTTGTCCACGAAGTGGAACATGTTGTTCCACTCGCCCCCGCACACCCAGTCCGTGAAACTGCCGCCATAGAGGCGGTGCAGGCAGCTCTCGGCATCGATCAGGAGGAAGAGAGGGTTCTGGCCGACCAGAGCCCTGCCCCGGCGGCCCGAGCCCGTGCTCTGGAGTCGCTTCCTCGCAAGTTGTCCGAGGTCGACTCTTTCACATGCCTGCGGGCAATTCCGCTCGATATACTCCAAGAATCCCGAAAAACCCATCGTCCCGGGTCATGAGAATGCACTCGTAGATCAAGAAGACATGGGAGAGGCACTGTTTACTCGCGAAAAGTAACCGTTGCGCAAAAGAATTGTACTATGAATCCGAAGAATGTTTGGTACTTTCAGAAACCCGCCATGTGCTCTGGACCTCTAACAAAAGCACCAGTGCGCATGCCTAGATCCATTAGGCAATGTATTGTGGGTAGCGTGCCTTTCGGATTGGGCTCCTTTGTAGCCCAAATGCGTCCGTTATAGCGCAGAATTCTTTCTGGCTTCCCTATTATGTTATGATATCGCCGTCCCGTTTTGGGCTATTTATGGAGTGTTTTGACGCAGAGAATTTCAAATCATTTTCCCAATGTGTACAAACACGCGCGCTGTCTCCTCGGCTATGGCAAACCGTGCCTAAACAAGAAATCTGCATTGGGCCAAGTCAAATGAGTCAGAATTTGTCATTACGGTAAAAGACATTATGACATTTCCCTATATACATGTCCTGCTCTCCAGTAAAACCGAAGCCCAAACGATTCAGTCCACTGTTGAACAGTGAACACACCATTTTGTATGTATATTTATTATGCCTGGGTTAATGCTGTTAATAATTAAAAATATTCAACGAGGAAAGAGACGTATAATTTTTGACAGCTCGACTCGAGCCGTGCTGCTGATTGTTCGGTGCTGACAAAAAATGCGTTCAAACTAAATTGATCGATCGACTTACAACTCGATTGATTTAATCATCTATCGATTTGATAAATATGCGAGTAAAAAAAGGGTGGTTTTCTGGCTCGTTTCGGGGGGCATGCTGGGGAGACTGATCGTAAGAACGAAGAGGGCGAAAACACGGGAAATCCGTCCGGAGTGTGGAGGCGGGGATGACAGAGGCTGTGACAGCGCCCTGTCCGTTTTAATGGGATGCGTGGGCTGAATTTGCCATTATCGTGCGCGTATCATCAGCGAGCGGGTCCGAGTTTACGGATGGCAGTTAATACGAGTCCGCCCGTCGTGGTGAGAGCTAATTAATTCTTGGTTTGTTTTTTTTTTTTTTTTTTTTTACCCCGGACCTTTCAAACTCTGGGTCATTTTTGTTTCGGCACCGTATGGCCGGCATTGGTGACTAAAGAAATTGAGAAGAAGTCAAGATACTGGGGGAGCTGTGTCAAGTCAGCGTGCACCAAAATCCTATGCTTTAAAATTAATGATGGATTGAAAATGATAATTATCGGATGGTTTGGGACCGAGGGAACCTCACTACTTCATATTAAATCAGATGATTTGATATTGACACTGAACTTCTTTTTGTAAAACGACAGGGCTAGGCCTAAACTCCACTCGAACTGCCGAAACATATAACTTGAGTCAAGCAGCACTGAGTTAGAATACACGGAAAATAGAGGCTATAATTTTATCCTCTAGATAATTATCGATTTTGATTTGATTTAACTTTTTTAGATGGAAACTTGGTGTCAGGATAATAAGAACAACTCTTCGCTCTCAGTCAAAATTTGATAATTACTCGGCCATAGAGTAGAACGTTAATTTTTGGATTATTTTTTCGGAGTGAAGCAAGAGATAATCGATGCTTAACTGAGCATGTGAGTCTATATCAAATTGGTGTTCGTCGCATTTTGGACTTAATTCATAAAAGTGCACATGGGTAGTTTACACTATAAGTATAACAACTGTCTCGAAACTCTCGATACCCCAGGATGTTTGGTGTTGCTTTTAATTTTTTTATAGAAGGCCCCCACACACAAAAGATCGAGCGAGCCGAGTGTTGAAATGAACAGCTAATGAAATAAACCAAAAGTAATTAAGGTCATTTGGGATGAGTGGGCGGCCTATAGAAAAAAAGAACCATTATTGACAAGCAGAATGTCTTTTGCACCCCGCTGGCCCGGGTGCCGGGCGAGAAAATGACCTTTGAAAAGCTGCTCAGCTGTTTAAAAAAATGTAAAAAAAAAATATTAATGCCGGAAATGAAAACATAAGGCGTGAAACTTTCATCTGGGATAGGTGTACATTTCAGAAATTGTGGATGTGTCGAAAAGTTCGACAAACATTTTTTTGAGCGAGAGCCCTAGCTTTTGGTGAGACCAAAATTGCCGTTGATAAAGAGCGCCACCACGCGTCACTTTCGAGCACTAAATTTGATACATACACAGTATTTTTCTGTAATCCACTCACCAGCTGAGCCCCCCCACCAGTACAACACAAAAAGGTAAGCGCTTCCTTTGTCCGTGCACGACCCGTTGTAGCGAGAGGGGAGGGGGTGATTTTTTGTTTTTCATATTTATTTTTGGAAATCGCCACAGGTGTACTTGGGGCTGCCCAAAAAAATTGGCGCCACTTCTTTTGTGCGAAATCGAAGCGCTCAATGGATCTGAAAAGTTGGCTGATCGTTGGCTGGGGTTACAACGCACCTATTCGGGAGGTGCCAGGTGCAGGTCTTACCATCTAGTGCGCTGCATTTCCATTATATTTTTCTCTTTACGACAAACACCTGGCTTTCTAGAATGCAAGAGGCACAAAACAATACAAACAAGTTGTACAACAAGTGGTGTAAACGCGTCCTGGTGCTTCGAACGGAGTAGTCACCACCCAAACAATCCTACTCTTTTACTGGAGTGACTTTCGCAGCACAGAGGTAAACTGTTTCGTGGTGTGCCGTGCTTTATTATTGACAGGATAATAGAAGCCTGTGTGTACAAATTTCGGTGAGTTTAAAACGTGTTCACCAGATGCTTCGCGATTCTTCAGAAGCTAACTGAATTAAGCTATACTTTGTCATAACATTACACTCTCACCGAAGGTATAGGTCTACGTAGTGGCTAAGTCAAGATGTCGAAATTCGGCCGAATGGTCACAGTCCCGGAAAGCCCTAGCCCTGATTTATAGCGTCTCAAAGCGGTATGGATTCTTTCGGTTCCGAAGTCGATCAGACACTAATTAGTGCGTACTTCAAAGAAGACTTCTGGAAAAATAAAACGAATCTAAAAAAAGAAAAAAGAAAGAAATTGAGGGCATGGGGGTTACCATGCTAGCAGGACTTTTCTCAAAGTAAGGCTAGCTTTGATAGTTCTCTAGGATCGTTACGTCGGACCCTCAAAAGTTGAGGATCTACATTTTTAGTCATTTCAGTTGGTAAGCAGTTTGCATCATTTGTTTGGACATAATACTTTGATTTAAAAATAAAAATATTACCGACCATGGTTTTAACTGTGATATGCACTCTGAGCATTAGAGTATAGACCTATTACTGTTATTTGCAAATCAAGGCTTTAGAGAAGTTAACAAGTTTCAGATCGTGGTAAATCTTTAGATGCACCGGACGCCAAACAAACAAACAAACAAACAAACAAACAAACCTAAAACAATGATGGCCTCGTTGAGCACGCGTGCCGCACTTTGTAAATGTTACCCATCAGAAAAGACAGCGGCCAAACCCAAGTGAAAAATCAACAGTCTGCAACAACAGCAACATTTTGGACGGTAATCCTCAAGCCACCAGACATGACTTGCCATGCCTTGCCGTGCTAAGGAGCTAATAAGTAATATCCGCGCTTCGAAGCGGCTCTCCGAAATGAGACCCCTCGGGTCTGGCACCTCGGCGTATGCTGCGAAGTAATGATGTTATTGTTTGGAATTACGACGGGTCCCTTTGGTCCGTCTGTGCCCAAACAGAAAAACAAGTCTGTCACCCTGTGGACACAAATTATAATTATTGAATTCGACCTTGTTAAGCCCCCGTTGAGCGGCAATGTTCTTATATTCAGTGTCTACGGGGTATAGATTTTCATACCGTCCTTCAGATAAAATCATAGCGTAACATGGTCTATCGACTCCGCAGAATCAGAATCGTCTGCATGCTTACGCAGGACCGTTCTGCAAGGCATGCAGATCAGAAAAAGGTCCCGCTTAATATCCTGTCCAATATCATAGAGACACGCTTAAGCAGTGGAAATCTGCTAAGAAGGAAAACTCTTCAACGTAGCCGTGTAATGTCAATTGATTTTGACCTGGGCTCGAATTCGTAGAGCTGCTTTAAGCGTGAAAATCTGCTAAGCAAGAAATTTCTTCCCTGGTTAAAACGAGATTGCCAACCCAATCTCACTTGATACGCGCATTCTGTACTTCACTAGTATTCCAATATCGGTTGCTTAATATTTATTGTATGAAATGCAAGTGGAAGTTTGGCTGGCAGCCTGATTTTAATGAAGAAGGTTTTTCACGATTAAGCATCCTTTGGTTCTATGAAACTGGCCCCTGTTAATCCACTCGTTATTCCTTATCATGAAACGACGGTAAAGTTTTGGCCGTCGGCAAGGGGATCCTATGAATAATGACTTAAGTGCTTCAGCAAAAAGCGGCTCTGTGAAGCGGTTTGCAACATTTTTTTTTCTGTATAGAAAGAAATCTATAATGAAATCCAAGTTATTTTTTTCCTTCGGTACAAACCACTTCGACTTTTCATTGAGGGGCTTGTACAGACAAACGATATTTGATGGGCTCCTTGCTATATATCCATTCATCGGTGTGAATCTAATCTGTTGTGTTAACGTTTTCGCAATCCCAGTGAAATGAAAACGGAAAACGAAGAAGATGATACTCGTGATGGGCGAACGGCCACTTTTACTGAAATATTTGGTCACACAAACTCCTGTCCGGTTAAACTTAATGGTTAACGTAATCCATCATGGTACAGTTATAATGATCCTGTCATTGTAATTCTCACTTACTTCGGTTGGTCTCTGAGGAACAATCAGACAAAGTTTACATTCCATCTAGAATTATATCTTAATATTAATTCTATCCGGAGGCCAGGGGACAATTTTCAACGAGCTTTGCCGGACTCTACAAATCGTGCTAAAATGCATCAGCATGGAATTGACAGGATCATTTGTTTGTTGGGACGTTCAGGAAGCATCATTACATGCGCTGCTGGTCTTCAAGAAGCCGATTGCGTTTTTGGCGATCGTAACCAAGCATTTTGGTTCATCCATTCGTCCACTGCATGAGACTTACTTCGGTTGTAGTTTGGTTATAATACATCAGGCGTGAGTATACGTGATTACGTCCACAGCAGCAAGTCACACACAGGCGCCAGAACAAAATTCTTAGTTGTGAGTGCCAAAACGCATCTCCGACGTCCGTCAGAGCACGGAGCAGAGACACTATACGGCCAGACGGAGGCCTGGAGCATTGTGTCCGAAACAATAATTACAGCTCCTTTCTTTCAGAGCTGAACAACAAGATCACAAAGATCTTAAAAGTTAAAGAGCCTGACGTTTCGATCCTATAGCAGGACCTTTCTCAAAGGCAAAGGGATTATACTTGTGCGTGTTGCCGCCGCATACGACGAATCTTGCTGTAGGGCTTATATAATGCTACTTTCACAAAAAAAATCATGGACTTATACTGGAAATGCAGATTTTCGTCTGTTTGTGTCTCTGACACTGGACCTCTTCGAATTCTTGGCTTGATATACTCAGCAAAACCTTGAATGTCCAGTAAGATCCCGAGCTGCCTGAGTTATTTTGAATCGCGATTGAAATTCATTCAATAAACAACTCAACATTTATTTCCATATTGCCATAAAGGGATGAACAAAAATGGCAGTACATGTACTTCGAGCTATGAAGGAATGACCGCGTTTATTTCAACAGTGAGACGTGGAAAAGGCCCTAAAATGCCCTGATTTCTGATCGCTTGCATAATAATTGAAAAGAGCCAGTAACTGACCAGGGTGTTCTCGTCAGGACACGTCTATGTTGTCATGGTGTCACCGCAAATCTTCACTTGGTACTTCCAGCATTGAAATTCAAACCTTCAATTATCATCACACTAACTCAAGACCGAGATGGTAAGTATACCTATTCTGACCATCTTTTGATTCTTTGCCTCACCTATAGACCATTGTTATGATTATTTTTTTTTTCAATTCACGACTTTGGACAGGAAGTTATCGGAGAAAAGGGAATGAAAAGAGGGCGAGCAAAAATTGACGATAGAGGTTCGTTTTGAGGCTCTTAAAATTAAGCAGTAACACCCTGAGGAAATCAATTTCAGAATATAGGCCCTAACCAGTTTGGAAGAGTGCATGAGCTCTCGTACAAAAACCACTTCGTCTGATGTTGTTACGAAAAATCACGCACTCTTCCCAACTGGTAGCCTATTGTCTCCAAGCGCTATTCTATTTTTTTTTTTTTAGATTATCCATCAAAAGCTAACATGAGTACCTTGGCACATTTAGATTAAGTAGTAAGAATTTGCCGGTGAGGTTCTAGTCTCCCGTAATTTTGTTCGAAATACATCCAAGTTTAGAATGCTTTGTGCAATCCATGGGCCGATCTATCGGCATCTAAATTTCTTTTTGTTCAATCTACATAATATATAAGATGGGGATGTGGCAGTGATAATGGGTTCGACTGGCACACCGTCCATGCACATCAGCAACACTCAACCACAGCCCTGTCCTCACTGGACTTTCTCGGTAAAATTTTCCCAATTTTTAACTCCAGTGCGGACAGCCTGGGACGTTTTCCTCTCAGTAACTTTTCCCGAGTCCAGTGGTTACTTCTTCCGGCCAACTGCTGCCCAGGTAAAGATATAGCGTGGGTTTCACGAAGCCTTATACGATGCATCGTAATTCAACTTACAATGGATAACTCTTCGAATTAAAAAAAATTGGCAGAGAGAACTTTTACTGGACCGGGACTTGAACCCGAGACATATGGATTAACGTATATCAGTGCTCTTCCATCTGAGCTGTCTATAGCCCTTAGATGGTGGCCTTCCCTAATAGTCAGCTATAGTCTTTGCCGGGATGGGGCGCCTGCCAAAATCAATTCAACCATAAGAATAACTCTTCGTAAGTTCTGATGTTAGTTCGTATACGGTTTCGGAGCATTGCTCGTCGTCTTGCGATTGATCGTATAAGTCGCGATGAGTTTGATGAAATCGACCACCTGTGCGGACAGTGCATATGTGGGGACAATGCTCATCCACTGGGCTGGATAGGGCTGGTGCCTGTCTGAGTGCTATATAGAATGTTATAGCAGTGGTCTGCATCCCGCCTCAGTAAAATAGTTTTCTCTTTATCATTGAAATAATGCAACCAATTTCTTTCGTTTTGTCTCTTGATCTTTTGATACAAATAATGTAACCTTTCATTAGCTATACACCCGACTCATCTGACTGAGAAAAGTTGTTGTATACGTTCTCATATTGTAACCAGTTTCCTCCTTCCCCTGAACACTGCTAACACTTACAACAATAATACACCTATTTTGTACATAAAGAGATTTACATGTATACATAAATGTACAAATACAGTATTTCAAAAATAAATCTGACTCCTCCTTGGGCACTTTGGGAAAACTTTGGATCAACCAGCCTTTTACATGCATACCGTCCGAAAGACCGAACTCAAAACCGTTGACATTACACATAGACGTCAACACGCCATCATATTTCAAGCAAAGCTTGGATGAAATAAAGTAGCACACAATAATTATTACTACATGTATTACATACACAATGAGTGACCTTGTTTTTGACTTCTACATCAGGGCGCTCGTCTCTGTTATCCAAAAGCTGAAGTATGCAGCGCACTAAATCAATCCAAGATGGCTCCGCCGAGCTGATTATCATAAAGTGTGGACCCACAACTGGGGGTCTTTGGAGGGAAAACAACTGATTATAATAAAATGCTAAAGACTACATGGCGTTTTTATTGTTTATTTTTGGTGGCTCTTAATGTGGACATATTTGGCTGCGGAAGTGCTATCCAAAATCCTTGCAAAATTTTGGTTTGGACAGTACCGGTAGCATAAATTTGGGGTATTTTCTTCTGGGGGTAATTAGCAGAAAATCCAATCCGCTAAGAACGCTAAGATTGGAAAGGAGAGATCAAGGTGGTCCAAACGACAATTTTCATCATAGCTATATACAAGAAACTGAGAAACTTTTTAGCGTTGAATTTTTCGCCTCAAAAGTGAGAAGTTTTGTGCTGCGCTCTATGGGAGCTTGATTTAGTCTTCTGCACCCTGAAGACACAGGTTGGGATTCTTGGTTGAAGCTTGGCGGTCTCTCCCCACAAGGAGTATCCCCTTCGAACACGGAGCCAGAGGGGCCCTTCTTTCTTGCCTTGAACTTTAAGTTCATGGAGACAAAGGCGGACCGTGAGACTAAGCCGAGTTTTGGAGAATGGCCCTGGCTCAGGCTCCGGATTTGTCTCCATTTCTGCCATGAATGCTTAAAGTAGAAGACATGCATGTATCTATAGTATAGGATGTATTTGGGTTCGGTAATGAAGATCACACCCCGTTCTACCAAAGAAAGGCTCCCAAGCTTGGACTTGCACAATGAACCCTCCATTTAATTCATGGATTTTATAAAAGTAAAAGACATGCATGTAGCTTAGCAGGATGTTTTTGGGTTCGGTAATGATGATCACAACCCGTTCTACCAAAGAAGGGTTCCCAAGCTAATTGAACTATAAAGAAATCCTAACCCGTCTTCTCAGCTTTTGCCTTTTGTATAACAGAGACGAAGCTGTAGTTACTTAAGGTACAGCCATGAAGGCCTTAAAGTTTTCGGTTTGTGAACACTCTACAAAAAAGAGACCCCAGAAAAATATTAGAGATAAAGCTAGAGTGAGAGTTTATAATCCAAGCCGGGTTTCTTTGGAGGAAAAATACCATTGTGCCGAGGATCAATAACAACAAAATAAAATAATCCCCTCAAATAAAAACACAAATAAAAAATACTCCACCCATACCCCAAAAATCTTTACAAATCGTCAGTCCTTCTTGCAAAGTAATGATGTAATTCACTTGTTAAGTACACTTAATATATTTACGATATTTTTTACGAAGGCACGGTTTTTTTTTTTTTTTTCGTTTTTTTTTTACGAATTGTAGTTGCTTTTTCAACCCTGATCCTCACTTTTGGTAGTATTTGGATTGCTTGTGTAACACCTTCAGCTCCCGGACAAATATTGGCATGACGAAAGAGGTCCCGATCACGGTCTGAAGATCAAATGAAATAATCAGTTATGAATTAGAGTCAAACAAAGGACAGGGATACCGACTGGGATATGTTTTAAACGATATGAAAATAGCACAGGAAATTGGACTGGACCGGGACTTGAACCTAAGACCTCTGATTTTTTTTTCAATGTAGGCCTACCAGTGCTCGCACGTTAAGCCAGCGGTCTCGGGTTCAAATCCAAGTCCAGTCAATTTGTTTTTCCTTTTTTTTTTCAAATTATGGAAGTGTCGAAATAGGTATTCATCTTCTGTAGATCAAAAAGCTCGCAAGATTTGGGTGTGATTTCATCGAGTTTTGGTTTGAAATTGCACATATCATTTTAATATTCCTTGTTTTGAAGTGAATTCAGCCACTCCCCCAAGCAATATTACTTGGAGTTTCAGCTAAGATTTCTGCGCTTGAGAAACCTCTGAAACCCTTCAAAGTCGGTCTCAAAGTCCTTCTATTAGTGATATAATTATGTGTTATTCCTGAACAACAATTTCATGAAAGTTAAATAGAGAACAAGCAGGTCAGTTGACCATGAAAGTCAGTTTGGTGTTACTTATGCAATATCCATTTATATACAGCACAGGAACGACATACACTGCGCTTCAAGAGCTTCCGATGTGCTTTAAATAACGACAAAAAAAAATGTGCTTTCAATTTAAATCTTAGGGAAGGTTATTGGGATTTAAATATCCTGTTTTCTAACGGTAGGTCATTCCACAACTTCAGTAAAATACACACGTAAAATAATGAAGAATCACTAAGAGTCATTTTTGTTTTCTTTCATGGGATAATAATTATTTGCAGTAACAAAGCATCTTGGCAGCAGTGGAGGTCGTGGGTGTGTCTTTGAGATTCTAGCTTCAGTATAGCCTACATGAAGTCAGATGATAGACATTATTTTGGGCTTGACCAGTCGATGTCTAATACATCCCATGAACTTACAACAATGACAAAGAAGTAGAAAACTGGCGGCCACCCATAGTTCATTTGCAGAATCGGCACGATAATCTGTAGAAGGGAGACAGGGATTGAAGTAAAGTTAATCTATTTGGCAACAACAGTACCAAAACGTGATGCTTAAAGACAACCTTGGGGTTCAATGTGTAATTCTGTCTGTGATTCGGATCACATGGGGCTTTAAATAGGCATGGCCTTACTTGGCTGTAGAAGCGAAGGGGGGCTTCCCAAAATCCTTGCAGAAATTCGGCTTGGACGACTAAGAACACAAACATGGATAACAATCTGAGCAATGAAGGTCCAAGCTACAATTTTTAGTCCGCCTATATTATAGGCCTATCTACAAGAACAGAAAAACTTTTCGGTGTGGGATATTTCGCCTTGAAAGTGAGTGTTTTTGTACAGAGTTCTATCATGGGAGCTCAAGTTAGTGACCTGCATCCATGTACATGGGTTAAAAAGACTTGGATAGTTGACTATTTGGTACATGTACGGCCACCAACTGAGGGCTGGATAGCTCAGATGAGCGCTGGTCATAGAGCTCTATAAATAAAGTAGAGTGCGCACTCCCCTATCAACGCGCGGTACGAACGTGTGCCGACATGGACGCGCATCCACCATTGCCAAAGAGGTCAACTTCAGCTCGAAGTGCCCGGAAGTCAGTAGCAATCGCGCGTAATATGAATGGGGAAAGATATAGCCGAAAGGTTGTGAATGCGGAAACTAATGTTATAGAAATGGTTTTTAGTAATGAAAGGAAAGGCCATCAATACCTCAAGGGATTGTCGAATTTTAATGTCCTACTTTCTTTTGTAAAAATTGGGATAGTTTACCGTGGTTTGCCCCATAGAGATCCATGCATTTGCACCTCTTTCGTAATGGACCTTTCCCATGAAATATGCAAATTAGACCTAGCGCATGCGCTTAACTAAATTGGTGGGCAAGCGGGCTGCCAACCAATAATAATTTTTCACGGGCGTGCGCGCGTTCCTTCTCAGTAACAGTTTGGCGTGCGGTCATTGGCTATTCAGTATCTCCTGCGCGCGTATTTCGAAACCTGCACGAAACGCGCACTCGTTTGTCCATCAATTTAGTAAAGCACATGCGCCAGCTCTTATTTGCATATTTCATGGGAAATTTCCATTGTGTGAAAGTTTCTAGTCCGTTTTCTTTTAACTTACAGATAATATCAGATTAGAACTCTTTATTGTTCGCATTTTGTTTTAACTGAAACATTTTTTTAGTTAAACAATTTCTATTTTGTATAAATTATGTTTGTATAATTTATACATTATATTTATTTTAGCCTATGCACATATACATGTATATGCATATGTATCCATAAACACAAATAATACGGGCTATTCACTATAGTGCGCCCTCAAGAGTTTGCAACGCGTTGGCCAATAACAATGCACGGAATCTGTCGACCAAACGCACGTCTGGAACACGGACCATCTCCATAATAAAGACTTTATTATGGAGATCAATGACACGGACAGATTCCGCACATTGTGATTGGTCAACGCGTTGCAAATTCTTGAGGGCGCACTATTGCGAGTCGCCCTAGTGTCCCTGGCCCTTTTCCAAAACCCGGCTTAGGCTCAGGCTCCGGCTTTGTCTTTCTTTGTTTCGTCCATTTTCAAGTACAAGGCATGAAAACGGGAGGCCTTTGGCTTCGTTTTTGAATGTCACACTGCATTTTTAAAAAAAGAATCCGAAGCTTCAACTGCAACAAAGAACTCCAACCTGTGTTTTCAGCTCTTGGATAACAGAGACGAAGCCGGAGCCGAAGCCTAAGCCGGGTTTTGGAAAAGGCCAAGATAATAGGGACTCTAAGTCGCCCGTATTGGGAAAAAAAATAATGAAGAGGTACTATAGAGTGAAAAGGCAGCAAGACAGGTGAGGCATATATGCGTCACGACGTATGACACTCAACCACGTGGTTGGGGTATGGTTGCGCACTACACACGTATGACGCATTGTGTATGGTTGCTGGCCTAACACACGCAACGTTGGGCACTTTGGTCCAGTTTGACCCTAACCGTAACCGTAACACTAACCGTAACGCTAACCCTAACCCAAACAACCCTAATCCTAACCCTAACCCAAACAATGCTAATCCTAACCCTAATCCTAATCCTAACCCTAACCCTAACCCTAACCACCCTAATCCCAACCCTAACCCTAATCCTAATCCTAACCCTCACTCTATCCCTAACACTATCCCAACCCTAACTCTAACTCTAATCGTAACCGTAACCCTAACCCTAACCGTAACACCCTCAGCCTAACCTACACTGGTTTACAAAACATGTCCTTGTATAGTCCCCACACAATATTAACGGAGTACCAGCGATGGTGGTTGAGCGTCATATGTCGGTTCTGTTATATATTTCAGACAGGTTTGGCACGTCAGTGTCCAGCACGATAAAAAAAAAAACAAGTCACCCACCCTCTGTGCCCCAATGGCCTCTCACCTGACCGATAGCAGCTCCCATCGTTCCGGTGCCGTCCACGATGCCGGTCACCGTGGCCAGAGCCCTGCGGTTGTCCCTGACGATGTCCTGCTGGCCGAGGTCGGCGGCCATGACGGCGCTGACCACGTGGGCCACACCGTTGACGAACACCCCGGTCACGGTGAGGAGGACGCCGTTCAGAAGCAGACTCGCCGGGCAGACTGAGCCCCGCCGGCCAAACCAGACGGGACGGAATCAAGATTGAAAAAAAAAAAAAAATTGAAAGAAAAAAAAAATGGCAAAGAAAACCTTGACTGGAGCGGGACTTGAACCCGAGACCCCTGGTTTTGCCTACCAGCGCTCTTCCCCATCTGAGCTATCCAGCCCTCAGATAAGGTCCCGTTAAGAAATATTCCCCTTCTCACAGACGCGATGACAATAGCTTCTAGCGCCCTCTATACCCAAAAGCCATTTGCAACAGAGAAGAAGCCGCACCACTCCTCATGGACAATAAAAGTGTCCACAATTTTCAACAGAAAAGAAACGGCAGAGGAGCAGTTTGATGTGGGTTGGGATGGCAGTCAGAAGCAATTCAACCATGCTCAACGTTAGTTCTAACACATATATAAAATATCTCCATTTGCACCAATACCCATGTTGCAAAGCAAGCGGGCCAGACGCTTTGAACATTCTGCCTTTCAGAACTGTCCCGCTAGGGAGACATTAAGCACTCTATAAATGGCTTAAGATTTGCGTGTTTTAGGTCATTCCGCAGTCAGCAAGCAATCTGTAAGATTCGAGGTGCATGCAACGGTGTGTGCTTAGGGCACCAACTAAGGCCAGTACAATGGTGGGCTTGTCCTTTTATGGCTTTACCCGCGCGTGACCACAGAGCAGTAGCAGTTCATTCCATAATACAATGGGTTGACAAACCCCCTTTTGAAGTACAGTATGTAATGTTGCGACCATTCAGGTCCGTAACATGACACCAAGTCCACCGTTCACCATGCAGTCCATTTCACAGAAACCATACGGCCTATGCGACAACTCACGATGGATTATCTTTCGTAAGCATCGTTAGACTTTGTGAAACCAACCCAGGTTTGTTCTCATGCGCGTTCCCACTATAAAGGCCTCATGCGTGTGCTTACAATCACATCACGTAACCAAACGCATTCAGAAGCGGCACCAAACCACATCATAGATATATAGAAATATGGCTGTTTACGAAATGGAGGCTTAGGCTCGGGTTTAGGCTTCGGTCATATTTATCTTATACTCGTTATATTATCACAGGCATCATGATAGCTCTGTACCTATCAAGCTAACAAACCTCCAAACTCCGAAACAAACCCCAACCTGGATTTTCAGGTTTTGCCAGACGGAGACGAAGCCTGAGCTCGAGCCTTAGCCTTCTTTTCGTAAACAGCCTAGGACAGGAAGAATGCCAAGAAAACTGAGGTGAGTCTCACAGCTGTAGCCAAATAGAAGACCGTAGGACATCACCATCATGAAGACAACAACGGGGGAACGTATGCCCAGACGGTCAGATATCAGACCGCCGAAAATGCCACCTGAGAAAAAAAAGGCATTGAGAGCCAACCATAAAACGGTTACGATTTAAAATATAAGAAAAGGTTTTGTCATATCGTCTGCGTTTTCACAAAGTGGTAACGCGTTTTCGAATGTGACGAGACAGCACAGCGAATTACCCTTTTCAGTGACATCGAAAATAAGAGGGTCTGACGTTTCGATAAGAGGGTCTGGTTATAGTAGGAAGCATGACAAGGACCTTGTCTTCATGGTGGTCAGTAGGTGGCATGTCAAGGACATTGTCTTCATGGCGGTTAGTAGGAAGCATGACAAGGACCTTGTCTTTATGGTGGTCAGTAGGCGGCATGTCAAGGACCTTGTCTTCAAGATGGTTATAGTAGGCAGCACGACAAGGACCTTGTCTTCATGGTGGTCAGTAGGCAGCACGACAAGGACCTTGTCTTCATGGTGGTCAGTAGGCAGCATGACAAGGACCTTGTCTTTATGGTGGTCAGTAGGCAGCATGACAAGGACCTTGTCTTCATGGTGGTCAGTAGGCAGCATGACAAGGACCTTGTCTTCATGGTGGTCAGTAGGCAGCATGATAAGGACCTTGTCTTCATGGTGGTCAGTAGGCAGCATGATAAGGACCTTGTCTTCATGGTGGTTATAGTAGGCAGCATGACAAGGACCTTGTCTTCATGGTGGTCAGTAGACAGCATGACAAGGACCTTGTCTTCATGGTGGTCAGTAGGAAGCATGACAAGGACCTTGTCTTCATGGTGGTCAGTAGGAAGCATGACAAGGACCTTGTCTTCATGGTGGTCAGTAGGCAGCATGATAAGGACCTTGTCTTCATGATGGTCAGTAGGAAGCATGACAAGGACCTTGTCTTCATGGTGGTCAGTAGGCAGCACGACAAGGACCTTGTCTTCATGATGGTCAGTAGGCAGCATGACAAGGACCTTGTCTTCATGATGGTCAGTAGGCAGCATGACAAGGACCTTGTCTTCATGATGGTCAGTGGGCAGCATGACAAGGACCTTGTCTTCATGATGGTCAGTGGGCAGCATGACAAGGACCTTGTCTTCATGGTGGTCAGTAGGCAGCATGACAAGGACCTTGTCTTCATGGTGGTTAGTAGGAAGCATGACAAGGACCTTGTCTTCATGGTGGTCAGTAGGCAGCATGACAAGGACCTTGTCTTCATGGTGGTCAGTAGGCAGCACGACAAGGACCTTGTCTTCATGGTGGTCAGTAGGCAGCACGACAAGGACCTTGTCTTCATGGTGGTCAGTAGGCAGCATGATAAGGACCTTGTCTTCATGATGGTCAGTAGGCAGCATGACAAGGACCTTGTCTTCATGATGGTCAGTAGGCAGCACGACAAGGACCTTGTCTTCATGGTGGTCAGTAGGCAGCATGACAAGGACCTTGTCTTCATGGTGGTCAGTAGGAAGCATGACAAGGACCTTGTCTTCATGATGGTCAGTAGGCAGCACAACAAGGACCTTTTCTTCATGGTGGTCAGTAGGCAGCATGACAAGGACCTTGTCTTCATGGTGGTCAGTAGACAGCATGACAAGGACCTTGTCTTCATGATGGTCAGTAGGCAGCATGACAAGGACCTTGTCTTCATGATGGTCAGTGGGCAGCATGACAAGGACCTTGTCTTCATGATGGTCAGTGGGCAGCATGACAAGGACCTTGTCTTCATGGTGGTCAGTAGGCAGCATGACAAGGACCTTGTCTTCATGGTGGTTAGTAGGAAGCATGACAAGGACCTTGTCTTCATGGTGGTCAGTAGGCAGCATGACAAGGACCTTGTCTTCATGGTGGTCAGTAGGCAGCATGACAAGGACCTTGTCTTCATGGTGGTCAGTAGGCAGCATGACAAGGACCTTGTCTTCATGATGGTCAGTAGGCAGCACGACAAGGACCTTGTCTTCATGGTGGTCAGTAGGCAGCATGACAAGGACCTTGTCTTCATGGTGGTCAGTAGGAAGCATGACAAGGACCTTGTCTTCATGATGGTCAGTAGGCAGCACAACAAGGACCTTTTCTTCATGGTGGTCAGTAGGCAGCATGACAAGGACCTTGTCTTCATGGTGGTCAGTAGACAGCATGATAAGGACCTTGTCTTCATGATGGTCAGTAGGCAGCATGACAAGGACCTTGTCTTCATGGTGGTCAGTAGGCAGCACGACAAGGACCTTGTCTTCATGGTGGTCAGTAGGCAGC
Organism: Luidia sarsii; assembly: GCA_949987565.1. Lineage (NCBI taxonomy): Eukaryota > Metazoa > Echinodermata > Asteroidea > Paxillosida > Luidiidae > Luidia > Luidia sarsii. The sequence continues at coordinate 24,607,016 of OX465103.1, read as the reverse complement.
ATGATAAGGACCTTGTCTTCATGGTGGTCAGTAGGCAGCATGATAAGGACCTTGTCTTCATGGTGGTCAGTGGGCAGCATGACAAGGACCTTGTCTTCATGGTGGTCAGTAGGCAGCATGATAAGGACCTTGTCTTCATGATGGTCAGTAGGCAGCATGACAAGGACCTTGTCTTCATGATGGTCAGTAGGCAGCATGATAAGGACCTTGTCTTCATGATGGTTATAGTAGGCAGCACGACAAGGACCTTGTCTTCATGATGGTTATAGTAGGCAGCACGACAAGGACCTTGTCTTCATGGTGGTCAGTAGGCAGCACGACAAGGACCTTGTCTTCATGATGGTCAGTAGGCAGCACGACAAGGACCTTGTCTTCATGGTGGTCAGTAGGCAGCATGACAAGGACCTTGTCTTCATGGTGGTCAGTAGGCAGCATGACAAGGACCTTGTCTTCATGGTGGTCAGTAGGAAGCATGACAAGAACCTTGTCTTCATGGTGGTCAGTAGACAGCATGACAAGAACCTTGTCTTCATGGTGGTCAGTAGGCAGCACGACAAGGACCTTGTCTTCATGATGGTCAGTAGGCAGCACGACAAGGACCTTGTCTTCATGGTGGTCAGTAGGCAGCATGACAAGGACCTTGTCTTCATGGTGGTCAGTAGGCAGCATGACAAGGACCTTGTCTTCATGGTGGTCAGTAGGCAGCATGACAAGGACCTTGTCTTCATGGTGGTCAGTAGACAGCATGACAAGAACCTTGTCTTCATGGTGGTCAGTAGGAAGCATGACAAGAACCTTGTCTTCATGGTGGTCAGTAGGCAGCATGACAAGGACCTTGTCTTCATGGTGGTTAGTAGGCAGCATGACAAGGACCTTGTCTTCATGGTGGTCAGTAGGCAGCACGACAAGGACCTTGTCTTCATGGTGGTCAGTAGGCAGCATGACAAGGACCTTGTCTTCATGATGGTCAGTAGGCAGCATGACAAGGACCTTGTCTTCATGGTGGTCAGTAGGCAGCATGACAAGGACCTTGTCTTCATGATGGTCAGTAGGCAGCATGATAAGGACCTTGTCTTCATGATGGTTATAGTAGGCAGCACGACAAGGACCTTGTCTTCATGGTGGTCAGTAGGCAGCATGACAAGGACCTTGTCTTCATGATGGTTATAGTAGGAAGCATGACAAGGACCTTGTCTTCATGATGGTTATAGTAGGCAGCATGCCAAGGACCTTGTCTTCATGGTGGTCAGTAGGCAGCATGACAAGGACCTTGTCTTCATGGTGGTCAGTAGGAAGCATGACAAGGACCTTGTCTTCATGGTGGTCAGTAGGCAGCATGATAAGGACCTTGTCTTCATGGTGGTCAGTAGGCAGCATGACAAGAACCTTGTCTTCATGGTGGTCAGTAGGAAGCATGACAAGGACCTTGTCTTCATGGTGGTCAGTAGGCAGCATGACAAGGACCTTGTCTTCATGGTGGTCAGTAGGCAGCATGACAAGGACCTTGTCTTCATGGTGGTCAGTAGACAGCATGACAAGAACCTTGTCTTCATGGTGGTCAGTAGGAAGCATGACAAGAACCTTGTCTTCATGGTGGTCAGTAGGAAGCATGACAAGGACCTTGTCTTCATGGTGGTCAGTAGGCAGCATGACAAGGACCTTGTCTTCATGGTGGTTAGTAGGCAGCATGACAAGGACCTTGTCTTCATGGTGGTCAGTAGGCAGCACGACAAGGACCTTGTCTTCATGGTGGTCAGTAGGCAGCATGACAAGGACCTTGTCTTCATGATGGTCAGTAGGCAGCATGACAAGGACCTTGTCTTCATGGTGGTCAGTAGGCAGCATGACAAGGACCTTGTCTTCATGATGGTCAGTAGGCAGCATGATAAGGACCTTGTCTTCATGATGGTTATAGTAGGCAGCACGACAAGGACCTTGTCTTCATGGTGGTCAGTAGGCAGCATGACAAGGACCTTGTCTTCATGATGGTTATAGTAGGAAGCATGACAAGGACCTTGTCTTCATGATGGTTATAGTAGGCAGCATGCCAAGGACCTTGTCTTCATGGTGGTCAGTAGGCAGCATGACAAGGACCTTGTCTTCATGGTGGTCAGTAGGAAGCATGACAAGGACCTTGTCTTCATGGTGGTCAGTAGGCAGCATGATAAGGACCTTGTCTTCATGGTGGTCAGTAGGCAGCATGACAAGAACCTTGTCTTCATGGTGGTCAGTAGGAAGCATGACAAGGACCTTGTCTTCATGGTGGTCAGTAGGCAGCATGACAAGGACCTTGTCATGCTGCCTTTGAGGAAGGTCCTTCTAGCCTCGAAACGTCAGGCCTTTCTGATTTTTGATATTTCTATTTTGGTTATTTTAGTCAGTAATCAGTTTACAGCATTACTCTCTTTTCAGCGACATAGTATGCGACTGTGGTAGTGGCTTGAAAGTCTGCCTTTACGCTTCAGGCCGCACGGTCATGAGGCACTCACCAATGATGCCACCAACGTCGTAGAACATGGACATCTGGTCCGAGACCACCTCAGTCCATAGGAAGGTGTTGCTCATGTAGTACGGAAGCCAAAAGAAGACCGAGTAGTTGACCAGCTTCAGGCAGGAATAGCACAGCGAAACCTGCAACGATAGACCACACAATGGGTATGAGATACAGGCTAGGCATGATCATAGAACAAGACTGGTGTGATATGTCCAGTTTCACGTCAATGACTTAGAGCCACAGTACGAAACCACACAGAAAAATCTCAACAATCAAACCACCAGTGCCCCCTCCAAACATCCATTAGCCATGTAGGATAAGGGATGCCAAGCAGTGGCATCTCCTTTTCTGTTCAAGTGAACAATCTATTTTCCTGAATCACACAAACTTCAGATAACATATTGAACATGGTGTCACTGCCAACATTTTGGTTTCACGATTGAACCGTTTCTTTTTATTCTGCAGCACCGATCTCAGATTTCGTTCAGACATATCGATCCTGGCCGAAAATGTTCTCAAAAGGCAGAAACAATGTGAGAGATTTTTGTTTGGCCTCGTTTCCATATGAAGACCGCTCTGATGAATGGCATAGGTTTCCTCTTTTCTCACTGCAAAGACTTAGATCTACGTCATCGATCCGCAACCAGGAACGTACTCTCCCAGAAGACGGCAAGCATTGAGCAAGTGACTGGAATGCGCTGACAGTTGTACAGCTGTTTGGAGACACTATTTTCTAAAACGAATCTCAAAATTTAGTGGGCCTGACGTTTCGATCCTAGCAGGACCTTTCTCAAAGGCAGAGAAAGGTCCTACCTTTGAGAAAGGTCCTGCCTTTGAGAGAGGTCCTGCCTTTGAGAAAGGTCCTGCCTTTAAGAAAGGTCCTGCTTGGATCGAAACGTCAGGCCCACTAAATTTTGAGATTTGTATTTTGGTAATTTTAGTCAGTAAGCACTTTGCAACATTTTTGTACACCACTTCTTAAAAAAATAACACCTTCAAATCTGATTTGACATATAGGTAGGCCATATTCATTTCGAACTTCTCAGAACTACAGCCACGATCCACGTCAGGCTTGGAAGACCATCCGCACCCCAAGCCCAGAAAACCAGAAAACCAGGAATCCCGGAGACAGTCGGGAGCAGCGAGCCTGAAAGCAAACACTCACCAGGGCCACGTCGGGCAGGAGCAGGGCCTGACAGAAGCTGATGGCCGGCGGATCGGACTCGATGCACGGCGCGGTCGAGCCGCAGCTGCTGACGTCGTCCTCGTCGCTCTGGTCAAAACCTGCCGACAAGAAGACTGGGGGATTGCAGAAAGCTGATAGCAAGTGGCTCACATTTTGTTTGGACCGGGAATGGTTTGGAGGGCGGGGGGAGAGAGGTGGAGCGTGATTGTGCAGACTGATTGTTCTCAGATCCCAATGGACCTTTCCCATGAAATATGCAAATAAGAGCTGGCGCATGCGCTTTACTAAATTGGTGGGCAAACGAGTGCGCGTTGCGTGCTGGTTTCGAAATACGCGCGCAGGAGACGCTGAATAGCCAATGACCGCACGCCAAACTGTTAGTGAGAAGGAACGCGCGCACGCCCGTGGAAAACTATGATTGGTTGGCAGCCCGCTTGCACACCAATTTAGTTGAGCGCATGCGCTAGGTCTTATTTGCATATTTCATGGGAAAGGTCCATTGTCGGCTGTGGGCGACAGTGCATCCGTCCGCATTGACACATAGTTGTGTGTAAATTTGCACAACAAACAGCCATAGTGCAGATAACAGACATTCAGTTCTAGTCCTTGATCGTCACTTTTGCAGCCATCTTTTTGTCAAGTTCCCCGCATACCCCATGCAAGCAGTAGCAAGCTTTATGATTTTTGAATAGCGGCACCTGACTACAAGTTCCCCCCGTGCGAATGGAAAGCGGACAAAATAGATGGCTGCAACGTGATGGAAGTGGTTTTCTTGTTTCAAACTTTTCTTGCCAAAACTTTTCTTCACGAATACTGGATGAAGAATTAAATTTTCGAGTCCACACAGAAATTACGGCTTTATGGGAAATGTATAGTATGATCAAGATTTGAAATATATGACTAATTCGACTTTGACTAACCCTGACTTTGATCTACAAAAGGCTAATGAAGAGGTCAGGAGATTATTATTTTACTGGCCTGAATGAATGGAGTTCTATATATGAACATCAAGCATTTAAGAATGTCCTCAAATGAATTAAAGGTGTATTAGGGTCTTTGTATAGCATCGTATGAAATGACTGAGAAACGACAAATTGAAATGCAAACCTCTCTTTAACTCAGCTTCATCAGCATGACCGTCTACTGAAAAAGGAAGTTCTGTAGAAAAAGAAGAAGATATGGTATGATTCTAGATTCCTGATCATCCAACATGAAACTAAGTTTTCTGGAGACATAGGGTAAGCACACAAAGACCAAGAAATCTGCGAAGTATTAAACATGGGCACAAAAGGCTTGCTTGATCGACAGATCAAGGTCAGCTTGAAGAGAATGAAGCCTGCTAGATTGAAAATAGGAAGTGCCGACTCTGCCAGACCCTGTGGAACTATACACACACACACATACAAACACACACACACAATTCACCTCATTGTGTCCACCGTGAACTCCTTCTTTTACCGTGTGAAAGCCCAAACCATTAACTTTAGACTGACCATTGCATAACCATGCTGCTAGAGACAGTCGGCCAACTCCTTTTTTATCAGTATCAAAATGCACTAGCGGAAATACCACTGTTAAAATGTCCTAATACGTAATAGTGGTATGTTCTCATGAGGCACAGAGAAGTAATGGCAACATACAGATTACAGAGAAGAATGTGTACAATATCATAGCTTTCTTTGCTCATTTCAACTCCTTTTCTGCACTAAAATAAGATGAAAAAAAAACCCTTTCAGTCAGCAGTTTGCAACATTGTTGTTCATACTTCTATAGCAGGGAAATTAAGCATTTCCGAATGTTGGCTAGAGACTCACCTACATCTGAAGGTGACGGAATGATGAAGAGGAATATGATAACTCCGCCGACGAACAGAATCGTCGCCGTCGTCAAGAAGGCAAACTATTGGGATGCAAAGATACCGGAAAGTTGTTGAGTGAATGACAGAAAAAGGTGGCTCTGGAAGAGTGTTGAAAAGTCGTTCAGCGCATGGGGGACTTTCCCAAGTATAGTTAGCTAATTACTTTTTTTCTGGGATGGGGCGCCAGTCATCAGAAGCATTATTTTAACAATTAGCTGCCATATCTCCAGTTATCATGCAAACAATAATTTGTTGTAAACCTGGCTACAGCAGTTCGGGGATCACACAAAGTGGACGCAGCTTTTGGGCGATCTACAAAGCTAGGCAAATCTATTATGAGATACTACCCTCAGTCCGGCTGGCTGTCCGGCTAGCAATCCGATCTCTTTAACCAGCCGCACGAAATGCTAAATCTTTAGTGACCCCGTGGCAGTTGACTGTTGTATATGCATTTTTCATTGACACAGGTGCGATAAACATTCTCATTTCATCTCTTTTACATGCATCTGTCGGGTAACCTGAACAGTGATGCTTTTATTATTATTCAGAAATGAAAATCGGGGCGTAAACCCTGGAGATAGACGGCAGTTAATGGTTGAATGCTTCTGACTGGCGCCCCCATCCCGGCAAGACTAGTGGGAATTTTTTTTCGAAGACCACCTTCTAAGGGCTGGAAAGGTCAAATGGTATAAGAGCGCTGGTACACAAAAAAAACAGAGGTCTCGGGTTCAAGTCCCGTTTCAATCAAAGTTTTCTTTGCCATTTTTTTCTTCAAAAATATAAATGAAAAATGTTTAAAGTTTTTGAATTACTGAAATAACTTGTACACAGTTCTTAGTCATAGCCGAGTTATAATTAGTTCGCTTCATGGATGGTGTCGTTCAATTCGTTTCATGTTGTAACGAGGCCTAATGAGGCTACAGCGGGCCATGACAGCATGGCTGTCCTATAGTTATCAACTATTATTTTGTAATCAAGCATGCATTCAATAGACAACGTTCTGGTTCACCTCATATCCCTGATTCAAGACCATGGCAGCAAGGAAGGAGCCCAGGATGTTGCCTACAGACTGACATGACGTCCAGACTCCAAACACCAGTCCTCTGTATCTCGCATTAAAAAAAACGCAGTGGCTGTTGTTACGGCAGTCGTCCGTGTGGTTCCCTGACTTGATTGTATTTAATCAGCATTGCAGGCTGGTTGAACCAGTCTATTAGCTGATAGTCTGGTTCCAAGAGCTAAACATCCTGACAAATACTGTGAAGTCAGGGAACCACACGGACGACTGCCGTAACAACAGCCACTGCGTAAAAACCCGCAAAACGTCATTCCGTAAGTGTTCAAGTATCAGCAAAACATCAGATCATTGCGTTGGGTCTCCATCACCATTTATGACGTCCGAACATGAATCTAAGGGCCTTATGGGCTGAATAGGAATCTCTCACGATATCATTCAGATACAGATAAAGTTACATGTAATAGGATTTGCATCAGTGAGAAGGTAATTGATTTGACCCTAGACGGACAGCGCGATGTCATCATGTGATTAATAGTGGGTATTCCTGTATTAGGTCTCAGGTACAAACTCCGCAATATTCTGCATAGATTTCGAGCAAGAAAACCCTCGATCAAACAAACTAGTGCAACAATCATCGTATACTTTACAACAGCGGCATCTTGATCTGGGGGCCGCCATGTTTGGTGATATTTGATATATAACCACTAGGCCTATATAGGTCTGACCTATAGGGCGCAACCAGTCAATTAGCTCCGTGCGTTTAGGATGAACAACAATGATAGGGTGGTAAGCATTAAAAAGTAGAAAGGAGAATATAAGGCTTTAAACCTGGATGAACATGAGTTCTTTTAGGAGTGCTTTGAAAGAGTGAATCTTTGGAGCTACGTGTATAACGTGTTGAAAGACTGCTCCATAATGTAGGTATGCAGGTAGACAATGCACGTTCAGCACGGCGAGGTCCCGATGGGCGCAGCTTTGCCCGATCGAGTGCCCAGCTCAACAAAATCACACACGTTCATCTCGTGCGGGGGATTCCGTACGGATGCATGGCTGCACAAGACCGACTGACCTGTTGTCTACAAACCAGTTGCCCATGATGGCGATGAGAGTGGGCCAGCATGTGCCCTGCAGGAGGCCGTTCAGAATCCAGAAGACGATGTAGTAGACCTTGTTGTACAGGCTCAGCCACTCGCTCAGGGTGCCGAACATGAAAATCTGGCGGGATAGGAAAGACAGCCAACCAGGCTCGGGGCATCAGGACACTGGCTCTTCTCTCTATATACGCTCCCCAATATGGATCAGCTATTGGGTCGAATTATGACACGCTTTTGAATTCATCAAGGTCAAAAGAAAAGTAAATTGTTCAGAACTTACTGTGATGGCAGACAGGCACATACCACCAGACAGAACTTTCCTTAGATCTAACCTGGAAGTAATGGAAACAAAATGTAAAATCAGTTTGGACTTTTTGTTTCAACAAATTGAGTGTCAGAGAGAAAAGAGGGCAAAAACAGTGGTATACAGACAGAGATAGACTTTTAGACAGACAGAAACACAGATAGGTCAGAGATTACAGAGCGAGAAAGACAGATAGAGGGGGAGAGATAGAAATAGACATGCATAGATGGAGAGATAGGGAAAGAAGCAGAGAGATAGAGATAGAGAGGATGACAGATAGAGAAACAGGAAACAGAGAGGGTGATGGGGGAGAGAGACTGAGGGACAGACAGAGGGAGAGAGAGACCGAGAAACACGTATAGAGAGACAGAGCGACTGAGGCAGGCAGATATAGAGAGAGAGGGGAGGGAGGGCTGGCGGGAGGAAAGGAGGGAGGAAGGGAGGGAGGCAGGCAGGGGGAGGGAGGCGGGGAGGCAGGGAGGCAGGTAGGGAGGCAGGGAGGCAGGGAGGCAGGGAGGCAGGGAGGCCGGCAGGTAGGGAGGCAGGGAGGCAGGGAGGCAGGGAGGCAGGGAGGCCGGCATGTAGGGAGGCAGGGAGGTAGGGAGGCAGGGAGGCAGGGAGGCAGGGAGGCAGGGAGGCAGGGAGGCAGGGAGGCAGGGAGGGAGGGAGGCAGGGAGGCAGGGAGGCAGGGAGGCGGGGAGGCAGGGAGGCAGGGAGGCAGGGAGGCAGGGAGGCAGAGAGACAGGGAGGCGGGGAGGCGGGCAGGGAGGGGGATGGAGGGAGGGAGGGAGGGAGGGAAGGAGGGCACGGATAATTTAACCATAAATCAATTAACATCTGAAAAGAGTGTAGACTGATAAGTTTCAAAATCTAAAAAGCCAACAGCCCAATTAATTTTCCATAAAGCGGCAAGTCAGGTGATAGGCCAGGTAGTGACAGATCCGTGTAATTACGTGACCTGCTGATCTTTTTTTTTTCAAAGAAAAACAAATTAGACTCTGAACCAGATGATGTCCCATTTGAAGAGAGAGAGAAACTAAAATTAAATGCTTCAGCAGGTGCAAAGGCTAGGATCAATAAAGGAAATTCAATCAAATTAGTGGGCAGCTTTGTGGTGCAAATTGCCTTCTCTTGTGGGAACTGGTATATATTTTGAAGAGTGTTTTTTTTATGTGTGAGTGGCAACTGTGAAATCCGGGCGACGGGAATAATGGAGGGGAAAAGGGAACATGCCACATGAGTCCGACGTACAAAAGACATGGCTTTTCTGTGGTGAAAGCCCCCAGGCTAGCCTGACATACATTCTCACATGAAAGAGACACACAAAGAAGGTGCCGGCATCGCCACGGTTGCCTCGCAAGCACTTAGTGTTTATCAAAATGAGGGCCCACTCATGGTACCGGGACGAAAACTCAAGGCAGTATAGGCCTATAACTACTGTACTGTGGCCCAAAGTCGCATGGCTGCTTTTGTACCAATTCTTGCTCGGCATGTGCAGTGGCATTGCGAGGGGAAGGTACATTGCATTTGAGATGGGAAGGTTTTCGTGGTGAGAGTACAGCAGACTAAGCGATAGGTTTGCGTTAACACCATGCTAAAGTATCTTCGTGAGTATAGGGCCTATAATGTGTAGTTCTAAAACGAAGCGGAAGAACTCGACGTTTCGAACAGTATGCCCTGTTCGTCTTCAGGAGACTACCGGATTCTAACTGGGAGTGCATGGGGCTTATGTAGTGTAGAGAGGGAACCTGATGCGGGGATTAGCCCAGTGAAGGTGCATGGGCACAAAGGATGCTGCGCTGTATCCTGGGTCGTGGCATGCTGGGTATGTGCTCGCTAAGTGTGTCAATATTGGAGTTGATACCCGGTGTCATGCCAAATAGTGTCCCCTGCCAAATAGTGTCCACTCATTAGCATACTGATCGCTGATTGGTCCAATACGTATGACATTCAACCACCGTGGTTGGGGTATGGTTGCGCACTACACACGCATTGTGTATGGTTGCTGGCCTAACACACGCAACGTTGGGCACTTTGGTACCGTTGGACCCTAACTGTAACCGTAACGCTAACCCTAACCCAAACAACCCTAATCCTAACCCTAATCCTAATCCCAATCCTAATTCTAATCCAAACCCTAACCCTAACGACCCTAATCCTAGTCCTAACGCTAACCAATCAGCGATCAGTATGCTAATGAGCGGACAGTATTTGGCAGGGACACTTTTTGGCAGGACACCGGGAGAGTGAACAACTGGGTGCCTGGTCGTCCTAGGGTGTAGGAGACCTATTGCATTTGATGCTGTTCGCAAAAGACTGTCGAAGCAGGGAGCTATAGCTTCAGGGTCGAAGCATGGTCGAAGACATACGCCAGCAACATCTCGTGAGGGTGTGGCTGGCTATCCTGTCAATCAGCGGACGGCTGTTTATATGCGCAGCATATCTCCATGCCTTAATGGCTCTATGAAATCGGTATCGGGTTCATTGGCTGTGCGTGCAACTTTGCAGCGGCAGTAGACTAGAGGCTTGCATGGATTCATGTGCAATGACAAGCCGTAGCCATGGACATTTGACGGGGCTCATCACACAAACGATAACAGTCGTGACGTGTTCTCTTGTCTTGTGACGTTGTCTGTATTGTCTTGTCTTGCCTTGTCTTATCTTGTCCTGTCCTGTCCCGTCCCTAATTCCTATCCTGTCCTGTCCTGTCCTGACTCGCCCTGTCCTTCCATGCCCTGTGATGTCCTGCCCTGCCTCGCCTCGCCTTGCCTCGCCTTGCCTTGTCAGTTCATCTTGTTTCGTATTTCAATGAGGGTTTACCCTCGTCTTGTCTTGTCACGCGAAATAGGGAAATCTGACAGCTTTTTTTCTTCCTGCCCTATTGCAAATGCAATGTCTGGTGTGTAAAATTGAACTGAGTATGTCGATAAGAATATTGCATAAACCAGTACGTCTATCTCATTGCGACATGAGTAGTCTATGCCCCGATTTTCATTGACGACCGGCAGGCGAAAATGCAAACAAAACCCAACGAAATCACACTGAGGGACCGCCGATGAACAAGGACAGCAGAGACACCGCGGGAACAACAGCAACCCCTTGATTCCGACGGAAGAGTTCAAAGGCCACCCCCCGAAGCAAACACCCATGGTAGTCTGGGTCCCGTGAATCAGGACCACTTAGTCCTGAGCCATGAGAACCCACTCATCAATGTCTGGCCGCTTGTGCCACGACAGAACTGTCAGAAATGGGTTGAGTCGCTTTCTGCAAAGTCGATCCCTTTTGTCTGATTTTGGTTTATACTGCTTTGTTAGTGTCCATTTTATTGATTATTGAAAACTTGATTTTTAATCTAAAACCTGAAATAAAAGTAGGGAGAGAGATAGAGGAGAGATGGGGAGAAGGAAATGAGAGAGAGGGGAGAGAGATAGAGAGAGAGAGAGAGAGAGAGAGAGAGAGAGAGAGAGAGAGGGAGAGAGAGAGAGAGAGAGAGAGAGAGAGAGAGAGAGGGAGAGAGAGAGAGAGAGAGAGAGAGAGAGAGAGAGAGGAGGGAGAGAGATGGAGGGAGAGAGAGAGAGAGAGAGAGAGAGAGAGGAGAGAGAGAGAGAGAGGGAGGGTTTAGGAGAGAGCACCACAGCGACGAGCAGTGATGCAACAGTTGAGTCGTTGCCAATTGAAGCCAGCATGTAATACTTGAGTCACGCGAAAGGTTACATCTCTGATTCGGAGTGTGGCTCGTCCGGAGACAGTCTCCTGAGCACACACTGCTCGAAACGTTGAGTAAGTTAGCACAGCAAACACATCACCGCAAACCTTCCACTTGGTACTTCCAGCACGCAAGCCTTCAGATCTTATCGAAGCTCAGGTCACGGCATTGTAAAAAACTCGCATGTGATCCCTGCCACGTAAATGATCAGAAGTATAGGTGTAGGTCTGTCCGAAGGGCGGCTTGTCGGTGACACTTATACCTGTCTCCCAGCATGCCGCTGATGTACAGGCCGACGGCGTACGCCACCAGGAAGACCGTGTCCAGGACGCCGAAAAAGACCTCGGCATCGTCGGCACTCTCCAGAAAGGGGTCCACCAGGGTCTCCACCTGCCAGTTTGGGGACCGTCAAGAAAACGTGGACTTTACCAGTGGCCTGCATATGACTGCTCAATGGCTACTGATATAATGGTACCAGGCCACCTTGAGCTGTACAGTATGCGACCAAGCTGGCCACCACGAAATAACAGGGAAACATACAGACTTTATGCACTGACATATAATACCTGTTTTTAAAAACGCAGTGGCTGTTGTTACGGCAGTCGTCCGTGTGGTTCCCTGACTTGATTGTATTTCGTCAGCATTGTCGGCTGGTTGAACCAGTCTATTAGCTGATAGTCTGGTTCCAAGAGCTAAACATCCTGACAAATACTGTGAAGTCAGAGAACCCCACGGACGACTGCCGTAACAACAGCCACTGCGTTTTAAAAATGCCAAAGAAACCTTTTGACTTGACCGGGACTTTAACCCGAGACCCCTGGTTTTGCGTACCGGCGCTCTTACCGTTACAGGCCTATCCAGCCCTTAGATGGCGGCCTTCCTAAATAGTCAACTAGGTAGTCTTTCCCGGGGTATAAGGATCGCCAGTCAGAAGCATTCAACTCTTAACTGCCGTATATCTCTCGCGGGATCACGCCGCCCCTGATTGCATTCAATTATTGTTAATATAAACCTGGCTACAGCAGCTCGGTTCACACAAAGTGGATTAAGCTTTTTCAATTCAAGTCGAACAAAATAAAGGAAAAACTGACTGGAAACTTCTGAACATTTAAAAAAAAAATGCACAAATAATCCACTTTTTCTAGGCCCATTGTTGACTACCGGTATGGGAAGACCGTTATCTAAGGGCGGGATAGGTCAGATGGTAAGAGCGCTGGAGTCCCGGTCCAGCTAGCCATTATAATTTGCCAATTTTCAAAACCTTTTCTTATTTCTTAGCCATGAAACTTTGTCAAAATTGTAGAGGGCCTGACGTTTCAATCTGAGCTGGACACTCCTCAAAGACAGGGCCTTCTATCCTAGCAAGGCCTTTGCTCTGCCTATGGAGAAATGAAGAGAACGAACCAAAACGTCAGGGCCTGCTCATTTTTGACATTTTGGAATTTCGGGCATTTAAGTCAGTTTGGATCATGTTGGGATATTGACTACAAAGGTCAAATATTGAAACATTGAATGGAAGAGCAGGGAAAACATGCGATAAGCTCTGCATTGAGGAAAAATAATAATTTATTGTAATTATGATTGATAGTAAAATTTATCCGATAATTTTTTTTTTCACCCCCACAACTTTCAGTCGCCCTGAGCGAGAAGGGTTGTGCGAGAAGCCACTCATTTTCACAGAGCGAGCTACACTTGGCTGGAACTGGGATTTGAACGCAGGATTGGTTTGAGCCCAAGCAAGTGAAAGAGATGAATGATGAGGAAGAACCCGTCCATACTATAGAAAAAATGATAGGATGACAGACAGACAGATTATAGCCGGAATAGCAATTATTCTGGAACAGCGGAAAACAATCCGTTCACGTGGAGTTTGGATGTGGAAAAATGATTTTCATCCAGTGAGTTATTTTTTTCCAAGGAAAAAAGCAGCTCTTTGAAAATGGAACAAATTCTATTAAAACGAAGCATCTTTTTTTAGACTAGCAAGAAAACTGCTGAAATCGCACAGAGCAAGAGCTATATAGGGCCCAGACGTTTCGACCGTGGCAGGACTATTCGCAAAAGGCAGAAGATAAATTGTCCTCCGTGCTTTGTTTGAGAAGGGTCCAATTTCATAAGGCTGCTTAAAGCAAGATGTTGCTCCTCTGGTTAAAACCTGATTGCCAACCATATTTCACTTGATGCTTAAATTGTTGTACTTGACTTATATCTATCCAATATAGTTGTTTCATTTGAAATACAACCTGGCCACCTGATTCTTTTGAGGAAGATTTTTCATGCTCAGGCAAACATGTTGGCACTAAAGCGGGTCTACGACATTGGCCCCTGATAATATGGACTCCTATACCGAATGATTGTGCAGTGCCTGATGCGTACAAACAAACCTAGCTATTATCTCTGCAGTTTGTTTTGTAACCGAAAGCAAAGGTTGACGTATAATACTGGTCGTCAGACCTCCCTTAGCAACTGGATTGGGGAGGGGGAGTTTTCATTTATCTTTATCTACACATTTGCACTTCTTTCGTCTTTTTCTTTGACATGACAGGAATTGGATGTGCTATGTTGTGCCATAAACTTTAAATAGGATATATAAATATAATGAATTTTGCATGGGCTTCTACATGTAAAACGAAACACATTATAAGCTGCTCATCAAATGGATGGTGAAAGGTAGCTCTGGGTTGATCCTTTCTACCTCAGTATGGTAACCATAGTCTATTGTTCATTACCAATTTTACCACAGATTCTTACAAACGTTTAAAACGGTTAAAACACCGTTTAGACAGAGTTGACCTTTGTAATTTTCATAGCATTTTGTGTCTGAGTTTTTGTAAAAATGTTCCATTTCGCTCCAAAACATTGGTGCAAACCGACAAATGAAAGATCACTTACTGCCTTCAGCTAAATAGATGAGAGAATGATTTTGTTTAATGACTCAAAGACTCACCCATTTGAAAATGGGTTTAGGTTTTTTTTGGGGTACAGAATGAATTGCGATTTTTTTTTTGAAATATGACAATCATTTTTTGATGAGTTATAAATTTAACACCATAAATTCAAAGCTTATTTTGTCCTGGTCATATCCCATATTCATTTTGAAGCACTAGAGTCTAATAAGCCCCCTGTTTTGTTTTGAAAATAATTATTGTCCACGCAGAAAACAAGCTCATCTTTTTGGTGGGAAATATCAAAACAATATCCTTTCTATATACTATACAAAATTAAAGAAAAGCCACCAGACTACACACGGAACTTGAGAAAAAGCTACTTCCAGTATACCTAAAGGCGTTCTCGCGAATTCTGAAGGCCATACTTATATACAGTGTATCACATTTCCACGGGGCAGATCAGCCCAAATCTAATCCAAATCACGACATACCGTAATGGCCTCATAGAATATTGATTGTGCATGACGTGCCATGTCAGGCCAGCTGTTGTTGCCGCTTACTTAATATGCAAAGTAGACAAAACACAGCCAGCTGCACCCTCCTTTGTTGTCTGAAATAACACGGGCACAGCACGTCGCATGTGCTGCACATTAAATTGAGGTATACGTTTTGCCTTTCATGTGAAGGCAACCATGTTTGCAGTGACACCATTAGAGCCATCTGTATGGTTTGAATCCATGCAGTATCCTGACGACGGGCAGAGTGTACATTGCCCGAAACGTAGAGACACCGCCTCACTTCAGAGCCACATCTCGAAGCCTGCTTAGGCCTACACGGTGTCGCCACCGTTGAAACTTTCCACTTTGTGTTTCCACCATGCAAACCTTCAAATCTTATCCAAGTTGGTGGGGATTATGAATAAAATGGTAGTTGACTATTTGGACGGTATTCCACCTTCCGTCTCCAAGGACAGTTCAGGTGATAGAGTACTGGAATATGCAAACAGAGCCCGAGGTTCGTTCAAATCCTAATCCAGTCAAATTTTCTTTGCTGAGCAAAGACAATCTAACTCTTTGACTTCTCGATAAAAAATGCAAAATTCTCCAATTGTTCAAAAAAGGATTATGCTAACACATAATTCCACAAGATAATTATTAATGGTTACCCAAACCCACTGAGTCATGATCAGGGCCTAGATTATGGACAGAGGTGAAAAACTCACGGGAAGTCAAATGGGATTTGAAGGTTTGCATGGTGAGAATAGCAGGATAATTAGGTTTGCGGTGACACCATGTAAATTGTTTTTTGTGAGTAAGTGTGGTTCTGAAAAGAACCGGAGGAACTCAAATGGAGGAAGAAAAATTGAAACTGCTTACTGACTAAAATCTTTTGACTCTCAAAAAAGTGTACGCCACTGATGTTTCGATCCTAGCAGGACCTTTCTTTAAGACTCTTTCCGTCAGGCCATTTACTTTTTCGAGTAAATCAGTTTGTATACAGGATCATACCTAACTTGACATTATTGTAACATGGTTGAACACCACTGCAGGGAGAATGGCAAATATAAATCAGTAAAATCAAGTGATTACTATTATACTGCCATTGATAACCAAGAGGTCGCTGATCCTTACATGTTCTGAGTAGCCTTCCGGGAGGGTTTCATTTTCGTCGGGAGGCGCCCAGCTGAGACGCACCGAGGTCTTCACATTGCTGAAGGTCTTGCGGGCGGCATTGTAAAAACAATAGCTGCAATGATACATCTCCAAAATTAATGACCCTATGAATAAACGCTCTGAGAATTGCACTTGAAAGCAAACAAAGATGTGCTGATATTGTGAACTGGATTGGAATGGGTTGATTTGGATTAGACTTGAATTGAATTGGATGGAACGGAATGGAATGGAATCAAATCGAATCGGATCAAATCAAAGCAAAGCGAATTTAACTAAACTGAATCAAAATGAAATTATTTGAATAGAACAGAATAGAATGAATAGAATGAATCTAATTGGATTGAATTGAATTGAATTGAATTGAAATGAATTGAAATGAATTGAATTGTCTTGACTTGACTTGAATTAAAATTAATTGAATTGAATTGAACTGACTTGACTTGACTTGACTTGACTTGAATTGACTTGAATTGACTTGATTTGACTTGACTTGACTTGACTTGACTTGACTTGAATTGAATTGAACTGAATTGCCATATTACTGCTCGTAAAGGTACACAAACGCTACGGATATGTTTCTCTATTCAGGTGTGGATTGGTGTAGACCCTAAAATAATACCAAATTGTGCTAACAACTTAAGAAATTTGAGATAATTATTGGCTTTACTGGTATTGGTAACACATACCAGTTGAGGTTTAAGCAAACACTTAATCAAACACTTGCTGTACTATTTGAAGCAAATTAATTATAAAAAAATCCACCGGCAAATCCCTCGACAGGTAACTATTCGGAGAGCAAATTATTTTTATGTTTGATACTGAATACGGTGAAAATTGACCAGTTCCCATGCAACTGATGCAACAGTGTGTATTCCACCGTTCTAATTTGTAACATGAGTTTGAGCTCTCTTGCTTTCTTTTCATTTTGAAACCAGACACATTATTTAGAAGGAAAAAATAGCAGCATTTGGCTTCACGCAAATTAATGCTTTATCGCCAGAGGTTTACAAACAATTACACTCACATCACTGATTTACACAGCTACTACGCCACTGATAAACCCCCACACCAAAGTCTAACTCGGACAACGATTAATCTAGATCATTGCAGTTTGCGTCCAGGGATTCGGAAAAATACTAGGCAGAAACCGACAACTCACGAGGCATAGGTGAGCAGGAAGGTAGCCAGGTGATATTTTGTGTAGCCGCCGCAGCAAGTTGGCTCAACGGGCGACATGTCGACGAGTTTCCCCCAACCTCTGCCGGTGCGAACATGCCCTGCAACTCCAAACCCGTTTGACTGTCGATCTAGTCAAATATGACCTTTTCCCCCCCTCTGTCTTCTTCTCCCCTCTGTGTGTGTTCGTCTCTCGTGTGGTTTTTTCTGCGTTGACACGTTTTAATTGCCGACGCATCTGCGGTGTTTTTTTTGGGGGGGACGGCAGCCTTGTGAACCCAAAGCGGCGACTGTTTGCCTGTCTGACGTCACGGCAAATAGAGAGCAATCGGTTGACGGTCATTCTGCTAGGCTTAAGCTGCCTATGAGAAACATGTGATCATTAATAATATTATGTGATTCAATTGGCAGATCTGATAACGTGCACAAACTCCAAGGCCTTTTATTTAGATTCCGTGTATCGGAGCGATGTGGATCGATATACGAAGTACGTCCATGACAAAGGCCCTAAACATATAATTTGTTTTTTTACAAAATCACGCCGCAGTAGTTGCGCAAGTGCCCTACGGCGATGAATACACATTTATTTTTATCACGAGTCACGTATTTAGAAGGATGACAACGGTTTCTCGTTGCACTACCGGCGACCAACCTCGACCAATATTGGACCTTGCTAAATCGGCAAATATTTAAACAGCAGCTAGAAATGGTAACAGTTGAAAACAAAACCCCTAAAAGTAGATCACAACATGATTGCTACTCCGACAATTTTTGCCAACAATTTCAAACGTGCTGATAGAAAGGTTCTGATCGGGATAGGAACACCAGGTCCTGTAAAGTTTTGAATGTAGTAGAATTTGGTCTGCTAACGATTCCACAGAGGCAAGTTTTCGGTTCCACTTCGGCTCACCATGGAGCTTTGTTTGATGACGCACTTCCTCGACCGGAAGTGCGTCACCAAACCTTGGCGGACGCACGGCCGAGCCCAAGCCTTCATTTCGAAAACGTCCTATGAACAAATCGACTTCTTCGTTTCCAGGAAAACCCGTTCCAGATACAGGTGGTACTTGGCAACGGTGATTTTACAATTACAGTACTGTTAGAGCAAAACCGCTGACTCACTTTGAGTTCATAGGGATGGTTTTAGGACGGCGTGGTAAAAAAATACGCAGTGGCTGTTGTTACGGCAGTCGTCCGTATGGTTCCCTGACTTGATTGTATTTCGTCAGCATTGAAGGCAGGTTGAACCAGTCTATTAGCTGATAGTCTGGTTCCAAGACCTAAACATCCTGACAAATACTGTGAAGTCAGGGAACCACACGGACGACTCCCGTAACAACAGCCACTGCGAAAAAAATATGGGAGAAACATTACATTAATCATGCATTAATACATGAATTTCTACCAGGTCGTATCGTAAATACCAACAAGGAAAGCTTCCATTTGTTGTTGGTTTCTATTCTACGGAAACATATTACCGCCATGATAAACAATTTTTTTTTTCGCCCCTATCGTGTACATACACGATAGCGTCAAAATCAGTTTTCATTATCTTGGCGGTAATACGCTTCCGTACTATTCATCCCAGTTTGACTAGTGTCATTATTTTTTCATACAACTCACAGCGATAAGAATAAAACAGACTGCTGTCCAGCTCGGCGTATTTTGACAGACCTCCTTAGAAATTCAGCACTTTATAAAGGAGTACATGTATTTCAATGCATTTATTGCATGAATAGAGGGGAATTACTGATAAGGGACATTGGGGGAATCCTTCCTTTCCGAAATGTAGCTGCTACCTTTTATGACCCTTGACCTCGTGGAGTGTGAACTGCGTGGAAACAGACACACATTAAGATGCACTACCGGTACTCTGACTATGGGGAGCCTTCAGAATTGGGTTTACCAGTATTACATACTCCCCCATACATATACACACAATATACACTCTACAATATGCATCTTCAACGATTACTCTCACTTACATAAACTTGTAATTTTGTCATTCGCTACGAGAAGAATTTACTAAACCAGAATGAAATGAAATGAAAATGGTCAATGGTAGACTGCTACACTTGTGCAATGTTTTGTTGGGACAACGATGGTATTGCACTGCTGATTAAGTAGACTGTCACAAGATGTTGAATACAGGATCCAGTGACCTGGGTCGAGGTTTAACTGAAGTCCATTTTGTGGTAATTCGAGAGGGCTTGCCTTACATGCAATAAGCACTGCATACTCGGTTCTTCACCTGATTGCATTCTGAAAAAAAAAATACACAAGCATGTCGGGTGGGTTTCGAACCCACGACTTCTGGGGCCAATTTCACATACCGGTAGCTGCTTAAGAGTGAAAATGTGCTCAAGCATGAAAAGTCTTGTTTAACAAAATAAGGTTGCCAGCCAAAGCTCCGCTTGTATTTCATGCAAAGCACCACTTAATCGAATACGAGTCAAGTACCTGAAAACACTTTCTGTGAACCAGAGCCTTTCTCCAATCATCTTTAGGAAAAAGTGCATGAGGCTACAGCATTGTCAGACTTTCTATACGACACATTAACAGAGTGCAAGCATCTTGGTTGATATGCCTGCGATGGCAGTTCATCCAGGCTGTCTACTTTCGAAGATTGAGCGAGTCCAACCACGACTGAACTCCAAGTGTTATACTGCCTTGCTCAGCTTTAGCTGTCAGTGTGCACTTCAGATCCCCATTTAAGTGTCCTGACCCAAAAAAAAAAGGAAGGAGAAAGAAGAACAAAATTAAAATTGAATGGCAAGGAAAGCTACCATTAACAAACCAACACTGTGCAGTGAACTTTACAAGGGCAGTCTTTACCAGCACATCGGATGGGGCTTACCGGTATTTTGCGGTTGAAAAGTACAGCATCTATTTTGAGACATTCAAATGACTTTCCTGATAATACCGATTGTCTGTAACTTGGTGCGTGAGACACAACCTTTTAATGTGCGCTTGCATCCACGTGTCTAGTTGTGACTTTGAGAAAGGACCATCTAGGATCAGAATGTCAGACCCTCTATATTTCTGAGATTAGCATTTTGTTAATTGAAATCAGGAAGCGATTTTTCAACATTTTTGTTTGCTTTTCTATTGCATACAGTTCTTATAATGGCAATTCCTTTCTGAGATGTATACTACTGTAATGCGGGCAAAAGTGGTGTAGAAAGTATCTTTGTAAAAGGGTACCTGTATATATTTTAACTGCCTGGCTTCTCACTTTTCAAGGCTGATGCCGACTGATTAATTCTGGAAATTATTTTGGCAAATAGTCGGTCCAAACACTCTGCAACAGCCTTTACAGTATTTCAAACCACTACGGCAACCAACCAAAACTTTCCAGTGAGTGTGCCCCTCCAGGTGACATGCCGTCCAAAACCCAGCAAGGAGCCCAGACTGTAAAAGTAGTCTAGCGCCCTCTTGCTGGCTGATTGGTGCAGCTGTTGCACCATGCAGTAGTAACAATAGTTCCAACACGTCTAGAAAACCCAAGTGGGCTCGATGTTTCAATGCTAGTAGGGACTTAGTGGAAGGTTTGCGGTGACACCATTGAAGCACTTTTCTTTCAAGAAGGAGTGAGGCTGTGTAAAGAGCCGGTAACTCAATGTTTTGGTTAGTGTGAGCTCTGCCCGTCGTCAGGAGACAGCTGGATTTCACAGAGCCAAAATCCTTCTTGAAAGAGTGCTACATGGTGTCACCGCAAACCTTCCACTTAGTATTTCCACCATGCAAACCTTCTTATCTAGTATGAACTTTCTCAAAAGGCAGAATAACAAGTTTCCATTTCCGTGGGCCTATACTTACCCTGTATAGTCTTGACAGTTTCTTCCCTGCTTCCCTCTACTGGATCTGGGACAAACACTCCCTCCAATTCCTCAGGGATGTCAATCTCTCTGGCGGCTTGGAGGTCTAGCCTGGTCTGGATGTCGGAGGTCACCTTGATGCTTATGTCCCCTTGGAAATGAGGAGCGAGATTATCATCACTATTTCATATGGAAAAATCACAAAATCACAAAGCATAATATCTGGCAATTGGTGAGTTAAGCCACCAGATCAGGATTGCCAAGCTCAGTAAGTTGAGAAGGCGAACCTGTCACAATAGAGTCATTTATAAAACAACGGTGAGTCTGGATTTGTAAGCACGGACTGAAACCTGAGTCTGTGATGCCCCTATTTTCTCTAGCTTGCTGTAAATCGGCCAACACCAGACCGCAGTCTACTCTTCAGTGATGCAGAAGGGCAGAAGTTCCACACTGAAATAGTCATTGCACCTCCGGAAAAAAAACCACACAGTATTTTGCAAGTTCAAAGCAGTGTCAGTTTTTTATTGGCTCGTGACCTGTGGCTTTAACTAAATTTATTTCCAAGTCCTACAAAAACAAATGATGGGTAACCGTTGATAAAGCCCAATCTAGAATCAAAATCAGACATGGCTTGATGTGAGCTGATGAAAATCTGAAGTTAACCACTTTGTGCCGGGGGGTTTTACAGCGCCGATGACCGCCATACGGGTTTTTTTGAACAATGCACCATTTTTTAAATCTCGCTAAAACGATCGGAACAATATTTTTCTGTGAAATAAATCAATAAGGGTATACTATGGGTACAAGAGAGTAAAACCTGGCACAATTCGGACGTTGTTGTGGCTTTTGTCAAGAGATTATCCGTTTGAAAAAGGGCCCATTGTGTGTCGTCAATGGAGCGTAACGGACTTGTGTGTGTGTGTGTGTGCGTGTATGGTGCTGTCAATCCCTGACCGCAGACTCCAGCCTCCATTCCAGGCAGTCAAATCTTCAAGTTGGTTGGTCGGCCACAACCAAGCGTACAGATTGCGGTAAAGAATGTGGGGGAAATTCCAATGCCTGACCGATGACCGTTGGGCTGTGTGGCATGCAAAGACAATGTCCCCCACGTGCTTTCAGCTGCAGTGCGGAATCCCTCGATCCTCCAGAGTAAAAGTCCCACAATTGCACAATTACTGCTGCTAATCTTGCAATTCATGTGGCAACTTGCGTCAAAAATGGTCTTTGTACTGATTCGTATTGCTTTGTTCTAAGCTGAAAAGAGTCTTTGTTTAGAATGTGGACAATAGTGGTGCCCGGATTCGGAGGGCCCCGTCGCATAGTCAAGCCAATGGAGCTCCGGATTCGGAGGTCCCGGCGCGAAGTGGTTAAAAGAGTTGGAGGACGAGGCATCTAAGTTAGTCCGCACAGAGTCTGCCTTGGAGAAAGTCTGGCCATTTGCAGTGCCAAACTCCTGTGTATTACTGTGAGTTGATAACGGTTGTTAAGTTAAGTCTTTCTGATACCTTGTTGACAGCTGATGTCCACATCTTTGTGCTTAGAGAGGTAAGCTGCAGCATTTCCTTCCTTGATACTTGCTGACAGTGACCCATCTAAGCTTCCTGCAAGACCAAAATATCAATGGAGAGAAGAACTCATCACAAGCTGAGATGCTTCTGACCTGACCTACACCGTGTCAACAATTTCACGGGGAAAGTTTGTGGTGACACCATCTCTTTTGAGATGTAGTATGGCTCTGAAAAGAGCCAGCAACTCCACGTCTCGGGCAGTCTGTACTAGTCCAGGTCAAACTTCAGTTAGTGAAAGGCTATTTCTCTTAATTTGAGTGTTGTCATTGCTATGATGTCCAAAGTTACAACTTTAGTAAAATACAGAAATATTGCAAACTACTTACTCACTTAAATGACCAAACTGAAAATCTCAGAACCGTACAGGGTCTGATGTTTTGGTCCTAGCAGGACCTTTCTTAAAGACAGAGAAAGGTCCTGCTAGGATCAAAACCTCATGGCCTCTACAGTTTGGAGATTCTTGCAGTACCGGTACTTAAAGGCCTTAAAGTTAAAGGCCTTTGAGAAAGGTCCTGCTAGGATTGAAATGTCAGGCCCTCTAACTTATGAGATTTATGTATTGCAGGTCATTTTATTCAGAGAGAAGTTTGCAATTTTTTTGTTATTAACTTCATCTTCTTAACTTTCCTGAATTCCTTACCTATATTCAGGTCCCCTTTGTCGCACATAACCGTGACATCGCCATGGAGATTTCCCAGGTGGATGTCACCGCTCTCCGACTCGATGCGCGACGTTCTGGCGTAGACGTCCTTGACGACAACATCCCCAGAATGCGACTGCAGGCTCATCTCCTGTCCCTGTAGCCGGTCAGTGGTGATGGTCTGGTGTTGGAGAGGGGAGGAGACAGTAAGTAGTAAGACAAAACAGAAATCTGATAACAGATATGAGATCTCCAGGCATTTCACCAGATCGTGATGTTCCGGTCCTCATGGTGAAATTCATTCTGATTCTTTCAGTGATTTGACTCTGGGTTCATTCTCGCGATTACTCATTCTGTATTTGAGAGAGGCCCTGGAAAGATAGATTATATGTCAGGTCCTCTAAGCATTTGCAATTGGACTGAAAGTTTATGGAGTATTTAAAAACGAGTCAAACCAATAAAGGAAAAACTTATTGAGAACTTTTGAACAATTTTGAAAAGTGGTGAAAACAAAAAAAATTGAGACAGAGACAGACTGCATTGTAGCACTTCTACTCAAACTTTGAGTTGAACAAAATACAGGAAAAACTTATTGGGAAGTTTTGAGCACTTTTTGTAAAATACTAAAATGGCAAGGGAAAACTCTGACTGGACTGGGACTTAAACCTGAGACTTCTGGTTTTGTGTTTATCATTGGTTCACAAGGTTCAGGTTCATGCTGTCTCTGTAACCTTTGCCTTTGAGAAAGGTCCTGCTAAGATCGCAACGTCAGGCCCTCTAACTTGTGAGATTTATGTATTGCAGGTCATTTTAGTCAGTGACCAGTTTGCACCAGTTTTTGGTTCTCACATCATGTTTCTGAAACTATGAACAGTTAAGAAATTTGGCAAAACTGGTGACCTTTTAACGAGCTTTCTGAATGGCTGGGCTAAAACAGAATTATTAGGTGGAGGCCTATTTGACAACTTACTCCATGGCTGCCAGTTGCTATAGAGATGTTGCCCTGTAGCAACTTCACACAGGTGATGTTCCCTGCCGAACTGCGGAGGTCGACAGTGTCTGACTGTGGGAGGGGGAGGGGGATTAATGACAGAATGACTGGGTTAATGCCCTCAACATAAATTCGCTGGCACAGAAGAGAAAGTGGCAGTGATCAAGCAGGCAGTGGGTTAGCTTGGGAGCTTGGGGGGCAGAAGACAGTTCTTTCGTTTTTCCTTTGCAGCATCATAATATCAGTGCAGCCATAAGGGTCTTTTGATAGCTACATATACAGTAACCTTAGCCATTTTCCTCCTTTTTTGTTTAAATTTTTTTTATTCTGATCCTTGCACAACGATCAAAATCAACAGTGACCAGAGTCATATGCAAAAATGTTGCAAACTGAAATGACAAAAATGCAAATGTCAAAAATTAGGAGGGCCTGATGTTTCGGTCCCAGCAGGACCTTTCTCAAAAGTCAAAGGCAGAAAGGAGTCCTGCTAGGAAAAAGGTCCTGCTAGGATCGGAACATCAATCCCTCTTAATTTTTGAGTCAGTAATTTGAGTCAGTAAGCAGTTTGCAACATTTTTGTACATCGCCTCTTAATTTTTGACGCAAAATCAAAATTGTTGAAAAAGGAGTAAAACGTAAGGGCCACAGCTACTGTAGCTTGCTTGAGATGCTACTTTGGCAAAGCAATAATAGGCATGATGTTGGCCACACCTTGGTCAGTGCTGCACCCCAGGTGGACTGCTCTCCACAACAGCGCCCTCTGTGGTCTGAAGAACCCACTGACTTGAGTCTCTGGTCGAAAAGGCACGTACCTTTAACTTCTGAGTGACAATGTTTCCCTCCTCCGTCTGCACTTTGCACGTCTGGTTCTCCAGTTCCTCTATGAAAACGGAGCCCAGACCAGTTGTCACGGCATCAACGTCTTTAGGAATAAAGCAATTAAACATAATTATTTAGTGATACACAAAAATGTTGCAAACTGCTTACTGACTAAAATTACCAAAATGCAAATCTTAATGTAACCGAGCACGAAAAGGAGACTGGACAAACACTCGGTGTACAAGATGTTATTTTTGTTAGGTCGCTCTCAAGTTGTTTAATTCGTCCAAAAGGGAATTTCTACAACGTAAACCTGGGACGGTATATCAAGACGGTTTGACGAATTTGGTTGGTTACATTAAAATTTAGTGGGCCTGACGTTTCGATTCTAGCAGGACCTCTAGCAGGACCTTCTCTGCCTTTGAGGAAGGTCCTGCTCGGATCAAAACGTCAGGCCCACTAAATTTTAAGATAATTATTTAGTGATTGCGAAGTAACATCTAGGCTGTGTTTTTTTTTCTCGGAGAAAGGTCCAGTTAGGGTCATATGTCAGGCCCTCTTCATTTCTTACTTAGATTTTCATTTTGATCAATCGAGTCAGTAACAAGTACCGGGTAGTTTGTAAAATATTTGTAGGTACAGTCACCGTGACCCTCATACTAATTTCCAACAATTTACATACTTTAATCACCATACAATACATTACACACAAGGATCAAAATTGTTAACAGAATTATTCAGAGTAATTACAAAAATGTTGCTAACAAACAAAAATGACAGAAACTCATGAATTAAGGAGGGCCTGACTTTTCAATCCTAGCAAGTACTAGCAGGACCTTTCTCAAAGGCAGAATGAGAAAGAGAAAAAAGGCAGTATGTCTTTGAAAAATTTCCTGCTAGTGCTAGGATGAGGCCCTCAAAATTTATGAGAAAATTATCAATTTAGGAGCACTGTGCTGATTGCTAACAACTAGTCCGGGTAACTAGGACTTTACAATACAACTTCAAGTAGCCCTTTTGAAATTTTGGTCCAGACCCCTCCTACTAGTAGTAGTAGTACTAGTACTTTAGTAGTACTAGTTACTTGGACTAGGTAGCAACATCTTTGTACTTTAAGTTTAATAAAGATGAGTTTGGTGAAATTGACAGCAAGACCTGAAAAGCAAAATGAAACTGTGCATCATTGCTTGGCTCAGTCAAGGCTCACCATAGGACATGGGGACTTGGACAAGCCACAAGAAATCCAGATCCTCCTTTGGAACTGAACCCATCTCGCCGTCCAACGCGGCGTCTACCGCGGTCAGCCGAACCTCACCGTCCCGGTAGCGGACATCGCAGCGGAGGACCGACTCCTCCCCGCCGGCCAGCGCCGCGGCCTGCGGGGCCCCGCTCTCATCGTCCCGTCCCCTGGCCCTCCTCAGCTGCAGGAGGTGGACGAAGGCCCTGTCGGCGTCCGGGTGGTCGTGGGGATTGAGGGGGGCGATCCGGACCGAGGAGCCCGACGTCCTGGCGGTCAGACGGCCGAAGAGGTCGACGGAGAAGGCCCACGAACGGAGCTTGACCGAGTCGAAGCCGGCCGTCGCTGGATCGGGCGTCCGGCACGATGGACTGGCGGTCCGACTCCGACTTCGAGTGACATCGGCACACGCCGCTTGTGCAGGGTGGTGGAGAGTTTCCCCTGTGCTACTACTACTTGCAAGCTTGACCAAGGTGTCTTCACTCCAGCATATCAATCGGGGAGCTCCTCTGATCATCGAGGAAGAGACAGCTCTGACACTGAGCACGGGACCGGGGTTGACGCACGGGCCGCCCCACGCCTGATCACTCGCGAGCCTGCGAGAGTGATTATGTAATCTTGTCCCAGCGGAGCGGCGACGACAGACGCTCTGAGAAAAGCAGCTGGAAAATGTCACATGGTGTCGCTTTCTGATCGCTTGCAGGAGACACGACGGGCGAGCCAACTGCGACATGATGAATATCTTGTGTGAATGTTCCCCCTCCAATTTATTATTGCTCCTGGAAATAGTGGTAAAGGGGGTTGGTTTGCGATCAAACTCAGAAGCCGACCTGCCGTGTTTTGATTTTATAATAGCACAGATGTATTATAGACAGCCACCAAAGACAGCCGTACACGTTCGATAGGAGATCCCGGGTTCCCCGGAAAGTAGGACACTGTCTTATAACGTTAGTGTCATGTGTTTTGCGAACCAGCGATAAGGTGTTTGGCGTAGATAGTCTTTATTCAGACGTTATCGAACGACTCGGGCAATGACAGTTTCTTGGAGAAAGTGTAATAATATTTGTCTCAAAATTGAGTGGGCCTGACGTTTCGATCCTAGCAGGACCTTTCTCAGAGAAAGGTCCTGCTAGGGTCGAAACGTCAGGCCCACTCAATTTTGAGATTTGCATTTTGGTAATTTTAGTCGGTCAGTATAAGCAGTTTGCAACATTTCTGTAGCCTATATCGTTATAATATTTGGTTAAGTTGTGCCATGGTTGTACATTGAAACATTTGTTTACTTTACTTTAATTAATTTATATTCCTTCATGGAATGTTTTTGGAAGAAATTTCGCAACTTATAAACATTGATCAGCTCAGTGTTATTGACATTTCTTCATGACATTAATTTCTTCAACTGAGTCTGATTGGCAGCGATGGTTAATCCCGGTCGACTAAAAAATGATCCACGACGGTTGCTTTGTTTTGCTCTCAGGCTTTGCTTTTGAAATATGCAGTGGCTGTTGTTACGGCAGTCGTCCGTGTGGTTCCCTGACTTAATTGTATTTCGTCAGCATTGCAGGCTGGTTGAACCAGTCTATTAGCTGATAGTCTGGTTCCAAGAGCTAAACATCCTGACAAATACTTTGAAGTCAGGGAACCACACGGACGACTGCCGTAACAACAGCCACTGCGTTTTAAATACCGTTCGAGAATAATTTCCACTCATTCCAACTTTATGGATAGACGGGGCAGAAAACAGAAGTTGAGATTTTTCGCGCAGTTTCTAGCAAAAGTTTCACTCAGTAAATATTTCTTTGCCGGGCGGGAGCTGAACTGAATTTGAAGGGACTAACAATTGCATACACTTTACTGGAAGATTTGGTAATATAATAGGAACACATTACAGGCTGCTCTTTCTGGAAAAGACTACGAGTCGATCCGTTGACCGTGTTTGGGAAGGCCGCCATAGCTCAGATGGTAAAAGCGCTGCTACGCCAAACCAGCGGAGGTTCAAGTCCCGGTCCAGTCTTTACTATTTTTCACTTTTTTTTTTGCTTTGTTTGAAAAATTGCGAATATGACATAAAGTCAAATTATCTATATGAATACATCACCAAAATTTAGTGGTCCTGGCGTTTCGATTATAGCAGGACCTTTCTCAAAGGCAGAATCAATCTTGGTGTAATTTCCATCACTAATTTCCTTTATTCCCCCATAAACACACCTGAAATCACATTCCTTTGATTACGTAATCCAAAAAGAAAATAAGGAAAAACTTACGGGAAACTTTTGAAACAGTTTTGAGAAATTGACAAAGAAAACATATGTTGTGGACTGGGACTTGAACCCGAGACTTCAGGTTTGCATACCAGCGCTCTCACCATCTGAACGGCTACTGCAGTCAATTAGGGCCGTGCCAATCAGAAGCATAACACCATAATTTCACATAAACTAAGTATTTTTTAAAATGTAGTTCACAGAAATAAACTCTTTCACTGCATGGTCACTTTCAGCTAATAATATTTCAAACAATAGAGGAAAACCTTACTGGGAACTTTTGAATAATTTTAAGAAATGGCAAAGAGAAATTCTGGACAGTAAAATTTTGGCAGAAAAACTAACAGCACAAAGTGACACGGATGAGAGACTATCGAACATGCACGGTTTTCCTTTGTGGCTGGTTACCATACATACAGTATATCATGTTATGTACATGTACATTTTGTACATGTACATGTGTGTGTACATGTACAATGTATCTGTACTGTACATGTACCCTACATGTGTGTACATGTACATGTACAAACCTCACAAACCTTTAGGGAGAAAACAAAATGACGTCATTTAAATTCTCGGCATTTCTACGTTTTCCGTCACGGCCGCTGGTGCACGTCACCAACCCGCACGGCGAATGCGGTGTTTGATGGAGTCTCAGCGCCGGATACCAGTCGGTGTCAAGATTTCCATGCGTTCACGGATACGTCTCTGTGCATATCATCCAAAATGGCGGAAGGCGGTGGCCCTCCCGAGTTGACGGAGCAGAAAAACCAGATTTCCGATCTCCTCAAGTTGCCCCTGAAGAAGGGGGATACATGGTAAGAAAGCCGGGCTATCAGACTAGAGGGAGGATGACGCAGAGGGCTATTTTGGGGCGTAATTTGCGCCTTTGCAGTGAAACACCGGTACGGGCTGTAATGACCATTGTTGAGTCATACAGAATGACCAAGTCCAAGGCCTTTTTTGTACTGTAGTTACGATAACTAAATTGTAACCCATTTACTCCTTTTCTAACATTTTATTTGTTTTCATCGTCGTACAAGGGCTACGGTGAATGCATATGATATACCTCTGTGTGTACTCGGACAAAACCGACACGTTCCACTCACTTTAGTCCAGGAAAAGGACAACAAAACAGTGGCGTATGGTCATAATGCTGGTGTTGCGAATGCGAGTCCTGCTATGCGCTGGTTTCCTCCTACGAAGTTCCGGGTCTTCCGGTATACGGTTCGTCACGGATGTTTGCCAAAAAGAAAAGTTTTCGGCCATATTCGGGGGGAGCACTGTATACTATTATCATATTATTACCAATGATTAGCGTTGCAAGAGCGAAGCCAGGCAAAGTATGCATGACCTCCGACTCTCCGACGTGACCCCGGTACGATATGATCGGTATCGATGATCACTGTATCGGTATACTGTATAGTGTTACTGACACATGTACCTGAGTAGTTGATGTGTGCTAACGTTTGGACTAGGAGTAGGAGTACTAGTACTATTACAGTGCTGCCAATTTTGAGGAAGTGAGTGTGAGCTGTACGGGTCACAGCGGCTCAGAAGTCAGTAATATATGTTGAAATCAATGTTTGTGATCCTTGTTTCTGGTTTTGGTCTGAGTGTTGGCCTCAAATTTTAAGTTCATCTTTAAATTAAGATTGTGCACAATCCCCTGCGCAATTTTTAAGCTGCCAGTAGGTGGGCTAGTCTGGGCGTAGTCCGAGTAACTTGGACCCTTACAGTCGCCCTTTAAAAAAAAATTTGAGGAGGTCGGGCGATAATAGGGTCCAAGTTTCTCAGTAAGGAAACATATGGGAACAATGATGTGTTCGACTCCATGACTACCCCCGACCGAAACCCCCAGATTTGACCCCGAAAATACCCGTGAAACTGTCCCACGCACCCATCTTTAGATTGAGAATCAACAATTTAAATACTGGTCATTTGTTTTACTCACGTTTTGGGAAAAAGGAGAAATTTCCCCTGAGGTGATCGAGAAGATTCTCTCCCGTCTGATGAGCCAAAATGCGGCGGCCATCTTTGATTTCAAATTGAAACGGTGTACACGCAAATCGATGATGTTTTGCGCGACCATATGGGTCAACGCTTGTGTGCGCGTGCACACACTCACACAGACCCACTGCGCACGCGGACCTGTCAAAATGTCATCAATTTGCGTGTAGCGGTTGCGTGTGCAGTTAAAAATCAAAGATGGCCACCGCATTTTGGCTCGTAGGACGGGAGAGAATCTTCTCGTTCACCTGAGGGGAAATTTCTCCCTTTTCCCCAAACGTGAGTATAACAAATGACCAGTATTGAAATTGGTGATTCTCACTTAATCCAAAGACGGGTGCGTGGGACGGTTTCACGGGTATTTTCGGGGTAAAATCTGGGGGTTTCGGTCGGGGGTAGTCATGGAGTCGAACACATCGTTGTTCCCACGTATTTCCTTAAGTACTGAGAAACTTGGATCCTACTACCGCCCGTCCTCCTCAAAATTTAAAAACAATTGTAAGGGTCCAAGTTACTCGGACTAGTCCGGGTGGTGGAAAAAGGACTGCAAACTCTTATTCTGTTAATCACATGTTGTTGTTTTTTTGCTCACAATTTTGTAATGCAGGTATCTTTTGGACAGCAAGTGGTTCAAGCAGTGGAAGAAGTTTGTGGGCTATGATAGCTGGGACATGTACAACCTTGGAAATGAGACCAGCAATCCGGGCCCCATTGACAACGCGGGACTCTTTGCTGGTGGGTAGCCTTTCAGGTCTTGGTCCCTTATAAGACCTTCAATGGGGGTTTGTCCCACTTGACGTTATCCCGCCCGAGCTGCCTGTGTTTATTTGTGAGCAGTTGATCAGTCAGGCAGAGCACTGAGCATGCAGTGATGGAAAGCACGGTAGGCATGCAGTCACTAGATGTAGATGTAGATATGTTGGAGGGACACAGGGCTGAATGAATTCAAACAACTGAAATCTGCCATGCTGGGCCGGGTAGTGTGGAGAAAGTATATCCATTGAGCCTGAGAAAACATTAGTTATAAATGTGTTCATAGAATTAGTAATATTAGCAGCAGTAGCACAGATGTAGTAATGAAAACAAAATGTTACGAACACTGCTTACTGACTTAAATGACAAAAAAGCAAATCTTAACATAATGACCTAACATTTCAATCCCAAAAGGACCTTCCTCAATCTTCAACATATCACAAATGTTGTTTATATTTGAAGTGATCGCTATCACCCATTCACTTCAAATATAAACCACATTTGTTGCATTCTGTCTAGGATATTAGAATGAGAAATGTAAGCAGTCTCCTGACGTCTCCCGAAGACGAACAGAGCACACTGTTCGAAACGTTGAGTTCCTCTGGTTCTTTTCAGAACCACACACACTCACAAAAGATAATTTTGCATCGTGTTTACTGTAAGCCTATTGCTTCTTCTGCCATTCTCTCCACGAAAAAACCCTCGGATGTCAGGAGAAACGTCAGGCCCTCTAGATTTGTTGAGATTTAACACAAAGAAAACAAAATTGTTTCCCCTCCAGAAACCACAGACAAGCTGAAGGAGAACCTGATCGACGACCTGGACTATGTCCTGCTGCCGACGGAGGCCTGGGAGAAGCTGGTCTCCTGGTACGGCGTGACCGCCGGCCAGGAGGTGATCCGGCGCAAGGTGGTGGAGTACGGCATGTTTGTCAAGCACTGCAAGGTGGAGGTCTACCTCATGGAGCTCAAGCTGTCGGAGCACGGCAACCCAGAGCAGTGCGTCTCGCAGCACTTCAGCAAGGCAGACACCATAGGTGAGTTAGTAGTGGCAGGCCGAATCTTTTTTGTTGGCCTGTATCCCTAAGGAGCTTCTCGAGTGTGCCAACCCTCTCCGTAGAAAAAAAGCCCCCAAGAAATGCCCTGTAAGGATTGATTTGTCAGGTCCACTAACATATTTTTAGAAAAAAAAAATCAAACTGAATGATTAAATGCAGTAAGTAGCTATCAGAATCAACATATGATGGCAATAATTAGGTCCTGCTAGGAGTGAAACGTCATGCTCTCCTTATTTTTTGATATTTGCATTTTGGTAATTTTCGTCAATGAGCAGTTTGCAACATTTTTGAACATTACTCTTACTCAAGTACATGCAGTAGCCTTTTGTGTGTCATATCTGTGCTTAATAGTCAGTTCCACTTCCCAGTCAGGTTTTCCTTGGTTTGTTTGACTTGGATAAAAGAGTCTTATTCAGAAAAAAACATTTGATGTGACCCTTTTACCACAAAAAAATACATTTTAAACGTATCCAAGTTCCTAATACCGGTACATAAAAGTGTTCTTTGCTGTAATTTTTTTTTTTTTCCATTTTGTTTCAAAATGCATTATGGTTAACAAACTGGTGGCTTATGTATCGGCAAGCAGACACAGAAAAATGCAAGACCCCGGTAGCTTATAATATGAGATGGGTGATCCACAAAATCTATTCAAAAACTCCACCAGTCTACTTGACAATAAGAAAACCCTGAGACCTACATGTATTATTCCTAACCCTGCCTTATTTGGAAAACCCAAAGTCTGTTTGATTTGAGAAGTTTTACCGTTTGTAATTTTTCAAGTAATTTCCAATTCATTTTCTAACATCCTTGTTTTCACCTGGACACTGTAGTCACTAATGGTGTATCTCCTGTGGAGATATTGTTTACATGGATAAGCGTATTCTACTTGGGTCAATGCGCTAACTTGCGTGAGGTGAATTTGTATCCTTCACTGTCACTTGTTAACCCTTGTGGAATGAGTGGTATGCACTGCTATTACTCAAGGACAAATACGTCGGGCCAACTACCCTAGCACATCTTCCCTTTGCTGATGAACTTCCATTCACCGCACAGCCTTTGGCTCTGTCCTCTCGTGAATCGCAATCCATGGCAGGGACTCCGGTGTCTATCATGAACACATGTTTCTCCCCTCTGATTGAATTACCAGACCTTGTGCACATACCATTCAAGTCATTCAGACTTTTATTTTGAGTCGTCAGTTGCTGTGACGTACACATGTGGACCATACATGTACAGTGATGATAAGAACCCCACACTCTAAACACCCAAATGTTCCTTAGTAGTCTCTGACCACAATCAGGCTGAAATCTTATAAAGATATTAAGTGCAAGGTTTGTAGTTACACCGTGATCATGTAACACATCTCTTTTGAGAAGGTGTGTGGATTTGAAAAGAGCTGGTAACTCAATGTTTTGGGCAGTGTCTAATCTCCCCGTTGTCAGTAAACAGACAGGCAGATTACACACCGGCTCTTTTCAGAGCCGCACACCTTCTCAAAACAGATGTATTATATGGTATCACCGCAAACCTTCCACTTGGTATTGCTACCATGCAAACCTGCAAATCTTATATAACGATATGGGACTTGATGTTTCGATCCTAGCAGGACTTTTCTCAAAAGTAATATCTTCCTTAAGACGAGCAAATCTGAATGTGTGTATATACAGTAGAAAATAGAAATGATCGTAATCAACTCACACACGTACAATGATTAATTTTCCTTATTAGTCACACAGATTAACCCAACCTGAACCTTTGAAATAAGTGTCCGGGGTTTATGTGCATCCTGTGCTTTTATAATTTGCTGTATAGACAATGCACATTGTACCCACCTGCCTTTCTCGTGTATTTACATACATGCATTAATACACCCATAAGTAGTTTTGTAGTTAAGGCTGAAATCTAGAACACCTTTATAAATGATTCATTCAATCTGTTTTCGTAATGATGAGAGCAATTGCTCTGTAGACAGAGTTATCAGTGCTGATAATCCCAAATACCCACGCACATTGCAGAGACCATTGAGAATGCCATGAGGAAACAGTTCAACATAGACAAGGAGAGGGAGACGAGGATATGGAACAAGTACATGAGCAACACCTACGAGCACCTGAGCAAGAAGGAGAACACCGTGCAGGATGCCGGCTTATACCAGGGCCAGGTAAGTCTCCATCAAGTCATGATGAGAAGGTTTGCATAGCGGGGGGTCACAAAGTCCGATGTTTGTGATGACACCATGCTTATAAACTCCCCTGTGAATGACTTTGGCCGTAAGAGCACCTAGTTGATACTCTAGATGAGATTTAAAGGTTTGCAAGGTTGGTTCACAGTGTTAGAGGTTTGCAGTGACACCATGTACATAATCTCTGTTGTAAATGAGTTTGGCCGTGAGTAGACCTACATGTGTAGTTGATACTCTAGATGAGATTTAAAGGTTTGCATGGTGGGTTCACAATGTAAGATGTTTGCAGTGACACCATGTACATAATCTCTGTTGTGAATGAGTTTGGCCGTAAGAGGACCTGGTTATTATTATTAATACTCCGGATGAGATGCAAAGGTTTGCATGGTGGGTTCACAGTGTAAGAGGATTGCAGTGACACCACGTACATAATTTCTGTTGTGGATGAGTGTGGCTCTGAGAAGAGCCGCATAACTTCAGATGATAATTGACAGTTTGCATTGTGGGTTCACAGCATAAAGAGAGTTGCAGTGACACGATGTCTATCATCTCTTTTGTGGACGAGTGTGGCTCTAAGAAGAGTCGGGAACACCAGCTGAGATTTGGAAGAAGACAAAGTGCTGGGATAATCATAGCCTTTGAAAGCCCTAACCTTCCTCAATCCTCCACAATTCTTGGGGGGTGTTGGAGGATTGTGGAGGATTGAGGCAAGTGTGAAAATATCCAGTTGTGGAAGATTGAGGAAGGTTGTACAATTTACACTGGATTAATGTGGAGGATTGAGGAAGGTTGTAAAATTTACACTGGAGGATTGTGGAGGATTGAGTAAGGTTGGAAAATTTACACTGGAGGATTGTGGAGGATTGAGGAAGGTTGTTAGATTTCTACTGGAGGATTTTTGAGAATATGGAAAGCTGTGGAACTTTGACAAAGGCATGTACCATGGAGCTACCTTCTTATATCTCCATGCACTCACTGCCTTGCTAGTATGCACTTTGCTTTCACATGGTCAACTGTAATATAAACAAAGGATTCAATTACATCAACTTAGCTGTGGAGGATTGAGACAGTGAGGATCTTGCACAAACTCACATTGGAGGATTGTGGAGGGGTCCAGGCACACAGCTTCATGGATGTTACTGAATAAGGAGTTGACCTGGACCATTCGATCCCATATTCAGGTCTTGGTGATTGAGCAGAAGAACGAGGATGGTAACTGGCCTCGTCAGACCCCGACCACCTCCAGCTACAGCAGTACCAAAGACTCCAAGTATATCTCCAGTGCCACCTCCTCCAGAAGGTATTCAGCAGCCTCCGTTATCCCCAACCAACCAAATGAACTTGTCCATTGCGCTATTAGAGTAAACATGATCTGGCTTCCCCATGCTCTCTTTGGAGGCATTAGACGTCATCCTTGCTAACAACAGATACATTCTGCCTTCTAGAAAAGCCTGTAGAGTGTTGATACATTACCCTCAAAGCCCTGCTTCAAATACTGGTCCAGACAAATGTATTGTTTTTGATTAATCAGGGTTTTGTTTGATCAATGGGAGGGATGATAACACTTGTATTCTGTTGAAATCATTTGCATTTTCATTTATTATGGCAAAGTAATATGCAGATGGAAACTGCTTGCTGATAAAAATGACCCAAATGCTAATATCAAAAATTAGGAGGGCCTGATGTCACGATCAGGATCTAAATGTCAGGTGCCTCTTGATTTTAAAAATTTTAGGAAAATCTTGGCAGTTTAATTAGAGCCCATGCTTTAATATTGAGTAGCACCCAACATATGATTTGTTGCTGCAAACCTTCGCTTTGTACAATGGGCATGAAAGGACTGCTTTCTACCATGTTTTAGTGGAATAGATTTAGTGGAATAATTGTCCTTTTTTGTCTTTGCCCTCACAGCACCCCATCCACGTATAGCTCCTACTCCAATAACTCCTACTCCAGCAGTTACAACAGCTCCAGTAGCTACGAGTTCAACGGGAGTGGGAGCAGTAGGTCCAGCCTCCAGGCAGGTCTGTGTGGCCTCAGCAACCTGGGTAACACCTGCTTCATGAACTCAGCTCTCCAGTGTATGAGCAATGTGCCCCCGCTGACCGAATACTTCCTCAGTAAGTGTGCGCGTGCTCCTTTGGGTCCGTCAAGGCTGAGGCCTGAGGCGTCTGGTTTGGGGTTTGGGCCTGTGGTCGGGAGCTTAGCCCGAGG
Source organism: Luidia sarsii (assembly GCA_949987565.1). Taxonomy (NCBI): domain Eukaryota; kingdom Metazoa; phylum Echinodermata; class Asteroidea; order Paxillosida; family Luidiidae; genus Luidia; species Luidia sarsii. Next base: position 24,570,069 of record OX465103.1, on the reverse strand, counting down.
GTCCGACTCTGCTGGAGGCTTTGGCTTGTGCTCAGGTCGGGCTTTGCGGCCCTAGGCTCTGGCCTCTTGCATGGGCTGGATTGCAGTCTGGTTTGATCTTGGGCTTGACTTTTTGCTTTGGTATGTGGAGTAGTTTGGACTTGGGCACAGGCTCTGCTTATGGCTTAGGTTTAGGCTTGGGGTTGCGGGTTGGTCTCTGGTTTGGGTTTGGGCTTGGGCTCTGTTTTTGGCTTAGGCTTGGGCTCTGGTTCTGGTTCAGGCTTGGGTTCGGGCTCTTGATTTGGCTTAGGCTTGGGCTCTGGGTTGGGCTTGGGTTCTGGGTCTGGTTCGGGCTTGGGTTCAGGCTCTGGATTTGGCTTAGGCTTGGGCTCTGGGTTGGGCTTGGGTTCTAGTTCTGGTTCGTGCTTGGGTTTGGGCTCGGTTTTTGGCTTAGGCTTGGGCTCTGGGTTGGGCTTGGGTTCGGGCTCTGGATTTGGCTTAGGCTTGGGCTCTGGGTTGGGCTTGGGTTCGGGCTCTGGATTTGGCTTAGGCTTGGGCTCTGGGTTGCGCTTGGGTTCTGGTTCGGGCTTGGGTTCGGGCTCTGGATTTGGCTTAGGCTTGGGCTCTGGGTTGGGCTTGGTTTCGGGCTCTGGATTTGGCTTGGGCTCTGGGTTGGGCTTGGGTTCTGGGTCTGGTTCGGGCTTGGGTTCGGGCTCTGTTTTTGGCTTAGGCTTGGGCTCTGGGTTGGGCTTGGTTTCGGGCTCTGGATTTGGCTTGGGCTCTGGGTTGGGCTTGGGTTCTGGGTCTGGTTCGGGCTTGGGTTCGGGCCCTGGATTTGGCTTAGGCTTGGGCTCTGGGTTGGGCTTGGGTTTGGGCTCTGGTTGAGGCGGGGGCTCTGGATTTGGCTTGGGCTTTGGGTTGGGCTTGGGGTAGGGCTCTGGTTTCGGCTTAGGCTCGGGCTCTGGGTTGGGCTTGGGGTCTGGCTCTGGTTTCGGCTTAGGCTTGGGCTCTGGTTGAGGCTGGGGTTCTGGTTTTGGCTTGGGTTCTTGCCTCTTGTCCCAAAAGCTGCCTTCCTTTGTCTCAAGGCAGTAAGCCACTTCCTTAGGTTTCCTACCTTCCATCTAGAGTCTCTCTATACATAACCCTTATCAGTTGGTTCTGGGTTCTTTCAGCGGAGTCTTACAAGGAGGAGCTCAACTTCAACAACCCGCTGGGGATGCATGGCGAGATAGCCAAGTCATACGCTGACCTGATCAAGCAGATGTGGTCGGGGTCCTACTCATACACAGTGCCTAGAAACTTCAAGGTGAGGCAGCCGATTTGCGAACCATGACGAGATGAGACTTGAGGGTTTGCCCGGTGGAATCACAATCTCGAAAGCTTGTTGCTGACACCACCTTCAAGAATGAGAAGAGCCAGTTACTCCAGATAAGATTTGAATGTTTGCTTGTGGGGGATTTTGTGACGGAAAACCAGTGGCTCTCAATAAGAACCCAGCGAAAGTCAACCCAGCGGTTGCTTGACCTCATTTTCAGGCAGTCCCGTGATGTGGGGCAGAGCTTACACTGCCCTAAACATTGAGTGATTGGCCTTTGCAGAGCCATATATGGGTATGTCCTTAAATCAGGGGTCCAACTTGTAACATTTTCATGCCCCCACTTACATATGAAACCATTCAGCTTTCCTTAATATTGTACAACTTAATTAAACATTCTATCAATTAAACAGTATGCTATACAGTCCATGTATAACATACTGTTTAATCTACAAAGTGATTCACTACCCTATTATTATTATTATTTTTGTTATGAATATCGCCCAACACAAGGCCCCAAAAGGCCACTCAAGTTGGAGGCTAAAGAAAGTAATAAGGAAAAGAATCAGGAGCATAATAGATCAGGAAGAGGACAGACGAGTGTTCATGCTTCATTTGAATTCGGACAAGTTTTAAGAAAAGGGGAAACTGGTTGCAGGCGGAGAATTCCACAGTGCATCAGTGCCGACACCATTGCAGGAAAGCTGACTGGTTTCAGTTGTAAGTTGGGACTACCCATGGAACTATGGACAGGCATGCAACTTGTCCGCGGATCCGCGGATTTCCGCGTTTTATTTAATTCGGCCAGTAAAAAAAAAAAAAAAAAATGTTAAAAAAATAAAAAATAAAAAATCAATAAAACAAAATCAAAGTCATAAGTTGTCACAAACTACTCAGAATGCACCACAGAGCATCTAGAATCCAAAATTTTCCCGGGCCCTTAAGCAGGCCCCAAACCACACACCGTATGGGCTTCGTGCTTCGCGCTCGCAGTTTCATTCGGACATTTTCCTCTTTTTTTACAATTCAAGAGTTTGCATGCCTGTATGGAACTACCAATGTCATTTTTGATGGAGATTAACATCAGCGGTCTCTCTGCGTACGACTCTCACTCTCTCCTCCTGTTGCCCCGCAGATGCAAGTGGGCCGGTTTGCGCCGCAGTTCTCCGGATTCCAGCAGCAGGACTCGCAGGAGCTCTTGGCCTTCCTCCTGGACGGACTCCACGAAGACCTGAACCGAATCCAGAAGAAGCCCTACATTGAGATGAAGGAGAGCAGCGGGAGGCCGGATGTGGTGAGGGAAGGGATTGACGAGGAGAGTCACTGGACCGTTGGGAAAGGGGAAAAAAAACAGGACCATGCAATTGAAAGTTATTAGTTTTTGGCTTCTCCCAAAGTGGGGACAATTTGCCACAGTGCGTGTGAACTCTTCACCTCCCTTTTTTACACGGTGGGGTTTCACAGTTTTGGGGAAAATGTCCAGACTTTGGAAAAAAAATTGCCCGATTCCCTAACATTTCTTCTTACTGTGGGAAATTGTTTGCACACTTGCATACATTTCGCTTCACTCAATTGCTGTCAATTGCTGTCATTGTTTAAATCTCAAAGATTCAGATGGCCTCAAAGATTCAGTTCAATCGTTGCATAGGATCAGCTTACCAACCCAATCTTCACTTTCGTTTTGTGCCAAGTAAAGAAAAGTGGAATACAAGCCAAACGCAGTAGCGATTGCATGCTAATGTGGTTTGTAATCATGTGTACATGAGGAAGACTTTTCATGCTTTGCGGATTTTCATTATCAAGCGGCTCTATGACATTGGGCCCATTGTTCTCAAAGGCAGAGAAAGTTCCTGCTCGGAGTGGAATGTCAGCAAGCGATTGGCAACATTGTTGTATTGCTTTTTCGGAATTCTGCCATACAGACAGGTCCTGCTAGTATCAAAGCGTCAGGCTCTCGAAATGAGTGAGGTTTGAGGTTTGGGATCACATAAGACAGTTAGCTATTAGCAAACATTGTGTATTGGTTTTCAGAAACCTGCCTCGGACACTCTGATTGTCTTGTCATTTTGTGTGGTCGGTGAGCAGTTCGTAACTTTACCGTTTGAAATTTGTTTTGAATCGCTGCAGTCTGTAGCCAAGGAGAGCTGGACCAACCATCTCCGGCGGAACGACTCCATCATCACGGACCTGTTCCACGGCCAGTTCAAGTCCACCCTGGTCTGTCCGGAGTGCAGCAAGGTCTCGGTGACCTTTGACCCCTTCTGCTTCCTCAGCCTGCCCTTGCCCATCAAGAAGGAGCGGTCCATGGAGGTGGTTCTCATCCGGATGGACCCCAAGTGCAAGCCCTTACAGGTCAGCCCCTAACCCTTCGCTGATAATCCCTTTTGTCTTCCTCTCCTTCACTTTTTCCCTTGATCTCTTCACTTTGTTCTCTTCCCCTTTGATCTTATCTTCGTCGGTCCTTGCCCTTATTTTTGCCTATCCCTTTGATCTCATCCCGGTCTGTCCACCATCTTCCCTCCTTCGTCCATTTTGACTATTTGTGATGATATATCTCACTAATTGGTTGCTAATGGCAACAATAGTTTCATCTCTTTCTCCTTCTCTCCTTCATAAGATGAAAATTGTCGTCCCAAAACTGGGTGTGGTGTACGACATCTGCAAAGCTGTCTCCAAGCTCACCAAAATCATGTCGGAAAAGGTAGGACCCATTCAGTGTGTGCTTTTTGTGTCTATTGCATAGTCAAGCCCACTGTATAAAATAGTGGGACAAAAGTTCTCTTGGATCAAGAGGGGAAGAAAAGTCCAAGAAAATTTCTCACTTTGCCTTAAGTGTTTGGGTTTTCGGGAACACAGTGTGAAGGCGTCTCTTTTGGGGGTCACAGAAAGAAAAAAAACCCAGAAGCCCCTAACCCAGCAGAGTATCCATTGCCTTGATGCTGCAGTGAGTCCGTAGCATCCAGCTTCCTGATCCAGGCTCCAACTCATCCGGGGTCAATTTCATAGAGCCGCTTATGCCCCCAAATTTGCTTCTGCACGAAAACTCATGTGATCTCCTTGCCAACCCAAACTTTTTTGTTTCAAGTTAAGAACAGTTGACATCTCATTGCAAAGTGGTTTGTAATCGGCTCTTTTCAGAGCCACACTCCTTCTTGAGAGAGAGGTGCTACACGGTGTCACCTCAAACCTTCCACTTGGTTTGTAATCCTGTTTACACGAGGGAGAGTTTTTTCATGCTGAGCTGATTTGTACGCTTAAGCGGCTCTATGAAATTGGCCTCAGGTCCCCCCCCCCTCATGAGTCCCCAGCTTCCCCTCTCCAGACAGGCCGCACGCTCCCTCCTGAAGACGGCCAGAGAATACTGGCCGGAAAGTTGAGTCTTTACTCACCGGTCCTCCTCAGACCCGCACTTGGCTCTTCTGAAGAGACTCTTTCGCATAGTGACCCCACAAACTTAGGCGCTTTATCCAATAATGGCAAAGTTTCTTCAAGCCTGACTTCCCTCATGAGTCAGCTTCCCCTCTCCAGACGGGCCACACGCTCCCTCCTGAAGACGGCCGGAGAATACTGGCCGGAAAGTCGAGTCTTTACTCACCGGTCCTCCCCAGACTCGCACTTGGCTCTTCTGAAGAGACCCTTTCGCATAGTGACCCCACAAACTTAGACACTTTATCCAATAATGGCGAAGCTTCTTCAAGCCCGACTTCTCTTTCCCTCGAGCAGATGGTCGTGACGGACGTGTACAACCACCGGTTCCATATAGTATTCCCTCCAAACGAGCGCATCAAGAACATTGCGGACAAGGATGATATCTACGTGTAAGTCATATCCTTGGTCTTCAAAATTGTAGCATAGCCATCAGTAACGATTCAAGTTTCAAATTTTATCATTTAGATTGTTGTTTCAAAATGTTTTCTTGACCAACGTTTTTGGTTATTTACAGTTATGAAGTACCAGTCAATGTGGCCGATGATCCTGAGATTGTCATTCTTCCTGTCTATTTGAGGGAAAAAAGGTGAGTGCGTCAACCTTTAAACTTTAACCCTATTAACCTATATTTCAACCACATGGTCTCAACATCCAGGAGGGTAATGACTAACACCATACAGCTTTCTGATAATCCTTCTTTTCTGTCCACTCCTCTACACTTCTCTCTTTGATCTTTCCCCCTCCTCTCACTAATCCCTACCCTACTCCTTGCCCTTCCCTTTGATCTCTCCCTACCAGCTTCACTCTTTGTCCTTTGTTTCTCATCCGTATCCTATTCACTCTCTTCCCCCTTCCTTCGTGTACATGTATCTGTTTTGTCCTTGTCACTCTGCCTTTGAGAAAGGTCCTGCTAGGATCGAAACGTCATTAATTAGGCTGGGTGGAGCCCACTCTAGCCCCCCCCCCCCTCCCTTGCCTTTGCAGTGACTGGCTCTTCTCAGAGCCACACTCGCTCTCGAAAAGATCACACATGGCGTCGCCCCCCACACATCTTTATCTGTGGTTTTTCTATTCTTTTGCAGTGCCAAGAACTCGACGTACAGCTACAGCCAGAATGGGTACTCGCTGTTCGGCCAGCCCATGCTGGTGCCCATCCCGCGCAAATCGGTTCATCATCCGGAACTCTACAGAGTCATGCTCAACAGAATGTCGTACGTACTGGCCAAACCCTGCCCTCCCTATCCAGGCAGTTTGTCCTGCCACTCATGCATTGCATAGCCTTTCAACTGTGAATGTATGCTGGCCTGTAAAACTCAGAATGATATACACTCGTTGGATCGGATATTCAATGGTTGATTTCTCACACTTTTGTCTATGTAGGAGATATGTGAGCATACCGGAGAATGAGAACATCAAGGACGAGAAAGATGACAACGAAATTATTGAGAATGGAGGTATGTGGTCAGTCTACATCGTTTTACGCCAACAGCATTTTCTGTCAGACCAGACTGCTTGGGTTGTGAGAGCTGTAACAAACACATTGCTCTCAACACTGTCCAGTGTTTGTACTCCCTTGAAATTGTAATGCTACATTTGTACCCAGTAGGCTACTCATGGACAACTACTTATACTCACGGCCAAGTGTATGTACTCATGTCCAAGTACTTGTGCTCATGGCCAAGTATGTGTACTCGTGGCCAGGTACTCATACCCCTATGGCCAAGTATGTGTACTCGTGGCCAGGTACTCATACCCCCATGGCCAAGTATGTGTACTCGTGGCCAGGTACTCATACCCTCATGGCCAAGTATGTGTACTCGTGGCCAGGTACTCATACCCTCATGGCCACGTATGTGTACTCATGGCCAGTTACTCATACCCCATGGCCAAGTACTCATACTCATGGCCGAGTGCTTTTACTCATGGCCTAGTAGTTGTAGTTGTTGTGGCTAAGTACTTGTGCTCATGTCCAAGTACTACTCATGGCCCAGTACTCAAACTCGTGGCCAAGTGTTTGAACTCATTGAAAGGTTTTTAAGTACTAAAAAAAACTGCTTAAGTGACTTCTGAGATTGTGATCATCAAATTGCATTGGAAAAAAGGGTAAAAATATAACCAACCATAAAAGTTTTTGCAAAGTACATATCTCTTAACCTCTCTCCTCCCTTCTCTGTTGTCACAGAAACGGAGATGGATTCGGACTCAGACTCCATGCAGGAGAACAACACCGGGGAAGACAACGAGACGGGTAAAGGGAAGGAGGCAGATGAGGAGGAGGAGGAGGAGGAGGAGGAGGACGGGGAAGAGGAGAACCGGAAGAGGCCGGGCATGTTCAGCATGACGCTGGTCAACTCCTACGGCAGCACGGACCTGGGCAGGCTCAAGGACGATGGCAACATCATCAAGTTCACCAGTGAGTGCCCGGGACGCTTGCAGATGGCTTCCCCTGCCCTCATGTCACGCCCCCTCTTTGACATCTGATCAGCCACTTCACGCCGTGACCCCTGAATTCGGAGTGCCACTGTTGTCCCAAGTTTTAAACGCAGACTCTTCTCAGCCCACCACAATGTCATGCCCTCCTTTGACATCTGTTTAACCACCAAACACCAGGAACCCCTGAATTTGGAGTGCTGGTGTTGTGGCTATGTGCCGGGGCCCTCCAAATCCAAGCACCACTATTGTCCCAAAGTTTTAAACAAAGACTCTTCTCAGCTCACCACAATGTCATGCCCTCCTTTGACATCTGTTTAACCACCAAACACCAGGAACCCCTGAATTTGGAGTGCTGGTGTTGTGGCTATGTGCCGGGGCTCTCCAAATCCAAGCACCACTATTGTCCCAAAGTTTTAAACAAAGACTCTTCTCAGCCTACCACAGAATAATGTGCAGCCTAAGAAAAAGCCACACAGAAGTCCGATTGTGCTAGGTTTGTACACAGCTTGTGCACAGAGTGGTTGGCTCACGTGTGCACAAAGTTGTTGAGGGGGAGCTAGGTACATTTGTCTGTTAAAGCAAAGAATAGTATCGTAAAAAAATTCTTATCATTAGGAGCTCCATGCAGATACGGAGCTGATGGTACTGAGCCTTTTCTCGTTTGTGTGGTTGTGCATTACTTGTGGCAAAGGCATCCTTTGGAACAATATGGTTGACTCTCACTTTCTTCCCCTTGCAGACCGATCCTACATAGCTTTAGACTGGAACCCCAAAGCCAAGGACAAGTACTTCAATGAAGAGGAGGCCGAGGTAAGACCTCACTGACACCCTTGACATCTGAGCCTGCGAATATGAAATAGTTCTGTTTAAGGTTTAGTTTATAGTAGAGATCAGTATTTGGATTATACAGATGATCCAGGTAGGTTAAAACCCTTCTGATCGTGTGGCAACCTGTACAGATTATCTGGGATTATGGGAAGTATTGCACGGATGACTAATCCATATCCAGATTAGAGTGAGAAGACAGGGCTTACTACAACCCTACAATTTGTGGATTATCCCTTGATAATCCAATGTGCAAATCATTGCACGGGTCACCGATCCTGGTCCTGTATCAAGACCAATTGTATCACAGATAAACTATGACTTTTGCATTTGACGGAATATGACTCAGGGAGGGTTTGTCTGACTTGATATTGTGATAAGCACTGCATGCTTGGTGCTTTGGCCGACTGCCCCATTGCCATCTCTGCCTGATTGCCAATGGTATCCCTTGCCGTCCTGTCCTGCAGGCATATGAGATCCACGAGAGTATGAACTACCAGAGCACATCGAGGAGGCAGCAGATTGACTTGAGTGACTGCATCAACCTCTTCATCACGGAGGAGACGCTCGAGAAGGAAGACTCGTGGTGAGTTGAGTTGCTGAGATACCGAGCTGCTCGCAGCAGTGGGCAGACTTGCGTTTGAGTCATCAAGTAGTATGCCACAGTCCTGGTCCCAGTTTCTTGAGTCCGAGATGGAGTAAATTTTCCTCTAAGTCTGAAGTCAATTCTTTTGTCTGAGTTCCAGACAGTGTTTGTCTGAGTCATTTTGAGAGACATTGAGTCTGAGCTGCTTTGAGATGAAAAGTGAAAAGTGGAGTAAATTTTCCTCTAAGTCTGAAGTCAATTCTTTTGTCTGAGTTCCAGACAGTGTTTGTCTGAGTCATTTTGAGAGACATTGAGTCTGAGCTGCTTTGAGATGAAAAGTGAATCTGAGACACAGTTTTGAGTCTTGAGTCATTGACTCACAATTTGGGTGTGAGTCCCTCTGAGTCACAATTTCAGCTGACTGATACCAAGGACTCTGTGGATGCACTGACCCTATTCAGAGTGAACACACTGGGCCATTCAGTGAACCACAGTGCCTGCATTCAGCTGACTGATACCAAGGACTCTGTGGATGCACTGACCCTATTCAGAGTGAACACACTGGGCCATTCAGTGAACCGCAGTGCCTGCATTCAGCTGACTGATACCAAGGACTCTGTGGATGCACTGACCCTATTCAGAGTGCACACAGTGGGCCATTCAGTGAACCACAGTGCCTGCATTCAGCTCACTGATACCATGGACTGTGTGGATGCACTGGCCCTATTCAGAGTGTACAAAGTGGGCCATTCAGTGAACCACAGTGCCTGCATTCAGCTGACTGATACATGGACTGTGTGGATGCACTGACCCTATTCAGAATGCACACACTGGGCCATTCAGTGAACCACATTGCCTGCATTCAGCTGACTGATACCAGGGACTGTGGGAATTCAATTACCCTATTCAGAGTGCACACAGTGGGCCATTCAGTGAACCACAGTGCCTGCATTCAGCTGACTGATACCAGGGACTGTGTGGATGCAATGACCCTATTCAGAGTGCACACAGCGGGCCATTCAGTGCACCACAGTGCCTGTATTCAGCTGACTGATACCAGGGACTGTGTGGATGCAATGACCCAATTCAGAGATCACACAGTGGGCCATTCAGTGAACCACAGTGCCTGCATTCAGCTGACTGATACCAGGGACTGTGTGGATGCAATGACCCCATTCAGAGTCCACACAGTGGGCCATTCAGTGAACCACAGTGCCTGCATTCAGCTGACTGGTACCAGGGACTGTGTGGATGCAATGACCCAATTCAGAGATCACACAGTGGGCCATCTAGTATAAGCATTATAACAGTACAGTATGATGAAAACATTTGCTCTTTTCCTTCCCAGGTACTGTCCAGCCTGTAAGAAGCACCAAGAAGCCACCAAGAAGTTTGACCTGTGGAGGTTGCCCAAAGTTCTGGTGGTGCATCTGAAACGCTTCTCCTACACTCGCTTCTGGAGAGATAAACTGGACACGGTGGTCAACTTTCCCCTGGAGTGAGTTTTGTTTTTCTGTCTTGTTTTGTCATTTTATTGATTGAAGATGCCGCATCAAAAAACTTTCTTCAGCAGCTCAAGCTTTTGACTAGAGAAATCGTAGATAAAAGTATTCGGTAGTTAATGGTTGAATGCTTTTCACTGGAGCCTTCACCCTAACAAAACAAAGATAGTTGACTATTTGGGAAAACAGCTACAAGAGCTGGATTGCTCAGGTGGGAAGAACGCCGGTACGTTAAACCAGGGATCTGGGGTCAAGTCCTAGCCCAGTCAAATTTTCTTTGCCAATTTATTAACGGTGTGATGCATACCCCAGTCTGTATTCCTTTCATTGGCTTGCTGGACAACGCATAGGTGTACTGTGATTACCTGTTGTATCCACTGAAGAAATCGAGCTTGAGACTCATCTCACAAACTTGTTCTTGCTCAGGAACCTGGACATGACGCAGTACGTAATCAACCCGCATGAAGATCGCTACCTGTATGACTTGGTAGCAGTGGCCAACCACTATGGAGGACTCGGAGGGGGTCATTGTGAGTATCTGACATCTCAAATGGACTGGGATTTTTTCTTGGTGGCCATAACCAAGATAGGGTCCTGCTGTTTGGTTCTGAGAAAACTTGTGCTCCTCATCACCCAGGCTAACCTCTAAACCTAATTTTAACTCTCTTGAGGAGTATGACTCTGAGAAAAGTCGGTCGCTCCATTGTTATTGGGACAGCGTCTACCGAGGTGACTGACAGGCTGAGCTCAGACTGCCTGAAACAGTTGAGTTGCCGGCTCTTCTTGTGCCCGTACTCCTTCTCGAAAGAGACGACTAAACGCAGTGTCGCCGCAAACTTTCCGGAGTGCGATTCCACCAATGCAAACCTTCTAGTCTTGTCTATAAACCCGATTCAAGTTCCTAGGGAGAATCTCAGTGCCATGAAGAGTCGAACCCGTCCCCGGTTGTGACCACCAAATCACACCCTTGCTTAGCACTGGACCTGACTGGATGTCTGCGGGTATGACCACGGCCATGGCAGCCTCCGTTGCTCTAAGGGTGGCTCTAGTCATTGAGGTTTCTTGGATAACTCAGAGGATTTTTTCTTTTCCCTTTCTCCAGATTTCTCATATGCAAAGAACGTGAAAACGAAAAATTGGTACAACTTTGATGATAGTTCTGTATCCAGGGTGGACTGTGACTCTGTAGTGGTAAGTATGATTGTCATGTACATGTGTTGTTATTGATGCTGCCCTTAGCTGGTCTTGAGATCAAATTTGAGCTGAAGTTGTTTGTTTTGTAAGATAGCCAGAAGTAAAATCTAGTGGTCAGGAGTGAAATGTAATGGCCTGGAGTGATTTGGTCACTCAGTGACTTGGTCGCTCAGTGACTCGGTCACTCTGTGACTTGGTCACTCAGTGATTTGGTCACTCAGTGATTTGGTCACTCAGTGATTTGGTCGCTCAGTGACTTGGTCACTCAGTGATTTGGTCACTCAGTGATTTGGTCGCTCAGTGACTTGGTCACTCAGTGACTTGGTCACTCAGTGACTTGGTCGCTCAGTGACTTGGTCGCTCAGTGACTTGGTCGCCCAGTGATTTGGTCGCTCAGTGACTTGGTCACTCAGTGACTTGGTCGCTCAGTGACTTGGTCGCTCAGTGATTTGGTCGCTCCGTGACTTGGTCACTCAATGATTTGGTCGCTCAGTGATTTGGTCACTCCGTGATTTGGTCACTCACTGATTTCGTCACTCTGTGACTTGGTCAATCAGTGATTGGCTCACTCAATCCTTGTTTGGCCATTTTGCCATGTGTTCAAGTAGTTGTTTGGTCAAGTGATCAATTGCCCCTTGGTCAGATCCGATTCAGTCAGGTGGTCAATCGCTGCAAGCCATTGGTCATTGTGTGTTTTCTTTTCCCTCTTGGCCGCAGACTAAAGGCGCCTATGTCCTGTTCTACATGCGCAAGGACATCCAGGTCTCTGCCTGTCGGCCGAGTACCCTCAGCCAGGCCAACTCGGACGACGCTGACCACAGCAACGGTGCAATGACCAACGGTCAGCAGTCCTCCAGTGGGGATGCCTCAGAGGATGGCGACGACATGGATACAAACTGAGCCACACAAAGCTTCCCCAAACCCACTTATCCCCCACACACTTTGGTCAGTCTGTAACCCACTGGGCCTGTAGGAAAACGGCATTGTGACTGACGGTCCATTGGTCAACTGGCACCTTTATTGAGAGTTGAGGCTCTTCACTGTGGAGATAGCAAATCAAGGATGGTTTGCGCCGACACCATGTGAGTATCTCTTCTGTGGGTATGTGTGGTTCTGAAGAGAACCACAGGAGATATTTCCACATGGTGTTGCTGCAAACCACCCTTGACTCGCTTGAAGAATATAGGTTCAGTAGAAACTTCACTGTTGGATTGCAGCATTGGTCAATGACACACTTTTTTCTTGGAAACATTATCAAGTGTTGGGCGCATGTGTTTCTCAAGCACTTTTTGTTTGCCCAACTGTGGTTTTTTTTTTTGACAGTGTATGGGATGATGATGAACTTTGATCTCTAAGCCAATTGGGCAGCCTGCCAGCCTGACCCAATGCACATCAAACGATCTGAAACAGAAATGGTGATTCATATTATGATGTACATTTCTTTTGATGGAAGCAAATTCTTTGGTGTACTAGTAATCAAACTGGGGGGGTTGGGGTGGTGGTGGTGGAATGTCAAACGAGAATTATCAGTAATTTATTGATAAAGTGGGGTTTGAATTGCCTTTTCGTTTACAGGGTGTTTATAAAATGGGTATTTATTCAACACCAGGAAGACATTTTGGTTTCCAGAGTAAACATGCGGGAAACAAAATTTTAGAAATGTAAAGGAAAAGAAAAAACAGCCCAAAATATAAGCAACTTCAGTGTCAGTTCAGCCTTTCTTGTTGAATTGGACATTATTATAGGACATAAGCAGCATATCAAAGAAGCCAAGAAAGAAAACCAAAGGAAAAAGAAAATGAATTTTTAAAATTGTGCAATGCGCTAAAAACCTTTTCAGCACATCTACAAAAGAGACGCTTTTGGAAATTTGACTGCAGTGGCTGCCCATTAAAATTTGATGAAATTTGAGGGAAGAAGTGCCACATTTCACCCCAGGCAAACTGGATATGTTGAATATGATTGCATCTGGATGGAAAAGGGCTATGTGATTCCCGGAGTCCCATAACCGCTGCTCCATAAAATAGGATCGTAGTATAAACTGCATGAGTTGTTGCCAAATCGGTCGGAAAGACGGCCAGCGTAATCCCTGGAGAATACAGCAGTTAGTAAAACGCTTCTGAGCGGTGCCCCCAACCCCAGCCCCGCCCCTCCCCAGCAAAGATAGGTGACTATTTGTGGAAGGCCCTGACTTGAGGGCTGGATAGCTCGGATGGTAGAGCACTGGCACCGGCAAACCAGATCATACCAAATTCTGGATCTGGTCAAATTTCAATTACCCTTAAATCAATCCATTAACCCTGACAGTACCACTAACCTTTAAAATACTGCCACCATTTGTTTGTTTTCCAAAGTGTTAAGGATAGGAAAACCTGAGATTATGGTAAAACAGCCTAGTGGTAATATAGGGGTGTGCAAGCTGCAAACTCCGCCCACATATTTACCTGCATCGCCTCTTCCTCTCTCCAAAAGAAAGTAAAAATCGAAATTAATATGGCCCAGTGACTGCTAATCACATCAGGATTGGGCAGTGCTCAGTATGAAACTCGTGTACATGTATAAATAAATGGCAACTGCTCTGTGAGATAGTGACAGTACATCTTTGCCCTATATGTACATTTCATTAAGTTTTCAAATCGATATTTTTTATTTCAACAGTGTGTATTTCACTCTTGAATACTTAAAAAAAAGCAAAGAATCTGCAGATTTTATATGTCACCATTAGGGGCCTACCCTCACGAAAAACGATTACAGATATACAATGTATATAGCATTGTTGAAAAAAACTTACGATAGCTGCTATGTTAACTTAGGGCCAATATTATTCAGTGATTATAGAGAACAGGAATACTAGGTGCAATTTATTCTCACAAAGGGTATATAAAAATATCGTGTACTATTTTACTAACTATTACCAGTGAGGCTCTTAAAAAAGCTGCATTGTATTTTCCCTCTTTAGCATTTTGTATCTTTTAAAATGGCTCGAATTAGTCAGGTAAACTTGCGCCGTCGTGTTAAATTTTATTTAAAAAAGAAATGGCCAGAGGTATGAAGCGTTTTACATGTAATATTCAATCCATTTTTTAAAGATAACAAATTGGAATCTTCGATCTAATGATGTCGCCCTTTTGGTGTATCCAGTCCGTTGTTGTGCCTACGGAGTGACATTGAAATCCGCGTGGATTACTTGCTACCATTCTGTGTAATACTGTGCACATCAGCGTGGATTACTTGCTACCATTCTGTGTAATACTGTGCACATCCGCGTGTATTACTTGCTACCATTCTGTGTGATACTGTGCACATCCGCGTGGATTACTTGCTACCATTCTGTGTAATACTGTGCACATCCGCGTGGATTACTTGCTACCATTCTGTGTGATACTGTGCACATCCGCGTGGATTACTTGCTACCATTCTGTGTGATACTGTGCACATCCGCGTGTATTACTTGCTACCATTCTGTGTAATACTGTGCACATCAGCTTGTATTACTTGCTACCATTCTGTGTGATACTGTGCACATCCGCGTGGATTACTTGCTACCATTCTGTGTAATACTGTGCACATCCGCATGGGTTACTTGCTACCATTCTGTGTAATACTGTGCACATCAGCGTGGATTACTTGCTACCATTCTGTGTAATACTGTGCACATCCGCGTGTATTACTTGCTCCCATTCTGTGTAATACTGTGCACATCCGCGTGTATTACTTGCTATCATTCTGTGTAATACTGTGCACATCCGCGTGGATTACTTGCTACCATTCTGTGTAATACTGTGCACATCCGCGTGGATTACTTGCTACCATTCTGTGTAATACTGTGCACATCCGCGTGTATTACTTGCTACCATTCTGTGTAATACTGTGCACATCCGCGTGGATTACTTGCTACCATTCTGTGAAATACTGTGCACATCCGCGTGTATTACTTGCTACCATTCTGTGTAATACTGTGCACATCCGCGTGTATTACTTGCTACCATTCTGTGAAATACTGTGCACATCCGCGTGTATTACTTGCTCCCATTCTGTGTAATACTGTGCACATCCGCGTGTATTACTTGCTACCATTCTGTGTAATACTGTGCACATCCGCGTGTATTACTTGCTACCATTCTGTGTAATACTGTGCACATCCGCGTGGATTACTTGCTACCAATCTGTGTAATACTGTGCACATCCGCGTGTATTACTTGCTACCATTCTGTGTAATACTGTGCACATCCGCGTGGATTACTTGCTACCATTCTGTGTAATACTGTGCACATCCGCGTGTATTACTTGCTACCATTCTGTGTAATACTGTGCACATCCGCGTGGATTACTTGCTACCATTCTGTGTAATACTGTGCACATCCGCGTGTATTACTTGCTACCATTCTGTGTAATACTGTGCACATCCGCGTGTATTACTTGCTACCATTCTGTGTAATACTGTGCACATCCGCGTGGATTACTTGCTATCATTCTGGGTAATACTGTGCACATCGATAGTGTCCGTCGTTATGAAAACCACTGAAAAATATTCAGATATTGCTCTAAACATTTCTGCCATTTTTCGACCGTTTCAGATTATTTCCTGACAGAAACTTTCATCTAAATATGAATGAGTGGATCCCCAAATGTTATAAAGCGATTTTCCCACAAGTGACAGTTTTGCTTCCTTATGCCAATGCATAATCTACATACCAAAACAAATGCTACCTTTCCACCCTTTCATTGCTATAATTATTTGATCGTTACTTCACGAAACACAAGAGGTTGCCGTACCGGAAAGTGGGAGAATTGCGTTTATTTCATTTTTGAAGCTGTTCATAATTATGGAGTGAGTTTAACTCGAGCCCCAGTTTCTCAGAAATGCCCCAGAACTTGAACGATGTATATCTTCAATTATACCGTGACTTCAATCTCATTTTGAAAACCACCGAATTATAAAAAAAAATACGTTCACGTGAAGAACAGTTCCTCTCAGTCTTGAAGCTTTAAGCTTTTTATTCTGTTTCTTTGTTGTTGTTGTTTTTATTAAGAAGAATATGAACAATCTTTATTATTTAATTGTTTATTTGATTTTGTGTTGACAAGCGAGAAACAGACGAGACATGTTAACTAAGGATCTTTTTTTAATGTTATAAGTTTCAGGTACGTTGTGTGCGTGTCGCAGTGGACGCCGCGCCTAGTATTCTGGTGTGAATTTGTAAATAAAAAATGTTAACAATTTGTGATAAAACAGGAAACACGCGGAAGCATTCCCAGCTTTACTGTGGTGCGTTTGGTGGTCGCAGCCAAGAATTGGTTCTAGAGGAATTAGGTTTGCGGTGTTACCTTTTGAGTTACCGGCCCTTTTCTGGACCACACCCTGTCTCAAAAGAGATGCATTGCATGGTGTGACGGCAAACCGTCCACTACTTGGTTCTTCCAACTTGCAACCCTTCGAAACCTATCTAAGAAATGGTCCGATAGCTGTTGCACTGATATACTTCCTGGCAAGTTTTATTAAGTCACATTGGTCATGAAGTGCACACATTTGGGGCTAAACAGTCCCGAGAACAACCGAACTATTATTTTTAGGACATGCCACTATTGCCTTGTACAGACGTCGTTATCACATTTTTTTGCAATTTCGCCCAAAACACGGCTACTATGCCACTCAAGGTTAAGGGCTATTATGAAAGGAGGAGATAGAGAGGGACTCGGGAAAGGCTGGAGATAGGAAATGACATTCCTCTTAAAAAGGGCAAGATCGTATGCTGAACCAGGAAGGGAATTCTTCCCTGAATATTTGAACCCGAGCGAAAATACACAACAAAACTACAGTAAAGCCACACTATTTTTCCAACCGAGATTTGGGAGGATCCAAACTCGGTATCATAACGCCCAAATCCGAAGAGACGTCAATTAGGTGACACCACAATTTGTTAAGTTTAGGCACCTGATTATTGCAAGCATTCATTTGCCACGACTGGAGGTGACACAGGTCTACGGGCATTGGCTACCGCTGCTAGCTAGCGGCTTCCTATAGACTCGTGCGCAATTAGAAGTCCTATAGCCATTAGATTAGGTCGAACCCGTGATGCGTGCGTTGCTTAGTGACATCCCCTTCCTCCTTATTACAGTCTTATCACCTGGCAGCGTTGCTGTTCAGTCTAGATAGTGGGAGTGGGTTTAACCGTACCCCAGTTAATCATCATCCGATCTTCTTCATTTGCTTTTGCGATTATGCTAAGACGGTGTCGATAGTGTTGCACAAGGCAGGAATTGGAGTAACAGCGGCATAGAGGTTGCCACGAAGATGATACGAGTGGAGTCCCTTTCTATACACAGTTTTGGACAACAAATTCAGTTTTAATGCTCAACTCCAACTTGTGCAACTTTGCCTCCGTTATTTCCGATAATTTTAACAACTTCCTTGATTTCCGAAGGTCCAAAACTACGTCTTCGTCTGTTTTCTGCATGGATATTGAGCCTCGTTCAAAACACCCTTACTTTTTCTCAAAACTAATAGTTGGATCACAGTGTATAAGGACTAGACCCCTGAGTATGACCCAGATCCTGACGCCCAGATATTTGCTCAACCAGCAGTACTTGTGAAAATGTACGGAAAAAAACCCACTTTAACTAATGCCAGTCTACTCTTAATCTCGTAGGAATATTCAATAATATTTTACAGGACAGGCATGTTTAACGTGGTATTATATTGATATATTTATAGGCTGAGTAACTTTGACCTAACAGAGAAATTCTAAACGACGGTAGGGCATTATGCCATGACGTAATTTATGCAGGGCGCCCTCATCTAGAAGATTAGTCTATAAGAAGGCAACTCATTTGCCAATTCTATGCGTCGCGCGTCTACACTGTGCGTTCCCCTTTGAATTAATGGCAGAATGACGTTGATGCAAAAGGTCTATAAAGACAAGGGAGCTTTTATCCTAAAATCACTCTTCTTCTTTTGCTTTTGCGATTAGTATGCCATTATGTAGGCGGTGTATATAGCGACGCAAAAAGTGGCATAAAAACAACATAGAGGGCGCCCGTGCATTACACGAGTAGAGTCCAAGGGACTGTAGATACGAGTAGAGTTCTTCCAAGGAGGTATTAGGCGATTTGGGCGAGGTCATGTATGCAGCACGTATCGCGTGGATCGTAATGGACGATTTGTCAGCATCATCGAACATTCTGTTCCGTTGAGACGGTATTTATTGTGGAAGCTACGCAGCTAAACCAACTTGCTCATCATTTCTATCAAGTTTGGCCGTAAAGCGATTCAACTTGAGGTAGGTCACAAACACATTGCTTACAGTATACTTAGAAATGTTGCCGTTAGTTCCGATAACATTGACATCTTCCTAGATTCCCGAAGGTCTCCTGCATGGGTATTGCATCTCGTTCAAAACACTCTGTTCGCCATAAGCCTCATTATTTTGCATGAAAAACAGACACAAATCGGCTTCCCCATTACGAGACTGAAGGCCAGTAACATAAAATAATCCTCGGTCGTAGCGCATGTCGTTTACCCGCTATAGTGTTGCTGTAGAGATCGTTGTAACCGGTAGCTGGCTACTTATGGCGACTTCGCTACCAATATCAGGCGATCACGGGACGACCAGCCAAAGAACTCAAGCAAAGCCTTTGATAAGATTCGAAGGTTTGCATGGAGGAAATACCAAGTGGTGACACCATATAGGCCTACATTATTTATCTCTCAAGAGAAGATCGAGTGTGATATAGCGTGTCCACTCAGACGTGACGTCACGGGTACTCTTTAAAACTGTAACTGTTTATTGATGCACTCTTGCAGAATAGCGGAGATTGGATCCATTTCGTAAACCTCAAGTACCCGGCTATTACGTAGCGGGGATGTCCGTATTGATCACAATGGACCTAGTTTAATTTGTTGTAAGTGAATGCTGGGATGAGAATCTACAATAAAACCTCATTTATAGGTTTTTTTTTTTTTTACCTAAGGTCCTTGTGCCGCCACATCCCTGTTTTCATTTGTTTTTATCTCTCGTTCTAATGTGAACAGTATCACTTGGTTACATGTTTGCACTTCATGCCCGAACAGCCTGAATATACATTGTTAACAATTTTTCAAAAGAAAATGGCTAAGGAATCTTTGACTGGCCAGGATTTGAGCCAGGAACCCCTTTGTGTGATCTCCGACCTGCCGTAGCCAGGTTTACAGCATGGCTGAATGAAAGCGGGCGTGTGATGATCCCTGGTGATATACGGCAGTTAATGGTTGAATCGCTTCTGACTGGCGCCTCCACGCCGGCAAAGACTCGATGACTATTAGGGAAGGCCACCATCTAAGGGCTGGATATAGCTCAGATGAGAAGAGCCGCTCCGGCAAGCAGAACCAGAGGTATCGGGTTCAAACCACGGACCAGTCAAAGCTTTCTTTGCCATTTTTTTCCCCAAATTTGACGTGACGTCGCTACGGCGGTCCCGACATGATGATGATGATAATGATAATGATGACGCCGTGGCCATGCAGTCACCCAGACCCTCTGGCCGCTGGAAAAGGAACGAGGACTTTGAAAGCCCGACACCAACGCGTATTTTTAGGATTGAAGATTTTTTTTGTCTAAAGCCAGGATTCCACAGATGATTCCTAGAAAGATGTTTAACAATCTCCTGCCATTATTTTGAAGAATGGTGGTCTGAACATCGATTGAAGTCAATACAAATAAAATGTTGCAAACTGGTCACTGACTATTGACCTGCAATACATAAATCACAGATGTTAGAGGGCCTGATATTTCAATCCTAGCAGGACCTTTCTCAGTAAGGTCCTGCTGGAATCGAAACGTCAGGCCCTATTGAGAGTTTTTCAATTATTTTGCTCAAAAGTTTTAAGTTGGTTTGTTTGAAGTGATATTATTTTTGAAGACCCATTCAGTTATTTAAAGGCTTTAGTTGGTTATTGTCACTTGTACCTTGTGTATTCTGGTCTTACTGACAGCACTGAAGTCGTGCTTTCTAATCCAAGTTGATCAGTGAACATCGACATGCCTGCGGACTCGGCCACATCGGAGGCCAGGAACTGGCCAGTTTTACTGGCCGCCTTTGTGGCCACTGGCCTGACCCACGGCCTAGCCAGCTCCATCGGAGTGTTCTATGTGGAATGGCATCTTGATTATCCCGAGAGCTCTGCCTTGGTTGGCTGGCTCTCGTCCTCTCTGCTAGCCATGATGCTTTGTAGCGGTGAGTTAACTAACCAATCATCAGCAAATACATGTACAGGGATTTCAATCTTAACTTTAATTGTCTCTTTCATTCTCGACTTATTTGGTTGCTTGCTTAATACCAATCCGCCTGACTGCCTGCCTCCATGCTTGCATGCTTGTTATTTGCCTGCTTGCATATTTTGTCATGATGTTGCTTCATCATGGTTGACTTTTTTGGTTGCTTGCATGCTTGTGTGCTTAGATGTTTGCATGCTTTGCTAGCTTGCATGCCTGCTTGCTTGCCAGCGTGATTGTATGTTTGCTTGCTTGCTTACTAGGGCACGTCCATACTTGCCCTCCTGTATGCTTGCTTGCATGCTTGCTTTTCTCCTCGTTGCCGTGATTTCCTGCATGCTTGCTTGCTTGCGTAACTAATTATCACACTATGTGATCGCAGGATATTTCTGATTGATTCAATATGAATTCATTAGTAAATAAGTAAAATTTGTGTTTATTATCTGTGTCTGTCACTAGCACCCATCGTAGGAGTGTTGACCAAGCGCTTCGGTGCTCGCCCTGTTGTGGTAGCTGGTGGGCTGCTTTCGTTCTGTGGTCTGCTTCTCGCATCTCTTGTTGATGAGTTCGTCGTTTTGTTCATCACCATTCCATTCATGTCAGGTATGTGCATCATCATGGACGCGACAGTCCAATCCTTTTAATCTCATTGAAGACTTCACTAAAAATGTCACCTTTGTCAGAACAGTCGAAAAATTTGTCATTCAGCTGTAGTGACAAAGCTTGTCAGTTGATCAAGTGCAAACATGACAGCTGTTTAACGTGGCAGGGACCTACTATAGATATTGAGATAGAAAGAACTCTTAATGCAATTTGACCCTCACTGTTTTTGGCACGTGTGGAAATAAACTCCAGTTTTTGAATCGCGATTATTTGCATGGTGGGAACAGGCCTAATAATTCACATAAAGGCTACTACCAACAGGGAGACTACAATGTAGAAAACCACAGTCACTCGACATGGAGACGTCTTCACGAGAAAGCAGGGTTCGAATCCTGCCCGAGCTGCCTGATTTTTGTCAGCAGGCATTCGGGCAAAGCACCGAGCACTATAATCACACCGATTAGGGTAAGGTCTCATTGAATTATTAAGATGGTGGAATTCTCCTCTCACACAGGCACCGGGTTTGGGATGGCCAACACGGGCTTTGCCATCCAGATCAGCCAGTGCTTCCATCGGAACTATGCCATGGCCAACGGCATCATGACCGCCGGGAGTAGTGTGGGAATGGTGTCCCTGCCAAACCTCTTCCGTCTCCTGATCGACAGCTACGGCTGGCGGCGGGCACTGCTGGTGTTCAGCGCTGTCCATGCCCACGTCCTGGTCTGCGCCGCGTTCATCCGGAGCCCCAGGTCCCGGCCGACGGGGAAGCGAAGCCAGCCGTTGGCAGAGGAGAGCGCGTCCGCAGAGGCTCCTCGTGGGAGCTCATCGGAAGGCGGAACCCATCGACAGCAGAGAGTGACCTACATTCGGGTCCCGTCCGGCAAAGCGACCAAGAGTGATGGCTGCAGCCGTTCCATCCCGTCAGAAAATGTTGAGTCGGTCAATGGTGTCCGAGTCGAGGGCAGAGTTGAGATAAAAGAAAGGATCGCAGGTCCTTGCGCTGAGGAAGAGGTCCAAGAAGGAAGTGAATTTGGAAACGAGGGTAGGATGTCGAGCAGTGGGAGGAGCTGCCTGGGCGGGTTCCTGGACGATTTGGGACTGTCACTTCTGTGGACCAACCGAGTGTTTTGCTGCTTCATACCCGTGACGTTCTTCCTGGCCTCGGTATACGGGATCACGCTCTCCTACCTGGTGGCCAGGGCCAAGTCGGTGGGCGTGCCCCAGGCCGAGGCCACCTTCCTGATCTCGGTGATCGGGTTCTCCACCATCGTCACCCGGCTGAGCCACGGCCGAGTGCTGGATGCCGGTCTCATCCAGCCGGCCCACCTCTTCTGCCTCTTAGTGGGTCTCTCGTCGGTGGCCGGCCCGGTGATAGCCGCGTTCGAGACCCACTATGCCTTTGTCGTCAGCGCGGTCCTGATCGGACTATCCACCGGCGGATTCATCCCAATGATTGCCTTCCTAATCCGCAAGATGGTAGGCAAAGAAATGTTCCCAGGCGGCTACGGTATTGGTCGTGTTGTCATTGCCCTCGGCAACATGTTCTCTGCATTTTCAGCAGGTAAGTTGAACATGGCAAGGCTTGGCCAATTACCAAGGCACTGGAGCATGGCAAGGCTTGGCCAAGCTACCAAGGCACTGGAGCATGGCAAGGCTTGGCCAAGCTACCAAGCCACTGGAGCATGGCAAGGCTTGGCCCAAGCTACCAAGGCACTGGAGCATGGCAAGGCTTGGCCCAAGCTACCAAGGCACTGGAGCATGGCAAGGCTTGGCCCAAGCTACCAAGGCACTGGAGCATGGCAAGGCTTTGCCCAAGCTACCAAGGCACTGGAGCATGACAAGGCTTGGCCAAGCTACCAAGGCACTGGAGCATGGCAAGGCTTGGCCAAGCTACGAAGGCACTGGAGCATGGCAAGGCTTGGCCCAAGCTACCAAGGCACTGGAGCATGAGAAGGCTTGGCCCAAGCTACCAAGGCACTGGAGCATGGCAAGGCTTGACCAAGCTACCAAGACATTGGAGCATGGCAAGGCTTGGCCAAGCTACCAAGGCACTGGAGCATGGCAAGGCTTGACCAAGTACCAAGACACTGGAGCATGACAAGGCTTGGCCCAAGCTACCAAGGCACTGGAGCATGACAAGGCTTGGCCAAGCTACCAAGGCACTGGAGCATGGCAAGGCTTGGCCCAAGCTACCAAGGCACTGGAGCATGGCCAGGCTTGGCCCAAGGTACCAAGGCACTGGAGCATGGCTAGACTTGGCCAAAGCTACCAAGGCACTGTAGCATGACAAGGCTTGGCCCAAGCTGCCAAGGCACTGGAGCATGGCAAGGCTTGACCAAGCTACCAAGGCACTGGAGCATGGCAAGGCTTGGCCCAAGCTACCAAGGCACTGGGGCATGGCAAGGCTTATCCGAGCTACCAAGGCACTGGAGCATGGCTAGACTTGGCCAAGCTACCAAGGCACTGGAGCATGGCACGGCTTGGCCAAGCTACCAAGGCACTGGAGCATGGCAAGGCTTGGCCAAGCTACCAATTAAGGCACTGGAGCATGGCAAGGCTTGACCAAGCTACCAAGGCACTGGAGCATGACAAGGCTTGGCCAAGCTACCAAGACACTTGAGCATGGCAAGGCTTGGCCAAGCTACCAAGGCACTGGAGCATGGCAAGGCTTGGCCAAGCTACCAAGGCACTGGGGCATGGCAAGGCTTGGCCCAAGCTACCAAGGCACTGGAGCATGGCAAGGCTTGGCCAAGCTACCAAGGCACTGGAGCATGGCAAGGCTTGGCCAAGCTACCAAGGCACTGGAGCATGGCAAGGCTTGACCAAGCTACCAAGGCACTGGAGCATGGCAAGGCTTGGCCAAGCTACCAAGTCACTAGAACATGGCAAGGCTTGGCCTAGCTACCAATGTACTGGAATATGGGAGGTATTGGCCAAGCTACTAATAAAGGCACTGGAGTATGGAAAGCTCTGGCCACGCTAAGGCACTGGAGCAAAGCGAGGTCTATAATATAGACCACATTGCAGAGTGATACCAATTGCTTTTTACATGTATTATTTTACTTTGCATGAAACAGAAGACTTCTTGAATTCTAGTTGTCAACATGATGCTAAGGATCATAATTGTGTGTTTTTAAAAGCAAATATTCTTATTTAAGCAGCTCTAAATCCTTGTTTTTTGTCCTTGCCATTATCCGGTGTATTGATTGCAGGCTACCTGTTTGATGTGACCGGAAGTTACAGTGCTGGTTTCTACTGCATGGGCGTCTTGGCAGGTGTTGCTGTGGCCATCGTACTTGTCTTCCACCTGGTGTGGACAAGACTTGTACCCGACGACAGATGGCCACAACTCCAACCATGTACGGACAAATAACTTCAACAACTGCCGCAGAACTGCAATGGAATTAAAACAAGGCATCTCGTTGTATCGACTCTGCATTTGCGAAAGCTCCTGGTACGATTGAGACATCGCAAAAAGTACAGACAGAACAGGGATAATCTTTTCAATGAATGGGAATATTACTTGTCTTGACTACATGTATAGTTACATTATCTTACTAACACTAGCTGGACGCTTCACATTTCAGCTATATTGATCGGTCATATTATTGTTTTAATCGGAAACCGTTAAAGATATAAAACTTGACTATATATTTCAGGGTATAGTTAATGTATTATACAATAATGTGTAGATTTATTATGGTGTCTAAGATAACATCACAAACAGTCACTATCATCTAAAGCACGGGTACATGCCATGTCCATAGTTTCACGATATTGTGTGAGAAGTGAGCACCATTGTTGTACAGCACTGCCTTCGAGAAAGGTGTTGCAATAGTCGTAATGTCAGTATACCATGAGCTATAAAAATGCTTATCCGATCAGTGGGTGTTAAAAACAACCTACAATTACCTATGAGTCACTCACGTATACGATTTTCATAAAAAGAGAAAATTCATGGAATTGTAGGTCGAATTTGCGTTCCCGTATACGTAGCCATCTTTTCGAAGTACAGAAAAGACTGCTGAAGACAATTCATTAGTTGGAGTGGTCAGGGACAAGTGAATCCAGTAGTCAGGTGATCATGAATTTCTTTCAGAGGTATACATTTTTAAATTAATTTTCTTTTAGAACCAGGTTCTTCCTTGCTCTATGGTTGAACCATGCATATTTTTTTGATTACAGCAAGGGCGAATGTCTGCTGATTTCTGTGCAATTATTTTCTTGAGAAATTTCATATTGATTTATTCCGCAAGCGAAATAAATTCATCTGGTCAGTAAAATGGTACATGTACCATATCTAATTGACTTTACCACACGCACTCGGCGTTTAGGGCAGCCGAGTAAATATTTCGCAAGCGCTGTCTGGAAATTTAATTTGAATTTTAAGCACCACCCTGTCTGCCTTTGTTTCTTGAATCACGGTGTGCTGTTTCGTCAGGGTATGTGCATTTTTAACGTTTATTCAAGCAAGGCTTGCACCGCCGTTGGTAAATTTCTAGATGGGCCTTCGATGGCTTGATTTGTGTGAGCACCGCTCACAGGGTTGATCCAGACGAGCTAGCAGCAGTGTCGGTCTGCATGCTTGATTTCTGTGGGCACCTCTCACGGGGGATGATCCCGACGACTTAACAACCGCTTCAGCGGGCAGGCTTTATTTCTGTGGGCACCTCTCACAGGGATGATCCCGACGACTTAACAACCGCTTCAGCGGGCAGGCGTCATTTTTGTGGGCACCGGTCACGGGGTTGATGCCGACGACTTAACAACCGCCTCAGCAAGCAGGCTTGATTTTTGTGGGCACCACTCACAGGGATGAACCCGACGACTTAACAACCGCTTCAGCGGGCAGGCGTGATTTCTGTGGGCACCGCTCACGGGGATGAACCCGACGACTTAAAAACCGCCTCAGCGGGCAGGCGTAATTTCTGTGGGCACCGCTCACGGGGATGAACCCGACGACTTCAAAACCGCCTCAGCGGGCAGGCTTCATTTTTGTGGGCACCGGTCACGGGGATAATCCCGACGACTTAGCAACCGCCTCAGCGGGCAGCGGGCCATCATTAGCATAAATGCGCGCCTTTATGTTAATGGTGGCCTTTTCCCATTCTGAGAAAAATTAATACGCCTACCGGTATGATAGGCTGGTTCTCGTCCCCTACCTGGTCTCCAGACGTCTCACGGTACATTTCGGAGGACTTGACACGTCTGGAGACCAGGTAGGGTACAGGAACGGTATATAACGTATAATTTCTTTTCTTTGTAAATGTCACTAGTGAAGCTCATTAATTTTCTTTAGATTTGGGTTTTTTGAGTGAAGAAAAGAAATGTTCTTTGTGTAAGTAAAGACCTTCCCCATTTGGAAGTTCACGAGTATTTGGCCGTCTCCTGAGAGAGTTGTTTTCGAGATCATGAAGGAAGAAGTGATTGTTAGGTCATCTTGATTCATAAGTGTATGTTTTTTATGAACATAAGTGTGTGTCATTCACCTTGAATTCGATACAGTATATAGACAACATAATCTTAATTGACATTTAAAGGTGCATGTATCTTCATTTTTAGTAAGTTCGAGGTGTGGTTGTGTTTAAGTATATATATATGGAGGACTCTCCTAATTCCTCCATGGTATTTCTAAATTCTTAAGGGTCGACATTTCTAGAGACCTGTGTTTGGGTTGATTTTTATATTTGCTGTGGACACTTTCAGTTTGAGCCCCAGTTTTGCCCAATTCTCCGGGTGGGTGTCTCAGTGAAATGAATATGCATGGCTATTGTAAGATGCAGTGTGTGCCAGTGATGTTGTGTATATACAGTGAGCCAGAAGGTGTGAGTTGTAATTTGGTAGGCTGGCTATAGAGTAAACCACCAGCTAGTGAT
The DNA here is from genome assembly GCA_949987565.1 of Luidia sarsii. Taxonomy (NCBI): domain Eukaryota; kingdom Metazoa; phylum Echinodermata; class Asteroidea; order Paxillosida; family Luidiidae; genus Luidia; species Luidia sarsii. The sequence goes on along the minus strand of OX465103.1, from coordinate 24,543,076 downwards.
GGAATGTCCAGGGAGCTGGCACATGGCTGGTCAGCTGGACTAATGCATGTACATATGTGGCCCGGAACAAAGACATGAGGTATATCCCACCAAAACACTTTTTAAGTAAACAACGCCTGAAGTTAAAGTATCTTCACAATTCGATCACAAATCAAATTTCTTTTTTGTTTTTTCGGAAATTTTAAGTATTAGAGGATATTATATTTTGATATCATTTGAAAGCTAATGGTATACTCTATCACATCATTAGAAAACCTCAAAATCTCAAAAATGAGGTTATCCTCATTATGCTGTGCCGGGTCACATATATGGGTTTGGCTGATTTGCATGTTTGGATATTCATGAAGAATGTGAGTTTGCTTAATCTATTCTCGAAGCCCAGATAAGAGTCTTGGGAGGTGATGTTTTTGGTTTCTCCTTCCTGTGTAGAGTAGAGGAACTCAAGTGTAATTTACATTGGGGGATTTTTAAAGTTAAATAAGTTAATCTTGTTATTTTGATTGCATTTGTATTTACAATAATTATTTTTCTTATCATTGTTTTCTGTATTCACAGGTTACTTTAGTAGTTATACCCTTTGAACTTCATCCCATTGAGTGCTGTGTTGAATACCCCTTTTGTAGTTTTGATATAGAGTTGTGCTGTATTGCTATTGGGTTATATTTTATGGTTTGGTCTATCTCTTGGTTTGGTCTATCTCTTGGTTTGGTCACTTTGTTGTTTAGGTTAAGTCTGGATTTGGTCAGTTGGTTTAAAAAGGTCTGAGTCTAAGGTTCTTGGTCATTGGTTGGTTTGGTCATGGAACGTGTCAGTTGGATTTTGTTTTCATAGAATTTTTAGATTAAATTAAGTTAGTTGGATCGTGTTTGGTTGAGTCAGTTCCTTTTGGGGGGGGGGACTTGTATTTTTTGTTTTTAAGTTGAATAAAGTAGCTAGTGATTTTTTTCCATGAGCCAAAATAGCGTTGCAATTTTTTTTTCTCAGAATACCCTGCGTTTTCTCCTCCGATCGCTGGATGCTTTTTTTTTAACATTCTATTTAGGCTGTTTGCTAGTTTTCCCCACATTGTGTAGGTTTTCCGGGTTACATAATTATACACAAAGGTTAGGGTTAGGGTTAGTCGCGCATGCGCAAATCTATGTTCGTACTAGATTAATTTCTTCACATCGATAACCATGGCTAGAAGACCACTCTATTCGATCTGATATAATAATAATCGAAGCGCGACCTTTTAGTTGTTCAGTTTAAGGGTCGGAGGTGAGAGCACCACCCGTCGTGTTTGGGGTTCACGATTATAATACGTACCCCACCCTTTCATGAACGAAACCGTGCCTGCATGTGCATTTGCTCGAAAAAATAAAAGATAAAGAAAAATGTCGCTATGAAATTTTTGATATAGGCCCTATTGCTCATCTAATCATATTTTTTTCCAAACAACGTAATGCCCACGAAGTTCTGCCGTTTACCACTTTGCTGCCCCAGTAGCCAAAGCAGACGCATACTGCACAAGAGTATACAGCGCTATCACTTATACGGATACGGAGTGGTACTGTCAGTGGTCCGTACGGATACGGAGTGGTACGGATACGGATGTTCTTTGCGGGAAGCACTATCTGGGCTTCAGCCGGGTAGCTCATGAATAATTCAACAAAGTGACGTAGAAGTGAAGTGAATATGTGACCCGGCACAACGAAATGAGGAATATCCCACCAAAACTTTTTTCGAGTAAACGACGCCTGAAGCTAAAGTATCTTCACAATTCGATTAAAACTAAAAAACTAAAAATATTTTTGGAAAAATTAAGTATTTGAGGATAATATAATTTGATATCATTTGAAAGCTTATGGTATACTCTTTCACATCATCAGAGAATCTTAAAATCTCAAAAGTGGGGGTTATTCTTCATTATGCTGTGCCGGGTCACATATCTTAATAGGTACATGTACACTGTTGAATTATTCATGATCTGCCCGGCTGGAGCCCAGATAGTGCTTCCCTTACAGGTCGCTAGAGGGCGCTCCGACTATTGATAAAAAAAATTAATAGAAAGTGTGTTAGGCAATAACTGAATAACGTTTGTCGTTGTTGTGAAACTTAGTCGGACAACCTGGACTCTATGGTTGGAGTGTGCGAATGACAGCGTCGTGTGAGTATTATTATTAATATTGCAGAATGTGCATGGTTTGCTCACGAATCTTTAGTTAAAATACAGTTCCTCTCTTGCTGGGACTTCCACTTCCAGGTCCAGGTCCAGTGTTGACAGTTTTCGAGCACTGTCCTTCCTCCCGATAATCTCCCGTCAAAGTTTTAAGCTAGCAACTGAACTACATAATTATGTACATCATACATGTACTAATACTATTACTGAGTAATACTAGTAATACAATACTAGTAGTATAGTACACATGTAGTACTATTACTATTACTAGTATTAGTTACTGATGTATGATGTAGCATTACACTTCACTGAAGTTCACGGTTTTTAACTTGTAATGTTATTGTTACTATGATAACAGATAGCATTAATTGGCAAAATAATGACATCGACAGTGACAATGTCATTGCCAATTAATTTGTTTTCTTTCTCTATGATTTGTCAAACTGATATAAGTGATAATTATTATTAATTCATAATTGGACGTCTGTCATGCTAGTAGTACTAGTATTAGTATTATTTAGGTACGGACTAGTCTAGAGCCCTGAACATGACAGGTCTAGTCCCACTTACTGAATACTGGGCTGCTAGGAGCTCCTCTGAAACGATTTGTGTTTTGATCTGTCGCACCGCGTCTAATTTAAGTAATATAGTAAAACAGACATTCTCAACAGATGGCCTTAAACTTGGTGCCTGGAATTGCGTCAAAAGTTTCAATAAAAGCACCTACCGGATTCTACACGTGTCAAGACGAACAAGTGGTATTTCAGCGGTACTTACGATAAATTTTTGGATTGCAATTAAGACAAAATGTCTCCTGTGTCGGTATCGGACATATCGAGTTGTTCAAAATGCAAACTTGTTTGTGTACACCGTGTACAAAATGTAAAATCTCATCATGCGCTTTAGCAATGAGCTCACATGCAAACCATATTACACAAAGACTGGGTACTAGACGTTGAGAATGTCCGTTTTACTATATGAGATGCGGTGGGATGCTAGTGTGACATATCAACACACAGATCGTTTCAGAGGAGCTTTCTAGCGGCCCGGTAGTAAGTGGGACTAAACATGACCCAGATCCTGACGGCCTGATCAGTGATATTTTCCCAGCCAGGTCTCAGCCTCAGTTGTGGATATGTAACAAATTACTCTTCAATACGAGTCTCACTTGTGATAGCCTAAGAATAATTGATACAATTTACAGAGCAAGCATGTTTTTCGTGGTAAAGCTTGAGTGTGGTAGTGTGGTCCCCTGTATGTACACGTACGTACGGTAATGGTATGGCGGCTAGTTGCGAAGACATACAGGGGACCAGACTGCCAGTTGCGGAGCTGCTGTTTGAATCTTTCAACACGAACCGGGAGGTTTTTGCTAATTTTTTTTTTCTTCTGAAATCCACAATTTTTCGCCCCATGGACAGTTGCACACAGGTGATTGGTATGTAAGCCACCTTGCCTATAAATCTTGGGCCAAATGAAGTATTTTAGGAGTTATGCGGAACCTGCTGAGTCATATGCCGCAGTAAAAGTGAACGTTACACAGTATGGAATTTGGAAAAAAGGCATGGCTATCTGTAGGGTTCGTAGGGAGAGCAGCGGACGGAGAACCCCACAGTTCTGGGAGTACAGTAGCTCCACATTGCTCTCTCCTTCCTTATCCTAATTTTATTCAGTCTTCAGCATGAACCTACTGGTGTCACCTGGTCTCCTTACACTGCCTTTCAAACAAATTGCTTACTCTTCAGTAGGCCTACGCATTCACTTTGCTTTGCAAATTACATGTACATTACAGTGCAGTCAGGTCTTGCCGCGCCTCTTGCTAATTGCATCAACCCAGGGTTGCATCCACCCTGCATTACGCTGTTGTAAAACAAACTACCGGTATGCAGCTACTGTAGGCCTACAGCCATACAATGAAGTTGAAGAGTTTTTTGTTGTTGCCCCCTCCCCTCCCCCTCCCTCTGGGCATCCTTGTACAATTGTTCCACCCTGTCTGGTATGGTGTGGGCTCAGTGGGCTGGAGTCAGTCTGCTTCAGGACTTCTGAGTGTGAGCAGCAAACCTTGGTCTGACTCTTAAAATTACTGTGCAGAAGTCTTTGCTTCACGTAAATAATTTTCCCTGTCCACCCTGTCTCCCTGTCCACTGAATGGCGCAAGTCGTGGGATGCCGCATGGTACTGGTAGGCTAAACACTCTCAGGTCTGTTTATTTGTACCATAGTGCTTTTGATATATGCTTGCATATTAATTGTTGTATTTGGGAACTTTTGGATAGTGGATAATACATGTATGAAGTCGATGTCAACCATTACAGCTATGGTTCCTTTCAACATCAAAAAAGTTCATCTTAAATTCATGGTGTGATGGAAAATTAGTAAGTTCTGGTATTTAGTTAGAATCCATTTTGGAATTAATTGGAAGACATTTACAACCATACTGCTTAGGCTATACAATTTTGTAGGTTGGAGGTTGAAAGCTGGACACTGATAACTAACTAAATTGACAACATTTTTAGTCAGTGTAATTTAGGTGTATGGTGACTTTGAGTATTGTGCACATGTCCTAAAGACTAATTTGTAATTGAATATGTACAATTTAGCTATTGAGAAATGGCGTGTTTTAAACAAAAATTAATTAATCACTGGCTGCATATGACAAACTTATTAGGCTACCCACTGACAAATCGCATCCAGTTGGCAGCCAACCCTAACCTTCCCAAATCCTGCAGAATCCTATTTGCCTTTTGCAGGATTCTGCATGATTCAGGGCACGTGAGAGTTGACACATTGCAGGATTGTGCAGGATTCAGGGCATTAGGGTTTATGTCACTGTAGGAAATTGCAGGATACAGGCTACTAGTTTCAAACTGCTTGAGAAGGATTTTACAGGATTGAGGGCACATGACAGTTGACACACTGTAGGAATGTGCAGGATTGAGGGCATGAGGCGATTTTGTCTACAAACTGCAGGATGCTGATAACAATTCGGACATCGTTGTGGCTTTTTTCAAGAGATTATCCATTAAAAAAAGGGCCCATTGTTCTAAGCTGAAAAGAGTCTTTGTTTATAATGTGGACTAAAACTCCATAAGCTCAGTGCTGGATTTTGCAGGATTCAGGCAATGGTCCACAGTGGCCAGTACTGCAGGATTTTGCAGGATTCAGGTCACATGGAGCTTTGAACAAGGTACGATTGCAGGATTTTGCAGGATTTAGGTTATATCTTAAGTACAAAAAATTAGTAGCCTGGGGTTAATGTTTGCAACAATGTGCGACACCATTCACTTGAAGATATTACTCTCAGATTGGATCAGAGCCAAGTCACTGAGGCAGGCTGGCTTATCAGCCAACCCTAATCTTCAGGTCAGGTTTTTGGGTCAGGGTTGAAGCTCGAAAGTCTAAAGTTCACATCCCGTCTCTCTGAAACAGCCCAAAAGGAATGTAGTACACTTTTAAGAGGATTAAGATGATAAAGTGCAAAAGCCAATTTGATGTGTGTTGTGCGCAGTTTGTAAAGCTACAAAGTGTAGGCCTAATAATAACCCATACTGCGTGAGGATTCGGCGCTAGAAGTTGTGGAAAGTGTTAAATCGGTTCGTGCGTAAGTTTTGCATTTTTTTATGAGGGAGGGAAGAGAGGTTTTTTGGGCAAAATGGAAGCTGTGTGTTGCATTGAAATCATTGTGTGTTGCATCATACACATGCATTGGGTGGTGGGTAGTCTGGGCATTATGCACAATTACACATGCATGGGTAGTGTGTAGTCTGGGTTGATGGGGTTCTATGTGTGACATTGTCAGCAGTTCATCTATACACGTGTAAGATTACCATTATCTGTCATCTGTGGACCACAGTGTCCTAAACCCTACATGTACTGGTATTCAAAACTAGTGCTCAGTTGTCGAGGTAAGTCACCATGGACAAGTATCACCAAGTTCAGTGAGTGGACAGTGCAGACCTTTCACACAGAATGATGACATGACCACGAAGTCTGATTTTCACCTTACGCACAGAGTTCCGCATTGGACCAAGCTTTGTATCAGGTATAAAGCAAAGGAAGCTGCCTCAATCACTATTTCGTATGTAATTTTAATGGGAACATCACAAACTAATTGTATTCAAAACTGGCAGTTAGTGAAGTAAGCCACAAGATCAGGATGATTTTGTTCAGCGAGTTGATGGGGCGGGCCTGTCATTTCTATGCTGATGATAGTAGACCACAAAACTTTCCAAGGGTATTGAAAACGATTTGATCAGTGGCCAAAATGGCCAATGAGGCAACTTCACTGAGGTAAAATACAGACTGCACTGTACAATCTGTTTTTGATGTTGTTGGCCACAAAAAGATCCATTTGACAACCAGGAAATATTTTATGGTGGCCTTGTTGAGGCTAAAGAAATGAGGCTAAATAATGGAAATGATGGCAGTGTTTACGTTACCAGCAGAGTTACATGTATAAGGGCAAGCACTTACCACTTGGACAGTTTTTATCCTAGATGCAACACGATACCCACAGATTCGAATCCACCTCATGACACAGCTCCATGGTCTAGTGGTTAAGACGTCTGCACTTGAAAGGAGGAGTCGTGGGTTCGAATCCCGCCCGCCCATTTTTTTTTTTCACCTGCAAAGCACTGAGCATACATTTTACAGTGATTGATAGCAAGTCGAGTAGCGCTAATCCTTTTGTTTGTGTTTTACAGACCTGCTGCCCAGCTGAGTGGTGTTGGAGTCCGGACAGAGATTGGAGGGACCCTGCTGGCTCTTGTTGGACTGTCCGTCGCCTTCTGCCAGTCATTGCAAGCAGGGTTGTGACCTGAAGCCTTCCCAGGATGCACCTCGTCATCAAGCTGGCCCTAGTGCCTCCCCTGGTCTGCGTGGGCCTCATGCTCCTCCCCTTTGTTTTCTTCTTCATGCCCTGGCTTCTGGGCGTGGCGGCCGTCGTCTTCTTCCGGCCAGACCTGGTCTTCAGGCTCTACACCAAGTGAGTGCCCGTCTCCGTTTCACACCGGCGCACATGCAACACGTCTGCTGATTATTTGGATCGTAATATGAGTCACGAATTCAATTTTCACTCTTTTTTGGGGGGAACGCAATAATCGCGATTATTTTTGGAGTTTGAATTGTGATTCGGACTCCAATATACAGTAGACCAATTGTGTGACCACTGTTTACATGCCATCACGTGACTTACAGTGTGGTATCTTTACATCTCATTTGGCATTGAGCAGCAATAGAAACATACAGAGAAGAATGTGGACAATATGGTAGACTTCTTTGCTTGTTTTTCACTCCTGTCCTGCACCAAACGAGATGAAAAAATACCTAGTCACGTGATGGCACCGTTGGCACGTAAACAGTGGTCGTGCAAATGGTCTTATTGCGACTTTTTCTTAATGATCACACTCATTTACCAAGCGGGGTGTGTATAAAAGCTCTTGAATTTATTAATTTTTTTAAGATTCTTCAATACACTGCATGCTCCAACTGAAAGGCAGTGCTTGTTCACATTTCCCCGCATGTGCAGTTTGACCACAATGCCAACTGCGATCGGTTGGGGAATGTTGGGGGGTTGTGAATTTTGGTGCGTGAGAACGTGAGTGGGTTCAAATTGCAATAATATGTGTATCAGTGTGAACGGCCATTATGGCCTAGAAATATGAAAAAGGTACACTCCATATTTCCATTGAATACGATTCTGTGAAATAAGGCCATGGTGTAGAAATGGTGCTTCGATTTCTTTTTGTTAATACTTAAGCCCCTTTTCACTTCTTAAGCCCCACTCTCAGCTAGTGTACTGTTCAAAACGTTGAGTTCTTCTGGTTTTTTTCAGAACCACACATATACTCACAAAAGAGAACTATTCTCCCTATGAAAACCTTCAAATCTCATTCTTGTTTTTTTACCAACAATTCCCCCCCCCCCCCTGCCTACAGGTTCAAGATGTGGCACATTGGGTTTCGGACCCGTTCAGTAACCATCGGCAACTACACATTTTCGTTTGCTGAGCGGGGCAGCCCGGACCCATGCAGGCCTTCTATGCTCTTCCTGCACGGGTTTTCCGCAGCCAAGGACATGTGGTGGCCCTTCGTCAAGGTATAGTAGTCTTTTCATCTCAAGATCACCAATTACCATTTTGAACTCATGATTGTATCGTACAAAAGATTTGGCCTACTGCTTACCGACTTATGCAAATAATGCTTCTTTCGTGTTCACTCCTCCACTTCTTGCTTTGATTCTGCTTCTTTGATGTTTACGCCTCTTCTAATTAATCCCTACCCTACCCCCTACCCTTTGAATCCACCCTACCAGCTGTCCTCTTTGTCCTTTGTCAGTCATCCGTGTCCCAATTGCTCCCCTCTTCCTATCGGGTTGTGTCCTTGTCCTTCTGCCTTTGAGAAAAGGGCCCGCTAGGATCGAAACGTCGGGCCCTCCTTATTTATGAGAAATAAATAAGACTTGAAGGCCGCCGCACACGAGAGCTATCTGCTGAGCAAAAATTATCTCGAGGTCGTTAGCTCAGCACGTAGCTCACCGTGTGGGCCGAACTTTTGGTGAGATTTCTGCTTCAAGAGGCCGTGAGACCAATATCTATCCTGTATGATTTTTTTCGCTTGTCGTGGATGAAAACTCATCGTGTGCAGCGACTTGAGCTACGTGCGCACGCTCTGTTCACGTGATGGCTTCCAAAAATATATTTTTTGCTCAGCACGTAGTTCAAGTCGCCGCACACCAAAAGTTCAGCGCACACGGTGAGCTACGTGCTGAGCTAATGACCTTGAGAAAATTTTTGCTCAGCAGATAGCTCTCGTGTGCGGCGGCCTTAAGGCTTTGCATGGTGGATTAAAACAATATAGGAGGGTTTGTGGTGACACCATGTATAAGGTCTTTTCAAAGAAGAGGTATGGTTCTGAGAAGGAGTGATAACTCAACATTCTGGCCAGTAGGCTCTGGCCTTCATCAGGAGAATCCTCCTATATGTAAAAGGGTGCCCCTTTTATAATTAGAAATAATAATATCCATTTAACTTTCTCTCTCGTTTTGGATTGAGACACCCCCACCCTTTTCTCTTTGTTTTTACTTTTAAATGTATAATGGTTTATTCCTCCAAGTGGAGCATTCAGTGTATATTGCTGATTGGGCCCCCCTTCTGGAAGTGGAGTGACCCTTGGGCAGGGGCTGTGTTGGTCTGGGTGGTGTGGTCAAGCATGCCTTAGTGCTTTACCACCCAGCTCAACAACCGCCCCACTCTCTGTTTCCTCCTTCCAGGTAATGAGATTTTATTCATTTTTCATCTTTATAAACTTTTCCTAGCTGTTTGGTTTTTCTGCTACTTAAGAATCTTAAGTTCATCTTTTAGTCTAATTCATTTGAAGTTGGAGAATCTAGTATTTTGGGGTTATTTTTGCTGTTTCTTTCTTTTTTGTGTGCTCCCTGAGCCCAGTAATTGGGTTGATTAGACTTTGCCAGTCCTTCCAGAGGTCTAGTGATAGACTGAATAGGATGTTCTACACGTGTTTCACTTTGTTTTGAAAGGGGAAATTAATTAATGTTTGCATTTAATTATATATTTTACCTTTTGCCTCTTATAAATTAGTATTAAAAGTGCTTTACCACCCAGCTCAACAACCGCCCCACTCTCTGTTTCCTCCTTCCAGCTGACAATTGATAAGTCCCAGAACCCACCCCCTTTACATATACATAGTGTCGCTGCAAACCCTCCTACATTGGTCTAATTAAAGATAACTGACTTTTTGGTATTGCCCAATCATAAGGCGTTTCTCACGATGAGTTCGGCACAGTGTCCATTGAAATTGCTTGTTACTTCATGCATCCTTACATGTATATATTATGTACATGTGTATGAGAGTAATAGAAAAATGAAAAACAGTTGATGGTCATCATCATCATCATCATTCCCTCGACTGGATAGTCGTCGGGGGGATCTGAGCGCAAGAGGCTGACATCTTTTGCCAGGCGGGTCTGTCGAGCACTGCTGTGAGGAGCTCAGGCATAGTCAGGTCAGTCCAGGACTTCACGTCGTCTGACCAAGATTTTCGTTGACGACCACGCCTGCGCCCACCCTCGACGGTTCCTTGCATGATGGTCTTGCAGAGGCTGTTGTGCCGAGTCACATGACCATACCAGGCAAGTTTCCTTCGCTTGACAGTGGAGAGGAGATGTTCTTGGGTGCTGACATGGCTCTCAACCTGCTGCCAGACGAATTTGTTGGTCTTGTGCTCTCGGTAAGAGATCTTCAAGAGACGTCTCATGCACTTGTACTCGAAGGCCTGAATACGTCTCTCTTCTTCTGCATGTAAAGTCCAAGTCTCACATCCGTATAGGACGATGGAGACGACCAGAGACTTATACAGATGGTATTTGGTGGCGAATGACATCTTACTTTTCCACACCCTTGTCAATCTGGCCATTGCTGCTGTTGCTGTGGCAATCCTCGTGCGGATTTCCGTAGAGCACGAGCCATCCTTGGACAAGGTGGCCCCCAAATATTTGAAGTAGCTCACTTCTTCCAGTTGCTCGCCGTTCATGGTGATGTTGACGCTGGCATCTCTCACGCTGTTGACCATTACTTTGGATTTAGTGGTGCTGATCTCCATGCCATAGGCGCTAGCTCGTTCAGACAGCTTTGTAGTCAGTTCTTGCAACTCACTGTTGGACCCAGCCATCAGGTCGATATCGTCTGCAAATCTGAGGTTACAGACGGGCCGCCCACCGATAGAGATGGTCGTGACGTGGTCATGGAGGGTCTCCTGCATGATCTTCTCCAAGAAGAGGTTGAATAGCGTTGGCGAGAGCAAGCAGCCTTGCCTCACGCCGACCGTCGTCCTGAAAAATTCACCCGTTTGATTGTTGAGCAGCACTGCGCTGGTGGCATTGTTGTAGAGGGCTTGAATCATCTGAACAAGTCCCGACTCAATATTGTAGCTCTTGATGACGTGCCAGAGGCCTTGGTGCCAGACTCGGTCAAAGGCCTTTTTGAAATCAATAAAATTGTGAAACAAGTTCTTCTGATGCTGAAGATGTTTCTCTATCAGGACTCGGCAGTTGAAAATTTGCTCCACAGTGCTTCGCCGGGGTCGAAATCCTGCCTGCTCTTCGGATATGATTTCCTCAGCCTTGGTCTTCAGGCGGTTGAGGATGATGCGAAGCAAGACTTTACTGGGGTGGCTGATGAGACTGATGGTTCGATGGTTCTCACATTGCCTCAGGTTACCCTTCTTTGGAAGCGGTATGACAAGGGACTGAGTCCATTCAGTCGGCCACTTTTTCTGCTCCCAGATCTGCTGGCAGAGGGTCGTAAGTGCGTTGACGATTTCCTCCCCTCCACCTTTCAACAGCTCTCCCGGTACGTTGTCCACGCCTGGTGACTTTCCTGGCGTCAGTGATCGTACAGCTGCTTCTACTTCCTCTCTCAGGATTGGGGGACTGTCAATTCCATCCTGGGGGTACTGGCTGTTTCCAAGGATCGAGGTGTCTGGCTTCACCTCGTAATTGTAGAGGCTAATGCAGTACTCAGTCCACCTCTGTAGGACTTGGTTATTTTCAGTAAGAAGTTGATGGTAACTTTGGTTAAATGCATCCAAACCCTGGCAAAGACAGTTGACTATTTTGGAAGACTCCCATCTAAGGGCTGGATAGCTCAGATGGTAAGAGTGCTGGTATGTGTATCCAATGGTCATGGGTTCAAGTCCCGGTCCAGTCAAGGTTTTCTTTGCAATTTTCAATCTTTGGTTCAAAAGATCCCTGTCAGTGTTCTTTTACTTTATTTAATACAAACAAGTTGAAAACCGCTTACCGACTCACATTGTCATTTTTTTTTCAATGCTCAAAAATTTAGACAGTCATTATTTGACCCTAGTAGGACCTTTTTCAAATACCGGAAAATTCTGCCTTTGAGAAATGTCCTGCTGGGATTGAAATAATGTCCAGCCCTCTGGAATTTGGAAATTGTCATTTACTGAAGACGCACTGAGGGGTCTGACATTTCCACCCAAGTCCCAATGGGGTCAAAATGTCAGGCCCCTTTCTTGTTTTTCTGATATTTGTATTGCTTCACGTTTAGACGGACAAACTGTCTATTGTTTTTGGTTTTTGAATGAATTGAACAATTTGGCAAAGAGAACTTTGACTGGACCGGGACTTGAACCCGAGACCTCTGGATCAACGTATTAGTGCTCTTTCATCTGAGCTATCCAGCCTTTAGATTGGGGCCTATAGTAGTCAACTAGTCTCTGCTGGTGTGGGGGCGCCAGTCAGAAGCAAATCATCCATTAACTGTCGTATATCTCCAGGGATCATGCCCCCGCTTTCATTCTTTTGGTTTTTAATCAATTTCCAATCAAAATTAAAGAAAGGTCCCTCGAGCAATAGAACATCAGGGCCTCACCATTTAAAAAAAAATTAGTTTTCCCAGCCTAAAGAGAAAAGGTATTTTTCCTTGGTTTCTATCCTTAGCATTTACCCATGGATTGGCACATTATGGCTGTGGATATGCCAGGGCATGGTAAGACTACTCGCAAGATGAGTGACAGCTTCTCTCTTCCTGCACAGGCTGCCAGGATACGCCAGGTAGGTCGGACAAATCCCCAAGCCCAAAAACCAAAATTCATCCTTTCCAAGGAAAGAGCGTGTACAGTATGTGATGGATGATGCTTTGTTCTGAGCACGTGCATGGAGTTCTTAGCATACGTGTATAGTTCTGAGAATGTGCGTGTAGTTCTGGGAATGTGCGTGTAGTTCTGAGAATGTGCGTGTAGTTCTGAGAATGTGCGTGTAGTTCTGAGAATGTGCGTGTAGTTCTGAGAATGTGCGTGTAGTTCTGGGAATGTGCGTGTAGTTCTGAGAATGTGCGTGTAGTTCTGAGAATGTGCGTGTAGTTCTGGGAATGTGCGTGTAGTTCTGGGAATGTGCGTGTAGTTCTGGGAATGTGCATGTAGTTCTGGGAATGTGCGTGTAGTTCTGAGAATGTGCGTGTAGTTCTGGGAATGTGCGTGTAGTTCTGAGTATGTGCGTGTAGTTCTGGGAATGTGCGTGTAGTTCTGAGAATGTGCGTGTAGTTCTGAGAATGTGCTTGTAGTTCTGAGAATGTGCATGTAGTTCTGAGAATGTGCGTGTAGTTCTGAGAATGTGCGTGTAGTTCTGGGAATGTGCGTGTAGTTCTGAGAATGTGCTTGTAGTTCTGGGAATGTGCGTGTAGTTCTGAGAATGTGCATGTAGTTCTGGGAATGTGCGTGTAGTTCTGAGAATGTGCGTGTAGTTCTGGGAATGTGCGTGTAGTTCTGAGAATGTGCGTGTAGTTCTGAGAATGTGCATGTAGTTCTGGGAATGTGCGTGTAGTTCTGGGAATGTGCGTGTAGTTCTGGGAATGTGCGTGTAGTTCTGAGAATGTGCGTGTAGTTCTGAGAATGTGCATGTAGTTCTGAGTATGTGCTTGTAGTTCTGAGAATGTGCGTGTAGTTCTGGGAATGTGCGTGTAGTTCTGAGAATGTGCATGTAGTTCTGGGAATGTGCGTGTAGTTCTGAGAATGTGCATGTAGTTCTGAGAATGTGGGTGTAGTTCTGAGAATGTGCGTGTAGTTCTGAGAATGTGCGTGTAGTTCTGGGAATGTGCGTGTAGTTCTGAGAATGTGCTTGTAGTTCTGAGTATGTGCGTGTAGTTCTGAGAATGTGCGTGTAGTTCTGGGAATGTGCATGTAGTTCTGGGAATGTGCGTGTAGTTCTGGGAATGTGCGTGTAGTTCTGGGAATGTGCTTGTAGTTCTGAGAATGTGCGTGTAGTTCTGAGAATGTGCATGTAGTTCTGAGAATGTGCGTGTAGTTCTGAGAATGTGCGTGTAGTTCTGAGAATGTGCGTGTAGTTCTGAGAATGTGCGTGTAGTTCTGGGAATGTGCGTGTAGTTCTGAGAATGTGCTTGTAGTTCTGAGTATGTGCGTGTAGTTCTGAGAATGTGCGTGTAGTTCTGGGAATGTGCGTGTAGTTCTGAGAATGTGCGTGTAGTTCTGGGAATGTGCGTGTAGTTCTGAGAATGTGCGTGTAGTTCTGAGAATGTGCGTGTAGTTCTGGGAATGTGCGTGTAGTTCTGAGAATGTGCGTGTAGTTCTGGGAATGTGCGTGTAGTTCTGAGAATGTGCGTGTAGTTCTGAGAATGTGCGTGTAGTTCTGGGAATGTGCGTGTAGTTCTGGGAATGTGCGTGTAGTTCTGAGAATGTGCATGTAGTTCTGAGAATGTGCGTGTAGTTCTGAGAATGTGCGTGTAGTTCTGAGAATGTGCGTGTAGTTCTGAGAATGTGCGTGTAGTTCTGAGAATGTGCGTGTAGTTCTGGGAATGTGCTTGTAGTTCTGAGAATGTGCGTGTAGTTCTGGGAATGTGCGTGTAGTTCTGGGAATGTGCGTGTAGTTCTGAGAATGTGCTTGTAGTTCTGAGAATGTGCGTGTAGTTCTGAGAATGTGCGTGTAGTTCTGGGAATGTGCTTGTAGTTCTGAGAATGTGCGTGTAGTTCTGAGAATGTGCGTGTAGTTCTGGGAATGTGCGTGTAGTTCTGAGAATGTGCGTGTAGTTCTGAGAATGTGCGTGTAGTTCTGAGAATGTGCATGTAGTTCTGAGAATGTGCGTGTAGTTCTGAGAATGTGCGTGTAGTTCTGAGAATGTGCGTGTAGTTCTGAGAATGTGCGTGTAGTTCTGGGAATGTGCGTGTAGTTCTGAGAATGTGCGTGTAGTTCTGAGAATGTGCGTGTAGTTCTGGGAATGTGCTTGTAGTTCTGAGAATGTGCGTGTAGTTCTGGGAATGTGCGTGTAGTTCTGGGAATGTGCGTGTAGTTCTGAGAATGTGCTTGTAGTTCTGAGAATGTGCGTGTAGTTCTGAGAATGTGCGTGTAGTTCTGGGAATGTGCGTGTAGTTCTGAGAATGTGCGTGTAGTTCTGAGAATGTGCGTGTAGTTCTGAGAATGTGCATGTAGTTCTGAGAATGTGCGTGTAGTTCTGAGAATGTGCGTGTAGTTCTGAGCACGTGCGTTTAGTTCCTAGCATATGTGCGGATTCCTGATCATGGGCATGGAGTGATGAGCATGCTTACCTAGTTCTGAGCACGCACACCTGAGAAGGACAGATAGGTCCGCTGCCCTCAGGGTCACATCATGGTCCTATAAACACGTTCCTTTCAGAACCACATCAGCAGTCTTAGCCCTATAGCCCTAGTTACCATGAGACGAAATTCATATGAAGACAAAGAAAAGGCTATATACATGTACATGTATGTGTTTAATGTTAGGAACGCATCACAAATGTAATGCCACAGATCTTGATTGAGATCTATGGCAAAGATTGTATGATATCGTATTACTCCAAGAAAAGAATATTTTGTCGACTGATTCCGTATTGAGGTCAGTTGATAGTGAAATCTTCCAGACATACAAAGTGCAAGATGTGTCTGTGTCAGCCGGTCTGCAAACACAAACAATAGGACGTTCACCTCCAGTAGGCAAAGTTCAGGATAGTGAAAGAATGTCTACGCTGGTGTGCTGCACCATATGGACTGCTCACAGCTTTCCCTCAAAGAAGGGAGGGAGCCGGTTGCTTCATTCGTGATTTACCAATCCCTGTTTGGTGAGGGAGAGCCCTAGACCAATCCATGAAGGCCCTCCCAAGGCAGCCATAGCCGGGGGCCACCTCATGCCAACCCTTTGTCTGCCCACATCAGTCGACTGACTGACTTCAGTTAGGATCATGAATGGGAAGTGTCTACCCTGGTCTGCACTGACGTAGTAATTGCATTCAGCTTGCCGTAGAAAAAAAACCGTCTCAGCGGTTGGTTCGTGATTTACTGATCGCTTTCCAAATGGAGCGTCATAGGAAAGGTACGATTTTGGAAGGCCTTTCCCCAGGGCTGGATAGTTTACGAGATGGTGTGCTTGGCCCAAGTCCTGGTCCATTCAAATTCTCTTTGCTGTTTCAAACCAGGGATGAAACTTGTCCGGATATATCCGGAAATCCGGATATTGGCGTGGCAGAACATGTTTCCCTGATTTTCCTTTTTTTTAAAAGGTTTTTGTATAAAAGAGCGCCCTCTTCCGTTGTGGCACTTGTGGGTAAAAAAAAACTGCCTTGAACAAAGACTAGAACCTGGATCTCGTGCGCACGTGTTTTGCTATGCATACCACTCACTATGGAAGTTGTGTGTATTCTGCATATGTGAATTTTGAGTGCGTCAACTTCATTTTCAAACGGAATATCTGCTATCATGTACAAAATGGTCGATTGGTCACACAATTTGAAGGACATCAGGACAGTTTTTCGTTGGAAATGGTTGAAGGAGAAGGATGATTTTTTGTAACTGATTTTTCGTCGGATTACTTACGGAAAATAGACCAGCTGGGATACACAATATTGTTTGTGGTGAAACGATATATACGTACACTACAGCTCCTCCGGTAACCTTTAATCACATTAAATAGGTGTCAAGGTTGTTTAGTTTCCGTTTATTCGGTGATATTTGATGGTTTTCGGATTTCCGTATATTTTGGAAATTTGGAGTTTCATCCCTGCAAACAGACCAGCTGTAACAAATCTGTGATTTTCTTTCATTTGTTTTGTTTGGGAACAGCATCAGGGAAGACATCTCTGATGAAGGTTCTGTATGGATAGCACTACAGCCGCTGTCTGGGGCTGTCTTAAGGCCATCCCCATCTGGCCTGTGGTGTAGCACCCTCCAGTCATTGGTTTGCCTGCTGTTGGTCTAGGATGGGTCATAGACCAGACTCAATGAGACTTTTTGATACCCACTGCTCTTCTAGGTGTGCACGGCATGTTGATTTTGGCCTCGTCTAAAATCAGTTAAAATCTGTGCCACTTGACAATTGAAGATTTAAATTAAGTTTCAAAGGGCCAGTTGATAAGATTATGTCTGGTTTGCCAGTTGAAAAAAAAAGTTGCTTTTAAAAGGTCAATACCTGCTCTGTGCATTTTTTGGGCTTGCAGTTCACCCAAGCTGTGGGACTACGCAAGCGACCTTTCCATCTAGTAGGAATATCCATGGGAGGGGGCGTGGCCGGTATCTATGCCTCCAAGTACTCGGAGGACCTGGCAAAGCTGACCATGTTCTGCCCGGCAGGTGAGTTGACTCGAAAAACAGCAAAAATCTCAAAAGTTAGAGGGCCTGATGTTTCGATCCTAGCAGGACTTTTCTTAAAGGCAAAGTAACGAGGACATATACCGGTACACAGACAGTCAGGGGAAGGAAAGCCCTGATACTCATGACAGAGGAAGGACAAAAGGGAAGGGAGTGGGATGCAGATGTAGCAGGAAGGGAGGGGAGATCAAAGGGAAAACAAACAAAAAAGAGTGGGGAGGATCAACAAATTGATAGACAAGGTTCTGGATGTCCCCTCATTCTCTGGGAGCCTAAACAGGGTGCAGCAAGAAGAGGGAGAAGTCGGGCCACTTACATCAGTGCTCTGATGAAAGACACCGGCCTTGATAGCATCAGTGAACTGAGGACGGCCATGCTGGATGGAGAGGTCTGGAGGCGTTTATATTTTCATGGAACCCGAGATGGCATAGGCTAAAGCCACTCCTTGCTCTAGAATTAGTAGTAGTAGTTTGACCACAGATTGAAAATTGAAATTGAAAATCTTTTGGAAACAAGGAAACAATTAAAATCTAGTAAACAATGGCTTAACAGTGGAAAGACTACATGAACATGGCACAAAGTATGGGAAAACTAAGGAAAAATATGGGAAAAACACAGGAAGAATTAAGGAAGAACTCTGACAAAACTGTTGTGGGGAAAAACTGTACAAATCTGCCTGATTCTTAATAGCAAAGTGTCAGTGTGTCTTTCTCGGAAGCCCCACATCTCTCCCGATCCATGTCTCCATCTCTTCCATCCTACGCCAGGCATCCGCACCAAGGTGCCCAGCGACTTTGAGCTGGCGGTGAACGACGGCCGCCTGACCACAGGCCTTCTGCCGGAGGGAGAGGCAGACTACGTCAAGGTGCTGCCCTTCCTAATGCACGAGGTGCCCAAAGTTCCCAGTCTGGTGAGTGCACGGCAGGCGGGATGAGGGGTTTTCCAGCACGGTGACTGGATCCAGCCATGGGCTTTGGCCCAGTCACATGAGAAGCTTCCGTTCCTACGCCCATCTCCACCCTGTCAATGTGGTGCGCCCGAACAAACTGCGCAGCATATTCTTAGAGAGTGCCCAGACCTCCGTCCACCAGAGGATGCAAACCTCACTCACCCAAACCCACAAACTTGGAGCTGGTTGCAGCGCTTGAGGGACATAACATCATTGCTGCTTGCCTCATACAAGCCTCATAGGCAAGAAGAAGATGCAAGAAGAAGATGATAGAAGAAGCTTCTATTGATTCTAGTGGTCAGGAGAAATTGAAAAGGCCCGTTTCCACTCTCCCAAATAAACGCCAATATTTGGATCACGATTTGAGTCGCAATTCAAAATCCACTTTAATGTGTGTGTGTGTGTGGACACAATAAATGCGATTATTAGTGGGATTTGAATCGAGATTCGACTCCACTAGTAGTGAGACTTTTCCAAATAATTTTGTTTATTTTCGACCTGATGTGTGTGGGAACGCTCCGCAGAATCGTCATCGTCATGCGTGCTCTGATTGACAGGAAGTGCGGTGCTTGTTTATATGTCTCCCTGCGTGGGCCACCCTCAAGGGCACACCCACCATTTAACCACAACTGCTGACCACAGTCGGCTCTCGAGTTTTAGAATCGCGATTCAAATTGTGATTTTTGTTGACAGTGAGAACTGCCCTTGAGATTCAGGATGAAAGTATCCTTGTGATTGTTTTTCTTTTGCAGTACTGGAAAGGCATGCGACTACTGAGGAAAAACAACAACGCCTTTTACAAGAAAGGTGAGCAGCGTCCTCCTACTCCTTTCTGTCAGTTTGTCCTCGGCCTTCTCTCCTTCCTTCTCCAACCTTTCCCCACTGCTTTCTAGGGCGGAACGTGTCTCGCCCACTTGACCACCAAGCTGGTCGAGGTCGTGCAGTGGATTCAGACCTGTATTGTATAATCTGGTTCTGTATTGCCCGGATTTTGATTCAGTGGGAAATAGCTCTTCCTGATGTGTAATCAGCATGGTATGCTCAGTGAAGGTTTTTGGTGACACCGTGTACCGGTAACTCCTTCTCCTTTGAGAAGGAGTGTGGCTCTGAAAAAAGCCAGTGACACAACGTTTCTGGTAGTGTGTACTCTGCCTGATGAAAGCGCTGGGGCGTGGAGAATCTTTCCCGCCCAGTGCGGCCACTGCAGTGTGCAAGATATCATCAGGCATATAAACACGGATGATAGTTGGCATCCAGCAGTCTCCTGATGACGGGCAGAGTACACTAGTGACTACACACTACCCGAAACGTTGAGTTACACCTCTTTTCAGAGCCATACTCCTTCTCAAAAGAGAAGTGTTACATGGTGTCACCGCAAGCCTTCCACTTACACTATGAACATCTAAACCATGAAAAAGGGGTGGAAATGTCATTTTGCCGTGAAACTAAAAAGTCTAGGTGATTTCATGGTGCATTTTACAGTGAATTCACCGTGAAAATAATCCCCTCTCTGACCTGATAAGGACATCTTCAGGTCACTAAATAGACCATGAAAAAACGTGAATATCTAGGGTGGCAAGGTCCAACCTTGAAGGAGGGCTAATTCAATTACCAGCCCCCATAGAGGTACTGTATTGTGTCCTTGTACCTGTCACTCCTAGATACTTCTAAATTGCCTCTAGCCATTTACCACCACTGTGGCCTTGGAGACCACTGGTGAAAACACCGGGAATATGACTCGGCGAACTGTGTGCCATGAAATAGGAGTGAAAACACGGTGATTTTTCTTTTCACGGCTAAATGACATTTTCACCCCATTTTCACGGTTTAGATATTCATAGTGTTAGTGCTTCCACCGTGCAAATCTTCAAGTCTTATGCATGCTCATCTGTGCTTTGCCTGATTGCATGCTGGAAAAAGATACAGGCATCTTGGGCGTGTCAAGCAAGAGACAGGCTGGACCTTTTGGAAATGTCACTTCATTCCTTAATTGCATTTCTTTGCAGTTGTAAATGATATGATGTCTCCTAGCTCTAAGGATTGTCTGCGGGCAAACCTGGCTGGCATCACAGTGCCCTCGCTGGTCTTGTGGGGCAGACATGACAAGGTAAGACGCTCAAGAAATCCAGGAATCCACGGTGAAATACTTGTATATGGGTGTGGCTAAGGGGTCTTGATTGGTGTTGTGGTTGGGGGGGTCGTGATTGGGGTGTTGCTAAGGGCAGTCTTGCTTGGGGGTGTGGCTAAGGGGTCTTGATTGGTGTTGTGGTTGGGGGGGTCGTGATTGGGGGTGTTGCTAAGGGCAGTCTTGCTTGGGGGTGTGGCTAAGGGCAGTCTTGCTTGGGGGTGTGGCTAAGGGCAGTCTTGCTTGGGGTGTGGCTAAGGGCAGTCTTGCTTGGGGGTGTGGCTAAAGGGTCGTGATTGGGGTGTTGCTAAGGGCAGTCTTGCTTGGGGGTGTGGCTAAGGGCAGTCTTGCTTGGGGGTGTGGCTAAGGGCAGTCTTGCTTGGGGGTGTTGCTAAGGGCAGTCTTGCTTGGGGGTGTGGCTAAGGGCAGTCTTGCTTGGGGGTGTGGCTAAGGGCAGTCTTGCTGTGGGGTGTGGCTAAGGGCAGTCTTGCTTGGGGGTGTGGCTAAGGGCAGTCTTGCTTGGGGGTGTGGCTAAGAGGCAGTCTTGCTTGGGGGTGTGGCTAAGGGCAGTCTTGCTTGGGGGTGTTGCTAAGGGCAGTCTTGCTTAGGGGTGTGGCTAAAGGGTCGTGAATGGGGTGTTGCTAAGGGCAGTCTTGCTTGGGGGTGTGGCTAAGGGCAGTCTTGCTTGGGGGTGTGGCTAAGGGCAGTCTTGCTTAGGGGTGTGGCTAAAGGGTCGTGATTGGGGTGTTGCTAAGGGCAGTCTTGCTTGGGGGTGTGGCTAAGGGCAGTCTTGCTTAGGGGTGTGGCTAAAGGGTCGTGATTGGGGTGTTGCTAAGGGCAGTCTTGCTTGGGGTGTGGTTAAGAGCACTTGCTTAAGGGTGTGGCTAAGGGCACTTGTTTGGGGTGTGGCTGAGGGGTCTTGCTTGGGGTGTGACTGAGGGGTCTTGCTTGGGGTTTGACTGAGGGGTCTTGCTTGGGGTGTGACTGAGGGGTCTTGCTTGGGGTGTGACTGAGGGGTCTTGCTTGGGGTGTGACTGAGGGGTCTTGCTTGGGGTTTGACTGAGGGGTCTTGCTTGGGGTGTGACTGAAGGGTCTTGCTTGGGGTGTGACTGAGGGGTCTTGCTTGGGGTGTGACTGAGGGGTCTTGCTTGGGGTGTGACTGAGGGGTCTTGCTTGGGGTGTGACTGAGGGGTC
Organism: Luidia sarsii; assembly: GCA_949987565.1. Lineage (NCBI taxonomy): Eukaryota > Metazoa > Echinodermata > Asteroidea > Paxillosida > Luidiidae > Luidia > Luidia sarsii. The sequence continues at coordinate 24,521,505 of OX465103.1, read as the reverse complement.
TTGCTTGGGGTGTGACTGAGGGGTCTTGCTTGGGGTGTGACTGAGGGGTCTTGCTTGGGGTGTGACTGAGGGGTCTTGCTTGGGGTGTGGCTGAGGGGTCTTGCTTGGGGTGTGACTGAGGGGTCTTGCTTGGGGTGTGACTGAGGGGTCTTGCTTGGGGTGTGACTGAGGGGTCTTGCTTGGGGTGTGACTGAGGGGTCTTGCTTGGGGTGTGACTGAGGAGTCTTGCTTGGTTTGACTGAGGGGTCTTGCTTGGGGTGTGACTGAGGGGTCTTGCTTGGGGTTTGACTGAGGGGTCTTGCTTGGGGTGTGACTGAGGGGTCTTGCTTGGGGTTTGATTGAGGGGTCTTGCTTGGGGTTTGACTGAGGGGTCTTGCTTGGGGTGTGACTGAGGGGTCTTGCTTGGGGTTTGACTGAGGGGTCTTGCTTGGGGTGTAACTGAGGGGTCTTGCTTGGGGTGTGGCTGAGGCGTCTTGCTTGGGGTGTGACTGAGGGGTTTTGCTTGGGGTGTGACTGAGGGGTCTTGCTTGGGGTTTGACTGTGGGGTCTTGCTTGGGGTGTGACTGAGGGGTCTTGCTTGGGGTGTGACTGAGGGGTCTTGCTTGGGGTATGACTGAGGGGTCTTGCTTGGGGTGTGACTGAGGGGTCTTGCTTGGGGTGTGACTGAGGGGTCTTGCTTGGGGTGTGACTGAGGGGTCTTGCTTGGGGTGTGGCTGAGGGGTCTTGCTTGGGGTGTGACTGAGGGGTCTTGCTTGGGGTGTGACTGAGGGGTCTTGCTTGGGGTGTGACTGAGGGGTCTTGCTTGGGGTGTGGCTAAAACATTGGCTTGGGTTACTGCTCTGGTAGAACCCATTACCTCCCACCAAGGCTGATTTCAGACCTCCCGGGGTGATTTCATGTTTGTTTTGTTTTTCCTTACTCAGTTGCTGCATCCCTCGGGGGCCGCCGTCCTGAAGGAGGGGATCGCTGACAGTCAGGTGCACGTCTTGGACCGCTGCGGCCACTCCCTGCACATGGAGCGTCCCTACAAGACCTCTGGACTCCTGCTAGCGTTCTCCGAGGAGGAATAGGCCGATGGGCAGCAGTCGGGCCAGGGGGCAAATGCCGTACTGCCAGTGTGCCTCTGCCAGTGTTTCAATGCCGAGGCAACTTCTGTTTTTAAATCGATTCCTAAAAGGGCCGTTTATGTGGGTGGGGGGGGGGCAAAGTTGTCCACGCGCTTGCTCAGGATCATCACCTACACAGGGGATCCATCGTGGGGCCCATGAATTTGTTGGACGTCCGTAGAACTGAGTGGACCGACAGCTCTGTGGAACAATTCATTCCGAAAAGTCAGGCGTGCATTTTGTGAGCGGTAATTAGTTTGTTAATTGGTTTAAGAGCAAAGGATTGGCATTTGCACCCCAAACCTCTGGCTAGAACTCTTCAGAAATTGGAATGAGTTTGAAGTTTTTTTTTTCGCCCGCTCTTCTGATATTTTCATATCGACTTGATGCCACCTTTGGGGTTTTTAAAGACCAATAAAGAGTAGAGAAAAACAAGTATAACCAATGATTAATGAATTCCTGCGGATTTGATGTTTTTTAAATAATTTATACCTCTGCCAATCCAATGCACTTCTTTGAACCAAATTTGATATGCAATGTTGCTACTGTATTTCCATTCCAGTTTGATATGCATTTTGTACATTTCTTTTTGCACACGTAGCTAAGCCTAAGAGGTATTCATGACTTGCATTTCAATTGATATTTCTTTCTAGTTACTATCTAGATTTGTAGTTTTGTTTTATTTAATTGCCCTCTTTGAGTACAATTTAGCCATTTTGAAAACTTGAAAAAATTTATGCAATACCATATTTATGAATTTATTGTGGCAAACGATTATGCTGTGAATTTTATAAGTACACAGGTTTTTCCAGAATATTAATAGAGTGGATCCGCAAATCTGTTTGGCTTTCATTTTGTCATGCGCGGTTATGCGCCAACAAAAGAAAGGAAGAAAAGAAATAAATACCGGGTTGCTAACCCACCCACACAAAGAGAACTAAATAACTGGGAGAGAAAAAACAAAGAAATAACTTGGTAAGATTCGTCTTAATTGAAACATAAACCAAGCGAATCAACATTACACGGAATACCAATGAAATTAACTGAAATGAACGAAACTCAAATGTTTGGATATTATAAATCAACAAGAAATGAAGTATAACTGTTATAACAGTTGAGTCAACTGAATCAAAATTAAATACCCGAAAAATAATAATAAAACAAATAAACATATATCAATCAATTCATGTACGAAACCATTTGATGGCCTTTAAATTTAGAACAGGAACTCAATGAAATTAAATCCAACTGATTTGTCTCAGAATTAAATAATGTGTGTAAACAAATTTCCAGAACTGAAAAGTCCCAAAACAACTCACAAGTGAAATATCTGTGTGGGAGTTTTCTTGATACACAAACAAAACAAAACAAATAGTTAACAAAATTTCCAAAGATGATGAGCCCAAAACAACTTGAAAGTAAACAACTGCGAGGCAGTTGTTCTGGACAAAGGGGAACAGAATTCCTCCCCCCCCAAAAAAAAAAACTCCTCTTGAGGTGGGTATTGGGCACAAAGCCCGCACTAAACCCCTGGTGACTCAAATGTCAACCGTTGCCGTCAAGTTGGGCACACTGAGGTGTCGGCTTTCTCCTTATGGGCTTATAGCCTGTGCTTGTGCTGAGCTCTGCTCAGCGAATTCTCCCTTCTTGGGAATCTTCATGCCCTCCTGTGGAGTTATCCTCTCTCAGGGATTTCTGGTCTCCAAAGAGGAAAGGGGGAGTATCTGTCGATTCACCACTGGACCTCGGCCCCTGGCTGCACCGTCTAGAACTTGGGCAGCAAATACGGCAGTCTGGCACAACTCAGACTCCTCGAAACGCCATATCTGGGGAAATAAGTTCCCCACAGAAACATAAAGAAAGGGACCACAATCCTAATTGTGTCTCCTTAACACAACAAACAAAATTTGACTTGACAAATTAACTAAAATAAATAAATAAAAATAAAACACAACAGTTGAATTTCTCAGACAGAGGACTTACGGTCAGCAATGGGGTCTGCAACATACACAACACAGAAAGCACACCGACTAGGTTATGTGTACATCATATGGCTCATAGCCTACCGGAGCTGTTGTCTCTGTGAGGTGGAGATCTGATCTGCCTCAAAACGCGCGCTATTCAACATTTCCCGCCTCTTCCTGTCACACACACAATGCCCGCTCACCGGAGCATATCCTCACTAAACAATAGTGGCACACACTAATCTGGTCCACATCACTGAATCACTGAATCATGGCTCGTTTTATTATCTCAAAGCACTAGACTCACACAAGTCCTTCATGCATTTTGTATTGAGTCTGACACATTTGAATTTCCCTTGATTGTGATAAAATATTGTCTACATGTAGTTAGTCCATAACTGAAGCCATGCTATGTGACATTTCTTTGAGAAAATTCCTTGGAAATTGTGGTTGTCTTTCATCAAACTCATCTTGACTTACGACCATTCACAAGACGATGAGCGATGCACAGAAACCATCACGGACTATCACAAATTACGATGGGTTATCAGCTTTGTGAAATCCACTCTTGGTCCTAAGAGACTGTTCAATGTTCTATTTCTTCACATTGCAGTTGATTTCTAACCTTCCCACACACCCTGTGCTATGTAGTATGTCCGCAATACAACAATGCATTTACAGTACTTCTATTTCGCATCTCACCAGATCAATGCATTTCACATTTTTGTCTACCATTTTTATATGATTTTTATATCTCTATGACGTTTGTTTTTTTAGTTGTGTATGAAATTAATTAACGTTTCCTCGTGAAGCAACCAAATAGTATTAACCTGATAGCTTGATCTATCATTTGAATGTGTATTGAATAAATTATATCACAAAAGCCTCTGTCTCTCTCCCTTTATTACTAAGGCGATTTTCACGATGAATAGTCCCAAGCACACTACATCAAGCACTTTAGTCAGATAACAATTCTGCATATGTTTTTTTTTACTCCCAGACAAGAACAACAAATCCCTTGTCCTACATCAGATCATTTGTGTATAATTAAATATTCAGCAAGGGGTGGAAACAAGTCCTTTTAAGGTATTACCCCAAACCACCCGTCCCCATTATTTTTTGTATAAGGGCAACCGTCCACTGTCCTTTTTAGACCCAATCTTTGTATTCGTAAAATGCCATACGTCAGGTCACAACTAAATAAATGACATCATGGCATAATATCCATAGACAACTTGTATTGGCAATAAATATATACATGCAAATAAAACAAAACATAGGCCTAATAAAATAAAACAATAAATCCAAAAAAATATAAAACTCAATCAAATCCAATAAAAGCATGCAAACGGGTGGCATTTTCCTCCGGTTTTGGAGAAGACCGTTTGAACAAACAACCACGTTATGATTCTAGCACGCATAAAAACGCAAGATGTTTTTTAGAACTTATTCTTTATTGTTTATATGCTCATTGTGGTTTTGATTCTTTTCTCTTGGCTGCAACACTGGTGTCCCGTCTCCGCGGCTGCTGGCCCCTGTCACACCATCCCATGCACCATTCAGTGTCATTCAACCAATGTCGAACCAGTCTACCTTGCAGTCTATGGGCTCTGCCGTGCCCTTCCAACTTGATCTAGCCACCCCTTAAACTTATACGATTGAAAAGTTAAACCCTGTTCGGTATTGAAAACTTATAAGTGAACAAATCTTTAAAAACTAACAGAACAAAACAAAAGTAACAGAGAGTAAGCAATAGCAGAGAGTAAGCAATCAAGTAATTTCCTCTAGGGCCTGTATAAGTTTAATCAGTTTCTATTTTGTTTCCTAATAGGTGCTTTCTCAAAATGCGACCCGCTATATACGGCATAATGGGGATTGTCGTCCAGTTTTGAGTTTCCAAACATTCTACCATCTCTGCGTAGAATACCTCATTATCTTTCCAATGATATCAGAATTATTTCCGTTGCTGAAATCCAACAATACGACGCAAGCAACGCACAGTCACGGAAAGCACTTTTCGAGAAAAAAACGGCTCTAAAGTTTGAGGTTATGCACACACCGCGCCGATAGGGATTGCAGCATATGCGCAGACACATTTAGGGCCTAAGAATTTTCAATATTTACAGACATTAATAGTTTAAAAATTCCTTCGGACAGTTGATTCTCTAATACATAAGCTTTCCGAAAATGAAAAAGAAAGAAAGATGTTAGTTAAAAATGCATTTTGACAATATACTTTGACTTTTGACGCGGTTTACTCGTGCGGGACTTTTGGAGTAGATGCCTCATTACGCCATAGTTGTTTTAATTCAATTGCACTTCTGTGGCAGTTGTTGAAGTTCTTAGTCCGTACATTGTTGGAGTCGTGGCCATCTGTCGTCGGGTACAAGTCTTGTCCACAGCAGGTGGAAAAAAAGTACGGCGGTCACAGTAAGACCTGCCAAGGCGCCCATGCTGTAGAAACCAGCACTGTAACTGCCGGTCACATCAAACAGGTAGCCTGCAACCCAGACGCCGGAAAAGAATGGCAAGAAAAAACGAGAATTTAGACACGAGCGACATGAGCGTGATCATGAACTTGCAAACCTCAACAATCAGGACCGGGATGCGTATTGAAGTTTTGCGTTGGTGAGAATGTAAAACAACTGAGGATTTCATAGATATAACATGATGTTTGCGTCGAGGAGAATGTAATTCAAAGAGGTTTTGCCCTTACCAGCTCGGTGGTCCAGTGGTTAAGACGTCCGTACTAGAATTCGGGAGTCGCGGGTTCGAATCCCGCCCGAGCTGCCTGAAATATTTTTTATCAGGCACCGGGCAAAGCACTGAGCATTCAGTGTTTACCACCACGTCGAGTAAGGGCAAAACCTCTTTGAATAACTAAGGATTTGCCGTAATCAACATTGTAGTAATTAACACGTATGCTTAGTGCTTTGGCCGTTTGCTTGTCGACGTCTTCACCACTTGACCACCATCGAGGTGGTCGAAATCGTGTGATGGATTCCAATCTAATATCGCGGGTGGTCCCGCGTCATAAATGACAGTCATAGGCCTATAGATAACATGATGTTAGCGTTGGTGCGAATGCATGCCCTTCGCCATGGTATGCTTATGGTGCTGGCGAGTTCAGTGTTCTCAATATAGGGGATTACTGTGGCAACTCCAATCACGCCAGCGCGGACCGTTCTCAAAGGCAGTGAGCGTTCCCGCTCCCAGGAGGGTCACTCCATGCTAGAATCGAAACGCCAGGCCCACTAAATAAAAGGGTAGAGTTTACTGTTTGGCGTACCAGCTACAGGCCTCGACAGCAGGAGTCAATATACACATTGTCCATTAGTTATTCGTAAATGCGCCATATTCAAGAAATGTTACCTGACACCAGACTATACTATAGTGACTTCAGTAGGTCGAGTCGTGATTTTGAAAATCGGCCGTCTCAACCCCGACGCACCCAATGTACATGCACGGTGCATGTACAGTACATGCAGTAGGGTATACATACATTGTATGGATGTGAAAACGGTCAGTAGCTGTGTTCAGCACATTCACTTCGTTATTCCTATACATATACGCGCCAAACATTATACGCGTCACAAAATCACGATCTTTTGGGGAAATGGTAAGTCCCCTTTTTCGGCAAATGGTTGTGCCAAATGGCTTTTGTGTAGGCGGGCTGTGGTGGACCTTTCCCCACCCTTTGACAGTGTAGCCTGTAGGTATTAAACTGAATTCTTTCGACACCTCGTTTCTGCGGTCAATAGAACTCCAGAACAATAATGGAAACCCCCTTTCAGTCCCTTTTGTAGAGGTTTATAATAGGCATGGACCCCAGATCGTACCAAATCCTCGCACGACCTTGGGCCATGCTTGGACAAAGGGAAAAGAGTTATGTGGCTCCCTCGTGCACAGATGAGCGCGTTGGGATGTATTGGGCCATTCCAATATGCTAGTACTGTAGTTGTCGTATAGGGCCTACTGCAAGTACACGTAGGGTGTACACGTGTGCAGTACCTGTGCCCATTTTTTTCATAGAGCCGCTTAAAGGTCAACTGCAATGCATGTAATACTATGGTGTCAGTAAAATACATCCATGCAATTTTTCCTAATTTTAAACTATGGGAAAGAGTGTAAAAAAATAATTTAAGTCTGGAAGGGGGAGCAGCCACGCCCCGTGGAGGCCGTCCTTGGTGACGTCACCGGATGAAGGCTCAGTCCATTACTCTTGTCGGGGAACTATTGTATTGTACGTTCGTGTATACCAACAGTCAGTACATGTTTTTTCAAGAGAACTGATTTCAGGAGTAAATATCGACAAAGCCGTTGACAGTGCACGTCAGCCAGATTCGTTGTTGAAGATTACACGACCGAAATACTTTTCAGAATCTCTATCCTTGTTATCGGCTGAGAATTCATCGGATTCCGAAGAAAAAGCTTGTTGAAAGACGTCTCGGCCAACAAATTTGTCAGGTTTTTTTCGCCGAGAAAAAGACTGGTGCTGCGCTCAAAAACCGTGCATTACCTACTGAACGCGTCAGGGAACCTCTCCAACTATGTAAGTGTATAAGGCCTTCGCGGGGAGAGAAAAAAATATCTGCGTTCATCCGGTGACGTAAAGAACAGCGCCCTCAATAACTACAAGCGCAATTTTAATTAATTAAAAAGGCTTTTAATGAGCCTGAAACACAAAAGTTATGTTTGATCTGGGATTATACTGTACCAATGAACATTATTTAATGCCAAATCATGATTTTCTAATTTTTGAACTTCAGTTGACCTTTAAGCCTGAAAATCTGCTAAGCAGGAAAAGTCTTCTTCGTGTAAGCAGGATTACAAACCGCACTATGATGTGATGCCAATTGCGTTTGACTTGCATTCCACCCTTCTTTACTTAGTGTGAATTTGTGAAACAACACTGAAGTTTGGGTTGGCAAGGGGATCCTGTGGCTCATGAGTTTTTGCGCTTATGCACACTTTTGGCGCTTAAGCGGCTCTATGAAATTGGAGTTCGAAGGCCGGAGTATGGCTCTGAAAAGAGCCGTTGCTGACTCAGAGATGACTTGCTTGTATATAGGCCTGTGGTGTGTCACCACATACTTTACTGTTCACCTGGTGTTTTCACCACGGAAGCCTTATATGCAACGCTGAGTTCGATGAAATCGATCGCTGGATCGGCTTACCTGCGAAGGACGCCGAGGACATGTTGCCGACAGCCACTGCGATCAGTCCCACACCGTTGCCGCCGGGGAACCTCTCCTTGCCGACAATCTTGCGGATGACGAAGGCCTGCATTGGGATGAATCCGCCGGTGGATAGTCCGATCAGGACCGCGCTGACGACAAAGGCATAGTGGACCTCGACCGCGGCTATCACCGGGCCGGCCACCGACGAGAGACCCACCAGGAGGCAGTAGAGGTAGGCCGGCTGGATGAGACCGGCATCCAGCACTCGGCCGTGGCTCAGCCGGGTGACGATGCCGGAGAACCCGATCACCGAGATCAGGAAGGTGGCCTCGGCCTGGGGCACGCCCACCGACTTGGCCCTGGCCACCAGGTAGGAGAGCGTGATCCCGTTGACGGACGCGCTGCCGAGCGATGTGGCTATGAAGCTGGTGAAGACTCGGTTGGTCCACAGAAGTGACAGTCCCACGTCGTCCAGAAACCCGCCCATGCAGCTCCTCTCACTGCTCGACATCCTACCCTCGTCTCCAAATTCACTTCCTTCTTGGACCTCTTCCTCAGCGCAATGATCTGCGATCCTTTCTTTTATCTCAACTCTGCCCTCGACTCGGACACCATTGACCGACTCAACATTTTCTGAGGGAATGGAACGGCTGCAGCCATCACTCTTGGTCGCTTTGCCGGACGGGACCCGACTGTAGGTCACTCTCTGATGTCGATGGGTTCCGCCTTCCGATGAGCTCCCACGAGGAGCCTCTGCGGACGCGCTCTCCTCTCCCAACGGCTGGCTTCGCTTCCCCGTCGGCCGGGACCTGGGGCTCCGGATGAACGCGGCGCAGACCAGGACGTGGGCCTGGACAGCGCTGACCACCAGCAGTGCCCGCCGCCAGCCGTAGCTGTCGATCAGGAGACGGAAGAGGTTTGGCAGGGAAACCATTCCCACACTACCCCCGGCGGTCATGATGCCGTTGGCCATGGCATAGTTCCGATGGAAGCACTGGCTGATGTGGATTGTAAAGCCTATGAAACACATGCCGATGCCCGTGCCTGCAGAACAAGTTCACGACAAACAAGAATAAGCCCACTGTTTCTTAGATCCATGTGTGCTGAGCTCTTTCCTTTTCACTTTAAGAACTCTCACTATCTCAATGATCTATAATAGGTCCTTATCCCGTTATGCAGATGTCATGTTTGCACTTTGAATGACTTGATTTCTATTGTTCTGACAAAGGTGTCTTTTGAGTGAAATCTTCAATGAGATGAAAAGGATTGGACTGTCGCGTCCATGATGATGCACAAACCTGACATGAATGGAATGGTGATGAACAAAACGACGAACTCATCAACAAGAGATGCGAGAAGCAGACCACAGAACGAAAGCAGCCCACCAGCTACCACAACAGGGCGAACACCAAAGCGCTTGGTCAAAAGTCCTACGATGGGTGCTAGTGCATGAGGGATAAACAATATACACGAGACATAATCATAGTGAAGTCATAGTAAATCAACCAGAAACAAAATGGGATCAGATGAAAGAGTTATTTATATTAGCAAGGGAGCAATCCAAGCCAAACCAAGCAAGCAATCAGGCAGGCAAGCAAGCAAGCAAGCAATCAAGCAATCAAGCAATCAAGCAACCAAAAATGCAAACAAGCAGGTAAGCAAGCAAACATACAGACATGGAGGCAGACAGACAAGCAAGCAGGCAAGTAAGCAAACAAGCAAGCTCTCTGCCTTTGAGAAAGGTCCTGCTAGGATCGAAACGTCAGGCCCACTAAATTCTAAGATTTGCATTTTGGTAATTTTAGTCAGTGAGCAGTTTGCAACATTTTTTGTATATATCAAACAAGCAAGCAAGCAAAGCAAGAAGACAATCAAGCACGGTAAGCGAGTAAAGGAGAAAATGAACAGAACTGAAGGAATAGCGAACACGCGATCAATAACTGGAAAGCCATCAGGCAAGCACACATGCAATCAAGCGCTCACTGCAGGATATCGACCAAGCTAGTAAGAAAGCATGGAGGCAAGCAAAGAGAGCGGCTGAAATAGTTTACATTAATGTCCTACTCGGCAACTCACCGCTACAGAGCATCATTGCCAGCAGAGAGGACGAGAGCCAGCCAACCAAGGCAGAGCTCTCGGGATAATCAAGATGCCATTCCACATAGAACACTCCGATGGAGCTGGCTAGGCCGTAGGTCAGGCCAGTGCCCACAAAGGCGGCCAGTAAAACTGGCCAGTTCCTGGCCTCAGAGCTCTGCCGAAACTGGCCCATTGCAGCACGACCTATTGGCCTTTGATCATATAAAAGGAAAACAAAACAGTTGGCATTCTGTAGAATACATATTAATAATACATTGTACGTCATATTTGTTTATTCACACTGGACAGTTTCTTCAATTAATATCCACTTGGAACTTGTCATTGTGGCACCCCAATTCGAACATAGAACTTTATAGGAAGGTTTGCGGTGAACACCATGTATCAGGTCTCTAAAAGGAAGAGGTATGGTTCTGAAAAGAACCTGAGGGTAACTCGACGTTTCGACCAGTATGCTCTGGCCGTCATCATCCATTTTAGAGACCTGATACATGGTGTTCACCGCAAACCTTCCTATATTGATTCACCCACCATGCAAAGCCTTAAGTCTCATTTAACATAGAACTTAATCGTCGTCACATCGTCAGGCTCAGCACATTCAAAGACACCAGTATCCATTTCATTTCAGTCTGAAGCAGTTCCAAGACGAGGATTACCGCGAGTCACACGGGTTCTAATGACAACCTTGCTGTCCTTCACCTCATGTGCAATTATATGCCGAGTATCGGATTAACCAAAACATAGTCATGCTGAACATGCAGCTTGCCATTAAACATTCGTGGACCTTCACAATGGACCTTTCCCATGAAATATGCAAATAAGAGCTGGCGCATGCGCTTTACTAAATTGGTGGGCAAACGAGTGCGCGTTGCGTGCAGGTTTCGAAATACGCGCGCAGGAGACGCTGAATAGCCAATGACCGCACGCCAAACTGTTAGTGAGAAGGAACGCGCGCACGCCCGTGGAAAACTATGATTGGTTGGCAGCCCGCTTGCCCACCAATTTAGTTAAGCGCATGCGCTAGGTCTAATTTGCATACTTCATGGGAAAGGTCCATTACACCCACACTGTCTAAGTTCTGCTATTGTCAGATGGTCAGAGATAGGCCTAGCCATTTCAGAATGAGTCGTTCCCTGACGCGTCTTTTTTTGAGCGCGGCACCAGTCTTTTTTTCAGCAAAAAAACCTGAACAAGTCGTTGGCCGAGACGTCTTTCCACAAGCTTTTTCTTCGGAATCCGATGAACTCTCAGTCGATAACAAGGATAGAGACTCCGTGAAAACAAGCTTCGAAATGGACACTGCACTGCACGATTTGACGGGTCGGATTATTTCGGTCGTGTCAGCCTGATTTTTTTTTACGTCTAAATGCGGCTTATTCTAGGATCGTCAAAGATTAATACACGTTTATTAATTACACTGCTGAAAAAGTCAACAAGGAATATGGCTGGCATGTTAACGAATTTGTCATTGAAATTTTGCTCCTGAAATCGGTTCTCTTGAAAAACGGGCACTGACTGCTTTTATATTCGAACGAACTATGCAACACTTCCCCGACAAGAGTTACACTTGGAGTGATGGACCGAGTCTTACCCCATGACGTCACCATGGGCGGCCTCCAAGGGGCGTGGCTGCTCCCCCTTCCAAACTTAAATTATTCTTTTTTTACTCTTTCCCAAAGTTTAAAATTTGAAAAAAAAATGGATGTATTATACTGACACCATAGTATTATTTAAAAAAAAAATCCAAATGCATCGCAGTTACGTTACGCGATACGTGAATTTTTAGGGGGATGTTTGCAGACACACAAGGCCAGCTATATGGCACTTAAAAACATATGGTTACAACAATCTCCATGCAGCCATATATCTTGTAAGGGAAAAGATAATCGCCGCATAAATCTTTTATAATTATGGAGGAAACAAGTGCATGAATAATTCCCTAAGATTATACATTTGTATAATTGTACATAATAGGCCTATATATTTTCGGTCCCCGTCCTCTTTTCTAATAAACATCTGTAACATTTACGGAGTGATCAAAAGTAGAAGAGATAGTACACAGAAACCACAACCGTTCTTTCCATGCATTGCACTTAGGCCAGTACAACATTGGGAAGATCAATGTCCACAGATTTCCCCCTTTTTTTTGTTTTTTTTTGTAGATGGTCATGATAGAATCCTCATGTTGAAATCGTACGGGTCTGGGATGCTGTACTTTTTGAGAAATCTTCAATCAATTCCATAAATTTGTCAACCAGGGGGTTCAATATTTCAAAATGAATTTATCAGTACAAATTATATATCATTTTGAAGGGAATTGTATACGCTGTTCAAAATTGTTCATTACAAATATACTTAACCGAGGTCAAGGTCACAAGAGCAATCATAATGAAGCCATTTAATTGTTGCTCTGGACATAGATTTGAAGCAAAGGCCTACTATTCAATTTTTATTTTTTTTAAGGAAAAATATACTTTTTAACTCAATAGTCAATACATCAATAGATATGAACATAATGAATCACTTTAAATCCATAACCATGGGTAAAAGCTTGTTGAAGTGAAAAATCACGTTTTCTTCTTCACTTTTTTTTTTAATGGATGATTTGCATGTACGTCCGAAACAAAAAAACATCAATTTTTAATCTTACATGAAGACATGAATTCCCATTAACTGCACAATCTCAATGCAAAGCAAGTTTTGGTTGCTTTTCAAATATGTATCCGGTACCTTCAGATTTGTGTAATTATCTCTAATTAGTGAGAAAATGTGTGTTCGGACGTACATTTTTTGTTGTACGTCCGAAACCACTTTTTATGTACGTCCGACACGGTAGTAATAGGCCTATTTATTTTTTGCTTTGTTTCCTAGTGAAGTCATTGAGCTTAGTACAAGTGTGTGACACTGATCTCAGTGTCAATGCTATGCACCCGTCAGATAGCTACCGGTATTAGCGATGGCCAAAAGACCCAGATCAAGTTTTTTACTTGCGTGAAAATGTTATTAAAACAATATCCCAATACCCCTACCAGTTGTTGTTGGTAGCCGAGGTCAGTTCATGTTTACTGTTGAATGTCATATTGAGGTCCTCTATCTCTCAATGCATAAGCATACCCTAGTAAATGTCCTAGAAGTATGCTCATTACATGTACATGTACATGAACCGTACATGTACATGTATTAGTGGGATTTTTCTGAGTTAACCAAGTTATTACCGGTATTCATGTTTTGTTTTGTTTTCATAGAAAATCTTAATGTCAAATTATTTCTTCTAGATTGTATGTGCATGTACATGTACTATACACGTACATGTGCATGTGCATGTATTTTACTTAAACATCAATTCAACTTCAATGTCTGGTACCAGTAACATACCAATCAAGCAATACGAAGGTCACTTAATAACAATATATCTTAAGTGTGTGTGTTACATGTATATGTAACTGTTAAGTTTAAATTGTCTGTTTATATTTCATTAGCTTTTCCGCCGCGAAGCGGAAAAGCTACTGTTGTTGTTCTATTTTTTCTTTCTCAGGGTTTCAGGGCTTTTTAAAGAGCCACTTTAATAGTCACTGAACACACTTGGATAAGATTTTTTTATCAAACTTGGCAAATGCATAGAGCCATTGCTCAATTTATGTTTCGTACCCTGGCCGTCATCATGACGTTATCACGTGTCACCGCTTTAAAGGGGCAAATTTCAAACTCCATTAAAAGCAAAAGTACAAGTTACATGTACGGAAGTTTGGTTTCAATTTTGCACTATATCTAAATTGGCAAAAGATGTATCCAAAAATGGCGGTCAATCAATCGTGACCTCATTTAATGAATAATAATGAGGTCACAAACTTTTCAGATTGTAACATTCAATTCAGCATATATTTGGATTTTTTAAAATAAATGTTTTCTTTCATGTCTATTGGGCAAATGGTTTAGAAATAAAGGACATGACGCAATCATTACATCAAAATGCATGATTTTAAAACACACATTAGCCATTGGTAAAGCCAACTCGTACACAGCAGCTTGATCAACTCGTGCTCAAGCCAACTCGTACACAGCAGCTTGATCAACTCGTGCTCAAGCCAACTCGTACACAGCAGCTTGATCAACTCGTGCTCAAGCCAACTCGTACACAGCAGCTTGATCAACTCGTACGCACGCCAACTCGTACGCTGCTTGATCAACTCGTGCTCAAGCCACTCGTACACAGCAGCTTGATCAACTCGTGCTCAAGCCAACTCGTACACAGCAGCTTGATCAACTCGTGCTCAAGCCAACTCGTACACAGCAGCTTGATCAACTCGTACGCACGCCAACTCGTACACAGCAGCTTGATCAACTCGTGCTCAAGCCAACTCGTACACAGCAGCTTGATCAACTCGTGCTCAAGCCAACTCGTACACAGCAGCTTGATCAACTCGTGCTCAAGCCAACTCGTACACAGCAGCTTGATCAACTCGTGCTCAAGCCACCTCGTACACAGCAGCTTGATCAACTCGTGATCAAGCCAACTCGTACACAGCAGCTTGATCAACTCGTGCTCAAGCCAACTCGTACACAGCAGCTTGATCAACTCGTACGCACGCCAACTCGTACACAGCAGCTTGATCAACTCGTGCTCAAGCCAACTCGTACACAGCAGCTTGATCAACTCGTGCTCAAGCCAACTCGTACACAGCAGCTTGATCAACTCGTGCTCAAGCCAACTCGTACACAGCAGCTTGATCAACTCGTGCTCAAGCCAACTCGTACACAGCAGCTTGATCAACTCGTGCTCAAGCCAATTGTACACAGCAGCTTGATCAACTCGTGCTCAAGCCAACTCGTACACAGCAGCTTGATCAACTCGTACGCACGCCAACTCGTACACAGCAGCTTGATCAACTCGTGCTCAAGCCAACTCGTACACAGCAGCTTGATCAACTCGTACGCACGCCAACTCGTACGCTGCTTGATCAACTCGTACGCCGTTTGCAAATGCCAGCGTACATCATGTTTTAAATATTTTCATTTCCATATTAATTTTGCACAGGAGTTTAAAGGTGGAATCTATAAAATTTGTTAGGCCTACAGGCGGTTCGGAATTCTCGACGGCCACGGCCGTTGAACTTGACCAGCCTCCTGCGTGCGAGTTGACCTGTATATTCATGATATATCCGAGTGTACAAGGACTGACTTGCAACTACATTGTATAGTCACTACCGGTCTTTTGTTCGGACACTCCCCAGCTAGTTTAACATGTACTTACCATCTCTCTCACATAAAGTGATGTAGTACCACCCAGTACTGTACAAATGCTTCTCGTCGGCCTATTCAGGGCCTATATAATTGGCGTCAACATATCCAACATTTATTCTACATCACAAGTAAATCTAAAAACATCATATACCTCATCTCTTGTAGAGTTTGTAACATTCAGTATGTTGGCGAGACCAAAAACACCCTCAAAAAATGGATCTATGGTCATAGGTCTACTATCAAAACCGGTAAAATGGACACCCCTGTTGGGTATCACTCAAATCTCCCTGATCATTCGATATCAGATATGAGTGTACTGGGCATAGAATCACTTGGTCACCGTAGTAATGCTGTCCGTCTTAGCCGTGAGAAAATGTGGATGAAGCGTCTTCGGACTATTCAACCACATGGTCTCAACATCCAGGAGGGTAATGACTAACACCATGCAGCTTTCTGATAATCCTTCTTTTGTGTTCAGTCCTTCACACTTCTCTCTTTGATCTTTCCCCCTCTTGTCACTAATCCCTATTCCACTCCTTGCCCTTCTCTTTGATCTTTCCCCCTCCTCTCATTAATCCCTACCCTACCCCTTGCCCTTCCCTTTGATCTCTCCCTACCAGCTTCACTCTTTGTCCTTTGTTTCTCATCCGTGTCCTATTCACTCTCTCCCCCTTCCTTCGTGTACACTCTCTCCCCCCTTCCTTTGTTGCCTTCAATTCTTCTACTTCAGCAAAACTTTCATTGTATAAAGCTCTCGTCCTTCCTAAATTAGAGTATGCTGTACCTGCCTGGCTCCCTCAAACTAAGAAGCAGGTCGATGATTTGGAGAAAATACAAAGGCGTGCCACCCGCTTTATCCTGGGTCAGAAGCGTGGTGACATGAGTTACTGTGATAGGTTGGAATCTCTTGGTTGGTCTAAATTATCTGTTCGTCGAGACTTTGCTGTTCTATCATTTGTATCTAAGTGTCTGTTTGATATTGTTGAATGTAATGAATGTATTAACAATGTGAGTATTAATTCCCGCCATGTTAATGATGTAGTGTTTATCCACCGTCAAGCTAGGACTCAATCCCTGCATTTATCTTGTTTCCATGTTTTCCCTCGACTCTGGTCTAATCTGTCTGAAATTATTCGCAATGGTATTGTTTTACAGCCCTTTTCATCTTTTCTTGCTACTCTTAGGAACTATATTCTCTCCTCTTAATCTTTCCAACTATTCACTGTGACCTTTTTCAATTATGCAATATTTTTTTCAAATAATTATTTTTATATTAATTTATACTTATTTATTTATTTCATTTATATTAATTTACTTCATAGTTTAAATTCACAGCTCGATGCGGAGTGACAGGTCTCTGGCCACAGCAATTGTTATTGCTTTGTCTCTCCCTTGCCCATCTTGTATGTGTTGTAAATTGAATGGCATGAATAAATAATAATAATAATAACATGTATCTGTTTTGTCCTTGTCACTCTGCCTTTGAGAAAGGTCCTGCTAGGATCGAAACGTCAGGCCCGCTAAATTTTAGATTTACATTTTGGTAATTTTAGTCAGTAAGCAGTTTGCAACATTTGTGTATATCACCTTTATACATCAGAAGTAGATATACACAGGGGCTATGACACTAATACGTATAATACACGTACAAGAGAGAATTTGCATTGGGTTTTAGGTCATTACATGTATACCATTTTTTTTTAACGAAGATGGAGTCTTTATCCAACTAACTAAAAAAACCAAATTACGGAGCATTTACGGGCATTTACGGAGCTTGGGCGATACCATTGAGGTTTAGGTGGAGCCTTGCTGCAGACTGTGAGTCCTATATTGAGCTATTTGTGTCAATGAGCTTTTCGTTTAATTCAAGCTGCAATTTAACTCTGCATCACCACAATAGCTTCGGGAAATCAACCAGAGCCTACATACACGTAGTGAGTAACGCTTTCAAACGGCAAATGTTCAGACGTCCATTATACTCATGGCTGGCATCACCCGGTGTCATGCCAAATAGTGTCCCCTGCCAAATAGTGTCCACTCATTAGCATACTGATCGCTGATTGGTTAGCGTTAGGACTAGGATTAGGGTCGTTAGGGTTAGGGTTTGGATTAGAATTAGGATTGGGATTAGGGTTAGGGTTAGGATTAGGGTTGTTTGGGTTAGGGTTAGCGTTACGGTTACAGTTAGGGTCCAACGGTACCAAAGTGCCCAACGTTGCGTGTGTTAGGCCAGCAACCATACACAATGCGTGTGTAGTGCGCAACCATACCCCAACCACGGTGGTTGAATGTCATACGTATTGGACCAATCAGCGATCAGTATGCTAATGAGTGGACACTATTTGGCAGGGGACACTATTTGGCATGACACCGGGCCTAATTGAAGTCCGCATCGACACAATACTGTCAATAGCTTCGGTAAATCAAAGTAGTGCCTACAGAACAGAAAATATATATGGTGTCAATTAAGAATCAATTAGGAACCACTTATGCCATCTCCTTGATGTGCCGCCACACATTCTTGAAGTCACCAAAGCTGTCATGACGCTCGGCTCAAATATTAAAGCAGATCTTATTATTCGCCATGTATGGGCCGTATCATTATGGATAAACAGGAGTCCGCATTCAGGTAACTTCAACTCAAGGATTTGGTATATCGATAAGATAGCCAGAAAAAAAGCAGTTCGATAAATAATTGGGCTTCTCATCATACTTTTATGCCTCCAGGTTTTCCGCCATCTCTCAACACCCCCCCCAAAAAAAACCATTCCATTTGCCGTGCGTGGAGTAGCGCTTGACGCGCGCGTCCCTCCAAAGAGGCTGTATTATATTCAAGCACCCTTTTATCATAATGGTATGGTCCGAACTGCCTTAATAGGCAAAATGGCTACCGACCTCGGAGCTGCGCTGTGAAGAAGCTGTCTTCGATATGCCTCTATGGATAACCATGGGGGTAGGAGTACATGTAGGATAAACCGTCAGCCGCAGCAATTTTGCACGCAATTGAAATGTGTTGACGCCAATCTTCTCAAAGACACGGGTGTACAAGTGCACAGTACTACGCTTCTGAATGATTTGCGCGTTCTACTTACTTGTAGTGGTTGTATTTTATATTAGTAAAATGTACATGTACTGTATACCCATGGAGGCCTCCATACCACTGCCAAACGGTAGACCACAGCCCCATGCATGAACCCATGGAGGAAGGAAAAAGACCTAAGAAGACTCAGGAAATAAATCTAACTACTGTAAATACAGATATAGTACCACTGGCGTTGAAACAGCTAGGGCAGGGGGTCACAGGACTGCTGTCCTTACTGCTGGCCACTACTGTTGCCGCTGTACCGTCGATGTTCACACCACTTATTCCTCCATGTTCACACTAAGGTCAAGGATGACAATGCATGGCGGAGAGTACATGTACATGTACGTGTAGTCGGCCTGTGCATGTACTGTCCTTGTACATGTACATCCAGTCCAGCGGTGTTACGTAATCACACACAAAACCCGTGTGGGCCATAGAGCAACGGTTGCCTAATTATTGGTCAATGGCTGGATTATTACTGCCAGGCAACTATTACATCATCACACCCATACTGCCAAAGTCATTTTTTACGACCAATCGCAAGACAGTGACCTATGCACAAAAAATATATTAGGACCCCCTTCAACTAGTTGTAATTACGATGAATCGTAAGGCTTTGTGAAATCTAGTACCTCCATGGTGAAATCCATCCTGAAGGGTATGATTGATCATGGAGGAATACTTCTTATTCCTCCATGGATTGATTAAGGCCGTGTCCGAAACGGTCGTCTCGAGCTAGGTCTAGGTCTTCCCCCTACTGGAAATATTGTGCACGGAGATGCGAAGACAATAGTCCTGAGCCGTATCTCTGGAAGCCCGTTTCGGACTTGGCCTTAGGCAGGAATACTGATTAATAACACGTACAATTTCAGGCAGGCCTATATGGTCTCAATTCCACTGCAGGTTGAATCCCCCTGGAATTTCGAGCTTACCGGCGATCAACTTTTCAGGGTTTGTTGATTTAGAAAAATAGATATTGGTTACCATAACATTTATTTTAATTTTAGATTAAGTCAAACAAAATCAATGAAAAACTATGAACAAACCGACAGGGAACTTTTGAAAAAGAAGAAGTAGAAAAAAAAATTAACGCTAACAGGACCTTTCTCAAAGGCAGAATGAAATGGACAAAACAAATAAAACACAATAATAGAAAGGGGAGCCTAACAGTAACAGGGACATGGATGACAGACATGGAATAGATGGTAGGGTGAGATCAAAGGGAAGAGGAGTTTGGGTAGGGATTAGGCAGTGGAAGGGAGAAACATCAACTTGTGGGAAAGGATGAAAGAGAGAAGTGGGGAGTTAACACAAGAAAGGGATTGTTGGTAAACGTGCAAGGTGTTAATCAGTCCCACCCTGGATGAGTGAGGCCATGTCGTTAAATATTGTGCGAAGATGTTTCATCCACGTTTTCTCCCTGCTTAAAACGGACAGCATCTCTACATGCGGTGACCAAAGGGATTCGATGCCAAGAACACTCATATCTGATTATACAGCAAGCAGTTTGAAACATGTATAGGACTATACAATTTCAAATTAAATTTTACGCAGTGGCTGTTGTTACGGCAGTCTTCCGTTTGGTTCCCTGACTTCACAGTATTTCTCAGGATGTTTAGCTCTTGGAACCAGACTATCAGCTAATAGACTGGTTCAACCAGCCAGCAATGCTGACGAAATACGATCAAGTCAGGGAACCACACGGACGACTGCCGTAACAACAGCCACTGCGTAAATTTTAAATTAAAAGCAAAAGTACTCACATGTGTTGGGCAGTTACCGTATTGGAAGGCATACAGCCAAGTCGGTTTCCGTCCACACTCAGTCTGGCCAATCATTAGACAAACTGGTAGCACCTGGGAGAGTTGAGGCGTTGCCTCTTCCAAGTGATTGAAGTAGCTAAGCCTTTCTGGGCGAGGGAAGGCAATGGTCCCTTTCTCTCAGTACAAGATTTAGCTACTGTGCCCAAATTGAACACTGAGCACTCAGTGCTTATTACTATATGTCGAGCAGGGCAAACCTCTATTGAATTACATCTAACATATCTTTTGCGGTGCCCAACATGGTTACAAAATAAAGGATTACAATTGTAACCTCTATTTACGAATTTAAAGTGACCATGGTGCAAATACAGGTCTTCTATAGTTTATAGCGCATCGCCCCCCTCCCCTGACCAGGGGCATTTTGAATAGCCTTACTGGTTATATAATCATTCATTCATACTTTTTTATACACTCGAATAGCTATATAGGGAAACACCACACTGGCATTGTTGACACAGCACTCGTAGATCACAGCGTACTTCGGAATGCGATTGATCGATTTCTCCACAACTTAACATGTAGACAGTATCTAAAATTGAGTGGGCCTGACGTTTCGATCCTAGCAGGACCTTTCTCAAAGGCAGAGAGTAGACAGTATAGTAGCAGGCATCGTCAGTGCCGTCATTACTGCAAGGCGGTGGTGTATATAGCGGTCGCCGGCACTTCTTGGTGTGGATTTGGAGGCCCACTCTTGAATGGCAATCTGTGTGCTGCAGCGGTGGCAGATTGAAGGATGAGGGGGCTTGGCAGGGCTGTATGAGCCCACCTTCCGCCGGGCCCGCGTCTGGTGGGTGGGGCTGGCAGCACGATGAATGGATACGATATGAAGACAACACCTGGTTAGGCCAGGGTGATAGCAACTCACGGGACATCAGCTATATACATGTACATGTACATGCCTAAACGTAAGCCCAACGCAATATACGGTACACTATAGTCCTATTAACATATCGTTCGTGAAACCGGTCACTATTATTGACGTGCAGTTGATATAAATGCGTATACAGCCGTGATGAAAAATTGTTATATAATTACGTCAGTTGTAAACACTATACCAGGATGAGCGAAAGCGCACGGAATGAAGAACACGTGGACGAGATTCTGGGTCCTAATCACTTACTGTTCAACGGAACTGAACTGAAATGTCCATGTAGTAACGTGAGTAGAGGAACACCGTACCGTGGGTGTAGTCAAGGGCGCCCCGGGGACCAGCTGTACCGAGCACTGGATGGACAAGGCCCGGTACATTACGGAGGAAGGTGCAACGAAATACCTGGATGAAGCGCAAGAAATGTTCTTTTTGTTAGGCTTAATTCCAGTCAGCCAGGGGCTGGACTAGTATAAATCGATACAATTGGAAATGCTTCACAGCAAAATGATAATAAGTTCGCAGTGGCTGTTGTTACGGCAGCCGTCCATGTGGTTCCCTGACTTCACAGTATTTGTCAGGATGTTTAGCTCTTGGAACCAGACTATCAGCTAATAGACTGGTTCAACCAGCCTGCAATGCTGACGAAATACAATCAAGTCAGGGAACCACACGGACGACTGCCGTAACAACAGCCACTGCGTAATAAGTTACAAGCCGGGAATACATGTCATCAGTAAGCACGCACGCTCGCACACGTACTGTACGGACGCACACTCGTACAGGTGTGTACGCATGCACGCTCGCACGGCTTGACTTCGATAACAACCTATATAACAACGTCACGCTAAGGGACGTCCGAGTGCTGTTTTTGTACTCGACCTTACATATAGCTTCTTGCAAAGTCTTCTGCAGGACAGGGCAGGGCAGGGCCCTTTGTTAACGAAGCTGATACGGCTTGCCAAATTATACCGTTAAATTGTTTGTAGGGTTGCCAAAAGAATGCGACACGTTTTCGAGGTGTTTTTAGCAGAAAATGCAATCGGCTAATTAAGAACACCTAGATTGAAAAGAAAGTCTGAGATGAAGATTCAATCTACAATTCGGAGTACAGTTACTGTTAAGACCCGGGAAACTTTTGCGTGTGAAGTTGTTTTGTCTCCACAGAGAGGATTAATTTTTCGCAGTGGCTGTTGTTACGGCAGTCGTCCGTTTGGTTCCCTGACTTCACAGTTTATGTCAGGATTTTTAGCCCTTGGAACCAGACTATCAGCTAATAGACTGGTTCAACCAGCCTGCAATGCTGACGAAATACAATCAAGTCAGGGAACCACACGGACGAATGCCGTAACAACAGCCACTGCGTTAATTTTTTGCACTGCGTCCTACAGGAGATTGAATTTTAGTCTTCTGCACCCTACAGGTTGCAGCGAACTAATTCCATCCAAGATGGCTCCGCCGAGCTCATTATCATAAAGTGTGGACCCACAACTTGTTTTAAATAAGGGGTCTTTGCAGGCTAATTAATTGATGCATGTTAGAATACGTTAAGCAGCCCTATGAAATTAGGTCCAGGTAATCGACTCTGCAATTAATGCATGGACCTTGCTATCGCAAAGCTAATTAAATAAATTACGTGAATTTCAACTCTCTTTTTTTTAAAGTCAATCAAACAAACGAAGGAAAAAAACTGGGAACTTTTGAACAAATTGAACAAAATGTTTAGCAAAGAAACCTTCGACTTGACTGGGACTTGAACCCGAGACCTCTGAATTAACGTACCAGTGCTCTTCCATATTCAACTCTTAGATACAGTGGCCTTGCCTAAAAGTCAATTAGTCTTTGCCGGGGTGGGGGCGCCAGTCAGAAGCAATTCAGCAATTACCGTTGTAGTTGCTGTATATCTCCTGGATCACACCTCGCTTTCATTCAAATGCAAACAACAAATTACACGTATTGTAAACCTGGCTATGGCAGCTCGCTTTTTCAGTTCAAGTCGAACAAAGGAAAAACTGACTGGGAACTTTAAGACCAATTGAAAAATTAGTACGTTAATTCAGAGGTCTCGGGTTGAAGTCCCAGTCCAGTCAAAAAAGTTCTTTGCCAATTATTCAATCTTTTCCTTTTTACCTATTATTTATGTCTAAACAACACATCCGCTATGTAATATACTTTCAGTGTGACAGAAATCAAGATTCTAAAGCACAAACGGCACAAAAGCACACATAATTTGAGCATTTTGTACAGGTATTTATTTGTATGGTCTCCAAGTTCAACCGCGAACAACTTCCGTTTAATTTTTTCATATTTCACAGAATGTTTTTCATCGACCACAGCATATTTCTTTCTCGACCACAGAAGAGTTTCTATCGACCACATTCGACAGTCAGGAATGTCTGGAGTTTGTGTTTGAAAAAAAAAAAGGAGAAAAAAGATTCACAATCCAACTCTCCCTCAACCAAAATAGTGGAGAGTGGAGGTAATTCACGAGGTATTTCAGGATTTCTCAAGTGTGAATAGAATTCACAAAGAGAAGGGCGGACCAGAGACGGTTGTCTCGAAGCTTCAATTGAGGAAAATAAAAAGAAACCTGTGACTAGTGGCCCAGTGAGGTAAAATGGTAACAAACTGGTTAAAAATGCACACTTCACAACACACAAGCTGCGTTAAACAGGGAATCGTAGAAAAAGTTTGTCGCAAAGATATTTTCTTCCCTTAAAAAAACAAAAACAAAAAACCCCCGGGAATTCACACTTCTACAGTATATCCAAAATCCCTGATTCAATAGCATGTACACATTTTTTTCAAAACATTGTAATAATTCCTTATGTACATATTTCTTGGAAATTGTCTTATAATACTAGTACATTTCAAATTTTACTGGGGAAGTGGGTAAAAAGGGTATTCTATATACGTAATCATTCTAGACTGTGAAAAGTCAAGTAAAAAAGATTTCTTTTTGTACACATTTACAAGAATGTTCAGAAAAGGGCTACATTACAGCTGTACAGTTTGAACTAAAAAAAATGACAAATGGGGACTATTGAAAATGATTTATGTACATTTCTTAAATATAAATGTAAGTTTTTTCCAAGGAACCTTCGAACGCACTAATAACAAGGAGAGAAATCTCAACACAAGAATGTATATTGTCCGTCGAGAGGGGAACTCAAAGGGTGGAACTGGAACCAAATTCCTGTCTTTAGGTAAACATTTCCGAGGGATGATATTCACAAGATAATTGCAATGTCAGTACTGTCCTTGCATACAACATTTCTTTTGGAAGTAAAATTCGTTCAAAAGCCGTGAAGACATTTGGGATAAAACAAACAAACCAACCAACGAAATAAAATGGCTACAATCCAAACTCTAAATCAGGAGGCCTAGATGGTTCGGCGATTCGATCAACCCTGTGTTTCCGAAAAACCAAACAGCAAAGGTAGCATTTCATGAAAGTCTTTCAGGTTCATCAGCACAGCTGCGGGTGCGCAGAGTCTCCTGTGTCACAGCTGTGCACGCAACAAACCCGCTGATCTTGAACTTGAAACAAAATTGGGGCAGGAAAACTGACAGACAGTTGGATTAATAAAAGGGGCAGGGACAATTTGGTCAGACTGAGAGTTGACCTCAGCCCCCCCCCCCCCCGATTCAATGTACCAGGGCAGGGCTCTACAGCCTGAGCTAGTTAGCTCTTGGGCAAAGGCCTCTTTACCAGTTGCAAAGATAGGTGACTCTTTGGTCCTCCAGAAAGGCCCTGCTAGGATCCCGCAAGATCCTTCAGAAAGATCTTGCCGGGATCACTTCAGAAAGAGAGAGAGGGGAGGGGAGGGGGGGGGGGGGAGGGAGTAGACGGGGAGTCTAGACGAGGCTTCACTTCCCCCAGAAGTCGTCCCTCCTCCTGCGAGCTCTCTCCAGGACCTCTGAGGCAAGGGAGGAGGAGCTGGAGGCGTTGGACATGGCGGACAGCGAGCGCTCGTCGCTGTCCCTGGAGAATAGTCGGCCCTCGGGCGTGGCCGGAAGCGTCCAGGCCGGGTTCGACTTGGCCGGCCCCGTCCGGCCACCGCCAGTCGCCGCCGGTCGGCGGGCGTCGGCCGACACGGCTTCTTGGCGGGTCTGAGGGTGGGCCGTCATGGGGCGGCCATGCATGCTACCAGAGTTGGGCCTGTCCAGCGGACCTACATAAAAAAAAAAAAACGGAAACAAAACAAATCAGATGATGAAAAATAGTGAAAAGGTGTATAGCTGCCTTTTTTTTATGGAGAATCACCAACCACAAGGGTCACAGCAGACCACTCAAGGTGATGGCTAAGAAGGGGGGAAGGGAAACAAACAAGGAGTAGATCATAGCTTACAAAGACAACTGTTAATGTTACACTTAAATCGGGACAAGTTGGGAGGGGAGGAGGATACGGGGAGAAAATTTGAATATATCTTGAAGGTTGAAGGTTGGCACGGGTTTTGCAGTGAACACCATGTTCATAAACTTTCCTTTGACAGTGTGCATGGCTCTGAGATGTGCCAGTAATGCCAGACGAGATTGAAAGGTTTACCCGGTGAGTTCACAATGTAAGAGATTTGTGGTGACACCATGGCCATAATGTCTGGAGAGAGTGTGGCTCCGAGAAGAGTCCAATTATTTCGGGCAGTATCTGCTTAGGATGCTCGGCATTTGCATTCCTGGCCAGTTTGAAAGTCCAATGAACAGGGGCCAATTTCATAGAGCTGCTTAAGCGCCAACATTTTGCTCAAGCACAAAAAGGAAGGGTTCGCAGGGTCACCTTGCCTACCCAAACTTCACTTTTTGTTTGCATGCCAAGAATAGAAGAGGGGAAGGCATGTCAACGGCAACTGACATCACATCGCGGTGCGGTTCGCAATCCTGTCTACGCAAGGGAGACTTTTCCTGCTGAGCAGGTTTTCTAGCTTCAGCGGCTCTATGAAATTGGTGCCTGGTCTGAGCTGCTGGCATCTGATGAGGAGGCAGTGTGGTCCCTGTCTGGTGGCCCAAGGCCCAGCATAGACAGTGGACTGCTTGAGGTACCCCTCCAACAAAAGGATGGACAACTCCGACGGCAGTCATTGTACCTTAATTCAGAAGTCATGGGTTCGGACCCCGGCCCACTCAAATCGTTTTTGCTCTCCAATTCAACTTCAACCCCAATCATCCCTTGACCACTGTAGCCCTATCTCCATCATCCAATTACCGAGCCAATTTGATTTCCCAATTGTTTGGGCCGTTGGATGAAAGTTTCCCTTGTTTTCTACGGCAGTCTCAGGTGCATAGGTCAATCGCCGGCCCGTCAACTGGATGTGGAAGGAACCCCCAAAAAGTGGACACACTGACCTCTGACCCCGGAGGCCTTGGCGGCGGCCGGCCCGAGCCCGTTGACGGCGGCCTGGGTGGCCTCAGTGGGTCGCGGGGCGGCCCAGGTGGCCGGGGGCTGGATCTTGGCGGGCAGGGACTGCAGGGTGGGGCTGGTCTGGTAGTGGGTCTGTGAGTGGCGCTGGAAGGGAGGCTGGCGTTGGGCCACTTCCCGTAGAGGGTCCGGGTCTCTGGTGGTCAGTCCGGCCGAAGGCGATCCTAAAAACTGTCGCCCCAAGATTAAAGAAAAAAACCCAAATGAGAATGTTTAAAAAAACCCCACATTTTCACGTGAAATTCTCAGGATGTCGGTGTGCATATCAGCAACATATGGCAACCACACCTGTCCAATGGGCCTTTTTCATCCGGCACCAATTCATCTGGCACCTAGTCTGCCTCCTTGGTCTCCTATACTCTCTGTCGCTGGGTGCTCAGTGCTTTGCCCGATTGCCTGCTGAAACAAAATCCAGGCAGCTCGGACAGGATTCGAACCTGCGACTCCTGCTCTCCAGTGCGGATATCTTAACCCAAGGTGATCAAGGTCGTGTGACGGTTTCAAATCTGTGTAGCGGCCCGTCAAGGGTGGTTTCCGGTGACACCGAGTGAGGAAATCTCTTTTGAGAGTTGGGGATTTGGAAGTGAACTGAATAACTCAATGTTTCCGAATAGTATGCTCTGTCCGTTGTCAGGAGACTGCAGAGATTCCAACACTGGGGCAGTATTTCATTGCATTACTTCGCTTCTGTATCACTTAATTTTGAAAGTCTCTGAAAGATGACTAGGGATTCACCCCTATGGCCCCTAATAGTTACCCTTGGTTCCCGATCTGGCTGGGGTGGTGGAGTGGTGACCCTGGGCGTAAGGGAGAGCTTGTCTTCCTCGTCTTCATCGCTGTCAAACGCAAAGCCTCGCGCTATGCCGCCTGGAATGATGTTTCTATGGCGATCTGTAAAGGATAGACCCCCCCAAAAAAGATCTTAAAAACTGTAATAATTTTTCAGACACTTCAAAATTCAATGCGGTTTTCCCATCCTGTTGTGTAGGTAGCACGGTATGTTCAGTTCTTTGTCTACTATAAGCTGCGGCTGTTGTATTTACAATACATTTGTACGGGGGCCTACTTCATATAAATCTCAATAAGAATAACATGGGCAGGCTTGCCGTTGATAGGGTTTGATGCAGAAGCTTTGTGATTGCCTGCCTTGCAGCTAATTGATAATGATGATGATTATTTAATGTGGCTTTCGAGGTCACTACCGGTAATCCTGAAACCTTTTTAGTGGCTGAACCCTTCATAAAGTCCAGCCCTGGGGCATCTTACCTGATACTGTTTTCTGTGTAGGTGCTAGGTATGTCTTACTGGGAACAGGGCCGGGGGATGGTGATCTTTGTTTGGGTTGTGGGGATGTCAGGATAGCACCACCTGAAAGGAGAAACAAATGCATAGACCATACTACTAAGAAACAACTCGACCAAAGGTCCAACACAAAGGATATTAATTTTTTTAGCTTTTCCGCCGCTTCCAGGGAAGCGGAAAAGCTATATCTGTTGTTCAGCTTTTTTTTAGTCTTCTTCTTCTTCTCCCCCAAAGCCCATAGACAATGCACAGGGGTTTTGTAAGCACGACTTTGGTCATTGAACAGACTTGGATTTTTTTCAAACGTGGCAAATGCATAAAGCCCATGCTGAAATTGATCCTAAACACCTTGATATCATCATGACGTCATCACGTGTCACGTGACCTTGCTTTAAAGGGGCAAATTTCAAAATCCATTAAAAGCAAAAGTACAAGTTCGTTTGGTTTCAACTTTGCACTGTATCTAAGTTGGGAAAAGGTGTATCCAAAAATTGCCATCAATTGACCGTGACGTCATCTCATGAATATTTATGAGGTCATGAACTTTTCAGATTTTCACATTGAAATGAGCATATTTGGCCAACGGAGCGAGATTTTTTTCATTTTTTCTTTGATATCTATTGGGGACATGGTTTAGAAACACCTTCCGGAGCCAAAATGTCGTTACGCAATCATGACGTCATCAAAATGTGTGATTTTAAAACACATATAAGGCATTGGCCGATCATCTCGAAATTTGGTATGTAGTTAGCTATCGTGCTAGACATTCCAAATCTAAAGTTTGGAACCGAAGGACCATTGTTTATAATTTTTATGAATTTTTGAATACCACACTCGAGTCCCATAGGCTTTGTGCACAAAATATGTACATGCGTTTTGGAGTAGGAATGGGGCTATTCTATGACTTGTTAAAAACAGAAGCGGAAAAGCTCTATGCTCTGTTTCACAACAGACATATATTTCTCGTTTTATTTATATTTTTTTTTTATTTTTTTTATTTGGGGGCTTTACATTGTTTTTTTACTGAGCCGTGATTTGAACCTGGGACTGCCAGATTAAGGTTGTTCGATATTTCGATATTTCGATATATCGCGATATCGCTTTCCGGCGATTATCATATCGAACGCATTTCAGGATATCGCGATATTTTCGATATCGCGATATCGAAAAAAGTATCACGATATCGGAAAAAAATCTGGTTTCCCAACCCATTATCGCCTGTCTGTAAGCTTGAATAGCGTGGCAATCAGAGAGATCTTGAAGGGAGATAAGCTTTCGTTAGTAAAAACAACGAAAAACCCGAAACCGCAAGGGGAGAGGAGCGCCAGCCAGCCATTTGACTCTTGCATTGCGCGCGGTCTCCACAAAGGCAATGCGTCAGCAACAGATCCACTGCAAGTGCAAGCTCACTTCCGGTTTTGGTAGCACACTTTTCGTACAGCGCGACCTCTGTACGCTGGGCACGCACAGCGACTCGTGTTTGGGACATTTTCCCCCATGTGGCCTACATAAGTTATCCGATCGTTTACGATATTATCCAGGCTGCAAAAATTGCAGATTCATTTTCCTACCGATGTCTCCCAATGCAGCCAAATATAATGTAAAAATACATACTTTACATAATTATGTTTTAATCTCAGAAAATCAAAATCGAAGAGGAAAGACGTTGGAAAAACTAAACGTCACTGTTCATAACGCACGTGCGACCTCTGATTTCTCGATCCTTCCATGCTGCTATGGTACCCGCCACGCAGCTGTACTAAAGGTACGTGTAAGTCAACGTACACCAGCGAAGTACGGCCAGGCCATTATTTTGCACATCGTGTACATCGAAGTTCGGTGGACTTTTTTTGTGGGGGGGGGGGTCGCATCGCGATCTATTCCAACTTGAATGATTCCAACTTGGACGTGTATACTAACAATCATTTTGCGGCGTGGATGAGAAAAGGTGAACTGCTGCTTTATTCTCCTTTTTAGCAGCCCCCCCCCCAAAAAAAGAAAGGTACAGTAAACATTTTTCCAGTACGCATCCGTACGACCGAAAGGGACATCAGATTTTGTTCAAAGTGATCGTTATGCCGACATAAATTTACTACTGATGGTTTGTCTCCCCTCATGAATATTAATCTGAAGACCCATTGGCTCTGGCCAGACATGTATTTGTGACGTCATATGTAAGCATCGAGTTGCTGAAAACCGCCTCGTATATCGTCTTTTTTAAATGTAATAACGTATTCTTAATACATCAACAAGAAATAGTTTCGTTTTGGCGTATACTTTTAAAAGAGCGACCTGGGATAGTTGTTTTAAATTATTTTTTTCGTTGATAAATGAGGAGTTTAAGGGGGTTAAACAATTGGTAACTATGGCTTAAAGTTAGACGCATTTGCTACATATAAGTTTCCGTCAATCACAGTGTGTATTGAATGGAAATCCAGGTCACTACCTTGACTTCCGCTTACGCACCAGATATCGCGATAATATCGGATATCACGATATATTCCTGACGATATATCGAAACCAAAAATTCCGGATATCGAACAACCTTATGCCAGATTGACTTGCAAGGTGCTGGCTTGGTTTTCAAACCTGGAGAATCTGGGTCTTAGGGGGTCAGCTGGTTACCTGTGGCGGGAGTGGTACGGTCCAAGTGGTGGCGCGAGGTCAGCCCCTCGTCCCTCAGCCTGGGCGTGGGCAGCCTCCCCTGCCCGTCAATGGTCTCTCCCTCCTCCGAGCTGGGGGTCACCGAGCCCTTGTAGCCCTCTGGTGTCGGGATGCTGCCAATGCTGGCAAGCGGAGGAGGAAACGACACCGAGAGTGAAACGGGTGGAATGAAGTTTCGAGTTTCCTGTGCATTGTTCTCAGTGAGTTTGCTCAGCATTCCCGGGTGCGTCAAATCCGTGCAGGGGTAGAAACCAGTCTTAACCCTTTCATTACCCTTTTATTGTTTTGAGCCCAAGGCAGATTTTCATTGCGTCGTTTTTCTCAATGAAGGCTCGTTTTTACAATAAAAATGGGTGTACATGTTTTATTCAGCAGAACAAGGGCTTTCTTCTGGTTTGGAATTAAAATGACAACAAGCAACTCTTAACAACAAGCAATTTACAGCCCCATTATTCGAAAGTCGCCCATGGTAAGGAAAGGGATAAGAATGTCCCCTTTGAGACATAAATGATTCTGCCTTTAAGCAAGATTCGGCTAGGATCGAAACCCTTTAAGAATTGCATTTGGGACATTTCAGTCAGCAAGCACTTTGCAACGTTTTGGTGCATCACTTGACAAAAAATCAGCCTCACTGCCATCTTAAACCGACCAACCCAGAAACCTTTCTGGGCCTTTCTGGTTACGTTGCTCAGTTTTGGTAAAAAGGTGAAACCATTGAATGCACACCACTGTGCTTGTCTCAGAGAAACACATTCTGACCACTGGTAAAGACAGGCTCCTACCAGCTACATGTCTGAGAAGAAAAAAGCAACATGAGACTGATGGTTTTTCTAATGCTTGCCCCGAGTTAAATGACAGGAGCTGTTTTTTTTTTTTTTTACCTGGACTCTTGGTCGTTATCGGGCAGGGGTTGTGGGTCGTTGTGGCCGGCTGGCTTGGTCTTCTGGGGCCATGCCAGGCGTCTTCGCACCGGCGGCGAGTCTTCAGGCCTCAGGGCTGGGGCATGTCGGGCCTCTGGTTTTCTGAGAGAGGGAGGGAGAGAGAGAAAGAAATCGGGAGTGGATCGGGATGAGAAGAGACCTGCAAGACTTCTCAATTAATTTTTTTTTTCTTGGGGGGGGGGGGGTTGAACTAAAATGGAGCTGTCAAACAAAGAAAGACAAAACTGACTGGGTAATTTCGAAAAGTTACAAAGAAAATTTGACTGGACTAGGACTTACATCCTCTGGTTTTGCGTACCTGCACCCTTACCATCCGAGCTTTCCAGCCTTAGATGGTGGGCTTCCCAAATAGTCGACTAGTCTTGGCCGTGGTGGGGGCGACAAGTTTTCTTTGCCGTTTCTCAAAATCTGTCTACGTGTGCTATGGTGGTTAGTGAGCCCTTTCTCATAAGCGGCGCCTACCTGTCGGCTTGCGGTCCGCCGTTGGCCGGGGCAGCGCCGTCGTCTAGAGAGGGCGCCGACAGGGAGCTGACGGTGCTGGTGGCCGTGCTGCTCTCGTCCCACAGCCGGGCCTGGTTGGCTAGGATCTGGGCCAGGTGCTCCCGGGAGAAGTGCGTGCCGTGGGCCCTCTTGCGGTAGTCCTCCGCCTTCTGGCGCAGCTCCAAGACCTGCCGCCAAGGGGGTGAGGGAGAGACAGAGCGGGGAGTGGGGCCATCAGTGGGTTGAATATATTTTGGTGGAGGGGAATAGAGAGGCAATGGAGGGGGGTAATAGAGGGGCAATGGGGGCAATAGAGGAGCAAAATGTGGCAATAGAGGGGGCAATGAGGGGCAATACATGGCAATAGAGGAGTAAAGAGGACCAATAGGTGATAACAGGTGGCGATAGACTGAATAGAGGGGTAAAGAGCCAATGGGGGTAAAAGAGAGGTAATAGGTGGCAAAAAAGAGGGGTAATGAGGGGCAATAGAGGGGCAGAAGGCAGTAATATGTGGCAGTAGAGCAGTAATGAGGGCCAATAGGTGGTGATAAGAGGGCAATAGATGGGCAATTAGTGGTAATAGGTGGTAAAAGGTGGCAAAAGAGAGGTAATGACAGGCAACAGGTGGCCATGAATGGGCATCAGTAGGGCAAAAGAATGGAAAACAGCTTTGAATTTGATTGAGGACAAAACAGACTGGTACCAGAAATCCCGGTATCACCAGCTTAATACAGCTCAATGATCCCTGAAATTAGCCGAACGTTTGAAATGGAGGAGCCAGAGATCAAAGTCCAGCCAGGACGAGACTGGCTTGGATCGCTATCACGACCACGTGTGTGCAGAGAAGTCTGGGAACACGCCTTTGGGCCGTACCTCGGCGAACCAGCTCGGGCTTGAGGCGGAGGGCTCGTGTCTGGGCTGCCTGTCCACAGAGCTGTCATCCTTGGGGCTGATGTGGGGCGGGTCCACACCCTTCCACACACCGTTCTCGTAGCGGTAGATATCCGGCTCCTTGAAGTTGGAGGCGTACTCTGACCTCCACTTCCTGAGAGAGAGAAAGAGAGAGAGAGAGAGAAAAAAGAAAGAAAGAAGAGAAGCGTGTCTTCAGTCTGACAGAATTTCAGACTAGTCATTGGTTCAAATCCCTATCTGGGAAGCTTGAGATTATCGTACATCTAGTAATCAGGCTTGTTCCTTTATAAACTGGAGAACAGCCACCGATTTGTGATAATTTTGAAAAATGGCAAAGCTGGTAGACAGACCAGGGTGAGATCAAAGGAAAGGGCAGGCAGCAGGGAAGGGATCAAAGGAGGAAAGCTGGTAGACAGACAAGGGTGAGATCAAAGGGAAGGGCAGACAGTAGGGAAGGGATCAAAGGAGGAAAGCAGGTAGACAGACCAGGGTGAGATCAAAGGAAAGGGTAGGCAGCAGGGAAGGGATCAAAGGAGGAAAGCTGGTAGACAGACAAGGGTGAGATCAAAGGGAAGGGAAGACAGTAGGGAAGGGATCAAAGGAGGAAAGCAGGTAGACAGACCAGGGTGAGATCAAAGGGAAGGGCAGACAGTAAGGAAGGGATCAAAGGAGGAAAGCTGGTAGACAGACAAGGGTGAGATCAAAGGGAAGGGCAGACAGTAGGGAAGGGATCAAAGGAGGAAAGCAGGTAGACAGACGAGGATGAGATCAAAGGGAAGGGCAGGCAGTAGGGAAGGGATCAAAGGAGGAAAGCTGGTAGACAGACAAGGGTGAGATCAAAGGG
Organism: Luidia sarsii; assembly: GCA_949987565.1. Taxonomy (NCBI): domain Eukaryota; kingdom Metazoa; phylum Echinodermata; class Asteroidea; order Paxillosida; family Luidiidae; genus Luidia; species Luidia sarsii. The sequence continues at coordinate 24,487,581 of OX465103.1, read as the reverse complement.
AAGGGCAGACAGTAGGGAAGGGATCAAAGGAGGAAAGCAGGTAGACAGACCAGGGTGAGATCAAAGGGAAGGGCAGGCAGTAGGGAAGGGATCAAAGGAGGAAAGCAGGTAGACAGACCAGGGTGAGATCAAAGGAAAGGGCAGGCAGTAGGGAAGGGATCAAAGGAGGAAAGCTGGTAGACAGACCAGGGTGAGATCAAAGGAAAGGGCAGGCAGTAGGGAAGGGATCAAAGGAGGAAAGCTGGTAGACAGACCAGGGTGAGATCAAAGGGAAGGGCAGGCAGTAGGGAAGGGATCAAAGGAGGAAAGCTGGTAGACAGACCAGGATGAGATCAAAGGGAAGGGCAGGCAGTAGGGAAGGGATCAAAGGAGGAAAGCTGGTAGACAGACCAGAGTGAGATCAAAGGGAAGGGCAGGCAGTAGGGAAGGGATCAAAGGAGGAAAGCTGGTAGACAGACCAGAGTGAGATCAAAGGGAAGGGCAGGCAGTAGGGAAGGGATCAAAGCTGGTAGACAGACCAGGGTGAGATCAAAGGGAAGGGATAAAAAAAAAAAAGAGAAAAAAATTCAATTGAGGCAGATCAAAGCGAGGAGGAGGTGAACATAAAAGCATGATTATCATTAACCATATTCAAATAAAGCATGCATGATGCTTAAGTAATTCCCAATCAATCAATAGACGTTGGCATTTGCCCGCGGTCTCCTCAAACATGTCAAATTTTACACCGCTTGAATCACTGGGTGCCACTCACACCACTGCCTGCCTTTCCAGTGCTGCTTCATTCATTCCCCATGCAGTTGAATAGTGCAAAGACACCCCTTGCCGCAGCTTTGCTTGGTGTAGACAGACAGCATCATTATCTTACCTGATGGTGGACGAGTGTGGAAAGAAAGGCTTGGTTGGGTTCTCGGCCGACTTGAGGAGCTTCAGGTCGTCGTGGGCGTAGACGGAAGGCACCCCCGCTGGCCGCATCTTGTCCGGAGACATGCTGCCCCGTTTGGACTTCTTGCTCTGGAAGGAGATTGAGAAAAAAAAAGAGGACCGGAATTTCATTGCTTGAGCGACAGTAGCGAACGTTGTGCGGTGACAACATGTGAGTCACCTCTTCCGAGATGAAAAGTGGCCCTGAGAAGGGTGAGGGGAGATCAAAGATACAGGGGGATCGAAGGAGGAAAGCTGGTAGACAGACCAGGGTGAGGGAGATCAAAGAGACAGGGGGATCGGAGGAGGAAAGCTGGTAGACAGACCAGGGTGGGGGAGATCAAAGAGACAGGGGGATCGAAGGAGGAAAGCTGGTAGACAGACCAGGGTGGGGGAGATCAAAGAGACAGGGGGATCGAAGGAGGAAAGCTGGTAGACAGACCAGGGTGGGGGAGATCAAAGAGACAGGGGGATCGAAGGAGGAAAGCTGGTAGACAGACCAGGCTGAGGGAGATCAAAGAGACAGGGGGATCGAAGGAGGAAAGCTGCTAGACAGACCAGGGTGGGGGAGATCAAAGATACAGGGGGATCGAAGGAGGAAAGCTGCTAGACAGACCAGGGTGGGGGAGATCAAAGATACAGGGGGATTGAAGGAGGAAAGCTGGCAGACAGACCAGGGTGGGGGAGATCAAAGAGACAGGGGGATCAAAGGAGGAAAGCTGGTAGACAGACCAGGGTGAGGGAGATCAAAGAGACAGGGGATCGAAGGAGGAAAGCTGGTAGACAGACCAGGGTGGGGGAGATCAAAGAGAAAGGCAAGCACTGGGGAAGGGGTCCAAGAAGACAGAAGATCTAAGGGGGAAGGAGGAAAGGATTGAAAGTAAAAGAAAGGACTGACCCCCCCCCCCCAAAAAAAAAAAAAAAAAAGAGAGTCCAATGTGTTCTGCCCTGTCATTCTGCCTTTGAGAAAGGTTCTGTTAAGATACAAACAGCTAGGACCTCGACCTTTTCCATGATTTGTATCTAGCGAGCCGTTTGAATATGCGAGTAGTTTGCAACATTGTCTAACTGCCTTTGAGAGAGGTCTAGTCGGGACAGAAACATCAGGTTTGGATTTCACAAAGCCTGACGATGCATCGTAACTCAACATACGATGGATAACCCATCGTAAGTTTTGACAAGGCTGTATAGTTTCTGTGCATCGCTCATCATCTTGCGATTGATCGTAGGTTTCGATGAGTTTCATGAAATCAACCAATGGCCGGCCGCCGTCATTTGTTATACATCAATCCATTCTAGACAGAGAGTGTTAATACCACACTCTGGTGTGACTCTGACTGTGGTTGGGCCGGGGGGCGGGGGTGAGCGTCTGACCTTTGTCCTCAGTCGGTACTTGGCTTTGATCTCCCTCTCGGCATTGTCCATCAGCTGCTGTTGGCTGGTAGCTGGCCGCTGTTGGCTGGTAGCCGGCCGCTGTTTGGTCGGTGTCCAGTCCTTGAACTGCACCTTGTACTCACTCTGGCGGGGGATTTTGTCCGGGACAAACGGGGCCACGTTGGCCTGGGACTTGTAGACCATCTGAAAAAAAAAAAAAAAAAATCATGAAAAAAAAAAAAAATGGCTTTGAAAAGTGGACACATACAAGAACGCCATCAATGTTCTTCTTCTTGCTACTGACATTGTCAATGCTACTGTCATTATCATTGCACTGTCATAGTCACTTCCATTGCTATTGCCATTGACACAGCCATTGCTATTGTCACTGTCATTGCAACTTTCATAGCCACTGTCATTGCAATTGTCCTTGTCACTGCCATTGCTATTGCCATTGACACAGCCATTGCTAATGTCACTGTCATTGCAACTTTCATAGCCACTGTCATTGCAATTGTCCTTGTCACTGCCATTGCTGCAGACATACCTGCTCAGCGGCCATCAGAGGAGACTCCTTAGGCAGGGCCTTCCGCCACTCAAAGTTGCGCTGGTACTCGGACAGGTACTTGGCAGACTTGGGCCTCAGGTCCTTGATGCCGGCCTGGTACTGCAAGGCCATGTTGGGCTGGGGAAAATCCAAAACAAATTGATGCAAAATGGTGAATCACTTGAACGGCCAAAGTAACACATCTCTGGAAAATTTAGCAGGCCCTGGGGGCCGATCTCACTAACGCTTTGCGATCATCGCAGACGCCAAAACCGATCGCTAAGTCTGAAATCGCATCTTAGGATCGATGTCTCGCTACGTTGCGATGGATTTCAGACTTAGCGATCGATTTTGGAGTTTGAGATAATCGAAAAGTGTTAGTGAAATGGGCCCCTGAGCTCTCTCTCTTTTGCAAGGCAAAGTATTCTTGTGAGGTTTAGATCTTATCAGGGATCCATTTTGAGGCTGTGATAGACATTACAATCATTATTTGAAAATACTCAAAAATTTACGGGGCCCATACCTTTTTATCTTCACAGGACCGTCCACTGCCTTTGCCACTGCCTAACATTTTGATGTCAGGAGGCATTGGGGACCTATGTTTTGTTCCAGGATCCTAGCAGGTCCTGCCTTTCTCTGCCTATGAGAAAGGGCCTGCTAGCCTGCTAGGATAGGAATATCAGTCCCTCTTATTTCTATTTAGATGGATAGCTCAGATGTTAAGAGCGCTGGTATACAAAACTAGAGGGTCCCGGGTTCAAGTCCACCCAGCAGTCAAGTTGTCTCTGTCATTTTTCAAAATTGATTAAATTTGCCAGTCAGTTTTTCCCTTTTTGGTTTGACTTTAAGATAAATTTGCCCCCCAAAACTTCCCCGGGGAGACCCCCGGTCACTACCTTAGCTGAGGCCTTGTAGCTCGGCTTTGAGATGGGCACGGCATTCTCCCGTCCTTCTCTCTTGTCAGCGGGGGCTAGGTCTCGGACGTTGTTGTTCGCATTGGACGATCTCTCGGCGGGCGGCTTCTTCAGCTCCTCCTGCCCTGCCTTGCCATTGGCCGGCCGCAGAGCCGGGGCCACCACCTGGGTCTTGCTGTTGGCAGGCTCCTGGCTGTGCCTTGCCCTGGGGCAGGGGGGAGAGGTGGGAGACAGCAAATAAAAACGTATCCACGGAGCACCTCGTTTCTTCAAACTAACCATGGGTAGGATCCTGTAACCAACTAGGATCCTGTGCAGCTTCCCTTGTTCCCGCCTTTACAGTTCCCGCCTTCACCCTTCACTGAGCTAATCCCCTCACCAGGATCCCTCCCCACACTACATAAGCCCCACTCCCAGTTGGAATCCAGCATTCTCCTGAAGACGAGCAGAGTATACTGTTTGAAACGTCGAGTTCCTCCGGTTCTTTTCAGAACCACACTTACTCACAAAAGAGAATTTACATGGTGTCTCCGCAAACCTATTTATCCTGATATTCTCACCATGCAAACCTTCAAATCTCATTTGACCAAGGGTAGGAAAATTTATTGGGCCACTGGGATACTCTAAAAGGAAACATAGCTGACTGAGAAGTAGAGTGGCTCTAAAAATGTAGTGTGTATTCTGCCCGTCGTCAGGAGATTCCAACTATCATCGATGTTTATATGCCTGATGAAAGCGCTGGGGTGTGCAGATTCGCTGAGAACACACTCCTCGAAAGAGAAGTGTTACATGGTGTCACCGCAAACCTTCCACTTAGTATTTCCATAATCTTTACATTATTTTAAATGTAACTGTTAATTGATTGCCAATTTGAATGCTTAGAGCTAACGTAAGTGCAGCTAGGACTGGGCCCAAGACCTCTACTTACTTGTGCACGGCGAGACTGGTCTCTCCGCTGCCAATTTTGAAGGTTTTCTGTGGCTTGGTGACTGCCTTGCTGGCAGCGACCGGCTTCCTCTTGCCGAGCTCGCTGCCCTCATCATCCACACTGGAGCCGTTGCCAAAAAACTGCATGGTGGTGTAGGTCATCTTCTCTTCCGGTTGCAGCGGGTGACGTTTGTGCTGCAGCGGAGGCTCCTGAAGACCTAGTGAGCGTGGGCACGGACAGAGATGTTAGGTGCGTTCATGGACGATTCAAATTGAGATTATCAGTGGAGAAAAAAAAAAAAAATTGAATTGCAAGACGATGAGTGATGCACAGAAACAATACAACTATCCCAACTCATCATGGGTTATCAATCGTAAGCTAACTTACGATACGGCGCAAGGCTTTGCTCAATTCACCTAGCGGTTGATTCTATCAAACTATCGACGAGCGATGAGCAGAAACTATGCGGTCTGTCACAAGTTGAGATGGGTTCTCAATTGTAAGCCCGGTAATGATGTGCCCGTAAGGGTGAGTGAAAGTTACCCGAGTGGTTGTTTGAAATCATCAGACTCGCAAGACGACCCCGGACGCAAAGAAAACGTGACCTATCACAACTAACAGCGCACTTACAGGCGTGAGTTCAGTTACAATGCAGCGCAAGGCTTTGGGAAAGTGTGGATAATTTTCTGCCGATGACAAAGGGGTCATTCTGGGGTCACCTACCTCGGTCGGCCGAGGACAGGCCAGCGAAGGGCGACTTCTGCTCTGGCGATGGCTGGAAGGAAGAGGACTTGACCGACTCGTGCCATCGAAACTTCTTCTTGTATTCAGTCAGAGCCTGACGAAAAACAAACGAAAGTCATGAATTTCTCAGAGTCAAAGCCTGCACGGTCTGACAGTCTTTTACATCCAAACAAATCTTCACACTTAGGTTTGCATCAGAGTTTCAATCAAAAACATTGTCATTGCAGTATAATTGGTTCAACGCAGTGGCTGTTGTTACGGCAGTCGTCTGTGTGGTTCCCTGACTTGATTGTATTTCGTCAGCATTGCAGGCGGGTTGAACCAGTCTATTAGCTGATAGTCTGGTTCTAAGAGCTAAACATCCTGACAAATACTGTTAAGTCAGGGAACCACACGGACGACTGCCGTAACAACAGCCACTGCGTTGGTTCAATGCTTCCAAAGGGCACACCCATGACCACCCCAGATGAGCTAGTTGTACTTTGTAATTGTATAAATAATATGATATTTATCATCGGACATCAGGTCCTCTAGTTCTCCACTCCTTTGAAGATCTGACGTAAAGTTAGAGTTTAAAGTGATATACAAAAATGTTGCAAACTGCTTACTGACTAAAATTACAAAAATGCAAATCTCAAAATTTAGTGGGCCTGACGTTTCGATCCTAGCACTTGCAGGACCTTTCTCAAAGGCAGAGGCACCTCAATAGTCAAAGGCAGAGGGACCTTTGAAAGTTTGATTGAAGATTTGTGCATGTATCAATTATGATATACTGTCCATTCATTCAAACTTAAATTAAAGCAGTTGTAAATTTTGTATTACTCTAACTTAGTCTAAATTGCATTTTTTCAACTTTTACTTTAAGTTTTAGTTTTAGCTTTAATACTAATAGTTAGTTTTTCGATCTAAGACTTTTTTTAAAGAAACTTAAATTTCTACTCTAGACCATGTCTAGACTAGACCTAGGCCTTCAAGTTCAATTGTAATGTATTTATTTGTTTGCAAAAACACAAACTGACACTAGTGTAGTGACACTGACACTACTCACTAGTGACAGTGACAAAGACTTGTCTTCAAGTTTAACAAATGGTATTGCAATATTGATAGCTAAACTCAACTTCTACTATAAGTACTACTAAAACTAGTGCCGGATGGTTGAAAAAAAGGCTCACAAAATGTCTGCGCTATAAAAAGTAAGTAGCATCCATAACTTTGAAAATGAAAGTCCGATGGAGAGAATTGTCAATGATTGAGATGAGATCGTGTACTGTTAGGTACGCATACGGCACAGGCATCGCAATGCATCGATCATCAACAGCACCCATGCACCTACCTTGTTTCTCACGGGCATTTTGCAGCTTTTTCACAGTCGATTTACGAGAAACATGCGAGGCGGTCACAATGCACTCTCAAATCTCATTACCGGAGAATCGAACACGGAACAGTCTTTGCAAAAAGTGGAAAATCAAACATATTCCAGGTCAACCTCGGGTGCGCTTCCACACATGTCGCGTCTCCAGCGAACGGATGCTGCTGGGGACCTCGGCGTTCTTTCGCCGGTACCCGTTATTTTCTTTGTGCTGGGCAACGGGCGCCTGCGTGCGCGGCGGCCGAGTTGCACGGACACCAGTGCGCCGTAGCCGTTGGGTTTTGTTTGGCTGTTGAACGGATAGCACTTGTTGGATATTTGAATGAACTTGTATAAGTCCTTCATGATGATTGTTGAGGATGATTAAATTTATTTGTATTTTTGACCAGAGGTCTCGGCCCCCGGGTCCAAGTCCCGGATTCAAGACTTCAAGTTATTGTTTTAAAAACATTATTTATAATTTGATTGGGCCGGGAGTCCCGTGAGAGCTCTAGCTGCCTCAATGTACATGTACATTGTACATTGTACATTGTACATGCACATGTACATGTACATGTACAATGTACATGTACATGTACATGTACATGTACATGTACATGTACAGTATGTATACGCACGTGTACGAGTGTCGCCATCAATTTGCTTCGATTTATTAATCCAATATGTCACACTGGCAGGTGATATTTCATTTCAATAAAAGATTTGCAAGTTGAAAACCATGCATAGCGCATGCGCGAATAGTTTCAATTAATCTAATCATAGAGGACCAATGAAGGATGAAGTAAAGTGGGCGTGACGCCGTGAGCCCACACGGCATCTCCCAATCATCTTTGGTTAATATTCTACATTTTGAGTAAACATGTTGCAAACTCAGTGCTTATACTGACTAAAAAAAATTATCAAAATGCAAAGAAAATTATCAAAAGTTAGGAGGGTCTGACATTTCCAACAGGAACTTTCTCAAAGGCAATATTGTACATTGATTAGAACCTGAACGTTTCCCTATAGAATGTAGGCCTATACAATAGTCCTAGTACTACTGTCGTACATTCCCTTAGATATTTCCATATACCGGTATAGGGTTACGCTACTGACAAATCTAAGATGGATACTTGTCCTGCAAGGTCAGTAAATTGAATAAAGTGTAATAATTGTGGATATAAATAGGCCTAAAAGTAAAATGTTGGCCATTAACAAATAATACTTTATGATTTATAAATGGCCTGACGTTTTGATCATGGCAGGGCCCCCGAGGCCGAGGACATTTGAGAAAGGTCCTGCCAGAATCGAAAAGTCAGGCCCTCTAAATTCGTAAGATTAAAATTGTGGTCATTTAGTCGGTTAGCTTTTTGCAACATTTTTTGGTATATTACTCTGTATTTATAATTGTATTGTGAAATAATGTATAGGCCTAAATAACTTTTTTGTAAAACAATGTATTATAATCTAAAAAAAATACAATGTTTTGTAAAACAGAGTATCACTGCGAAAGATTTACAAAGTTATATGAAAACAAATACGTACATGATTGAATTTGATTAAAAAAGCGTTTGATTCCGGCTTTTACGTTATCGTTTTTCAGAATGGAAAATACATTGTTGTGTCTACTAATTAATCATGAAATGAAAAATGTAACTTAAATAAAATCGTTTGAAATTACATCAGTCTGGTACCTCCACCCACGGCAGGTAAGGTAGTTGACGATCTGGTAAAATCAATATGAAGGCCACCATCCAAACTTTGGCCTGACAAAGTGCTGGTCCATGTACAGTACATGTGCATTGAGCATGTACAGTGTACATGTACATGTACATGTGCATTGTACATGTACTGTACATGTACATGTACATTGTACATGTACACTGTACATGTACATGTACATGTGCATTGTACATTGTACATGTACGTTCACACGTACTATCACAAGTTTAGCAGCCATTCGCTGTGAGAAGTATCCGAAAAAGTTTAAAGGCAAGTAGAACGCGCTATGGAGCGCCATGAAACAAAGTGAACAAAACTCTGCATCAAATTGGTTTTAACGATTGTTAGCGCGGTGATTATTCACCCAGGGTGTACTTGCCTAGTCCCTATTTTATAGTATTATTTTTTGGGGGTGACATCTGACTGACTCAAGGCATTTGCTATATCAATTCATTTGAACACCAACACTACCAGCAGAATATTATCTAGCTGAAAGGCATTTGCAACACAATGATGCCAATGTTTGTTTATTCGTTTGAAATGCAGGTTTTCATGAAAAAGAACGGCAGGGGTCACGGGATGAAAATAACTGATGGCGTGTGACCTAAATCTCACATCGGTTACAAATTCAGAATCGATATAATGATATTTTTTATTTTACCGCTTTGGCTCTCCGTACCTTTCAGAAATTGATCTGATGCACAGCTGTTTACACGCAACTCCTGCAGAGAATCCCACTTCAACTCGTCTGGTTTTCGACTCCCACGCGTTGAATGCTGCACACCGTAGGCGCTGAGCAAAACCTAAACAAATCGGTGGCCTACATCATTTACATGTAACTGTACTTCCTTACGTTGTGAGGAGAAAGATGGCGTCAATTCTAGTGCTCGGAATCATCGGGGTTCTCATCGCTATCGTGGCCACTGTGTTTTGCCTGCTCGTTCTGTCCGGCCTGTTTCATTCCATCGAGATCGGGACCAAGAAATCGCCGGTCACTAAGCTGCACGTCGCCTACAAATTTGCCCGCGGGAGTTACAGCAGTGCCGGGGCCTTGTTTACCGAGGCCACAAAATTGGCCCCCGATCTGCGATGTTTTGGCGTTTACTATGACGATCCGAAAACGGTAAATGTCTACGTAGTACTACTAGTAGTACTAGTACTTAGTAGTACTACTACTACTAGTATCACTAGTACTAGTAGTAGTAGCAGAAAGGCTAGTTCACGAGTTCACGGAATGTCCGTGATTTACGTGCTACGAATCGGGGAGGAGTACCACTTACTAGCCTTCCTTGCATTTCTTGTTTTTGTTTACGACCTTTCTTTTGTTCCTAGCTAGCCTAGATCATGATGTATAGTGATGCACAGATGTAGATCATAGATGAATAACTACTGTACTGAGTACTGTATTGACTATTAGTATTATTAATACTAATATTATATTGCACAAGTTTGAAACTGAATAATCTTAGGTTGCTGTATTATGCCTTTTTTATGGAATTATTATTGTAGAACTATTGAGTTTCCTTCCTCCATGCCATGATACAGGTAGGCCTAATTCGTACTGTGTCCAAGTATTGCTGGTAATGCTAGTACTACTAGTATAGTAGTACTACTATTTACAATGCAGTACTTGGAACTACATCATAACATGTAGCAATAACTGATGTAGTTACGGTAACCGTAACCCCTTCGGGAGGATGAGGGTTACGGTTAGTTACCGCAACTATAACTGATGATGATGTGGCATGCAGCAATAGTAAGAGTTCCATATATGGACAACTCCTTGCTATGGTATGGCGTATGGGCATGGAGCAATATTACTTATTAGCTCCATGTTATACTTATTAAAGGTAGCTCAATACTGTATAATCATGGAGGTAGAGGAGGTATAATGTAGCTCAATATTTTCCTTTTTCAACAATGTATTTTGCTTGTTGTTTAAAGTAAAAAGTGATATACAAAAATGTTGCAAACTGCTTACTGACTGAAACTACCAAAATGCAAATTTCAAAATTTAGTGGGCCTGACGTTTTGATACTAGCAGGACCTTTCTCAAAGGCAGAGAGTAAAGTAAAAAGTATTCAAAGGCAGAGAGTAAAGTAAAAAGTATTCAAACAAATACAGGAAAAAACGACTAGGAGTAGGAACTTTTGAACAATGTTGAAAAGTGGCAAAGAAAAAAAAAATGACTTAACTGGGACTTGAATTCGAGACTTATCTAGCCCTTAGGATGGATGGTAGCCTTCCCAAATAGTCATAATGCTGATTTTTGTAAAAAAAAAATTAGAAAGAATTAAACCTGGTTTGAACCAAAGATTTTTTTTTATCATTTTGCGTTGTTCTCTGCTCAGGTGCCCGCTGAAAGCCTGCGCTACATAGTCGGCGTAGTCCTGAGCGAGGGCGACAGTGCGCCGGACGCTGAGCTGGAGGAGAGCGCGCTTTCCAAGGGCTTCAAGATCGCCGACTTCCCCGATGTGTCCAACATGGTCCAGACCTCCTTCCCCTATGTGACCTTCCTGTCCATTTACATCGCCGTCTATCGCGTCTACCCCGCACTGGACGAATACGTGACGGTAAGAGAGGGACACCGGAAGGGGGGGGGGGTCCTGGTGCACAAACTTTGAAACAAAGACCCGTCATCCATGTTGGGTCATGGGTCATTCTGCAGAATTTTTCTGTATCTACGGCCATTGGTCTACAATCAAAACCGGTAAAATGGACACCCCTGTTGGGTATCACTTCAATCTCCCTGATCATTCGATATCAGACATGAGTGTACTGGGTATAGAATCCCTGCTGTCCCTCTTAGCCGTGAGAAAATGTCGATGAAGCATCTTCGGACTATTCAACCACATGGTCTCAACATCCAGGACTGTAATGACTAACACCATGCAGCTTTCTGATAACCTTCTTTTGTGTTCACTCCTCCACAGTCCACACTTCTCTCTTTGATCTTTCCCCCTCTTCTCACTAATCCCTACCCTACTCCTTGCCCTTCCCTTTGATCTCAAACTACCAGCTTTACTCTTTGTCCTTTGTTTCTCATCCGTGTCCTATTCACTCTCTTCCCCCTTCCTTTGTGTACATGTATCTGTTTTGTCCTTGTCACTCTGCCTTTGAGAAAGGTCCTGCTAGGATTGAAACGTCATCGAGACTAATAAGCTGTGACCTTTTGGCTCTATAGAATTGACATTGTGTACATAGCATGGTTTATCTACAGTAGGAGGACCCACCCCTTACTTTGTGCATAGTTAGCTGGGTGGCCCGGAGGATTGTTTGCAAAGGCAATTTGATACTGAGGCTATTGGATACACAGACTATTGGAGCCTGAGCAGCCGGTTCACATACCTGGACTGCTGAACAGCCGGTTCCCAGGCATTGCTAATGGTAGCCAGTCTACTGGTCCACAGCCTACATCTAGCCAGGCAACTGGCACTCAGGTAACTGGTACAGGGGCCACTGGTACCCAGGGTACTGGTCCCCAGTCCACTTGTACCCAGTCCAAAGGTACCTAGGCCACTGGTACTCATGCCCTCTGGTTCCCAGGCCACTTGTACCCAGTCCAAAGGTACCCAGGCCACTGGTACTCATGCCTTCTGGTGCCCAGGCCACTTTTTTAGATTAGCCTTATGTTGAGCTCTCCAGAAAGGCAGAAACCCCTTGGTTCTCTTCAGAACCCCACCCCACTCACTCACAAAATAGCACTTTTGTCATATGGTGTCCACGCAAACCTTCTTACAATTGATAAACACGTCTCACTTCACCAAGTATGGGTTAAGTTTCTGTGATTGATAAACTGAGCAATCGTCGTATCTGGTTCATCTTCCTTTTCGAAATGTCAGACCAATGGCCTGTGTGCCTACCCTTTCATTGAGCTGTACTGTGACGGCGAGATCAAGTTCCTGGCGCCCCTCTCCAAGCAGAAGGACTTCTACGTGCCGGAGACGGGCGGGGTGGAGATCAGCGAGCTCTCGGCCGAACAGCTGGAGGACGATGAGGAGGAGGAGGAGGAGGACAAGGAGGAGCTGGCCGGGGGTGCACCAAGGGAGGGCGCCAAACAGAAAGTGCAGGAGCCCTCAGGTGACGATAGTACTAACAGCGACAGTTCCTTTGAGCAGATCGATCCCCCTGAACAATGAGGCATTTAAAAACGCTTATAACTATTTCTTTTACCTCGGGACACAAAAACTAAAAAAAAAAATATTAAAAAATAAAAAACTGGCCCCTAAGGATACCAGTGTGTTGTAACTGAAATTCATTTTCAAAACCATTGTTTTGGGCTCAATTTCATAGAGCTGCTTAATCATTACAATTTGCTAAAGAAAAGTCATGATGCATGTGATCACCTTGCCAACCCCAACTTCACTATTGTTTCATGTGAAGTAAACAAGAGTGGAAAGGAAGTCAAAAGCCATTGGAATCTCATCACAGTTTGGTTTGTAATCCTGCTTACAAGACTTTTCCTGTTTAGTCGAATTTAACGCTTACGCGGCTCTGTGAAATTGGGTCCTGGTTGCATGTCTTGATGAAATTCATAGTGAAATGCATGAAAATTTAGGATTTCGGATACAGCTTTGATAACAAGCATTCTGTTTTATAACGGTGCTGCATCCTAAAACTTCTAAACCCCTAAAACATTTCCAGCTATTAAATATCGAAACAGAGCCTGAGCTGACGCCTTGGTTTTGATCAAACTTCTTTGCAGAAAACACTTTTCATTGTGTTTGCTTTCTGCCAAGTTAATACCATTTCTTTTGACATGAACGTATTTTCTTCGATTATAAACAATCTTGAGTAACCACTCAATTATATACTGTAATACTGATTTTGGAGAAAGAGAACACATTTTTCATTTAGTAGAGAATAACTGACTATTTTTTTGGGGGGGTAATTTCTTTGTATACTCTTGTCTCATAAGCCGTGTCCGCATTGGACTTATTTTTTACCGAGCCCGTGGGTAACATTCCAATGGGTAAATCTTCCTGGCGTCCGCACTTTTCGACTCGGGTAAACTAACCGAGACGATCGGTAAAACTAACCGACTCATGTACATGTGCATGTACTGTAGGTACACAACCACGTTGTTACCCTGCGCCCGCACGAGTCTTGCATTCAGTAACGTGACGTGCGGGGCGCCGGATGTGGTTTTTTACCGAGTCGTTTACCGAGACGTCGTGTCCGGATTGGACTTATCGACTCGGTTAAACTGACCTGGTCAATTTAACCGGGCAGAGGTTGGTCGGTTAAACTACCCACTGGAGTCGGGTAAGTTACCTGGGAGGAAAACTTCCTGGGCTGTCCGCACTGGACTTAAAATGGTCAATTTACCCATTTGCTCGGTTAGTTTACCCATTTTAAGTCCAGTGCGGACGCGGCTTTAGTTTGTGGTGGGTGAAATTGTTGCTGTGAAGTTGGCATTGAATGTGAAATCAGGAAATCTTTACGGAGCCCGATTCTTGTGCACTGTGCCTTTTAAGAATACACAAAAAAAAAATGACCCAGCTTTCCCTGATCCATTGTTTCTGTCGTGCTAATTAAAGATGATAAAATAAGTTTAATCTGGAGAATTTAAAACCAAATAGCCACAGAATGTGATTGTCAAGGACCTCCAGTACTTAGGTAGTTTAGCTCATAAACTGCTTACTGATTTAGATGACCACAAATGAACAAAATAGGTCCTGATGTTTGGATCTTAGCAAGTCCCTTTCTTAAAGGCAGAATCGATTCTGCTACTAGTATCGAAACATCAGTCTTTGTACATGCCTTTTGTTCGTGACTCCAAGTGCTGTTGCAATTTACTTGTCAACTGAAACAGACAGGCAAGGGAGGGACTAGGCCTGGGAGGACAAACTGGCTACCCGAAACCCGGCCGAGGATAACGGGTACCCGGTTCCCGAAGAAAAACAGATTTTGCCAAGGCCTAGGGGGGACTCATTTTAAGTGAGTTCTATTTCTCGTCCAGTCACTCTGCCTTTGGTAAAACTCGGGGGCCCGGGATCGAAGTGACACAACCGTCTGAAGGGACACACCACTGTGTGCAGTGTGGGAAGTGATTTGTGCTGCCCCGAATTCAATGTGCATGTACACCATTGAACCACGGAGGAAGGCTTCTCCGTGGTTGAACTATGCACTGCCATTTTGTGCTGCCCTGACCTTGTGCCCGACTGATAGGTGGGTCCGGTTATGACTACATATCTGTTGATAGGACAGCTGCACCCTTATCAGCTCCGGTCAACCCTGGGTTTTGTCTTCATTCAAGTGTAGTGTCACCCTCAGTACTTAAATTGTCTACAGCCAAACTGGAGTATGCACATACCCATTAAAACAAGTCTGGCAATATTGAACCCTTTATTTGATTAACGTCGCTCAGAATACCCTCAACAGTAGCATGGAAGTGTTACTGACTTAAGTGACTGAAATGAAAATCTCAATGTACATGTAATGTAAAGGGCCAGATTTTTCGATCCTATTGGGAAGTACGTTTTGAAATAATACAAAAACAAATTTGGTCAGTAAAAGTCCAGCCGTGTACTGTTCGACTGCGATGATAAAAAAAATTAACCAAATCCCTGCATTTTTCATGAAAGCAGACCAAAGAGTTGAACAAACGATTTTGACCAGACACCTTTATTGCCCAATGTATTTATAGACGCCTTTTGCTTCCGGCACGAGTGCGGAAAAACAACACGGTTGTCTTTATTGGCTTCAAAATTTACATACCAGTATTATTTACATGCACAACAAGGCATGCATTTTCAGTCGCCTGCAAAAGTGCAAATTCATGTATTCAAATGTGTTCTTGCTTGCTGTTTTCCCGTGCGCCTGCGTGCATCGATTGGCACGGGCGAGTCTCATTTTCGTCGATACAGAAGGCATGCTTGTCAGAGTTGTACTGTGTACATTGATCGTACCACTCATAGATATTCAGAAGTTTGACTGATTTTTGTTTTGTTTTGGACTTGTCCAGGCAAGTTTCCATGCTAGAGCGGTACAGTTTCCGTACTAGAGCGGGGCCGATTCCATGGAAACAGGTCAACTCGTACCCAAACCGACTCGTACTCTGACCAACTCGTGCCCATTTTGGTCAACTCGTACCTGTGTCAACTCGTACCCGTGCCAACTCGTACCCGTGCCAACTCGTGCCCGCGCCAACTCGTGCTCACATAAAATAATGCACGGAGAACGAGTTGACTTGAATTCTAACAAACCTTTGTGAAGTGTCCTGTTGTTATTATAGGGGATCCAATGTGGGGGAATTTTCGGTTGGGTAATTTGTATCGCTGTGTTGTTGGTTTGTGAAATTGAAAAAAAAGGTGTTTCATGTCACCGCTAACACTGCACACCGTGGGCTTTGTTCAGTGCGTGAATGCAACTCCATCAGCAACAATAGAATATCAATACTTTAATGTTGCCGCTTATAAGTGCGTCCGCACGTGTGTGTGGTCAAAATTACCGTAGGTGTCACTTGGACAAAATTATTACAAAATGGACACATTTTAACAACCAAGGAGCAAACAAAATAATTTATTTTTTTGAAAGAAAAAAATTACATTTTCAAAAAATGTTAAAAACGTTCCCAGTCAGTTTTCCTTTAATTGTTTGACTTTAAAATAATTTGTTAATTTTAATAGCAAACTTAATCACGAGCACGAGTTGGCGCGGGCACGAGTTGGCGCGGGTACGAGTTGGCGCGGGTACGAGTTGGCGCGGGTACGAGTTGGCGCGGGTACGAGTTGGTTGGGCACGAGTTTGCATGGGTACGAGTTGACTCGAATTCGATTCCATCATAGAGCAACCTTGCTCTACGATAGCATGAAGCCGCTTTAGCATGACAACCTGCTGAGCATGAAAAATAACCCCTAGCTTGATGCTGAAACCAAGACCCTAAGTCATCGGCTCCGGCTTCGTCTCTGTTTATACCCCAAAAGCTGAAATCACAGGTCGGAGTTCGTTTGCTGAAGTTGAAGCATTGGATTCTTTTTCGAAATGCAGTGTAACATTACCCAAAAATGACGCCAATGGCTTCCTGTTTCCATGCCTTGTACTTTAAAATGGACGAAAGAAAGAAAGAAAGAAAGAAAGAAAGACAAAGCCAGAGCCTGAGCCTAAGCCGGATTTTGGAAAAAAGGCCCAAGATTGCCAACCAAATTTCATGTGATACTTAATATATCATACAATTTGTATTCCACTAGTGAGTGCCCAGCATGAAATGCAGGCGGAGAAATTGGCCGGCAGTTGATTTTGAAGCAGCTCTATGAAATTGGCCCCTGCGCATTGTGGGAGCTTCCATGCCTGGGGACCGTTGGGGGCGCCACGCTCAACCGATTGTGTAGCAATTGTATTAAGTCACCCAACGTGGGTACGGTAGACAATGGTCCTTCATGAAATGAAGGCTTAGGCTCGGGCTTAGGCTTCGATCATATTTCTCTTACCCGTTATGATGTCACAGGCATCCAGAAACAATCGTTTGACCTCTAGTTTCTTGGTGAATAATCTGTACTTATCGCGCCAACAGACCTTCATATTCGGCGACAAACCACAACCTGGATTTCCAGGTTTTGTAAGATGGAGACGAAGCCTGAGCCCGAGCCTGATCCATGGATTCATAAAGGGCCCTAGGGTTGGCGCGCCGTGGCCCCCAGTAATGGCGGCCGTGTAAAGTCTTTTGCCGAATCGGTCTATAAACCTCAGTCACACTGTAGATAGAGGCGGAGCGATCCTGAATACCGTTGGAATGACAATTCTTTGGCCATTCCTGGATATTCGAAGTGCAGTCTGAATAGTCCGACTGTGGTCTAACAGCATTCTGAACACTACCACTGTGTTTCATTACTACGTTCGAGTTAAATTGGAGAGGTACCTCACACACATGAATGGGCAAAGAATCAAGGCGCATTCTATTAAGTATTTGTCCGGCATTTTGAAAATTCTCCATGATTCCTGCACAGTCCGAATACGTATGAAGGGAACCCAATTATTTTAATTAAGTAAAGGCATGGTATTGGAATGCATGCTATAGATTATGCGTTGACGTTTTTTCGCCACATCTTCTCCCTGCAGCAAAGTTAATTCGGTGGTAATCCCTGTTCGTTAATACATTTTATGCATGAAAGCTGCACAAGTATACTGTAAGAGTAACTTAAGATTCGAGCCTCCTCAGTTACCGTAGACTTGGTACCAGTCAATGTCTTTGTACGTGAGCGGTCATTCCTAATTATGGTCGTACCGTATTGATGTTATGTGGTTAACTTATAAATTTAAGGGGAACGGTCGAATTGTGAGGTGAATGTTTAATGTTTAACGAGTAAAGCGATAAACCCTTTCTTGAAATACACCGTCTCTTCCTGTCAGATGCGAGCAATAATTATTCCTTTGTTTCGTTTTTGGATTGCAATGATTCTACTGCAATCAGGCATTGTCTAAATTGCTCCTCCGAACCTTTGACTTTGTTTTTGCAAGGCTGACGCGCTAATTAAGCTTGCACTTTTATTTTTGATTGTATAAAAGATATTGAAATTATAATTATGCTAATTAATATAACATTATAGTTAGATTCTTTTT
The DNA here is from genome assembly GCA_949987565.1 of Luidia sarsii. Taxonomy (NCBI): domain Eukaryota; kingdom Metazoa; phylum Echinodermata; class Asteroidea; order Paxillosida; family Luidiidae; genus Luidia; species Luidia sarsii. The sequence goes on along the minus strand of OX465103.1, from coordinate 24,469,522 downwards.
CTAGGTTTGAATATGAGGATAACAACGATGTAGTAATAATGTTATTTCCGATGTACAGCTTTGGGCAATTAAACAAAAGAGCATAATAGTTTGCTATAGTACGATGTAACTTAGCACTAGATTATGTTTTTTTTTTGATAACTTGTGGTCAGGGTTGCTAATTAGATTGCTATTTGTGTTACTGTCACGGGTTTTGCTAAGCGTTTGTGTTGAGAACGAGTGGAGTAGTGTCGTTATTACAGGCCCTTGACGAAACGAAGGCTTAGGCTCGTGCTTGGGCTTCGGTTTTATATTTGCACTTGACATAATGCCACTGAAGGTAAACCATGGCTAGAACTTGCATCAATGTGAAAGCAATTAACTTTAACCTACCTTGGCTGTATTGTAGCTTGATCAATATTTTGAATGTTTTTTGCTTTCTACGATTTACGTAGTTGATGCCCGCCCATACCAATTTGAGGCTTCTCGGACGTTGGTGGCAGCAGACATTAATGTTTGGTCATCTGTTAATAACTCGTTTCCCATGAATTTCACATGTAAGCACTGAAGTTAAGATTAACGAACAGACCTCGAGGTTAATCATGGTCATTGGGTCAAACAAACTGACACACAGCTGCGTTCTTTACGTCTTTTGGTAACAAGCATTACGGCAAAAGCGTACTATTTTGCTGTTGTACCATAGGGCCCTACGGCATTATTTTGTGTATTCGTTACAGTTTTACTTTAAAGAAAACCACCTCGTGAATGACCAAAGTCTGATATAGCAGTTGGTGCTGGGATACCATTCTGCGCTCATTCGGCCTTGTTTGGGACTCGTCAAGGGAGCACTTGGTTCTTACATGGCATGCGGACCCACATCTGAGCGAGTTAGAAAGGCATGTTCATAAATCACCAATTGCATTTTATCATCTTCACCAAGCCTTTGAAATACCCAGGGACTAAAGACATATCCACTTTAAATGACCGACTGTTTTCGCACAAATTAATTGTTGCAGGCTCTGATCAGTTTTCATATTGTGATGACTTGTCGAAAATGCCGTTTGTGATAAAACCCCTTTTCACCATTCCCCTGTCTCTACCTTTTTGAATTTCCAATTATAGCTTATTTCCAATTATAGCAAATGTTAGCGTATTGCTTTTGTTACCAACGCAGTTTTCACAGCGGTCATAATTCCACTTACATTTTTATAATGTTTTAAAGTTTATGCCATCGAAGCGGGTATCTCTGGTTGATTATAATAATGAGTTGATATTTTGACGAGAATCATAGACACACCTGTCTAAGGTGTGGTAGGGAACTGTATAATAATTATTGTAATGCCTATTGCATTTACCTGAGCATTATAATTATGGGATGTAACCCTGAGAAACGTGAATCTTATACGAAATATGATGGGTCTATTTGAATAAATCTACGCGCAGAATTCAGTCTTGACGTTGTCACTGTGCTAAACCGTGTCGAAGGTACGTTATGCCAGAGGAGAGATATTCGTAAAAATGAAAGGATTGTTAGGTTAGAATGTACCGTCGTCATTGCAGGGAAGCCTTCGTATAATTGTATCGGAAACGAGTCAAAGGGTGCAGCACACAAAATCCATCCAAGATGGCTCCGCCGAGCTGATTATCATAAAGTGTGTACCCACAACTTTTTTTTAACAAGGGGTCTTTGGAGGCTAATTAACTGATACATTGTAGAACAAGTGAAGCTTAAGACAACCTGGGGGTTCACTCTTCAATTTGGTATGAAATTTGAACCATATCTGGCTTTAAATGTGGCCCTATTTGGCTGCGGAAGTGGAGGGGTCCATCTCTAAATCCTTGCAGAAATTCGGCTTGGACGACTAGACATTTTGGGGGTGTTTTTTTCTGGGGGTAATTAGCAAAAAATCTAATCGGCTAAGGGCACTAAAATTGAAAAGAATCTGAGAGATGAAGGTCCAAACTACTATTTTAAGTATAGCTACAAGAACTGAGAGACTTTTGGGCATGGGATAATTGGCTTTGAAAGTGAGTGTTTTTGTACAGTGTTCAATGGGAGCTCTATTTAGTGTTCTGCACCCCAAATGGCAGTCGATTATCGATATAGCGCCCTCTTGAGCGGATCCTTGTGTACATCCGGGCACCGCCCTTCGCACCCGGCATCAAGTGCGCATAGTCAAGGAGTTGGCGAACCGTGAGTGCCAGCGTTTGCAAATTGGTAACCGACCATTCCAGATTAAGGCGGAACTGATTTGGTGTCGACGTCTCTTAGAAGGGTTCGAGAAGAGATGGAGAAAAAGGAGAATGGGAGGAGGAGGGAGAAGAGGAGGAGGAGGAGGAGGAGGAAGAAGAAGAGGAGGAAGACTACAGCTATGTAGGCGTGCAGAAAGTATGTATACAAACTTTCTCAGCATAATAATCATGCGTTGTACGCAGTGGCTGTTGTTACGGCAGTCGTCCGTGTGATTCCCTGACTTAACAGTATTTGTCAGGATGTTTAGCTCCTGGAACCAGACTGTCAGCTAACAGACTGGTTCAACCAGCCTGCAATGCTGACGAAATACTATCAAGTCAGGGAACCACACGGACGACTGCCGTAACAACAGCCACTGCGTACTTCGTAATAGTCAATGACTGTACCGAAAGCTCGTCTCATTTTCGCTCTCGATTGTAACTTTTGCTGCAGGCAACAACAATTCTCAATTTCTAGTATGTGGCGACAAAATCAAAGTAATGCGACGCTGTAGTTGATGCAGGGTGTCATTGTAGAATGCCCTTTAACATGTTTAATATTCGGGAAGTCTTCCAAACCCCACTCAAGTCTTCAGGGATAGAGAGAGCAGTATACTCGAGTAAGGTACACCATAGGCTTACGCCCAGTTCAAATCAACCAAAGTCGAGAGCGTCGAGAGACGTCAGACTAAAGGAAACGATGCCTGCATTCAAAAGGGGTTATTGGAAAGAAAACCACCGAGCTTGAGTTTTGTCACCGCAAACCACACCCCACTGTTTGGCTTTGGTCTCAATGCGCGAATGCAGTGCGTGCCTTTCCTTGGTCATGCACACGGCAGCGGGACGCGGTGAAAAGCATAGGCCTGGGAATTGTAGGGGAGGAGGGGGGGGGGGGGCGTGAATGTAATTGACCGGTTGTGCCCCATAGGTCAGGTGATATAATTATAGGATAGACACATTCTGGGAATCCTTCGCGAAGCCGCCATGGCTGGGGGGGGGGGGCACCACACGGCAACCCTTTGTGTATGCCTATCAGGTGACTGATTCATTTAGTATACACAAACAGGTTGGTATGTGAGACTAAGAGCCCCCCAGACATGGCCGTGTTCACGTAGACGGGGTAACGTTAAATCACAGAGCTCTATAAATAAACTAGAGTGCGCACTCCGATCCCCTATCAACGCGCGGCACGAATGTGTGCCGACATGGACGTGCACCCGAAGAGGGCAACTTCAGCTCCAAGTGCCCGGATGTCAGTAGCAATCGCGCGTAATATGAATGGGGAAAGGTGTAGCCGAACGACGCTGAATGCGGAAACTAAAATGTTATAGAGATGTTTTTTTTGTAATGAAAAGACAGGCCAGCAATAGCTCAAGGGATTGGTGAATTTTAATGTCCTACTTTCTTTGGTAAAAATTGGGATTAGTTTGCCCCATAGAGATCCATGCATTTGCCCTCTTTGGTAATGGCGTCGCAGTCCTCTTGTCGGCACGCGTAACGCGATGAGCGCGCATTCTAGTTTATTTATAGAACTCTATGGGTTAAATAGACCGATTGCGTGATGTCATGACGTGACTTGTAGTGGGTATTCCTGTAAGGTCTCCGTGGGGGTGTACTACATTGGTACGGTGTATATTGCCATACATTAAGTTTGGGGACCAAATGAGGGCGCTGTTATGTTCTGCGTTGACGCATTATTTTTGGTAACGTATGTTGGAGCAACTCTCTGCCGAGATATGAATATGCATGAGGTATTGACGCCACAGCACACCGATCCGTATTCTGATCGTACACAGATCGTTCCACTCCGTGTTGAGTCGGCGCTCGTCTCAGCCGATAATAATTGACTAGTTATGTAGTGGACCAACACGGAAGAGTCGGCACTCGTCTCAGCCGAGAATAATTGGCTAGTTGTGTTGCGGACCAACATGGAAGAGTCAGCGCTCTTCTAAGCTGAGAATAATAATTATTATTGGCTACAATGTACACGTATATATTGATGTAGTTGTAGAGCAACCCTGTGAAGAGTCGGTGCTCGTCTCAGCCGAGAATAATTTGTGTTGTGTTGTGCAGCAACCCTCGCTTGTCCAAGTACTGCATGAAATAGTGCTCTTTCGTTTTGTACCGTCCGCTCTGTACGTTGAACGTTGACGATGAATATCCAATCAGAATTCTGGAAAGACAAGAACATCCGCTCTATTCAAAACCACCCAATCATGTGCGCTGCTACGACGACTCAGCGTTAATATTCATGAGTACTGAATTCAATCTACTTTTGACCGCGAAACTGAGTGGGGGTACACGCTCGCTTATATTTAATGTATACACAAAGGGTTAGGGTTAGGGTTAGTCGCGCATGCATGCATGTAATTTGGACCATATCTGGCTTTAGATCTGGTCCTATTAATTGGCTGTAGAAGTGGAGGGGTTATCCCTTATTCCTTGAAGAAATTTGGCTTTTCTAGTGCTAATTAACAATAAATGTAATTGCTTAAGGGCACACAAAAAAGAAAAGAATATGATAGATGAAGGTCCAAAGTACAATTTTCAGTACAGCTACAAGTACTGAAAAACTGTTGAGCTTGATATAACTGGCTTTGAAAATGAGTGTTTTTGTACAGCGTTCAATGGGAGCTCGATTAGCGTTTTGCAGCCTTCACTTTGAGGAAGGGCGCCCCCTTTCGGGTCTTTATGGCCAGGCACAGAGTTGCTACGTGCCAAATCACGCACTGAAGCAGTACAAAACTGGTTAGGGAATCGTCATTCCCTGAGGTTGCTGCTGGCCTGAGCTGATAACGGAACAGTAGAGCAAGCTAATGGGGAATGTGATACAAATCTGAGTGCTGACCGACCAAAGAAAGCCTCAATCAAATAACACGTCATTACCTCTCACTGCATAATGTGTTAGTATTAGATAATGCATGCATACAATAATTACCCTTACAACTCAAACGAATTGATACTTCTATTTTAAAGGGTAAAAGTTCGGTTACCGACTTTGTCGGGATTTCAAATGCCAGATGTCTTACAGTTTAGCCTGATCCCCAAGTTATCGTTTGAATTTGTACGCTCATCTCTGACGCACCGACAGCTGCAGCAGCAACAGCACACAAAAAAACAACCATGCCGACCACAACTTGCACTAAAGTACAGATTTAAAAAAAGATGGCAAAGAAAACTTTGACTGGACCGGGACTTGAACCCGAGACCTCTGGACTAACGAACCATTGCTCCTCCGTCTAAGCTATCCAACCCTTAGATGGTGGCCTCCCAAATAGTCAACTAGTCTTTGCCGGGGTTATATTATTATTGACGCTACTCGGGCTGAACTTGGCTCGAGACGTTGTGACCACGGGTTTTTGCAATGTTAGAAATTCTCTTTTGCCATCCAGCCCTATCCTGGGCTGCACGAACAGCCTGGTTGTGTTGGAGGCCGATGGCGTTGAGGTCGTCTGTGATCTGTGATATGTAGGTGCAGCGCAGGCTTCCACCCTGCCGAAAGGGTTCTGATGGATGGTTCAGTGGGTTCAGGAAGACAGCGAGAGGCACCTCTGGTCTCCGTAGTGCACGGCCAACTAAGTGGAGGCGTAGGGATGGGGGCGCCAGTCAGAAGCAATTCAACCATTTTTGTAAAACTGGCCACGGCAGCTGGGGGATCATACACAGTTCTTTTTCAATTCAAATCAAACAAACCGAGGAAAAACTGACTGGTAACTTTAAACACTTTTCCACATTTTTTCCTTTGTTTGTTTGATTTAAAGTACAGATTGAATAAAACAACCCCAACAAAAAAATATTAAATCAATAAGAAGCCAATTTCGACTTGACCGTTGCAGCTCTAGACACTGGACTTGTTGTACGCACTCTTGGCCCCAGTTTTTTTCCCCTTCCCCCCTCCTCAGCGGGCCGCGGCCATCGTGCACCGGCCGTCTTCTGCGGCCGGATTGCCCGCGACGCCGAGCCCCCAGAGCACGGTCCCACGTGTGCGGTAGATTGAACCCAAAACTCCGTTGCCACCTCCGCGCCCTTCATCATCGTGCCGTCCCACTTCCGTCCGGTAGTCTTCGTCTCCGTCCCCCTGCGAATAGCGCCCCTCGAGATCTCGGAGACGACCCCATTCCCCACTTTCCTTGTCGAGTTATCGTACCGACGCGTTGCAAAGAAAAACCGCCTTATTTATTTTTTTTAATACGACGGCCTTCCACTCTCCACCACACAATCCCACGGGGAGTTATTGCAGGCGGCAAAAATCGGGGCGAAAAATTACCCCGGGACTGCTCTTAAACCAAGCACCAAGTCTGAGTCAATCCGACAAAAAGGACGCCTGCCAATAAGCCTATGCAGTATCATAGACACCCGGATCCCTTGACAAAATTGAAATCACTACCGCAGCATCCGCACCATAACAAGTTTCCGCCCCCCACCCGTCCGTTGGTCGTGCCATCAATGAGGCCTGTATGGCAGGGCCGCCCGTTCACACACTGAACTATAATGCTGATCTAGTGACTCATCTCACGGACGACCGGTCTCCCCGCGATTCTGATAACCAATTATGTGAATTAACTCAATGCGCGCCTCTTTGAAGATTGGCATCCACCATCAGCCGGCATCGACCCGCTCGGGTGTCGTAGTGCATGGTTGCGACGTCTGCACTAGAAAGCATGACCTCTTTTTCCAAAACCCGGCGTAGGTTCCGGCTCCGGCTGCGGCTTCGTCTCTGTTCTCCAAAAGCTGGAAAGGTTTGCATGGTGGAAAAACCTAGTGGAAGGTTTGCGGTGTCACCATGTATCGTGGGGACCCCCGTTTTCGACGGTACACGTTTTCGACGCTTGGCCTTCTAACTCGTGTCGCACGATGAAAACAACTCCGTATAACGATCTCAGACTTCGTATCTTCCAGTTTGTTTCCTGCTCTTGTCCGTCACCAAACATTTGGAAAGTTAGGGCTCTTTCAGTAGGCCAAACTCGTGTGATTCAAAAAGTTGCTGTTTTGGGGTCTATTTTCCTAGGTGCAAAATTGGCAGTTGCTTCGAAGCTCCAGTTTTCTTTATTGTTGGTCCTAAAATAAATCCGAGTGTACCATAACAAACCCCAACATCCGTAGAAAAAAATATATCACGCAACTTGAGGCAGTCCGTTCTGGGTAAAAACTATGGAGGCTCCTAAAGGGCGTCTCGCTTATATATATATATATTTTATTATTATTTAAAACATAAAGTAACATGGCCCAATAGGCTTTTATAAAAAATGAAAAAAATAAAAGGGCAGCTAGAGAAAGTACCAAGAAGGAGGAAATGTGTCTCTTGAGTGACATTGGGAAAGGTCACTACTGAAGAAGCAGTGAGAAAGAGGATTGTGGAGTTTTTTTTAAACGTCACAGAAGAAGACATCAACCAGACCAATAAGTTTTAAGCATAAATTATGAATTATTTGAGAAAAGTGTTAGAAGCAGTGTCGAAAAAAAACCCAAAGATGAAAAAAAACATACAGGGAAGAATTTTACAGTGCCACACAGAACTTTTAGCCATTTTAAGAGTTTATTTTACGTTTGGCTGCACTGGAACACCTTACTAAACACCACCATCGAAAATAGGTGACGATGCTTACTGCGCGATGCGCCGTGGACATCAACAAAACCGGGTAATCTTACGAAAGTGACAGGCTTGATCAACCTTCTCTATGATTATTCTAATAGTCTGTGGTGTGGACAAAGTGACTGAGAGCTCTTTTAGTGTGATACTTTCGTCCACATTGGTCAGCTTGAAGAAAAATCCTTATATCGTCGAAAACCGGTAACTGGAGGATACATCTTCTTTTTTTTGAGAAGTGTGGCTCTGAAAAGAGCCTACCCGAAGCGTTCAGTTACCGGCTCTTTTCAGAGCCACACTTCTCAAAAGAGAAGAAACACACGGTGTCGCCGCAAACCTTCTATGCGTTAAAAGCTGGAAACATAGGTTGGAGTTATTTGTTTCAACGTGGAAGTGTAACGTTAAAAACGAAGCCAAATGCCTCCCGTTTTCATGCCTTGTATATATATACTTTAAAATGGACGAAAGAAAGGACAAAGCCTGAGCCTGAGCCCAAGCCGGGTTTTGGTCCATGAGGGGCGAGCTGGTATCCTTCCCACTCTGCCCTGCTCTATTAATTCGTTAGCATGCGATCAGGCAAGACGCAGATCATGCTGTGCTAATCATACGCGGAGAAGGGTAAACCCTCGTTGAATTACATCCTCACCGACGCAAAATAAAACACAACACTCCAAATCAATATTATACCGACACTGTCTCCGTTTTACCATCGTCTGATTGCATTTCCTGGGGATCATTTCCTTGGGACCAAAATACACGAAAGCTGAAAACATAGACCTTTCCTCGGATTTCACTTGAAGCCCAAGCCCTCGATATTGTCAGGTTCTCTGCCCCGATTCACATAACGTTGTTAAAGCTTTCAACGCAAAACGTTCTTTGCCTGATGATACTGGTCAGTAGGTCTGAAACAATATGAAGGACGCACCTGATTGCGGTTGTATATGATTTGAAGCTTTGCATGGTGGAAATGCCAAGTAGGAGGTTTGCAGTGACACCATGTATGTCATCTCTTTTAGCCCCCACACAACATTGGTGAAATCGAAGAAAAAAACCCAAGAAATGTTCATAGATATACATAAAACTTATACAGTTTGAAGATGGTTATAGTTGAAACCTCGCACTAAAATGCACCTGCCTAAAATGTGGTATTTTGGCCGAAGAGAGTAAAATAAATCGCTTACGTCTAACTGAGATCTAAACTATTTTACGGAACAGTACGGCGTTAAAAATTAATGCTGGATTTTCGCGAAACAAATGCAGCAGTTTTCACGATTTTCTCGAGACTCGGTTGTCGGATTGAGCTGAAATTTTCACAGGTGTGCTATTTCATGTATGTGTTGGATCAGACAACGTATGGATGCTATTCGTTGACCTCGACCAATGTTGTGTAGGGGCTTTAAGAGAAGGAGTATGGCTCTGAAAAGAGCCGGTATCTCGACGATTCTGGTAGTTTGTGCTATGCCCATCGTAAGGAGACTGCTGACGCAGTTACATTGAGTTACCGGCTCTTTTCCGAGCCATACTCCTTCCCTTAGATTAAAGCCCCTACAGAACATTGGTAAGATTGAAAAAAAGAAATTTGTACAGATTTACATGAAACTTATACAGGTGATATACAAAAATGTTGCAAACTGCATACTGACTAAAATTACCAAAATGCAAATCATAAAATTTAGTGGGCCTGACGTTTCGATCCTAGCAGCACCTTTCTCAAAGGCAGAAACTTATACAGTTTGAAGATGGTTATAATAGAAACCTCGCACTGAAATATTTCTGTTTAAATGCTGTATTTTTGAAGAAAATAGTAAAAAAATAGTTTACGTCTCACCGAGATCCAAACTATTTTTTAGGATTGAGACTCGGTTGGCGGATTGAGCTGAAATTTTCACAGGTGCGCTATTTCATGCATATGTTGGATCTGACAACGTGTGGATGCTATTCTTTGACCTCGCCCAATGTTGTGTAGGGGCTTTAAGAGATGATAAATTACATTTACTTAGTGTCACCGCAAACCTCTTTCCTGATTGCAATTTGCCACATGATATGACTCTGTAATACGAAATCCTGTATCGAACATATCAGGATACGGTGCGACACAAATGCCATATCATCTCTATTATTAGATATTAGATTTATTCTATTATTTTTGTCCCCAGATCGAATGAAGCTTTTTCGAGTGCGGGAATTCCTCAGGGTATTGTGTGGCAGCGAACGAACAGCTGAATACACGAGGGTAAGTCCTGAACTATTTCTGCTTTGGCGTCGACTCTGCGTGTTTGCTAAATTTTGCTCGGAATAATTGCTCTATCTGTTCATCGACCGTGCCGTACTCGACCCGCCGTTTATCACAAAACCCACGTAGGCAAATTTCAAGGGACGTCGTTGAAAATGCGTGGAGTACTATTAGTATTTCTATGTTAAATGTCGCACAACACAATGAAAGATCTCGATGATGTTTCTTAGGATCCTAGCTGTTCCTAGTATGGGCCGCTTTCTGGAGTAATGTGACCTTTACCGATGAGCCGACACTGTCAAAGTGCTTTTTGCAATGCCTTTAGAATGGTACCTAAGGCACCCCCTATCAAAGAGATAACTTTAATCTCGATACCCCACAATTTATCATTATTACTATTATTTTTATAATAATTATTAAGTTTTTAAAGTTAACTCACGGCTAGTGGTCGAAATTCAAACATCACAGTATCGATGTCACTACCTGGGCTATTTCATTTGGTCAAATACCAAAGCACACAACTGCCGTGCACGTATAGAACTGCCTTACGCGCATTGTTTTACTCCCGATGATTTCGTCGATTGAGGGCGCTATAATTATGGACTCCACGTGGGGGTACATTGTGAGAGCAAGATATGAGACTAAGGCATATCACTGTTCACGATAAATGTCTCTGCAGGTTGGTATTTAATTAAATGGTTGTACCCACACCTGTTCAACAAAAGGGGGCAACAAATTTGCCAAATGTGTTGCCGTCCAAGCCGAATTTCTGCAAGGATTTTGGGATGGACCCCTCCACTTCCACAGCCGAATAGGGCCACATCTAAAGCCGGATATGGTCCAAATGACATACCATATTGAAGAGTGAACCCCAAGGTTGTCGTAAGTGTCACTTGTTCTACAATGTATCAGTTAATTAGCCTCCAAAGACCCCTTATTAAAAAAGGTTGTGGGTACACACTTTATGATAATCAGCTCGGCGGAGCCATCTTGGATGGATTTTGTGTGCTGCACCCGTGGATGCAGCACAGCAAAAATAGGTCAAAATGCCTGCTAATTGTCCGATACGTGTGTGTCCTCAACTTTTTGGTTATGAGTCCTTGTTCCCCTGTAAATTAAAAAAAAAAAAATATATATTTTTTTAACAAATAAGGATCATAAACTCAGTGGTTCAATGCCTCGGATTGTTTTGGCTTTGAAAGTGAAGGGAAGTGACCAGAACGAGGCGGCAAATCGGTTTGGGAAATTTTTAAGGACGATTGGCTTTCATAAAATATACAGGGCAAATTTGAATGAAATCTCTCGTGAGAGGTTTAGGTTGAAGCTGCAATATTTCTAGTACGTTACAAGGCTCACTTAAGAATTGATTAAAACCAAGCCGTTGTGATATGATCCCGTTTTTACTTTGCGACTTGCAATTGTCTTCGGCCATCTATTACTCGATGCGTCGAATGACAGCGGCTCCTTGGTCTGACACCAACATTATTGTCTCAGTTTAGGACGTGAGGACGTGAGCTTAGGCCCTGCATGTAAGCAAGATTTGAAACTTCACCGCTCGGCCGCCACCTTTTCCTCGGAGATTGAAGATGAGCGTCGATCCGTCCGACTACAAACTGTTATTGTGTTCTATTCATTGCGTCACATGCAATGGGCCCTCTTCACGGCGGTTTATGGCGTGACACACACATGAGCGTTACCTTTTCCTGGCTCAGTGCACGTATTTCAATGGGGGTCCATTTCTCATGAACTGTGATGCCTTCTTCATCACGGGTCCCTCTGCAGTATCACATTAAAATAATATATTCAGGGCTTATCTATTACAGTCCATGCCCTGTGAATAATTGTGCCCATTCATTGCTTTGTGTGGTTCATTCTCTGATTTGTGTGTACATAACCCCATTGTACGTTGATGCTGTGGACAAGAATTAGGCTATACCTCAACCTAAACCTCAACCTAAACCTCAACCTAAACCTAAACCTCAACCTAAACCTCAACCTCAACCTCAACCTCAACCTAAACCTCAACCTAAACCTCAACCTAAACCTCAACCTAAACCTCAATCTAAACCTCAACCTCAACCTCAACCTCAACCTCAACCTCAACCTAAACCTCAACCTAAACCTCAACCTAAACCTCAACCTAAACCTCAACCTAAACCTCAACCTAAACCTCAACCTAAACCTCAACCTAAACCTCAACCTAAACCTCAACCTAAACCTCAACCTCAACCTCAACCTAAACCTCAACCTAAACCTAAACCTAAACCTAAACCTAAACCTAAACCTAAACCTAAACCTCAACCTAAACCTCAACCTAAACCTCAACCTAAACCTCAACCTAAACCTCAACCTAAACCTCAACCTAAACCTCAACCTAAACCTAAACCTAAACCTAAACCTAAACCTAAACCTCAACCTAAACCTCAACCTAAACCTCAACCTAAACCTCAACCTAAACCTCAACCTAAACCTCAACCTAAACGTAAGGCCCGTGGCGTTCGCCCGCTAGAATGCATGCACTATTTTCTTATCCCCATGCAGCACGGTCAGGGAGGGGAGAAGGCATTACGCGCCAATGTCTGTGGATCCATATTCATCATTAAGGGGGCACTGGACAGCAATTCGCATAACAAATCTGGCCCCAGTCCAAGCGCAGACTCCTCGCCAATAGATCAACGGCAAAATGGAGGGCCCGAAATTTCGTTTAACCCGGATCATTAAGCATGTGCCCCCTTACCCGCTCAATCGCCCGGCGGGGAAGAGAATGAAAGCAAAAGCAAACGATCGCCGCACGCAAGCGACAAGACAGTGAAAAGTGCATTGCCCCTGGACGCCGGGGGCCGGGAGGGGTGGGGTGAAGGGAGATGGGGTGGGGCTGATCATCTCTCATGTTGGGCGCACTACATTAGGTCGACGCACTACTGCGCTGCCTCTGCCCAGCATTGTGCATTAATACATCTCTATCACCGCTCTATAGCGCTAGAACCTTATTCATATTATACAACGATGAAACATTATATTGCTGCAAGCTTCCCTCATATATAAGCCGTACCCCTGCGTCACCCCGGATGGGGTTTCAGTCAGATAGATATTCTGGGATCTATTTCACGAAACAGTGTTTAAATTGGAAAAGAAAATTGCAAAGAAAACTTTGACTGGACCAGGATTTGAACCCAAGACCCTCTTGCCAACTGGGACCACTGGTACCCAAAAGTAGAGGTTTCGGCTTCAAATACCGGTCCAGTTAAAACAATTTTTGCAACTTTTCAATTTGTTCAAAAGTTCCCAGTCAGGTCAGAAGTTTCCTTGTTTGTTTGACTTAAAAAGAAAGAGGTCTAGGAATCATTTCTAAACAAATTTGCCTTGAACTCCTATAAACACTTAAACTCCTAAATTCCTTGACAAAACGATCTTAGAAGTTATGAGCAATTTCCGTCCACATAAAGTAATGCAGTTTTCTTTATTTGTTTCATGAAATAGGAAGTTAGGAATGATCCGTTCGTTAAGAAAGTTTCATTTTCTTCCTTAGTCTAGTCGCAGATAAGAATATTCCAAACTTTTATGAGCAAGAACCCATACGTTGGAATGGATGTTTGTGTTTCACCCGTGCACTATTCTTGCGCACTGCAATAAGTTCTTTCGCACATTAGAACTTTACACTTTAATCTGTCTGTGTGTGTAGTTCGTCTTTTTGTATCGGTCGCAGAACAAGACATCAGGTATATACGTTGATAGGACTGGCTATCGAGTATTTGTGTCTGTATGTATCATTGTATCAATCAACAATCATGACCTGATGGAACGAACCATGTAGTGACAACCAATTGAGGCAGACGGCGCTGGCTTGGTCACACCCCCTTCTTCCTCCACGGTCACACACACTCAGAAAACCAAGTGGAAATGTCGCAAGGACAGCTCTTCCGTGGACCCCACAGGGTAAACGATAAAAGGGGACGGCCAAGGAATACCTGGCGGCGAGATCTGGGGGCAGATGTTCAACTGGGGGGGGGGCGATGTAGGGAGGACATGGGTTGAGTTAAGAGAGTCCTACACTAGACCAGTCTGTTTGGAGAAAGCAGGTTGATGGTCGATGTCCCACGAGGGGAGACAAGCAATAGTAGTAGAACCGATTCTTTACCGATCTAGAGGTATCCCCACCCACTGGTCGTTGTGTATTATATACTGCGACCATTTTTCAAGTCACGCTGCTGCTTTCGAACTCGGTGGAAGCCTCTCATGATGTGGACGACCGGCGGTATCTTGTTCACTCCGAAAAAAGGTCTCATTTTACTCCGAAAGAGTATAATTCGGTCCTAACCCACAGAGGTTGGCATGCAGGCCGGTAAGAGCCCGTCCGGACCACTGGGGAAAGGTGTTCCTGAGCTTCCATAGCAACGACAACGTCATTGCATCTGATGAACTACAAGTAGCTGTTGCCATGAAAGCTCGCGCATGCACTCTTCTCCCGAAGGGTTAGTCTTCAAGTGCATGCTGCCCTTAGTTTTGTTTTTTCAACAAGGTTAATATCTTGAGTTAGTTCGTTAGTTAGTCAGTCCTGTTCACCCCCTCGGGGACATGGGGCTGCAATTAGACTCCTCCATGCCTGCCTATCCTTGGCTCTCGTTTTCTGCTGTCCCACAGGTCAGGTTGGCTGCAAGTTCTGCTGTGATTGTTCTTCTCCGCGTGGTTTTTGGTCCTGTATCTTCATGTTAAAATCATTCACCAGTTATAGACAAATGTCATTATCTCCAAACTGTTTGTAGGACCAATGAATGAAAACGACACACTCTTCTTTCGATACAAAAGTAATAAAGCAGACAAGCAGACCGGTATTTCTTTTCATTTAAATCACATTTTCTTTTATAATTCTTCGATGCAATCCATTGACTAAAATATCTACATTGCATGATCGGTTCGTTCTCTTGATAACAATACAAAGATTGACATTTGACAGTAATGTGTATAGTGTTATTATTATTATTTTTTAAAACAAAACCAAGAAAATCCATTTTTTTTTATACACTTCGATCAAATAATGCTCAACTTGCTAACCCCATGGTTCAAGAATGGCGTGCGTCTTTGTACACTAACGAAATCAATCAGAACCCTGTAGAAATAAGCGTGTGTCCAGCCCGCTGTGTGCGCTACGATATCGGGAGGCAACTGCTTACTACCAGCATCGACTTGATCAAAGACTTGTGAAGTGTAATTTTATTCTTTTCGAAAGAGAAAAAAAAAACCTCATGAAATCGGAATACGAGATAAATAAGATGTATAGATATAATTTGCGTATATCTGAGGCGAGTAGAGCCTGCTGGAAATAGCAGAGGAGACGAGAGAAGGGATCTATTTGAAAAGTGAAATAAACAACAGTATAGTTATGAGCTGTGTGATATTGCCTCGAGATGCCGCGTCTCTATGATTACGACACCGTGGACCACCGCCACGCTCTCACTCGCGATCTGCGTTAAGGCCAAGGCCTACAACTCCTGTCCCCATGGCAACACGTCGTCACCTTCATGTAAGCCTCGTCTTCAGCTGGACGTCGAGATAAAAAGTGAAGAATTACTCTTTGTTTTATTGCATAGGAATTGACTGAAAGAAAGGGGTCGGGGGAGAGAAATGAGTTTCGGTCGACTTTCGTTCGGGGTCTGTAAGGTTGTGTGTGTGTGTGTGTTTGGGTCTGTTCATGAGTCCGTCCGTCCGTCCATAAGATGGGTTGCTGTTTGCTCGTCTCCCCGTCTGTCTGCCACTCGGTCGTCAGCAATGGTTGGTCCGTATGGTTGTTCTTGAATCAGGGTGCATGGTTGCATGGTTCGTCCATTTCCACCGGTCCCTTTGTCTGTCAAGGTCAATGCTGTCGTCTTTTCGTGTCCATTTTCGCATGTCGTATCGGTGAACAGAGTCTCCGTCCGTTCGTTCCTCAAGTTGTCCGTTCGTCCGTCCGCTGTTTGTTTGTATAAGTGTGTGCATGGTCGCGTTGCAGGTCTGTCCGTCTCATCGTTTCGTCCGTCTAGATCCAGTGCGCGTGCGCGTGGTTGATGGAAGTCTCCGCGCGTGGGTATGACGTCATCTTCCCGGCCGTCCGTTCGTCCATTTGTTCACTTAGACGTACGCCCTGTCTGTTTGTTTATGTCCACTCTTGTATCCAGTCGGTTTGTCGGTTTGTCTGGCCCCGCTCTCCCAATGTGTTGTGTGTCTACCGGTCATCTGTTTGGATTCTCGGGCGCGTGTCGGCGTCCATCCGTCCATGTCTATCCGTCGTTGCTGGTCTGTCCGTGTCCGGGCCCGTCCGTCAGTCCGTCAGACTTGCTGTCAGCACGCTCCGTCCCATTCCCATAGAAGACTGCACGATCCCCGTGCACAGCAAAGTGCAGCAAACCCGCTTGGGCGCGTGTTGATTATCGGCAGTATGCCGGAAAACGCTCTCCTCAAATTTCCAAGAGCAGTATCGTTTGGCAGCGCAGCGAGTTGAGATAAACGGGCACCCAGATTCATGCGAAAAGAGGACTCTAAATTAAGCCCGCGTAATTGATACCCGAGAGAGTGGCCGCGTAATAACCTATGGTCTACTTCACAATAACCTCTTCGCGTATAGCATATTTTGAAAATGATAATTATACCGTTCCTGTGGTGAGGTGGAGACATGGTTTTGTGCGACTGAACTGGCTGGTGCTGTTGGGAGGATCACGAAATGCCGGCCGAATTCGGAAACGTAGGGAAAGCTTGCGTAACATTTTGGCCGCATGCGAATCCAGTCCCGCTTATCAATTTGACAGATGAATGTTTCAACTGCAACATTTTTTTCTGCTTGCGAATAAACCAAATGTCAGATTTCATTGAATGGAGGGAGAATATTTCATATCCAGCACAGCTTTAAGATTACAAACTAACGAGCAGTGACAGACTCCACCACCAAATTAATGTTCCATTGCCGTGAATACCAATCATGATAATCGGGTCTTGTTTCCCTCGAAAACACGGCTTAGACTCCGACTGCATGCAGTCTCTGTTATCCAGAATCTGAAAAAAAACATTGGTTGTGCGTCTTCGTTGAAGTGGAAGCTTGGAAGTCTTTTTTGATTGTTTTTTTTCTTTTTCAAAACGGAGTACCCTCTCCAAAACCCAAGCCAAATGCCTTCCAGTTATATGCCTTTCAGTTTAAAATGGATTGCAGAAGAAGAGACAAAGCCGGAGCCTAAGCCGTTTTTTTAGGGGGGGGGGTGGCTGTACTGCGTTTCAATGGCGTCATTAAACTCGTATACTCACGAGTTCGAGCAGTCTGGTACCTTGTATTCACATTCGGTAAACTATAGTGGTAGAATGGTTTCAGAAAGTGCACCACTTTCGTGACGCGCTGTGCCCATGCGCCTCGGCGTCAAACGATCTTCTGAACACGATGCAATTGATTGGCTGCAATTATTGTACTAGCAACAGAATTTAAGGGGTGGCCTTTCTTAATTTCAAATTCAAAACGGTGGTTATTATCATTATCCATTACAAAAATTAATATCAATCTGTAGATTAAATGTATGAGTTACCGATTAACACAAATAAATGTTCGAAGTGACCCAAAGTAAGAACACTTGGAGGGGTATGTTTACACAAACAAAAGCGAAGTCGGTTCAAAAACTGTACGCGGCAAATGGTGCCCATTTCGCCAACTCTCCGGTCAAACCATATTAGTAATGTGCCACGAGCCAAAAATGAAGCCTGCTTTTATGTCAAACGTTTGTTTGTAGACAAGCTGCAAACATATTTCAGTTGGGGGATGTTTTCTAGTGCAGACCAGCTGATTGGGGAGTCTGGGATTTGTTTTATTTTTCTATCTCCCGCTCGCAGGAAGCTCGTGACGCCACCAATTGGTGACCGGTCTGCGAGTGGTCCTTACGCTGCGTTCACACTTGATCCCGCAACGGAGGATCAGATCCTGCGGTGGCGATCAGCGAGCGGGATCAGATCCCTGCCGCGTTTACAATTGATCCTGATCCCGCGTGGCATCGATGAAGCGCTGCAACCTCGGGGCAAAGGTTATGTGCAATGTTCTCTGATCATGCGCACTGGAGCACAATGGCAGCCATTACGCGCGGAACTCGACTATACATACTGTACTGATGTACTCTCGTTGTAAGTGTCAGACCGTATGTGGTGACGTCAGCTTCCGGGATCTGATCCGGATCTGATCCCGCGTTGCGCTTACACTTGCAAATTGCGGGATCTGAACCGGATCTGATCCTTCCCGAGAGGAGGATCAGATCCCGGGATCAGGATCTGATCCTGCGTTGCGTTTACACGCGGTTTTGATCGGGATCTGATCCTCCTTGAGGGATCTCATCCTCCTCGCGGGATTAAGTGTAAACACAGGGAACGATTTCGAGACAGCTTCCCCGCGCAATCTGGCCGGACCCGGAGCGGACGCGTCTCTGCGTTTCCAGGTAACGGGTCAATCCGTAGGCCTACCAAGTGGCTTCGTACCCGAGTCACATCGTGCCCGCATTTTTCGCATCGATAGTCTACCCGCAATTCCCATCACCACCGCTGCCCTGCTCACCGCTGGCTTTCCCTTCGTCCCTACGCCTTAGTGCGTAGAGTCAGTCTTTGAGAGAGGAGAGAGTAAAACACGGCAACACAGGATTCAGAAGTTGTTCTGTCTTAAGCCGCGTCCGCACTGGACTTAAAATGGGTAAACTAACCGAGTAAATGGGTAAATTGACCATTTTAAGTCCAGTGCGGACAGCCCAGGAAATTTTCCTCCAAGGTAACTTACCCGACTCCAGTGGGTAGTTTAACCGACCAACTTCTGCCCGGTTAAATTGACCAGGTCAGTTTAACCGAGTCGATAAGTCCAATCCGGACACGACGTCTCGGTAAACGAACGGTAAAAAACCACATCCGGCACCCCGCACGTTACGTTACTGTATGCAAGACTCGTGCGGGCACAGGGTAACAACGTGTTTGTGTACCTAGAGTATAGACACACACATGTACACGAGTCGGTTAGTTTTACCGATCGTCTCGGTTAGTTTACCCGAGTCGAAAAGTCCAAGTGCGGACGCCGGGAAGATTTACCCATTGGAATGTTACCCACGGGCTCGGTAAAAAATAAGTCCAGTGCGGACACGGCTTTACAAAGCACAAGCCTTCCCTTCGTTGTATCAACTCACTTCCCCAAACAAATAAGTATTTCTTAGTATGAGCCGTACCTTTTTTTAAACTAAAAAAATGAAATAAAAAATACAACGAGAATACCAACGTATTCCATGTGTCTGGTCAGATGTTGGGTCGTCACCCAGGGGGGCTCAGAATCTTGTCGACTCATCGTCCGGCGATCTGGACTCATAATCTACACACAAGGCGGGTGGGTAAAAGCGGAGAGGGTGAGTGAGCGAGCGGGCACTCCCGTGTCTGCAGCGCTCCAAGGCCCGTCGTACGAGGGCTCGAGCTGGTGGAGGAGATGGAGAAGGTGAGCTCGGAGCAACGTCGGCTCGTCACAGATGGATAAGGGCGTGAGGGAGAAAAATCTAGATTCACAGTATCGTCAGCCTCTCCCTTTCTCTAGCTTATAGTCTGTCTGTTTGCTTTTTTTTTTGGTTTCCAAGTAGGTCATAGCTTCGGTGTCCGACCGGCTATGCCAGTTCAGCTCGTTTGGCCGCAGAGTGGATACAAATGTACACTCGCACCCTCCTTGACACACACACACCGTCCTTGATATCTCTCCGTCTGTGCAAATCTCAGACGGAGTTCTGAGAGCCAACCTCCATAGGAAGAGTGATAGAGTCGTCGTTCTCTTCCTTTGAATTTTTGTTCAACGTTCTCCTCGTCTCGTGGCCGGTTTCGCTCAGAATTGTCATCACCTCACCGCCGCTTCGGCACTGCATGGAGCGATGATCGTGTCGTTTTTGTTTCTTTTTTTTTCTTTCTTTCTTGTGGGAGGGAGAGAAAGAGAAGGCTGGCACCGAAGGAGCGGATGGGTGAGACTAGGATAGGGAGGGAGGGAGGGAGGGGGGGGGGAGTGGGGACGGTAACACCTCACCTACCGGAGGAGGTGGTGTTGGAGACGGGGGCGGCGGTGGTAAGGGTGGTGGCCCTCATCTCCCCGTTGGGCTTGCCCTCGACTGAGCCGCAGGTCGAGCGCATCCGGCTGTTCATCATCATCGTGCCCGAGGGCTTCTTGTTCTTCTGCGGCGCGAACATGACGATGTAGATCTTGGGGACGAAAATGCAGCCCAGGGTGACGGTGGCGCTTACGATGAAGCACAGGCACAGTAGCATCTGTTGAATCTTGAGTCGGGAGAGAGAAAGAGAAAGAGAGAGAGAGGGTGAGTGAGACATCCATGCCAGGGGGAGAGGTAGAGGGAGAGGGAGAGGTAGAGGGAGAGGGAGAGGGGGAGGGAGAGGGAGAGGGAGAGGGAGAGGGAGAGGGAGAGGCAGAGGGAGAGGCAGAGGGAGAGGCAGAGGGAGAGGCAGAGGGAGAGGCAGAGGGAGAGGAAGAGGAAGAGGGAGAGGGAGAGGGAGAGGGAGAGGCAGAGGGAGAGGCAGAGGGAGAGGCAGAGGGAGAGGCAGAGGGAGAGGCAGAGGGAGAGGAAGAGGGAGAGGGAGAGGATGAGGGACAGGCAGAGGGAGAGGGAGAGGCAGAGGCAAAGGCAGAGGGAGAGGCAGAGGGAGAGGCAGAGGTAGAGGCAGAGGGAGAGGCAGAGGGAGAGGCAGAGGGAGAGGCAGAGGGAGAGGCAGAGGGATAGGTAAAGGGAGAGGAAGAGGTAGAGGCAGAGGAAGAGGGAGAGGCAGAGGAAGAGGCAGAGAGAGAGGCAGAGGTGGCGGAGGTGGAGGTGGAAGCAGGGGCAGTTGCAAGGGCAGGGGCAGTTGCAAGGGCAGGGGCAGTTGCAAGTACAGGGGCAGTTGCAAGTACAGGGGCAGGGGCAGGGGCAGGGGCAGGGGCAGGGGCAGGGGCAGGGGCAGGGGCAGGGGCAGGGGCAGGGACAGGGGCAGAGGCAGGTCAAAAGAAAATTAGAGGGTTTCAGAGAAGAAGGAAACAGAGGGTTATAGAGGGACCAGAGACACAGCCACTGTGAAGAAGAGGCATGTAGTAAGAGAACTTAAGGAAGACCAAAAGGTCAGAAGAGAGAGAGAGAGAGAAACACAGAGTCATGCAGAAAGAGAGAAACGCAGAACAAGAGATAGGTAGATTCGATTTGAATCAAATCAAGAGTCCTTGGTCAGATTATAGAGATCGAAATCTAATGGACTTCAATCGTATGCCAGCTAAATGGATCAGAACCTTGATCAAAGGGGACATTAAATGATAACCAAGAAAAGACTGTCATGTAAAAGGGTCTTACAGGTGTTGCCTATTCCTTGAAGACACTTAATCTTATTTACCAGGCGTCTGAGGAAGGTGTGGCCGCGCCCGGTACTATTAGGTTAAGATGGATTCCAGTAGAGCAGATTGTGGAACGATTGTGGCTGGTTCACACGATAATGCTACGGATATCCACACACGGTACGGTGGATAGGTATTTTATTTAATGCAAGCATGCTACTGACGCCAGTTCGACCGCCGTGTTGGATCACCCACACCCTCTACTGCGCCTATAGTATACGAGGAATTGGTAGGCCCTGGGGTCGAGGCTTGATGAACACACTGGAGTGGGAGTACGGAGAAACTGTGGTTAAAAGACCGTCCATGGATGCCAGTGATACCGCAGAGTGTGGAAGAAAATGGATCCGCTACCAAAGCCCCAGCCCCAGCCACAGCCCCAGCCACAGCCCCAGCCACAGCCCCAGCCACAGCCCCAGCCCCAACCCCAGCCCCAGCCCCAGCCCCAGCCCCAGCCCCAGCCCCAGCCCCAGCCCCAGCCCCAGCCCCAGCCCCAGCCCCAGCCCCGGCTTCAGCCCCAGCCCCAGCTCCAGCCCCAGCCCCGGCCCCAGCCCCGGCCCCGGCCCCAGCCCCAGCCCCGGCCCCAGCCCCGGCCCCAGCCCCAGCCCCAGCCCCGGCCCCAGCCCCAGCCCCAGTCCCAGCCACAGTCCCAGCCCCAGCCCCAGCCCCAGCCCCAGCCCCAGCCCCAGCCCCGGCCCCGGCCCCAGCCCCAGCCCGGCTCCAGCCCCAGCCCCAGCCCCAGCCCTAGCCCTAGCCTCAGCCCCCGTTCCGTAATGGGCTCAAAATTGTGTCGCCGACTTCAAGACCAATGGAAAGTCCTGTTTCATTTCGACATAGATTCGACATTTGATCCTAGTAGGGCCTTACTCGGGGGTCTCTCTCAAAGGAGTCTGCCGTTGAGAAAGGTCCTGCTCGGATCAAAACGTCGGGCCCACTTCTTTCTTGAGATATGCATTTTGCTCATTCAAGTCATTGAGCATTTTTGCAACATTTCTGTCAATTACTTAAAGTGCTGGCGCTTACAGAAAAATAAAGTTTGCCAGAAGCTTGTCAGTTTCCAACTTTAGCTGGGAGAAGCTGTGAATGAAGCGTCTTCGGACTATTTAACCACGTGACCCCAACACCCATCAGGAGGAGAATGTCGATTACCATGCACGCTCTACTCAGATATGGGCACCAACGATTCCTCTTTTGTGTTCATCTGCTTCACTTCTCCGTTTGACATTTTCCCTCCGATCTTTCCCTCTTTCTTTCCCTACTCCCTTTGATCTCACCCCGGTTTGTGTCTTTCCTCCTATGTTCATCTCTTAAGTTCCATGATTTTATACAATCTCCTCATCTGTTTCGTCCTTGTCACTCTGCCTTTGGCTAAGGTCGTGCTAGAATCGATTGCTGTTTTATGAGTTATGAGTACGTTTATAAGGTGAGTCAGATAAGAAAAGGAAAAACCTGGAATAAAGTCTGAGACCTCTGGTTTTGAGTGCCAGCGCTCTTACCATCTGAGCTATTCAACCCTTAGATGGTTGCATCCCTATACTAGACAACCAGTCTTTGCCGGGGTAGGGGCGCCAGCCAAAAACATGCTACCATTAACTGCCGTACATCTCCAGGGATCACGTTAAAGAGGTGCTTAGAAAACATTTCGGTATAGAAAGTATTGCAAAGGGATGCTTTATGAAGCCTGGAAGAAGATAGTTGTAGAAGAGTACAAGTACCTCATAAGGGTTCTCTAACAATAATTCAAAAGTAGAGACAGTATGTCGAAGAGGTGCTTTATACAAGGTAAGAAAAAGTACAGCGTTTTCAGAAAGGTACCAACTTTCATTAAACACTTCCATAGTCTCAAAGGTGTTAGAACAAGGGATGGTGGGAAAGGAGAGCGAATGCACCGGGAACACTTACTTTATAGTCTGTTGAGGAAGTGCCGATGTATATTGGTATGAAGGCCACCCATACAACGCACGTGGTGTACATGGCGAAGGCGATAAACTTCGCCTCGTTGAAGTTCTCGGGCATCTTGCGAGTCTTGAAGGCGTACAAAGTGCACATGAGAATGAGGAACATGGCGTAGGTGAGGGAGAGGACCAGGGACAGGTCGGTGACGGCACACTCCAGGATGGCCTGGTGCCAGGAGGGGAATATCTTGGTGGCCCGCGGCGGGTCTATGGCCAGCCAGAGGGTGGCGCCCAGGAGCTGGACCGAGACCAGCCCGAAGCAGATGACCACCTGTGAGCGCGGGCTGGTGTACTTGGGCCGGCGGACCGACCGCTTGCCGCTGTTGAAGATCCGGTAGACCCGGTTGGTCTTGGTGTAGAGCGCCGAGAAGGCGATGACGACGGACAGGCCCAGCATCAGGCGGCGCAGGAAGCAGGTCAGAGTGCTGGGGGGCGCGATCAGCGTGAAGACGGCCAGGTAGGAGGCCAGGATCCCGAAGAGGAGCACGTAGCACAGCTCCCGGCCCGAGGCGCGGATGACCGGCGTGTTGTTGAAGCGCGCGAAGACGCCGATGATGAAGAGCGTGCAGGCGATGCCCACCACGGCCAGCAGCGTGGGCGCCACGGCCCACGGCGAGTCCCAGGTCAGGTACTCGGCCGAGACCTCCACGCAGCCCAGCCGGTCGGCCCGCGGCCGGTAGCCCAGCGTGCAGTTGCGGCAGCGCCACTCGTCCACCAGGTACTGGTAGCCCTCGCAGTTGATGCACATCCAGCAGCACTTTTCGATGGGGCCCTGCTGGCGCTTCTCCCCGCGGCTCGTGTTGCAGGGCAGCGAGCAGACGGACTCGGGCACCCGGTCCGGCTGGCTGCCGCCCCAGCGCACGTGCGTCCAGTTGAGCGACAGCTTGTCCATCCAGGTGCCGATGGGCTCGTACTTGTATTCGTCCGCATCCGCCCGCTGGAACTGGTAGAGCTGGTAGCTGCCCGGCCGGTCGCCGTCTTTGTTGAAGCGCACCGTGCCGCTGCTCCCTGTGAGAGGTTATAAGATTGGTGAGATTAGACGTAATCAATGTGGGGGTAATTCAATTCAAGCCGCCTTGGGGCCCATTAGCTCACAGGAAGTTCGTCAAAGCACACTATACGATCCGCGTCAACCATCCGAACAATATATCCGACCATTACGACCAGACTACCATTCGACGACCGTCTGACCGCAATTCGACCGCCACCCGAGAACCATCCCACCGCGATACGCTTATTATCCGACCGCCATACGATAGCCATCCGATCCGATCCGACCGAAATCCGACCGCTATCTGATCACAATCATCAACGGTCCGACCGTCATCCGCCTTACGGTCCGACCACCACCGACCACCATCCGACCGCAATCCGGCCGCAATCCGGCCGCAATCCGGCCGCAATCCGGCCGCAATCCGACCGCGATCCGACCAATCTGCGAGCACAATTCTACCGGGAAAAAAATGACATGTAAAGTCATACCGACAGCCGAAGGGCCACTTTCATTCGATGCTTTTTAGCAAACGGAAGCGAAAAGATGTCTAAAGCCAAACCATCCCTTGTACTGCATGGCTGTTTATCATGTTTAACAAAGGAATACTTTTTAAACTTAACAGTAATCCACGATCTAGCAATTTGGTCCAGAGCGACAAAAAAGACCCCCGTGGCTGTGAGAAGAGCCAGTGACTTTTCAGGCAGTGAGTGGTGATGATGGATGGAGCAGACACTATCCGAGTTGAACGAGATGGCCGAATAGCGTTCGATTAGCTTCCCCGAGTAGACTCAGGTTATCCCCCCGAGTCACCCTGCTTTCACACTGGGTAAATCGGAGTAACGACGTAAAGGTAATGACGTCAGAACCAACCGGGGCTGACCGGGATAGACCTGGGGGAAGCTATAAATCTATAGTTGTCTATACCGCTGTGCTTCCATTGTGTGCAAAACCCTTCAAGTCTGATCCTTGGCAGAGGGGGGGGGGGGGACGCACACGCCGTCCGGGATGGGACTTTGCCTCACCTTCGAAGGAGATGTTTCGCAGGTATTTCAGCAGCCGCTCTCCCTCCACCTGCCGGAGCTCCGGGCACAGGCCGGCCGTGCCGTTGCACAGGTCTCGCTGGATCTCGTTCAGGGCGTGGGCGAACGAGTAGACGGCGTCCACCACGAAGGAGATCTTGCCCTCCTGCTCGAAGGAGGCCGACGAGAAGGACTCCTTGCCTTGGAGAGGGGACCGCAGCCCACACAGGAAAAAAAACAACAAAAAGAAAATCGAGAGAGAAAGAGACAGAGTTGAGAAAAAGAAAAGCGGCCGTCATTTCTTGGAAGCAGAGATACACTTCCCTCCCCCCGTCGGCAGAATGTCTCGGCTGAAGTGAAATTCGGGAAGGAATTCTGATCGTCTGCGGTGTCAAGGAGCTCTTGAATGTTTCCCATCCAGTGTCGGTTTTCTTCTCTCACATTCTCTCTCCATGTTTCTCTCTCTTTCTCTCTCCACTTCTATAGCTCTTTCTCTCTCCACCTCTCTCGATTCCTTTTACACATCCCTATCCCCACCTCTCTTATGCCCCTCTCCTCCCCCAACTCTCGCCTTTTCTCCCCTTTCTCCCTCTCTTCGATTCTCTCCGCTCTATACCATATTCCTCTATCTCCCTCATCTCTCTCTTCCCTCTTCTCCTGTCTCTCGCTTCTCCTCTCTAAGCCTCCCTGTCCCCTCATCCCTATCTCCCCTCACTCTTTTTCCCCGTTGTCCCATATCTCCTCCTGTGTCCCTCCTCTCTCTCTCTCTCTCTCCCATCTCTCCTCCTCTCTTCATCTCCCCTCGCTCTCCCCCTCTCTGTCTCTCACCTTCTCTACCCATTTCCCTCTCTCCACTTTCCATCCGCTCTCTCCCCTTTAACTCCCCTTTCCCCTCCCTTCACATCCCTCCTCCTTTCTCCCTCCCTCTGTCTCTTTCCACTATTTCCATTTCCTCTCTGTATCTCTCCTCATCTCTCTCACTTTCCCTCTCCTCATTTCCCTCCCCTCTCTCCCTCTCCCCTTTAACCCCCCCTCTATCCCCTCCCTTCCCATCTCTCCTCCTCGCTCTCCCTCTCTGTCTGTGTCCACTGTTTCTCTTTCCTCTCTCTATATCCCCCCTCTCTATCCAGACTCTCACCTTCTCTCTTCATTACCCCTCTCCCCTTACCCTCCCCTCTCTCCCCTCATTCCTATCTCTCCTCCTCTCCTCTTATCTCTCTTCCCCTCTCTAAGCCTCAAGCCCCCTCATCCCTTTCTCCCTCACCCTTTTTCCCTTTGTCCCATTTCCCTCCCCTCTCTCCCTCTCCCCTTTAACTCCCCTCTACCACCCTCCCTTCCCATCTCTCCTCCTCTCTCTCCATCTCTGTCTCTGTCCACTGTTTGTCTTTCCTCTCTCTATATCTCCCCCTCTGTCTTTCTCTCCTCTTTCCCTCTGTTATACAGACATATCCGTATGTGATTGGATGCGACTGCAGCGGGGCATGGTCACCTGTGCACGGTTTCATCAGTTGTGGTTGGCGCGGCTCTATCGGCTTGGCTTGGTCTGTGTCCAGAGCGCAATGGAAGGTCCGCTCCCAGTACTCCCGAAACCACTTGGTGCTCGTGCCGTTCCCCGGTCTTAGGGACGTGAAGTACTCGTCAAAACCTCCAAGGTGGGAACGGAAAAAACAAGTTTGGAGAAAACGGATGAACTGCCTTTGGAGGCTTACTTGCTGTAACGTAAAGGCAACAAGATGACACTGGCGATATTTTCGTTTTCCTTCAGGACAAATGAGCGCTGAAATTCTCCTTGTTGGGAGGTAATCCCCTCCAACAACTAAATAAGGGTTTTGAGAAGGGTCTCAAGAGACACTCGTTAAGGATGTCGGCAGTCTGGTGACTCTGGCACGATTCTGTACTGGCTTGAGCAAAAGTTGGGTAGATACACATGGGAAAAGCTAGAGAGAATAACAGCGAAATAGAGAGAGATAGAGACACGGGGAGAGGGTGAGGAAGACGGGGGCAGACAGTGAGAGACAGGTAGAGAGACGGGCAGAGACACAGACAGAGAGACAGGTATAGAGACAGGTAGAGAGACAGGCAGAAAGGCATGTAGAGATACATGTAGAGAGACAGGTATAGAGACATGTAGAGAGACAGGTACAGAGACAGGTAGAGAGACAGGTAGAGAGACATGAGAGGGTGAGATTGACAGAGCATGAAAGAGGCAGAGAGAGTGAGGGAGATAGAAAGAACGAGATAGACACAAGAGACAGAGACAGGTAGAGAGGGACATGCAGAGAGATATGTAGACAGCGTCAGAAAGAGACACGAGAGACATGAGACGGACGAGACGGACCCAGAGAAGAAAAGGAGAAGACAAGAGAGACACACAGAGATAAGGGCGATGGGGGGGGGAGCCTATTATACCTTTGTCCGGTATTCTGGCGGGCAGGAGGGTGATGGAGCCCTCGGCCACCGCCTCGTAGCCCTCCACCGGGTTTGGCTTGGTCCCCCAGTCATCGCTGCCGATCCAGATGAAGTGGCCGGTCAGGTTGGCTCGCTTCACGGCGCCAAGGAGCCGGCGGATGTCCGTCTCCGAGGCGAAGGTCACCACCCCGCGAGCGGCCGGCGTGGAGGTCAGATACTTGACCAGCTTGTCGAAATAGTCGTCGTTCGCATCCCTCGGAATGACCTCTGCCGAAGCCATGCATATGGCTTTTGGGGAAAAAGAGGAAGAGAGGGACGGGACAGTTATACTCTCATGAATGCTCAAAAGGTTAAGCTACGAGGGAGAGGGAGAGGGAGAGGGGGAGGGAGAGGGAGAGTGAGAGGGGGAGGGAGAGGGAGAGGGAGAGGGAGAGGGGGAGGGAGAGGGAGAGGGAGAGGGGGAGGAAGAGGGAGAGTGAGAGGGGGAGGGAGAGGGAGAGGGAGAGGGGGAGGGAGAGGTAGAGGGAGAGGGGGAAACACCATGTTAAGTGGTGGAACCACATAAGAATATCAAGAGCCTTTTGAGAACCAGTGATTGAATGTTTCAAGATGTCATCTTGACTACCACTGAGACGAGAGGGATATGCCACCGAGAGGAAAAGTGGAAGTGCCAGGGGCTTGAAGAGGGGATACGAGAAAAATACGATGAGCGGTGAAAAGTTCAACCCACGGAGGTGCTGATAACACCCAAAGCACCGAGTCACGTGATGTGAACCGTTGGTCAAAGTGCTGGCTAGACATCGCCTTCAAATCATCGACGAGATCTCGGGCTGTTTGTGGAGATAGTATAGCCAGTCAAGAATGGTTACGATAGGTACACTAAAATAAATCTTTCTCTGAGTTTGCTCAGGAATCATTCTTGGTAATCTACCCCATGGAAAATGCAGCTTTTGTCAGGCTGTTTGTGTCGATAATAGTTCGCTGTTACAACGTGTACACTAAATCTCTCTCTGAGTTTGTGGATCTCGGAAGATCGAAGTTATCCAACTGTTTGCACACTGCGGGCCTACTCAAAAACACGGCTGGGGATTCGTCCTTTGTCATCTGTCCCATGGAAAATAGAGCTTGTATTCGTTTGTTGTTTTGATGTCGAAGCTTTGTTCAAAGTAAAATGAGTTTTGAAGGATTTCATGGTGAGAATAGCAAGAGTAATAGGTTAAGTAATAGATTAATAAGACAGTAGTCTTCAGTCTCCAGAAGACGAACAGAGTATATTGTTCGAGTTCCATATTGTTCAAGATTCCTTCCATCCCTTGTCACACTCTTCCAGGAGAATGACCCCGCTGTAGAATCAGAGCGTTCGATGCCCTCCAACCCGATTTTCGAAGACCGCGGAGAGGGGAGGAGGGGTGCGTTAGGTAGAGGCCTAATTCCGCCATTCTCCCTCTGACGCCCTCTGTTGTTCTTGCAAATGCTCGACAAAGTGGTTCGTGTCCTCACTCTGACTCTTTGATCGCTGTTTAGATTTCTGTTTCTCCAACGCCGATTGCGTGTATGTATACATAGGCCGTACGCGGCAGAGATTGTACACCGATCTCATTGCTTCTTCTACTCCGTCTGTAGACATCGGGGTCGCTTTTCAAAACACAATCCGCTTCTGCCCGCGAGTGATGGAGCTTAGGTTTTTTTTTTGGGGGGGGAGGGAGGTTGACATGACGAGTTACCTCGTCGACTTTTCTTTTCTTTTCCTTTTTTTTCTCCGCGGACGAGAAGAGATTTGGACCGGATCAGTTACGAGGAATCCCAATTTAGACGAGCCTGGAATTCGCCTAATCAAGGATCCGGGCGAGAGGCGATGGACATGCAGTAATAAAAAAACAAAAATAAAACCACCAAATGGAAGAAGAAAACTAAGACGGAACATTCCGCCCAAAATATCGTCTTAACTTTGATTATATGTCTTGGACCGCCGAAACCTACAGAAACGAATAACCGCTTTATATCACCTTTGATAGCCCCCCCTCCTCTTAAAATTCGTCCGACCTGAGTTCTGTCCTTTCGTCGATCCTTGGACACGATCCCAGGAGTTTGTCGCCTACTTATACGGGTATAGAATCCTCCTTCCCAGGCCTCGACCGCGGCTCATGGTCTCATCCTCTTCAGTGCTCAAAATGGGCAACGGGGTTGAAAGAAGAGGAATGGCCAGGCCTCGTGCGAGGACGAGTCGTGGGGGACCAACAGAAATCTCGGGGCACGAGATTATAAGCTTCGCCCTGGTCGTGACAGGCCTGCACTTGGGGCTTCGGTCCGTTCCCCAATGCCCGGTCCGAAGCTCAACTCTCAACATCTCTCTCTTTCTTTCTCTCTCCCCCTTCTCCTTCTCTCTCTCTCTATCTTTCCCTCCCTCCCCCTCTCTCTCCCCCTCTCCCTCTGTTCCTCTCTCTCCTTCTCTATCTATATGTCTGTCTGTCTATCTCTTATACCACCATCCCTCTCGTTCCCCCCTCTCTCTATTTCTCTCTCCTTCTCTCTGTCTATGTCTCTATCTCTCTCCCTCTTCCTCTCTGAGTCTCTCTCTCACTCCCCCTATCTCTTTCTCTCTGAGTCTATCTCTCTCCCTCCCTCTCTTTCTCTCCCTCGTCTCTCGTTATCTCTCTCTGCTTTTCTCTCCAGTCTCATCTGTCTATCGTTCACACGTCTATCGCTCCCTTTCCCTTCTCTCTCCGATTCTCCCCCTCTGTCTGTCTCCCCGTCTCTCTCTCTCTCTCGCTCGCTCTCTCGCTCTCTCTCTCTGTCTCTCTGTCTCTCTCTGTCTCTGTCTCTCTCTCTGTCTCTCTCTGTCTCTCTCTGTCTCTCTCTCTCTATGTCTCTCTGTCTCTCTCTGTCTCTCTGTCTCTCTCTCTCTCTCTGTCTCTCTCTGTCCGTCTGTCTGTCTGTCTGTCTGTCTCTCTCTCTCTCTCTCTCTCTCTCTCTCTCTCTCCCCCCATCTCGTATGCGAGTGACCCCTTGCCGATCCCACCCGGATGCTGTGCATATTTGGACAAGGCTTGCATGCAAAAGAAGGAGGTATAGAAGTGCATCTGAAATGGCACCCATGTTATGCACACTCGCCAGGCATGCAACATGCAACACTCATCCTCAGAATGACTCAAAGCCCGTTGACTTGTGGAAGTATAGTCCAACGTACCACTAGAATCCGGTCATGGTAGACAAACAAGTTCATCTTTAACCTTCAGGCGCAAAATCAATTTTCGACAACGACAACGAAAACGACCCCACCCCAAATACATAATGCCCATCAAAACAGCCCTTTTTTGGTATTCTAATCTTGAGCATGAAGATGGGAAGTGCGCTATATAAGTCTTATGTATTATTACTATTAATAATCAGGCAATTTATATACCCACGCACTATTTGCCTATGTGGACGGTCCCCGATCTCAGGAATAATCGCCTCAAAATGAATGCCGGGCGAGAACCCGCAGTTTGTAAACGTTGTATTACAACCGCTGCTTTAGAAGAACCGAAGTTTCCTTCCAGAAAGAGGCGAATAGTACCTGTGTCCATGGGCATAATGAGAGTCATACTGCCCCCGAGAAAGGTTTTCTTGTTCTGGGAGCGGCCCTGTTAGAATCGAAACGTCAGGCCATCCACATTTTTGTGATGTGCATTTTGGTCATTGAAACCGGTTAGCAGATCGCATCATAGGGAGTGCCATGGGTACACTCAATGATCCAGTATTATTTTTCTAATCAGACAATGCGTCAACTGAATACAACAAAATGGCGAAAGTGTTCAAAATGGCACATTATTCCAACCCCCCTACTAAAAGGTGAGCTGGTACTTTTAAATGCACGAAGTATCTTCTTCAAAACATACCCCAAAAGCTTCCCGTGTTCATAACTTGTACTTTAAACATGGATGAAAGGGATGGAGAAGAATGTCAAGGCCAGATCCAGAGGCAGAGCCAGAGCATGGGGCAGAGCCAAGGCTAGAGCCAAGGCTAGAGCCAAGGCTAGAGCCAAGGCTAGAGCCAAGGCTAGAGCCAAGGCTAGAGCCAAGGCTAGAGCATGAGGCAGAGCCAGAGCATGAGGCAGAGCCAGAGCCAGAGCCAGAGCCAGAGCCAGAGCATGATGCAGAGCCAGAGCCAGGGCCAGAGCCAGAGCCAGAGCCAGAGCCAGGGCCAGAGCCAGGGCCAGAGCCAGAGCCAGAGCCAGAGCCAGAGCCAGGGCCAGAGCCAGGGCCAGAGCCAGGGCCAGGGCCAGGGCCAGGGCCAGAGCCAGAGCCAGAGCCAGAGCCAGAGCCAGAGCCAGAGCCAGAGCCAGAGCCAGAGCCAGAGCCAGAGCCAGAGCCAGAGCCAGAGCCAGGGCCAGGGCCAGGGCCAGGGCCAGGGCCAGGGCCAGGGCCAGGGCCAGGGCCAGAGCCATAGCCACACCCTGAGCAAGAGCCATGTCTTCAAGTCGGACTCGAGTCAGGGCGCGCGACTCAGACGGGACTCGGTCTTGCTAAGCCGGGACACCTGGGGGATTCGAACCCACGCCCCCAGCAATGCGATCAGCGATCAGCGATGACGTAGGCTCCGATCTAGAGTTTCAGCAATTGGATCACAGGGGTAATTGTACCCGAATCGTGATAGAATGTTGGCATTTGGATGCAGTCCAAGGGACCGCAGAATCCAGTCAAGGCAGACGACAAACAAGTTTATATTTAACCTTTACGCGCATAATCGAATTTTCTCCAATTTCTTTCCTCGTTTCCCCTTTGTCCTTCTCCTTATTTGTTTCATTTTTGATTGAAAAAAAATACACCCATCACTGACCCCAACCCAAATACATAATGCACCTCAAAACAGACTGTATCTATATTCTAATCCGACCTTTTCCCTATACATATACAAACACTATCATTCTATTTGGATTGTCCTCAATCTCTGGAATAATCGTAGAAATTCGATTTGGGGCGTGCCATGAGTTTTGTATGAAGTTACCTGGACGCGTGGCGTTGCATCCCTGGGCACGGCAGGCCCTGTATCTTGTATCGCCGACTTGACAATTATACTCTCTGATATAGTTGCGAGTGAAACCGGGACCAGATCTGCGCTATCTTGCGCTAGTGTTTCTTTAAGCTGCTTGTTTGTTTCTTCTTTTCTGTTCAAATTCTTGGGGCATATCGGTTATCGGTGGAGTTCCCCCCCCGCCCGCCCGAGCCATCGACGACAGACGCCGGCTTCTGAACGAGGGCTTATTATTGCCGTTTTAGACCCCGAACACGTACGTTTCAGGCAAATTTGCACTGGAAACTACCCCGGGATTGCCGCTAGCGCTTTTGGGCTCAAAAACAAATCTTGGGAAGAAAGAAGGAAAGGCTGATTTTTTTTTTTTTTTTTTTTTTTTTTTTGGGGGGGGTGGTTGTTTTTTATTTTATTTTTGGATTTGGCTGGCTATTATGTGGGTAAGGTATGAGGGGCCACGGTCGTGAGTGCTGTCGAGCGGTCTGCTTCATGGCCCAAATTGCACTCCGGAACCAAGCGGAAATTCGACTATAGGCTAAACGACGGAAAGCCCTTAGTCCCCGCTAGGCTCAAAGGGGCAGGGTATACTACCATGGCGTTGTGCGAGAGACAGAGTGGAAGCGGAAGAGTTGGAAAGATGAAGAGAGACGCGGAGGTATAGAGACAGAGAGACAGAGACAGAGACAGAGACAGAGACAGAGACAGAGACAGAGACAGAGACAGAGACAGAGACAGAGACAGAGACAGAGGCAGAGGCAGAGGCAGAGGCAGAGGCAGAGGCAGAGGCAGAGGCAGAGGCAGAGACAGAGACAGAGACAGAGACAGAGACAGAGACAGAGACAGAGACAGAGACAGAGACAGAGACAGAGACAGAGACAGAGACAGAGACAGAGACAGACGGAGATAATTGGAGAAAGAGACAGAGACAGGGAATAAGAGAAAGACGGAGAAAAGAGCGAACGAGGGAACAGCCACAGTGCCTTGAAACACACAAAGACCGTTTCGGCTCCCACAGTCCTGTCCCCATTAATTTACAAATTCGATGGGGAAGAAGGTTACCTGGGACAATAGCGGTGTAATGGGCGAAAGCTTTCTGCCTCGATCTCTCCCTTTCTCCTTTCCACGTTGTAAATAACGTCCTAATGGGCCCATTGGGAGGTGGAGGAAGGTGAGGAGGGGAAGTTAAATTTGTCAGGGGGACAAAAAGCGCGGGAACTCGCTCATGTTCGAGCATAATTGCGACATTGGGCCTTTCAGGCCATTTTTTTTTGACATGCGAGCGAACGGCCTTTCACGTTCCGACGAAGAACGCGTGTATAATTGATCGTCCGGGTGCCATCATCAAAGACGATTCTTCTCCCCCCCCCCCCTCCATCTTCCCCTCGGCCTCCCTTCCCCTTTGTCCTCTCTCTCTCCTCTGCATTTCAAAGAGCGGTGAACCGCTAACAAGTCTCGTTCATATCTCAAGGCCGAGCCGTCTTCCTCCTCAACTGGGCCCTATATGGCCTTTCATCGGTCACGTTGGAAAGAAGCGGAGGAAGTCGGGGGGGGGGGAGACACGAAGTCACTAATGTTTGCTTTTGTTTGGTTCCATTATGGACTGGTCGATTGTTTTGTGTGTGTATGTGTGTACGTGTGTGCGTCTTCCTTTCTGCTTGGAGAAACAGCGATGATCACACGCGCAAGACCCAGGCCTATGCACTGTTGAAGGCGTGACCAAACGTCGACCTTGACCCGTTTTTAACGAAACTGGAAAGTACCGATGCCCGCATGCCCGCCGTTCTAGCACTCCTGATACAATGGGTGTGCGTTGTTCTAACCGAAGCTCCATTTTTCTTTCTCTGAGCCCCTATACCGGGGGTCCGCAATATGTCCGCAATATAACCTTCCAAAAATGTCCTGGGAAGAGTTGACTAGACTAAGGGTTGTCTGTCTGGTTGCTGGTTGATTCGCAGGGAGCTTGAAAATTGATGGGGCATTGTAGACTCGGATCTCTGTGTGTGTGGTGAAATATAGAATCGTAGTAATATCATCTATAGGACTGGAAAGTGACAGATAGACCTATGTCCACACCCACTGAACAGGATAATCCTGACCTGGTCACCGATTTCACCAACTGCCATGTTTCGGACATGCTTTCGGGATACGCTTCACGCATAAAATAATAGGTCGAACTATATGCCTTACAAATATCCTGCGAGATTCGCAATTTCGAGAAGAAGATTGTGTCACCTTTGAAAAGTCGAATTCCTCGACCCTAACCCATGCTGGTAAATCCGGTGTCATGCCAAATAGTGTCCCCTGCCAAATAGTGTCCACTCATTAGCATACTGATCGCTGATTGGTCCAATACGTATGACATTCAACCACCGTGGTTGGGGTATGGTTGCGCACTACACACGCATTGTGTATGGTTGCTGGCCTAACACACGCAACGTTGGGCACTTTGGTACCGTTGGACCCTAACTGTAACCGTAACGCTAACCCTAACCCAAACAACCCTAATCCTAACCCTAATCCTAATCCCAATCCTAATCCCAATCCTAATTCTAATCCAAACCCTAACCCTAACGACCCTAATCCTAGTCCTAACGCTAACCAATCAGCGATCAGTATGCTAATGAGCGGACAGTATTTGGCAGGGACACTTTTTGGCAGGACACCGGCATGGGTTGACGGTAGTCTGGCCGATCATCTTTGTTTATAACCAGCCTCAAGCCTTCAATGGTTCCCTAGTTCCGACACGCTTCGGGTCTGTCGGATAGGTTAGCTATACTGCGCGGTCGGGTGGTGGTGAGCCACGTGGCGACTCAATCTTCGCGCGCCCCGATGTTCGTGACGGGTTTCCCAATCTTGTTGCCGGGGTCTGCGGTTCACTGGCCGCCGTGGTGGGGCAGTGACTGTCTGTGACAATGTGCTAAGTGGTTTATTATGACATTCACTACTCCATCTTATCTGACTGACATGGAACGCCCAGCCACATCCAGCCACGCCCAGCCAGAGAGAGGAAGAGAGAGGAAGAGAGAGAGAGGGGAGGGGGAGGGAGAGGGAGAGAGCAAGAGAGAGAGGGGGAGATCGAGAGAAGGAGAGAAAGAGAGAGAGGGGAGGGGAGGGAGAGGGAGAGGGGAGAGGGAGAGGGGAGGGGAGGGAGAGGGAGAGGGGGGAGAGAGAGAGGGAGTGAGAGAGCGAGAGAGCAAGAGAGGGAGGGACAGGGGAGAGATGGAGCGAGTGAGGAGAGAGGGGAGAGAGAGCGAGAGAGGAAGGGAAGAGAGAGAGAGGGAGAGGGGGAGAGAGAGGGCAGCAGCGACAGAGAGAGGGAGAGGGAGAGAGAGAGAGAGATAGATAGAGAGAGAGAACGGAAGAGGGAAAATAGAGAGAAGGGAATAAAGACAGAGAGAGGATCCGTGGGGACGGAATGCGAAAGGCAGACAGAGAGACACAGGAAGAGAGCGCGCAAGGGGGAGAGAGAGAGTGAGATTAAGATGGAGAATGGATAGAGGGCTCAAGATGCGCAGTTGTGCAAACACCGAGCGGCCGAAAAATAACACTGTTGCGAAAACCGGCGGGGCTTGAGGGCTGCCAAACCGGCCTGACCTTTTCCCTCTTTGTTTTGGAGGGGGCTGGTGGGTGGGGGCAATTCATGGGCGGGGATTCCTTGCTATGTTGCTTGAAGGCTACGTTCCCGCACTTCTTTCCACTCCTCTCCCTCCAATAACTCATTTCCTCCGGGTTATCCTGGGAGAGATCGGGGGATTTATTTGGCCTGTTTTAAGGTCTGTCATGTGTCCGCATTTGGATCGCTGCCGCTTTTCCCCCCTTTGGTAACAACCCAATTTCGTCCTAATTCTAATCTTACCACCTCTTCGTTTTCTCCATTTTCCCCCTTTTCTCCCCCTCCCTACTCCCCCTCTCTCTCCTCTTTCACACTCTCTCACTCTCCCCCTCTCATCTCTTCCTCCCTCCTCTCTCTCTTCCAATCTCTCTCCATCTCTATTTCCCCCCTCTCTCCCCACTCTCCCATCTCCCTTCCTCTCTCTCTTCTCTCACATCTCCCCATCCCTCTCTATCTCTCTCTCGCTCCCTCCATCTCTGCCTCTCTCCCCTCTCTTCTCTCTCTCCCCCTTTATCTCTCCCCCTCTCTCTCCCCATCTCTCTCCTCTCTCTCTATCTCTCTTACTCTCCCCCTCTCTATCTCTCCCTCTCTCTCTCCCCCCTCTCTCTCTCTCTCTCTCTCTCTCTCTCTCTCTCTCTCCATCTCTCTCCTCTCTATCTCTCTTACTCTCTCTCCCTCTTTTTCTCTCTCTCTCTCCCCTCTCTATCTCTCCCTCTATCTCTCTCCTCTCTCTCTCTCCCTGTTGCTCTCTCTCTCTCTCTCCCTGTTTCTCTCTCTCTCTCCCTGTTTCCCTCTCTCTCTCCCTCTCTCTCTCCCCCTCTCTCCTCTCTCTCTCTCTCTCTCTCCCCTCTCTATCTCTCTCCCTCTCTCTCTCTCTCTCTCTCTCTCTCTCTCTCTCTCTCCCCTCTCTATCTCTCCCCTCTCTCTCTCTATCTCTCTCTCTCTCTCTCTCTCTCTCTCTCTCCCCCCTCTCTATCTCTCCCTCGCCTCCTCTCACTCTCTCTCACATCAGCGGCAAGTAACGTAATTGTGCATCCAACCGTGTGTGTATAGGGTTTATAGGGTGACTCCCTGACACGTCATTTGATATTAATACATCGCGTATTTTATATTAATTTTTCACGGTCTTGCCTGTTAGAGTCGCAATTTCATACGGCCTCTACTTCCGCCGCCCACTCTCTTCCTGTCAGAGACGAACGGCACGGCGTTTTGGAAGGAAAAAAAACCCCACTCCACAACAACAACTGAGAACACAATATGATCCAATTTCACGGTCGCGCAAGTCGTGCACTTCATCGTGTTCTGCCGTTACTTCTGGAATGAGTTATTTCTATCATAGACCCAAAGTGCTAATTTATTGACGAGGATTGACGGAGGCGACACTTGTAAGAGGGGGTGGGGGAGGGGGGACGATGGTTGATCGTCCGTCGTCACGCTCGATTTGTGCGGCGGTTCACCCGTCGCCATCAAGGGCAACCACGCCGCCATTTGATTCCCGTTCAACGCCTCCAAAGTAGAGTCCGCATCAGACGCACGTGTTTATATACACCTCCCTGGCCTTCCCCCCCCCCCAACAAAAACTCTCTCTCGACAAATTAGCTGCCAGTCATCCGGATGAGAGAAAACAAAAACAGCGAGGAAAGAGGCCGAAGAAAAAAAAGAAACCCACCTCGCCGGTGAAATTGAAAACCGATAATTTGCGGCTCGATTCGGCGAAACGATTCTCGGCACTTTCGTGTTTGGGTTTTTGGTTTCTGGACCGATTCTGGGAGGACGGGGTTTGCAAGTTGTCGCCATAGGTGGGGGCCATAGAACCGGGCGGTCTGTCTGCTCGCATGAGGTGTGCGCATGGCAATGCGCTGAACGGAAGGTTGTCGATCGGCGCGTTCGATTGCCTTTCCCGGGTCTATACCCAGGTCAGCTCTCCCCGCCGTAGTATATTTTGTTCAGCCAGGCAATCGGGCGAAGCACTCGTTCACGAAGTGCTCATATATAGAGATTAAAAAAATTAATCAACAGCGGGTCAAACTTGCTTGCCTTGGGGAAGCTTCACGGAGACTAGTGAAAGCTTCACCTGGGTACAGCTTGCACAGAAACCTGGGATGCGCAAATCCAAGGGCGCACAGACTGAGGAATGTTACATAACCTCAAATAGCCCATAGCATTGCCTCTTTACGTGGTTCTCAGGCTATTTTACATAACAAGGGACTTGGTAGGTGTGGCTGGTGAAGCTAAACGTGCGTTGGGAGTGCCACTTCTCTCTTGGCTGTCGTCAGCACAACACGGCATATATACTTGTAAATATTTTTTTTTCCCGGCTGTGGCACGTCGAGTAGGGGCACGTACTCACTGAATCCAGGTATGGTTTGATTGTTTTGTTCATCGTTTCTTTGCCAAAAAAATACCAACTCTGTGTCCTGTCCTTTTTCTTGAATGAAAATGGACAGAAACAAAAAATCACGTGAAATTTAGCAGCAAACCAAAATCTAATTTTGTAGGGGTGGTTTTATAGGACGGGGGGGGGGGACGCCCAAACTTGATCCAGGGATTCAACCAAAGTTAATGGCTCTCAAAAATTAATAGTAGGCCTGACGTTTCGATCCTAGCAGGATCTTTCTCAAAGGCAGAGTGACAAGGACAAGAACAGATGATGGTACTTGGTACATGTTTTGCATTTTGGTAATTTCAGTCTGTATTAAAGTAGTTACCAACATTTTTGTATATCACTCAAAATATTAATGGCCATATAACACACCCAGGGGAAATCTCTATTAGCCAATGATGACCCCTTCCTTTGTAAGCAGAAAGGTGTTTGTGTTTCATAGGGTCTATACTCCAAAAACACCCCAAACAGTCGCACGAAATCTGTCGAAGAGGTCAAAAAATGCGCCATGGGTGAATTCACCCAAAAAGATGTCAATTTCTGTGGAGGGGATATAGAAAGCGCAAAAAAAGAGTTTTGACGGCTTCATGTTCGTGCCTACCAGATTGGCGCCACTCGCTCAGGACCCCACTCAATGGCTTCGAGCGGGAATCGTCTGGGAAGGCTTCAGGTCTTGTCTGTTTGTTTTAATATTCGCTCTTGACATTCAGAGGGTCGTCTGTAGGGGCTTACCGTTCGTTACCGCTGTTACTGACTCTGGGGAGAGGGGGCAAGTCTCTCTTGACGCTAATGACGGCCGTGCATTTTGCCCGGCTGCGTCTCTGTACGGCTGCCCGATCGTATACCCGATGCATTCATATCATTATACGCGAACGAAGGCTCGTTTAGGCGCGCTAGATCATGAAGGAATTCTCGTAGGCACCCTATACCCCTGAGCTGAAGGGTGTTATTAATCGGAATTGCCTTCTCTCATGAAAGGGAACGGGAGAAAGTCACGGGCAATCAATGCGCGCTTTGCTTGGCTTTGAATGTGTGGCTTTTGTTATTTCAATCCGAACACAGTACATATTACCTTCAATCAAGTCTAGGGCCAACAGGCTCCTTATAGGTCTTGTTGATGGTTTCTTTCATTCTCTGTGTCCGGTGTTTGTTTCTGTCTCGTCGACGCTTTAGGTGTGTTGGGGTTCAGTTTACCAGCCACAAAGGTAGCCATCCAGTTAACCAGCTACAGCAGTCCAGTTGACCAGCACAAAGTTAGCCATCCAGTCAACCAGTCGCAACAATCCAGTTAACCACCAGATAGCTATAACCATCCAGTTAATCAGCCACGGCCAGCTATTCAGCGAATCGGCTTATCATTCAGAAAGACTGTAACCGAGATAAACCCTCTAACCGGCTGACCCACCCAACGACGTGGGTAGATTTCACGAAGCTTGACGATGCATCCTAACTCAGCTATGGATAGCCCATCGTAAGTTGTGATACATCGTGTGATGCTTTATGCACATGGGTTCATCGTTTTGCGATTGGACGTAAGTTACAATAAGTTTGACGAAATCGACCATCGGCCCACTCACCGACCAAACGACCCACCGACCCACCGACTCAGCGAACGGCCGAGCACCCCACACCACCCACCTGTTGCCCTGGTCAGGTTCCGGAACGAGTTGATGCCGTTCTCGCCGTAGTTGCCGGCCGAGGCCACCGTGTAGACGTACTTCCATCCCAGGGCGGTGACGATGTCCAGCATCGCTTGGGCCTGGTACGTGTCCGGCGGCACCACGCGCATGAAGTAGTCGTAGCGTGACTTGTCGCTCAGCTCGGGGCTGGTGGACGCGTAACTCACCTGTGGGATCTGCAGAAAGGGACAAGAACAAAAAAAGTGAATTTGTTTGAAAGTAACATAACGGTTATTGTTTGCATTTGAATTATAAATGGGGGTCCTGACCTCACACGGGAGTTAATGGGACGAATGCTTCTGACTGGCGCCCCAACCCCAAGCAAAGGTAGTTGCCCATTTGGGAAGGCCACCACCTCAGCGTTTGACATTTCAGGCGGTAAGATCCCCGTTATACGCTAAGCCAGAGAACTTAACTCCAGGTCCATTCGAATTGATTTTGTTTTATTCCTTCAAATGATTAGATCGGACAAGTTGCGAACTGCTCATTGACCCAAATTCTCCAAAAACGAGAATATTAGAGGAGCTGACATTTCAATCCTTCGAGCAAGGTCCTGTGAAACAGAAGAGTTGTGCCTAATTTCATCGACGTTGGTTGGAATATCAACCAGGAACATTATCGGTCAATGAACCCTAAATCTTGGTGTTGGGTGGGATAAACAAACCAGTCACATACTCCAAATATCTCTGATGAAAACCCGACCAAGTGTTGGGCAAACGATTTTCCCCATTACTTTTTTGTCTCACCCCTTTTTTCGGTCATTGGTGCACAAGGTGATTTTTTTTCATCAACGGTGACCAACAAAAATCGTCTGCTTACAGTTTTGGTCAATACCCCAAAAGCAGCTGTTGCATTGCGTCGATGAAAATCAATCGGAAACTCCTAGTATGTCTGATAAAGCCAGTCCAAGTGTCTGCACACGGGTTTGGCCGACACTCTCTGACCTATGCGAACCTCGTAGGATCGAAACGTTGAGACTCTCAACAGAGTGCTAGTGGCGGACTCGATCAAAGCGAGGATGAAAGATGACCTAATTTCGTTCCGGCCTTTTTCGCAACTCGACAGTCGACCTTCCGGGATGACCGTTTATCTTTCTTGTTCTTGGGATTTTTTTTTTTTCAAATCTTTTTTGAGGGATTCCTCGAGGCGAACCACTGGACCTTTTCGAGATGTACGACCCGGGAGCAGAGATCCCTGTTGGTGACATCACTGTTTGCCATTGAAATCCCCTCATCCGCTGAACTATAATAACGTAGACCATGGTCCATCGGGTACTCTCCGTGTACCTTGCTCTTGCCATGCACCCATTAGTTGTTGTTTTCTCGACGGCAGATTAGGAGCATGCCACGTTACACTGCATCGCCACTGCACAAGGAAATCAGTCTCTCCTGACAAGAGGTAGCGGCGTATGAAAATGCATTATAGTCGCTAGAACTCTTGCCAAGGACGGGCAGCCACCCCCACCCCCAAAGGAAATCAGTAGAAGAAAACACAGGGGGCCGTGATACCGACTCCCAGACAGGAACGAATGGGATTTAGTTTCCACTTAAGGAACACAATGCAACATTCACGTTGTGCTTTGCATCAGTGAGAACGCAATTCAATCGTGCGGCGCTTTAAATTCAGTCTTTAACTTGCGACGTGTAAGTCGGCGCTGCATATACTCCATACATTGCCCTATATATTTGTTTCTGTTTGAAGATAAACCGCCTATGAGTTCAATAGCAGGTTGTCTTTTGTAAGAATGTACATATAGATGTGCTAGTCTTTTCCAAGGCGAGGGTTGATGTACTTTAAAATGACTCATATCTCAATATGTTTCTTGTCTTTTGGCTATTCGAGTCTGACACCGAACTTCCAGATAGAAGGTCCGAGTAGTCGGCCAACGTCAGCTCGGGGATCCCACAAAGTGGATGCAAGATGAATCCCCCTTAAGTTCAATATAGCAGTTTGTCCTTTGTAAGATGAGCATTATGTACTAGTCCGTTCCTATATAGGCGAAGGTTAATGCACTTTAGAATGTCCATGATTTGCGGATTGGCTTTTGATAAAAAAAGGTGTTTTAAAGGTTGACGTTTTTGAAGGAGTTTCTGTAAGCCTATGTACAATCAGACAACAATCTTTAGCGAGCCAGGCACCGCGGTCCTGGCGGTATACGTTTGCCCCGGTCGTTCGGAGCGTTTATCAGGCCTCGGGCGTCCCTTGTAACCCCCCCCCCTGGACTCGGTGAAGCCTGACTGGCACTGGCACGCGGGCACAATCGGCTTCCCCTCGGGGGGTAATCCTCTCTCGTCTACTTGGTGAGTGTGATCGGCGTCAAAAAGCTTGTCATACCGTTGAAAGCCTACCCTGTCAGAAGCCTCGTTGAGCTCCTCATATTCCAATCTGTTCCTTTCTCGGTTTTTTTTTTTTTTTTTTTTTGCTATATTAGTCTGACGCCGACCTTCGATATAAAAGGTCCGGGTTTTCGGCCTACGGCAGCTCGGGGATCACTCAAAGTGGACGCAGTTTGTTTCAATTAAAGCCAACAAATCAAGGAAAAACTGACTGGGATATTTGTGAAAAAACCCAAAATAAAACATTGATAAAGCAAACGTGATCCTTGCTGATATACGGCAATTATTGATCAATGCTTTGCCATCCTGGCAAGCACCACGCAGTTGACTATTTGGGAAGGCCGTCATCTAAGTTCCAAGTCAGTGTTTCCTATATTTTTGTTTGACCAATATTTGCTTTGATTTCGACCGGTCGAATCTAATAGTATGTGCTTGGATTGACCAATAATGCTAGCGGTTGATATCTTGATCGACGGAGGGCCAAATGTTGGTTGAAATGATTTCAAACATTTGCACACAGTGTATGGCGGCCACACAGTGTCAACGACCACTAATAGTGGTGTCGGTCCGTCAAACTTGTACACAACCTAGCACACGAGTACACATGGCCTTCAGGTAACCTTCACGTCCAGTATGGTTTTCGCCACTCTCGATCTACTGGGGATGCTTTGATTACAGATCACCTGAATAGCGCTCTGGATAAACGTGGCTAGGCAAGGCTCATTGCCCTTCATATTTCAAAGGCTATTGACGGTATTTGTCACCGGGGGCTCATCCGTAAGCTTAAGTCGTGTGGCATTTCTGACCAATAATTGATTCATCTCTCGCTTTCTTTGTGAGTGACATATCTGTGTTTTTCCCCATGATCCGAAAGCCACGGCCCATGGCATTATCCCTCGGGGTTCTGTCCTATAGGTCCGACTTTGTTTCTGCTCTATATCAACGACCTGCCTGATGTTGTGTCCTCGCAAATAGCTACAGTAGCGGATGATACAGCACTGTATACTGCATATCCTGGTCTCCTTTCTACTTGTTCCTCTAATCAAGCCAGTATTGCTCTCAGTCGAGATTGAGCAAATATCGCACACAGGGGGAGAAATGGCTTGTCATTTTCAATCAAAAGAAGACTCATTTGCTATCTCTATCTCCACAACTCCCAGCTTCATCAATGAACTCGTTACCTCCGAAGGAAGTCCCTGACATTCGGCTACTGGGGCTTGATATGACCTGTAAACTTTCATGGGACAAGTACATACACGGTGTTGCAAAAAAAAAAGCCC
Source organism: Luidia sarsii (assembly GCA_949987565.1). NCBI lineage: Eukaryota > Metazoa > Echinodermata > Asteroidea > Paxillosida > Luidiidae > Luidia > Luidia sarsii. The sequence continues at coordinate 24,425,439 of OX465103.1, read as the reverse complement.
GTCAACGCCTAGGTTGTCTGTAGCGTGCACGGCACTACCTCCCACCTATACCGCCGTTCTCTATTATATATAAGTCTGAAATTCGTTCTACGCATTCGTATCCCCTCGTAATCGCTCGCTCGTTCATGGGTACTTAGTTCTAAGCACTAGGGGCCTACTGTAGTTCTTAGCCATGTGTGGGATGGGGCTCCATCCTGTCATCTGGCCATGTTAGACAGAATCCAGCGGCTTGTTACAAAGTTGTTGGGTCCTGGTTCAGCCTCATCCTTAGAACCGATATTACACCATCGCCCTGTGACCTTACTGGATTTATTCTATAAATATTATGGTGGGCGATGCTCCAATGGCATTTCTGCCTTGGTTCCCCAAGATCGTCGTAGCACGCGCTTCTCTTCACGTAGTATGCACCAAAGATGAAGGTGAAGTACGCACTGGACGCCATTTTAGTAAGCAACGGAATCTGTCGTTTGCTTTCAGTGCTCCGGAAATGAAGCGAGACAGTCATAAACAATAAAAAAGGATACAACATTGGATGCGTGAACAGAATGTGACAACTGTCGATGTGATGTGACCACGAAATGGAGAGAATGTGTGCGACTTTGCTTACTAAAATGGCGCCCAGTGCGTACTTCACCCGGATGCGTGTGATCTCGCAAGAGTAGGCTATCTTGCGCGCAAGCGCGCTATATAAGATCTTTGGTATGCACCCATATGTTATAGCACCTAAAGCCAATACTAAGCGGCAGTCTTCCAGTCTACTGCTGCACTGTGGAATTATCTACCTGCATTATGTTTCCCCTTTTCCTATAACTTGTCTGAATTCGAACGACAAGTCTGTCTTCCTCATGATCTATTATACCGCTGGTTCTTTTCCTTCTAACTTTTAATTTCTATCCCTCATCTTGGCTGGCCTTTTGGGGGCCTTGAGTTGGGCGACATTGATCAAAAAAGAAGTAGATGCAGATGCGCACTGTGGTATTCTTCTTCTTTTTTCTTTGGTTGGTGGGAGGAATGTGTGCGGCTGGTTCAATTTCAATAATGGCGGCGTGACGGCTTCTCATCTTTTGCGGGCCGACCTTTGCCGGTAAGCGTCGGCCGGTCTCCGTTCACCGTTCCATCTGCGTGATTGCAACACGCGCCGGCACAGCCAGAGTGACGACTGCCTTGCGGCCAAATTGTGCTTTCTGCTTTGTTTCCCTCTCCTGTTAAGTCAATGCGCGTGACGCCCGGTGAAGCTATCACTTTTTTTCTTTTCTTCAGTGCTCCCCACGCAGTGAAGGGGTTGTTTTGACACTTCACGCTCATCTCTTCTCCCCATCTCTGTCCATCTTCCCCACCCCCTCTCTCTCTTTCCGTTCTCTCTATTCCCTCCGTCTCTCTGTGTGTCTATGTCTGCCTGTCTCTTCCTCTTCCTCTCTCTTCCCTTCTCTCTCCTCTCTCTTTCTTTTTCTCCCCTTTCTCTTGTCTCGTTCTTGCCTCATTTTGGACAGTGCATGTCTCTCTGTGTGTCTATATTTTTCTTCTTTTGGAGTTATTTTGCTTCTTTTTATTTCGTCAGTTCCTCATTCATTCTCATTGTCGGACGATATTAATTAAATCCTAACTTACGTAAATTAAAAAGGTTTTACACGATTACATTACTATACACATTTACATTATTAGAATACTTTAGAAAGAAAATAGTAAATTACCATTATTCATTCAACACAATGCTTTGTTCTTTTCATAATGTAATCTAAAAGTTTCTTGTTTTAATCTATATTTTTCTATCTCTTCCTCTTCCTCTCTCTTCCTTTCTCTCTCCCGTTCTCTCCCCTCTCTCGTCTCTCTCTTTCCTTATTCCTCTCTTCCGTTCCCCTCACAACGACGCAAATGTCATGTCGTGTCCTCTACATTTTGGACAGTGTGGGATTTTGCTGGCGAAAGGTGCCTGACCAAAAATACATGTACTTCACTTGGCACATTCAAATAACACATTCCATCAAAACTAACTGATTCCGATTTTCCCAAACACATCTGTCCACTGGCCTAAAAATCAGAAAATATATCTAATTGCGGATCTCCAAAAACGTAGAGATCCTGATTCCAGTAGGACCTTTCTTAAAGGCAGAATTAGTGGAGAAGGTCTATTCACATCTAATTTAATCCAAGCAAAGGTAAATAGAACAGTACTGTACCCATATAGTTGAGTCGGATTAGGTTAACCTATAACACGGCGTTCACACTTGATCCCGCAAGGAGGATCAGATCCTGCGGTCACGGAGGATCTGATCCAGTGCTGCGTTCACACTGGATCCCGATCCTGCACTGATCGCACATTGAGCATTGGAAACGCTCTCCAAAGGTTATCCACGTAGGTCACTAGTCATGCGCAGTAGAACGTCAGCACGGCCATGACGCGCGAAACACATAAACACATACACATGTACACAAAGTCTTGTTTTCGCGCGTTTTTCCAGGCATGGGCCGGATGTGGTCGCTGTAAACCGCAGGATCAGATCCCGCGTTGCGTCCACACTTGCATGTTGATCTCGCATGCGGGATCAGACCCGGGTCTGATCCTTCCCAAAAGGAGGATCAGATCCCGGGATCTGATCCTGATCGCGCAAGCGTTCACACTTTGTTGATCGCCCTTTGATCGCCCTTGCGGGATCTGATCCTCCTTGCGGGATCAAGTGTGAACGCAGTCTTATACCGCTTGGTATAACACTTTCGAAATGGTCTTCTGCGTCGATGAGCACGTTTTGTTTTGGGGGTGGGGGTGGTGGGGACCCAGGAGGAAGAGGCCCAGAGCCAAGGCGCCGCGTTTCCGCCAGAAGGACTTTCCTTTTCCGCCCGGGCGTGAAAGTTACAGCGGGAAGGAGGAGAGAGCGGGAAAAGGGGGAAGCGGGATAGTATAGGCAGGCCAGTCTTGGCGGGTTGTTAATCATCTTCTACTCCTCTCCTCTTCCATCCCTTCCCCTTTCCCCTTCCCTCCCCTGCTCCTCTCCCCTCCCTCCTCCCCTCCCTCTCCTCTCCTCTCCTCTCCTCTCCTCACCTCTCCTCACCCTCTCCTCTCTCCTCTCTCTCCTCATCCTCTCCTCTCCTCTCCTCTCCTCTCCTCTCCTCTCCTCTCCTCCCCTCTCCTCCTCCTGTTCCTCTCCCTCTCTCCTCCTCTCCTCACCTCTCCTCTCCTCTCCTCTCCTCTCCTCTCCTCTCCTCTCCTCTCCTCTCCTCTCCTCTCCTCCTCTCCTCTCCTCTCTTCTCCTCTCCCTCCCCTCCCTCCCCCCCTCCCCTCCCCTCCCTCCCCTCCCCTCTCCTCTCCTCTCCCTCTCCCCTCCCTCCCTCCTCCCTCCCTCCCCTCCCTCCTCTCCTCTCCCTCCCCTCCCCTCCCTCCCCTCCCTCCCCTCCCCTCCCCTCCCCTCCCTCCCCTCCCCTCCCCTCCTCCCTCCCCTCCTCTCCTCTCCTCTCCTCTCCTCTCCTCTCCTCTCCTCTCCTCTCCTCTCCTCTCCTCTCCTCTCCTCTCCTCTCCTCTCCTCTCCTCTCAACTCGCTTGCCATCAGTACACTGCCACCAGGCAAGCCGTTTCCAATCACACCTCGAGCATAAAAAAGGAAAAAAATTGCCATCTGCAAGACGCGACACCAAGGGGCCAATTTCAATGAGCACCAAAGGAAAAAAATTGGCATCAGCTAAAAAATAAGATGAAAGAAATACATGTCTCGTTATATGAAAACCATGTGGCCAGCCCATGCTTATGGTTTATGCAGAGCACCCCGCTACTCGAAGGCCAGCATTGAACATGGTGGGCAACACGTCAGATGTGGTCGGCTCATTCTAGCCAGGGTAGAATTTGTGGCGCTTAGCGCATGGCTGTCGTGCGTATCGGCAGTTTGATGGAATTTGGCACTTGGCGGTGCATTCAGTCAGCATCTCGCGCCTACCGTTCACCATCCATACAGATGCACAGAAGTCTCCACACACAACAGAAATCGATAGGTCGTTTGGTACGGCGGGGACGCCCTCCGTTACTGGAAGTGTATTCCATCGTACATTCGTGTCGAAGGGGGGAAGGACGTTTACAAGCGTGACGACGCCTCTAAATGTCGCAGGCCGTTTTTTTTTTTGTAATTGGCGTCAGAATAGATGAGCTTGGGACATTCAATGCGGGTATGCCCTCCGAGGTGTGTAGTTATCGCCATGCATTACCGCGCAGGCAACGCCGAGCTAGGCTGGTTCCCGTCCCCTACATGGTCTCCAGACGTCTCACGTCCTCCGAAATGTAGGGGCCGGTAGCTAGCAAAAAATATCGGAGGAAAGCTGACGGTCTTATGCTAATGAGGCTTGCCATTCCCAGAATGCAATACTGTCACGTGACTAAACTTGGGCCGGCTTTCTCCTATTCCGAAAATGTCCGGAAAACTCCGAAACCATTTTCGATAACTTTCGGATCGTGAATTGCTACTATCGGTAATTTCCGGCTGTAGAAAAAATAAAGGCGCATGCACAAAACTGAACCAATCACAGGCCGTGGATGGCTGCTAGCTACCGGCCCCTACATTTCGGAGGACGTGAGACGTCTGGAGACCATGTAGGGGACGGGAACCAGCCTAGAGCCGAGCTCCTACCGCACGGGGCAAGCTGCACGACGGGAAGTTCCAGCAACCACAGACCTGCATACTCACAAACTATAATACAATTTCCCACGGTTTTTGAGAGAATTCGACAACACAATTGGAATCTTCCCGTCTCTGCTCCGCCTCGCTCTGTCAACGAGCATCCAATTGTCAATATCGTTAGACGACGTATAGGCCCATGCGCAGGTCCACAAACAAAACCCCATCATACGGGAGCAGACCAGTTTATCTCCAAAAATGCTACCACTCCATGATCTCAGAACTAATTGCTTTACTTTCGTGAGATAAAAACTATTCTCCCACGCACCAGGAAGGCTACCTTTTGACGGTGATAATTGTCACGTTTTATCAATAGCCTACTTCAAAAAGCCCCGTAATGGCGCCAATTGATATGATTTGAAGGTGTAGAAGCTAGACTGCGGGCACTGAAATGAAAACAGAATGGCCTTGGCAAAATTCCAGAGAAAGAACCTTGTACACAGGTGAGTGCAGGTAAGAAAGTACACGCGGAGCACCAGGGCCATTATTTTTTTTCAGTCTCTTGTTCCCTTTTTTTTTTATCAAAGAGCGCTGAACCAAGTCTACTGTAATTGACTCTCCCCTACTCGGAACCGTCTATTTTTCGAGTCGCTGCACATTATCAACCCTCCTGCCTGACAACCAAGGGACGCCTTAAAATATGGATATGCTTTTTACCACTTTCGCGCGGTTGTTTTATTCCCCCCCCCTCGAGCGATAGACGCCGATATACACAGGGCCTACTTTTATCCCCACTCGTTTCAAAAAAGTTAAGTACGGATAGGTGCGGGCGATCAGAGTGCAGCGCACCGTGACGTCACAGCTTGCCGATTATACCAGCAGCCGTGGGTATAAGAGTGGCGCGGGTCTGATCGCTTCTCCGCCCAAGGTGCCGGGTGACTGGGCCCCTCTGTGTCTCGTCGATGATGACGTCGTTGGGAGACGATGACCCCCCCATCCCCTATATACCTTTAGCGTGCTGCAGGATCTACCTGCTTTCATCCTTAATCCCCAACTAGGCTCAGTAGGCCCGGTGGAATAGAGCGCTTGTACGATAAAAAAAAAAACAGAGACCCGGGTTCAAGTCCCGGTAAAGTTAAAATGACGTTGCTACTTCCTTGAATTATGCTCAGATATATTCCACTCAGTGGTGTAAAACCAGCAAAGAGCCACCCCCATCTAAAAGGGTTGTCAAAAACAACGCTGCATCCTCAACTCACGTCACAGAAGGGGTGTTTAAGTTAACTCCGTAAAAATGTGAACATTATCAGAAAGACTGGAAGTTGTTGTTGGTTTTACCTATAACGCAATCCACTTTGCGCGATCCCCGAGCTGCCGTAGCCAGTTTTACAACACAGTATTTTTGGTTGTTTGTATTCTGAATTAAAGCAAGGGGCGATCCCTGGAGAAATACATGTACGGTATTTAATAGTTGAATGCGTCTGACTGGCGCCCCCACCACGGTAAAGACTATTTGGTAAGGCCACCATCTAAAGGGCTGGATAGCTCAGATGGTAAGAGCGCTGGTGCGCAAAACCAGAGGTCTCAGTACATTCAAGGTTCACTTTGCCATTTTAAAACACTCGTTAAAGTGTGTGAAAATAGCATTCTATGTGATCCCCGAATTGCTGTAGCCAGGCTTATAACTGCGCCGTTGTTAGCGTCTGAATGAAAACGGGGATGTGATCCCGCTGGGATATACGAAAGTTGATGGTTAAAACGCTACTGACTGACGCCCCAACCCCATAAAGACGGCTGACTATTCATCACCTATGGGCTGGATATAGCTCAGGGTGTTAGGGCGCTGATACCTTACATCACAAGCCTGGGTTGTATAACTATGTTTGTATATTTTCAATACAATGGTTTCAGTTACTGTTTCTGCAAAACATACAACGCTAACGCTAATTTTCGCCGGGGATAATGTTTGAAATCGCGGTGGTGGAGCGTAAGTTGTGAGCTCTCATCTAATACGCATCAACAACTTTCGAAGATGATCTTTACACAATTACTACGCGGACGATTGATATCGCCCCCGTGGTGGATAAAAAAAAAGACACATGTTTTTTTTGTTGTTGCTTTTGTGGGAGCGCAATATCGTCGCACGAAGGGCCGTGGATGACTGAGGTATCTTACTCTCTGTATCTTCCATCTCCGGGTTCAATCTTGAGTATTTTGTCTGTAATGTCTTCATGAGAAACAAGTGCCTTTCCCCTTGCGAGCTGACGGATAAGGGGTTATACTCGATGCCAACGACCCCATGGTCTCAGACTTATGGCGGTTGCAGAAAGGATGTAAGAGAGAGAGATGGGGAGAAGGAGAGGGAGAGAGACAGATAGATAGAGAGAGAAGAAAGAGAGAGTTGGGGAGAGTGAGAGCGAGATGGAGGGAGATTGAGAGCGAGATGGAGGGAGGGAGGGAGGGAGGGGGATGGAGATAGAGAAAGAGAGAGAGAGGGAGGGGGATGACAAAGGGAAGAGAGGGGAGGGAAGGAGGGAGGGGAGATAGAGAAGGGGAGAGAGAGAGGGAGGAGAAAACAAGAGAGAGAGAGTCAGTGGGAGGTGGAGAGGAAAGAGAGAGATTAGAGAGTGAAAGAAATGAGAGAAGAGGAAGAGAGAGGGAGAGGGACGGGAGAAAGAGATAGAGAGGGGAGAGAGACAATAGAAGGTGAAAGGGACAGACAGATAGAACCGGAGAGATTGAGAAACAGAGATACAGATAGAGAGACGAGAGAGACAAGGAGGGAGACAGAAACAAACCCAGGAGGAAACAGGCAGAGACAGGGAGAGGAGGATCGATAGAAAGACACTCAGAAGTATGAAGACGGAGACGCAAGACAGAGAGATAGCCTAGAGGGACAGTAGGACAATAAGACTGACAGACAAACAGACAGGGAGACGCAGAAAAGATCAGGGCCTGCCACGAGCGAGCGATCGGAATTACCAGCACCTCGCGGGCATTTTTTTTTTTTTTTTTTTTGGGAGGGGGGGGGTGGCTTAATATTGCCGCTCGCATAGGCTCGTGCATTTTGCAAACAAAATGCTAACGAGTCGCCCTGGGGGTGCGAAGGACTTATACCGGCAACTGTATAAAATAGAAGAAAAAAAACAAGACACACGAGATACAGACGAGAATTCACGCAGGGATCCGCGATGGACCCCATGGAGCCACCGCGAGGCTGAGCCGTCGAACGCGTGGGACGGGAGGAGGAGCGCGGGGGGGGGGGGTTAATTGATGGATATCCTCGGGCGAAAATTGTTCTTATTCGTGCATATTCCCCCAGCGGTAAGTCCCGTATAGCCGCTTCCTTCGAATGACCGTCACACACACACACACACACACACACACAAACATCTCCGGCTGCTCCACAGATAAAATAACACCATATTATTTCCTCTTCGATGACCTCGGGGGATGAAGGGAAACGCTTTGTGAGGACTGCCGAGCGCCCGTGAAAGCTATCGTAATGGTTTGTGATCAATTTTGTTATCGTCTGCAAAGACTGAACGTCAACACCAGTGACAAAAGGTCATTAGTTCGTGAGACAATGGTTGACGGCAGCAGATAAATGATTGGGCCCTATAGGCCTATACTACAGTCGTACTTCTTTCGGAGTGAGCCGGATTGCAGTCGGAATGAAAGTTCTTGCGTTATCCTGGATATCCGAGGTGCGGACCGAATGTTCGGACTGTATTCCGACAGCGTTCTATAATTACTTGCACTGTGTTGGAGCAATATCCTCCAGTAACCGGTTTTCGACGATATAAGGACTTTTCTTCAAACTGAACAATGTCGACGAAAGTATCACACTAAAAGAGGTCTCAGTCACTTTCTCCACACCCCAGACTATTAGAATAATCATAGAGAAGGTTGATCAAGCATGTCACTTTCGTAAGATTACCCGGTTTGTTGACGTCCGCGGCGCACCGCGCAGTAAGCATCGTCACCTATTTTCGTCGGTGGTGTTTAGTAAGGTGTCCCAGTGCAGCCAAACGCAAAATAAATTCTTAAAATAACTCAAAATGCTGTGTGGCACTGTAAAATTCTTCCCTGTATGTTTTTTGTGTGTTCATCTTTGTTTTTTTTTCGACACTGCTTCTAACACTTTCCTCAAATCATTCATAATTTATGCTTAAAACGTATTGGTCTGGTTGATGTCTTCTTTTGTGACGTTTAAAAAAACTCCACAATCCTCTTTCTCACTGCTTCTTCAGTTATGACCTTTCCCAATGTCACTCCAGAGACACATTTGCTCCTTCTTGGTACTTTCTCTAGCTGCCCTTTTATTTTTTATATTTTTTATAAAAGCCTATTGGGCAATGTTATTTTTTGTCTTTAAATAATAATACAAAATATTTAAAAAAAATTATATAAGCGAGACGCCCTATAGGAGCCTCCATAGTTTTTACCCAGAACGGACTGCCTCAAGTTGCCGTGATATTTTCTTTTTCTACGTATGTTGGGGTTTGTTATGGTACACTCAGATTTTTTTAAGGACCAACAATAAAGAAAACTGGAGCTTCGAAGCAACTGCCAATTTTGTACCTAGGAAAATAGACCCCAAAAGAGCAACTTTTTGAATCACACGAGTTCGGCCTACTGAAAAGCCTTAACTGTCCACTTTTTCGGTGACGGACAAGAGCAGGAAACCAACTGTGAGATACGAAGTCTGAGATCGTTATACGGAGTTGTTTTCATCGTGCGATGTGAGTTAGAAGGCTAAGCGACGAAACGTGTACCGTCGAAAACAGGGGTTCCCACGATATACATACGAGCTCCGTTCGAGGGCCAACGCGCCTTCACGAATGGGCAGGAGTCATTCGATGCGGGTTTCAAGCCCGTGTCTAAGTATTCGAACGCCATATTTGCTCCTAGAGTTCTGTGATCCTGAATTAGTGAGTGTGATGTAGCCCCGGGGTGCTATAGGTTGTCTGGACCTTCTGTACAGATACCGCGCCGGCGTTTTTTTTAAATAATTCCGTCACGAGTGAGTTGTATTGTGGGTGTGGAAGTTTAAGCGATACCTAGCCACATGGATTCATCCCAGTCAAACTTTCTGAGGAATTCAAGGTAAACTTGTGACTAATCGATGGGAAACGGAAGTCCTTATCTTATTGTTTTGTTTCAGCATTTTCCATTCAATGATAATGTTTCAATTTGAAATTTGAAAGCAAATTTGTATTTCATACATTTTAGTCCGACCGGTGCCCCCAAAAGGTTCGCCATGAGTGGGAGCCGTGGAAAAGGAGGTGGAATAAAACAAAAACAAAACCCAGCAAACAGAAACTCAAGGGTCAGTTATCCCTTTTGAAAGTACTGGATATCTTTACTTTGGATGAAGCGAGGTCTTCTGGGTGACAGCAGGTTGCAAGTAGAAGTGCCGTTGAAATACTACAATTAAATGCGTGAATGATTGCATTTGTACCATTTCAGCGCCTCTCCTTTCTGACATTTCCCGTATGCCAGCGGCAGCGGCTTAACGCCCCCCCGCCCCCACCCACCCATCGAATTAGGTTAATAGTTTCAGAGTGTTTCGCACCAGCCACGAGGCTTAATTTAGTTCACCGCCTGCCGTTTCGCCGGCCGGCCTCGATCCGGTGACGAATGCGCGGACTGGATTAGAACTCAGGACCCTGTACTATAGCCTGGTTTACGCGCGCTCGCGCGTGGGCCATATTATACCAGCATTATGCCAGCGTGTCTTCGCGTCGACTGCCCGGCGTGAAAAGGGCTCGCTCTGCCACGGTCGCGCACGGACACCAAAGGTGTAGAGTGGATCAAAGCTACTTTCATGACACAGGACTTAACGTTTGGCGCATTCGGTTGATAGGGAGGGGGAGAGAGAAGGAGAGATAAAGACAGAGAGGGAGAGAGAGAGAGAGAGAGAGAGAGAGAGAGAGGGGGGGGGGGGGGTGAGAGAGAGGAGAGAGGAGGAGAGGGGGAGAGGGGAGATAGAGGGGAGAGAAGTAGAGAGGTAGAGAGAGGGAGGGAGGGAGAGGGTCGGAGAGAGGGAGAGAGGCAGAGAGGCACTGAGAAAGGGAGGGAGAGAGAGAGAGAGGGACAGAGAGAAGGAGGGAGAGAGTAAGAGAGACGGAGAGAGGGAGAGAGGGGATGGAGAGAGGGATAGAGGGGAGAGGGATAGAGGGGGAGACGGAGAGAGAGAGAGAGGGAGATTGGGAGAGAGAGAGGGAGATTGGGAGAGAGGAAGAGAGGGAGGGAGGGAGAGAGGGAGAGAGGGAGAGAGGGAGAGAGGGAGAGAGGGAGAGGGGGAGAGAGGGAGAGAGGGAGAGAGGGAGAGAGGGAGAGAGGGACAGACGGAGAGAGGGAAAGAGGGAGAGAGGGAGAGAGAGATAGAGATTGGGCGAGATTGGGAGAGAAAGAGAGAGAGACAGACATAGAGGGACAGAGAGGGAGGTAGATATATAAGAGAGGTAGATATATGAGGGATGTAGATATATGAGAGAGATGAGGTATAGAGATGCAGACGGACAGGCAAAATGACAGACAACTTGACCAAGACTGAGAGAGATAGATTGAGACTGGATGACACAAGGAGAGAGGCAGACGGTGAGACAGAATTGGCAGGAAGACATTGAGGGGAGGGACGAAGGGACGGTAAGAAAGAGAAACAAAGACATACATAGGAAAACATAGACTCAGAGCGACAGAGATGGACAAAGTGAGCGGTAGACAGAGAGACAGAGGCACGGGAGAGACAGGGAGAGCAATGGAAGACATAGAGGGACAGAGAGAGAGAGAGAGCCAGAAAACGATAGAGAGGAACAGAGAGACAGAGAAAGACAAAGTCCGAGAGACGGGACACAAAGAGAAAGACAGATGTAGACATAGAGCTAGACAAACATTCAAAGACACACAGAGCGACAGAGATATAGACGTAGAGACACCCATTCAAATACACCCATGAGGAGACAGGTACGTAGAGACCGAGTCAGAAGGAGACAAAAAAGATGTCCTTTGTAGCCCAGAAATGCGCCCAGGCGTAACGATGGACGTTTAATTTGCCCCTCCGGCAAACACCGTGTTTTTCTCCTCCCCCCCCCCCCCGCGACACGAACTCCGAGCGTCCACCTCCATCTCCACCACCACCACGACCACGACCACTACCACCACCCACCCCTCCCCACCCCGTCCCAGGTGGCGCGTGAACTGCGGGTAAATTTCAAAAGAGCGAGGCGGGCAAATTAGCGGCACCGCGACCTCGGCGCGTCCGATGTCCCCCCCCCCAGCTGATTCGGCCGCGTTTAAGCTACGCCAAAATGAAGTCACACGAGCCGAAGGGAGGCGACTTAAACTACCCGATATATCTAACACGATGTCCTACCGCCGTGCACAACAACACTCCCGACATACGCAGCTCATCAGCATTCTAATTTAAAACATCTCATTAGTCTGCCCGACTGGCTGTCGATTATTTAGAAGAAAAAAAAAACAGATTGAAGGGGGGAGGGGATGGAGGATGAAGAAAGTGCAGTCATTGCAAAATTATAGGGCTGGGAATTTTACAGAGCTGCCTTCGTGTACCGATCCCCCTCGCCCTGAAAAACGGTCGGTCCTCCGTGTTCGGGATTCGTGGAACGACACTCTTGGCGTTCTCCGAGCGTCCGTGTCTAAATACCGTCTCCCAGTGCGCATGGGCACACGGTGCACCGCTCGTCGATCGCAACCGGATCGGTAATCGGGCGAAATTCACACCCGACGAATTTGATTTGCAAGCGCCAACACCCCCACTCAAAATATCTATACCAAATATACAAAAGAAGGAGTCCATTTCTTTTTCAGATCGTCGAGTCGACATGTTTCAGATATTTAAGACCCCGCGTGAGCTTCTCTTGTTTGATTCTTCACTGTTAGACACGTGGATCAAGTGTTGGGCTCCTGCCAGGATCGAAACGTCGGGCCTCCAATGCTTTCTTTTCTTCTCAGATTTGCATTTTGGTCAGCTACGTCAGAGAAGCAGCTTGCTGCTCCTTTATATCTTAAAATTCGTCGATAGCAGTTAATAGATCTACAACTTATACGGCATTATCACTGTCAATATTCAGTAAGGTATCTCAATGAAGTTTATATATTCTTGATATTCAGTAAAACATATCACTCAGATATTTGTAAAACTCAATAAAACATCTCAATAAAATATTCTCAATACTCAGTAAGATATCTCTATATGAAGTATTCTCAATACTCAGTATAACTGTATAAAGTATTCTCAATACTCAGTGTGATATCTCTATGAAGTATTCTCAATACTCAGTAAGATATCTCTATGAAGTATTCTCAATACTCAGTGTGATATCTCTATGAAGTATTCTCAATACTCAGTAAGATATCTCTATATGAAGTATTCTCAATACTCAGTAAGATATCTCTCTATGAAGTATTCTCAATACTCAGTAAGATATATCTCTATGAAGTATTCTCAATACTCAGTAAGATATCTCTTAGTATTCTCAATACTCAGTAAGATATATCTCTATGAAGTATTCTTAATACTCAGTAAGATATATCTCTATGAAGTATTCTCAATACCCAGTATAACTGTATAAAGTATTATCAATACTCAGTGTGATATCTCTTTAAATTATTCACAATACTCAGTACGATATCTTTTTAAAGTGTTCTCAGTACTCAGTAAGATATTTCTATGAAGAATTGAATAATGTTTTCCAATAAGGTATTCTTGATTTTAGTAAGGTATTGCAACAGGGTCCTGTTATTTTCTAGCAGTGCTATCCCTATGTACATCTTAAGAAACCCCGTCTTGAATCAGGTTATATCCCACGAAGCCTCGTAAGTATTGCGGCGGAGTGGGGGACATTCGAATTACAGATCAAAGGCCCACAAATCTTCGGAATCGAATTCTTGAATTTGCATCGAATGTCCGAGGCTTTACACGTCAATTCTCTATAGAACGTCTCCAGCGGGCCTGATGCATGAGCGACTGCGCATGCACTAAAACGCGCACAAATTCCGTCTCACGCCAGCCGCACGGTGGCCAACGCTTCTATGACGACAACACATCCTGTGTTTTTTTTCTATTTTTTTTTTAATTTCATTTTTTCTCTCCCCACACATCGCGACAAGGCTACAGTAATAGCTGGAACAGCCCGCAGGTTAGTGCAGCAAGAGCACGTGCAATTGCATGATGGCCTAATTCAGTTACTGGCGAACCGCGAAGAGAGAGAGAGAGAGAGAGAGAGAGAGAGAGCGACACAGGGAGACATGTGAGACATAGATAGACACAGAAACAGAGGAAGAGAGACAGAGAGACAAAGAGAGCAAGCGAGAGGAGAGAGCGAGAGAGAGGCGAGGGAAAGAGGGAGGGAGAGAGGGAAAGAGAGAGGAAAAAAGAAGGAGAGAGAGAGGAGCCAGGGGGAGCTAGAGAGCGAGGGGGAGAAAAAAAAATGACCAAATTAAGACGGAGGTTTGACCAAGTGTGAAACAAGATCTCTAATGTATTAAGATTAGTGCGGACTGTGTTGTCCGTGGAAGGAACGCACCGACCCTCTTAAAGAAAACGTTGTGAAGTAGTGTCGGGAAGAGAGGAAGAGAGAGGGGAAGGGTGGGGATATGTGTGTGTGTGTGGGGGGGGGGGTGTGATGTGGGAGGGAGAGAGAAGAGGAGAGGAGAGCGGAGGGGAGGGGGTCTGGAGGAACGGCTGCCGGCTGTGCGTAACCCAATTAGGCGTTAAACTTGGCCCTGCTTATACGAGGAAGCATGATTTAATTGAATCAGAGCCGATCTGATGCCGTCTGCTACGACACCCCTCCTTGCCCTTCCCATCCTCCTCCTCCTCTCCTCCTCTCCTCCTCCTTTTTCTCCTCCTTCTCCTCATCCTCATTCTCCTCCTCCTCCTCTTTCTCCCCTCCTCCTCATCCTCTTCCTCTTCCTCCCCTCCTCTTCCTCAGCCTCCTCCTCCTCTCCATCTTTCTCCTCCTCCTCTTCCCCCTCCTCCTCATTCTGCCCCTCATACTCCTGCTCATTCTCCTCCTCCTCTTCCTCTTTCTCCTCCTCTTCCTCTTCTTCCTCCTCCACCCCTTATCCTCCCCCTCTTCCCGCCCTCTCATTCTCCTCCTCCTCCTCCTCCTCCTCCTCCTCCTCCTCCTCCTCCTCCTCCTCCTACTCCTCCTCCTCCTCCTCCTCCTCCATCTCCATACCCCTCTCATTCCCGCACCCCTCGACGCGTGGAGAGGACCGACACTCGCAACCTGGCAAACTTTGTGTATCGAGTGTTCGACCGATTCTCTCACTTAAAAGGAGCGGCGTGCGAGAATGCTGTTGCTAAGTGTATACAGCGGCGCTGCATCAGTTCCGACAGTATTACAGATGTCCGGCGCCAGAGCACGAGGGAGACGCTTAACCAACGGACAAATAAAACACACGCGAGGGAGTTATAAACTCATGCCACGGGTACGAACGGCGTGAGACACGGGCCTCCCGTGGGCTTTTAAAAAAAATGACCAGATACCCCATCCGCAATCATAACAGCTCGAATTTGTCGCGGCTCGTTTACGACTCAAGTGACCCATACCCAGTGTATAAGTATCAATTTGGGCGGGATGACCGCCCCGTTTACGTCTGCGCGTACAGAGCTTTGATTGAGCGCGGGAGAGAACTGACTGGGTACGGTTGCATGCAGCGACTGATTGTGGATGGGTTCATCCGGACGGACGATAGGAGACACAATTTCTATAATGGGGCCGCTGATCAGGGGCGTCCATGCGCTACGCTGCGGCGCCTGTGCCCCGTGATTTGTCCCGGAACGGTGCGCTGGGTGGGGAACGTGGCGCACGTGCTGAAATGGGCTGTTACGCTTCGCGAGATGTGTCTCCGGGTCGTAGGTTTGATCTGTCTCCCTGTTTCTCTGTCTCTGGAACTCCCTGCCTTTCTGCCGCCTTATACATCTCTGCTCCTCTCTGTCTTTCTCTGACTCCCTGTCTTTGTCTCTCTGTGTCTCTCAGTCTCCCTATGTCTCTTCTCTACTGTCTCTCTCTCCGTCTCTCTGTGCATCTATCTGGCTCTCTCATTCTCTTTGTATCTATCTGTCTTTCTGTCTCTTTCCCTATCTCGCTGTCTCCATTTCTCGTTGTCTCTCTGCTTCTCTCTGTCTCTCTATGTCTCCCTTTGTCTTTCTGTCTCCCGTACTCTATATCTGTCTGTTCCTCTTTGTCCCTCAATGTCTCTCCGTCTGTCTGCTCCTCCCTGTCTCTCATCTCTGTCTCTTTGCCCCTCATCTATCCGCCTCTCTCTGTCTCTCCCTGTCTCTCCCCGTCTCTCACTGTCTCTCTATCCCGTCTCTATAACTACACCCTTGATACCACTCCGCCAGATTCCCTCCTCAAAATATCCTCGTGAATTTGGCATAGCGATGGGACCTTATTGAGTTATATCATGTGAAAGACACTTCTGATTTTTTTTTGATGGGGGATCCGAAGATCCACCGAGACTGGCCGATCTAGATTCAGCTCGCCTATGACCCAGTTGTGCCAGATGGCCTCCGTCCATTTGGTGTCACCGTCATTTCTATTTTCGTCGGTGAAACAGATCGTGACAGGTTGGGCTACGGGCAGGTTCCTGCGCACCGGGCAGCTGATATTGTGAAACGATTCGCCTGTCCAGCCACGAGCGACGTCATCCGATTGGCAGGGCATTCATAATCGTTTATTCCAATGGGTACCTTACGCAGGTTTTTTTTTATTGGACACTGCGAACAAACGTCGGGCAATATCTGACGCAGTTTTTGACCAATGTTGGTCGAAATATCAACCGGTAAGAGATTTGTGCATGTGTCACCCAAATACCAGCTAATACAGTAGGGGTGGATATTTCACAAAGCCTTACAGTTCATCAACTTACGACGGGCCATCCATAGGAAAAAAGACCGTATGGTTTCTGTGCATCGCGCATCGTCCTGCGATCAGTCGTAAGCTAGGATGGCATTGATGAAATCGACCACATCAGCAACAATAACAGAAACAGGAACAGAAACAGAAAGAACACCACCAACAACTTTATCAGCAGCAGCAGCAACAACACCAACAACTATATCAGCAGCAGCAGCAGCACCAACATCAGCTGTCGAAGCAGCTACAGTGACACACATTTGAACAATGGAATCCAACAATGTCATCGGTTCGACATTTCGAGTGTCGGGTAAACGGATCATCTAACGGCCGGCGGTTTTTGTTTTATGCTTTTGCAGCGTTACTTTTGTAGTCACCTTGGTAGTCGGAATGTACGTCTTGAAGTTGAAACAGCCCGTAAGGCCGTGCTTGGAGGTACGTGCGCGTTGAAACGGACGCCATCAAGCGAGCCCATCAAGCCAGAGCCGCAGCCGCGGTTTCTCGAAGGTCAAACGTGTCGCAGCACTCTGTCGGGATCGCCCTGGGGACAACCTTGACCGAGTTTCTGTCGGTCCTTTTCAACCTCGTGCTCTTAATTTTAGGAAGAAGAGGGTAGCAAGATGGCTGGAAAGTGTTATCGTCACTTAAGTAGAAACCAGGTGAACCTTTTAATGTAGGGAACATTTTGCCCATCGCCCACACAAGAGAAATGCATTTGGTATGAATACGGTATATGCGACGCATTGTAGTTTTGAACTGACAACCAAACAACCGCCCCGCTGACCAGCCAACTGACCAGCTGACCTGCAAGGGGAGCAAGCAGGGGAGCAAGCAGGGGAGCAAGCAGGGGAGCAAGCAGGGGAGCAAGCAGGGGAGCAAGCAGGGGAGCAAGCAGGGGAGCAAGCAGGGGAGCAAGCAGAGGAGCAAGCAAGAAGGAAAGCAAGCAAGCAAACAAGCAAGCAAGCAAGCAAGCGAGCAAGCAAGCAAGGGAGCAAAGCAAGCAAGCAAGCAAGCAAGCAAGCAAGCAAGCAAGCAAGCAAGCAAGCAAGCAAGCAAGCAAGCAAGCAAGCAAGCAAGCAAGCAAGCAAGCAAGCAAGCAAGCAAGCAAGCAAGCAAGCAAGCAAGCAAGCAAGCAAGCAAGCAAGCAAGCAAGCAAGCAAGCAAGCAAGCAAGCAAGCAAGCAAGCAAGCAAGCAAGCAAGCAAGCAAGCAAGCAAGCAAGCAAGCAAGCAAGCAAGCAAGCAAGCAAGCAAGCAAGCAAGCAAGCAAGCAAGCAAGCAAGCAAGCAAGCAAGCAAGCAAGCAAGCAAGCAAGCAAGCAAGCAAGCAAGCAAGCAAGCAAGCAAGCAAGCAAGCAAGCAAGCAAGCAAGCAAGCAAGCAAGCAAGCAAGCAAGCAAGCAAGCAAGCAAGCAAGCAAGCAAGCAAGCAAGCAAGCAAGCAAGCAAGCAAGCAAGCAAGCAAGCAAGCAAGCAAGCAAGCAAGCAAGCAAGCAAGCAAGCAAGCAAGCAAGCAAGCAAGCAAGCAAGCAAGCAAGCAAGCAAGCAAGCAAGCAAGCAAGCAAGCAAGCAAGCAAGCAAGCAAGCAAGCAAGCAAGCAAGCAAGCAAGCAAGCAAGCAAGCAAGCAAGCAAGCAAGCAAGCAAGCAAGCAAGCAAGCAAGCAAGCAAGCAAGCAAGCAAGCAAGCAAGCAAGCAAGCAAGCAAGCAAGCAAGCAAGCAAGCAAGCAAGCAAGCAAGCAAGCAAGCAAGCAAGCAAGCAAGCAAGCAAGCAAGCAAGCAAGCAAGCAAGCAAGCAAGCAAGCAAGCAAGCAAGCAAGCAAGCAAGCAAGCAAGCAAGCAAGCAAGCAAGCAAGCAAGCAAGCAAGCAAGCAAGCAAGCAAGCAAGCAAGCAAGCAAGCAAGCAAGCAAGCAAGCAAGCAAGCAAGCAAACAAGCAGACATGATTCATCGCCTCTGTTGTGCCAACGCACGGGCAAACAGCCAACCCGACCATCAACAATGCAGCCCGACCCATCTCTTTCGATTTAGTTTGTCATAGCCCAGCGATTCTACTCCTGTGACGATGACTTTGTTTACATCTGAAAGTTTCATTCTTCAGCCCATATGATTGAACCAGAAATGTTGGTCATACTCATCCGCTCCAACAACAACTTGGTTTTGCTCAGCAGGCAACGTGGGGAGAGGGGAGACGGGGGGAAGGGAGGGGGGTGGAAGGGAGCTTTCCTCGGCCCAGCGACCGCCCCAGGACCACCCGAGTCTCCAATGTCCCTGCTCTCATTTCACGGCTCTAATTTTCAGCGTCTTGCGCACTCTATTTGCTCAGGGCTTGCATACAACCCTTCCTCCCTCCCCCAAGTCTAGGGTCTGGTTTCAGGTGTATATATGGACCGCTTGTCCGACTGCTCATGTAATTATTCCTTCTTTCTCTCCCTCTCTACCTCTCCGCCTCTCTGCATCTCCGTCTCCCCGTCTCTCTATCTCTCTTTGCCTCGATGTATTCCTCTGTCTCTCTCTCAGTTTCTCTATTTCTCTGTCTTTCTGTTTTACTCTCTGTCTCACTCTCCCTCTCTCTAACTCTTTTCCTTTGTCTCTCTTCATCTTTCCCTTGTCTCTCTTCCACTCTGTGTGTGCCCGTCTCTCTATCTCTCTGTGTCGCCCTCTCTCTTACTTTCAGCCCCCCTATCCCTCCCTATCTCTCCCTCCCTCCCCCTCTCTTTCTGTCTCCCTCATTTTCTGTCCCCTCTCTGTCTCTCCACTCTCCTCGCCCTCATTTCTGAGATGCCTCGATGGACGAATGTTTTGAAGGTGTCTACATCAGCTTGTAGTAAGCCTTGTACAAAGTAGAGGGTATACCATTAATTGATTGCTTGGACATGGGCTGTTTTTCGACAGATGGAAATCCCTCTCCCCAAAAAGTAGACGACGCGAAGTTGCTCTGATTCTCGTCTCCTTTCTGTTCCGTCGCATCCAGTACGAGCATTCCTCCAGTAGACAAAAAAAAAAAATCTCAGCACTGACAGAATCTCTTCGATTTCAGCAAATGGGAAAAAAGAGGCTCCGGCCCATTAGTCAGACTGAGACTTGTAACCTAATAACCCCTATAGATGTCCCGCGCCACCCGCAATATACTTCGGATCAGCCCTGAACGTGACATCGGGTATTACCAAGGACAGGGGATTACATGGTATTTGTGTGTGTGGTATGGGGTGGGTAGAGAGAGAGATGGAGGGAGAGAGAGAGAGGGGGGGGGGAGAGAGAGAGATGGAGGGACAATGAGAAAGAGAGAGAGATGGAGATGGAGGGAGAGAGGGGGAGAGAGAGAGAGAGATGGAGGGAGAGAGAGAACGACAGAGAGAGATGGAGATGGAGGGAGAGAGAGAGAAAGAGAGAGAGATGGAGGGAGAGAGAGAAAGACAGAGAGAGAGATGGAGATGGAGGGAGAGAGAGAGGGGGGGAGAGAGAGAGATGGAGGGAGAGAGAGAAAGAGAGAGAGAGATGGAGATGGAGGGAGAGAGAGAGGGGGAGAGAGAGAGATGGAGGGAGAGAGAGAGACAAAGAGAGAGAGAGATGGAGGGAGAGAGAGAAAGACAGAGAGAGATGGAGATGGAGGGAGAGAGAGAGAGGGGGAGAGAGAGAGATGGAGGGAGAGAGAGAAAGACAGAGAGAGATGGAGATGGAGGGAGAGAGAGAGAGGGGGAGAGAGAGAGAGAGGGAGGGAGAGAGAGAAAGAGAGAGAGAGGGAGATGGAGGGAGAGAGAGAGAAAGAGAGAGAGATGGAGGGAGAGAGAGAAAGACAGAGAGAGATGGAGATGGAGGGAGAGAGAGAGAGGGGGAGAGAGAGAGAGATGGAGGGAGAGAGAGAAAGAGAGAGAGAGACAGATGGAGATGGAGGGAGAGAGAGAGGGAGAGAGAGAGAGATGGAGGGAGAGAGAAAGACAGAGAGAGATGGAGATGGAGGAAGAGAGAGGAGGGGAGAGAGAGAGAGAAAGAGATGGAGGGAGAGAGAGAAAGAGAGAGAGAGGGATGGAGATGGAGGGAGAGATGGAGATAGAGATGGAGAGAGAGGGGGAGAGAGAGAGGAGAGAGAGATATGGAGGGAGAGAGTGGGAGAGAGAGAGAGGGGAGAGGGAGATATAGAGAGAGATGGAGAGAGAGATGGAGAGAGAGATAGAGAGTAAGAGAGAGAGAGACAGAGGAAGAGGGAGACAGAGAAATGGAGAGAGAAGGAGAGATAGAGATTGAGAGAGTGAGAGAGTGAAAGAGTGGCAGTGAAAGAGAGAGAGAGAGATCCTCACTCCATTTCGAGAGCTTCGCCAATTCGTCAAAACAGATCCTTCCCGCCGGCCTGCATTCCCACACCAACTATAATACAGACCCAAAGTGGAGAGCGAGACCCCCCGCTACAAGATAATAGACGCCTGATGTTGCTACGAGCTACCGCCTTTCCCAGATACCCCAACCCACCCCGGCCCACCGTCTTCGAATCGAGCTAAATTAAAAAGAACTCTGTCGACACCAACAAAAATGTTCAAGTCGCCCCCGAAAATATCGTAGCGTGTAATGGCCGTCAACTATTTTGCGCGGTATGTGCGTCTCGTCTCGTCGCATTCACCGTCCCGCGCCCCTGGAGCTGTTTTCACGAGGGCTCCCCGAGACAACGAACGAGAAGATTGAGGTAAATTGGAGATGCGAGGAGTTGAGGAGGGAGTGATGGAGGACTATAGGAAGCAGCCTTCAAGGTAGGGATAGGGCGGTGTTGACCCTTTCAGCAAATTGAAAGAAGAAGAAGAAGGAAGTTCCTGTAGTGGTTCAATGGCGATTTCTCCCTCAAAATGTTTGCATCGTTAGTGGCGACGAGTCGGTATACCGCCGGTGACTTGGGCATTTTCTGGGCGGGGCGAAGCGGTTGAACAGATCCGACGAGCCGTAACTGCAACAGCAACAACAGCAGCCGCAAAAAACCCCGTAGGTACAACAGCAAAATGAAGAAATGCTAACCTATTAAACCTATACATTTCGACCGACGTTTGTTCAAGTATCCATGGGCAATATTATTGGGCGATTAGCGCCCAACTATAGGATTGCGTTATAACTTTGAAACAAAACAAAATGGCAAAGAAAACGTTGACGGGACTGGGACTTGAACCGTAGACCTCTGCGTTTTGCGCACCAGCGCTCTTATCATCGGAGCTATCCAGCCCTCAGGTGGTGGCCTTCCCAATTAGGGAACAACCCCCCCGTTTTCATTCAGACGCAAACAATCTATATAGTAAGTTTAAACCTGGCTATAGCAGTGTGACTCTGATATAGCATATCAGAGTCACACAAAGTGGATTGCGCTAGTCAAAGCCAATAACTGACATTTCTGACAAAAAATGAAACCGGACCAAGTATTGCTTGAACGATTATGCCAAATAGTTTTCGCTCAACTTTTTTTTTGTTTCGTAATTGCAGCGACAGCAACAGTAGCGGTAAGAACAGCAACGGTAGTCACAAAAAAGCTCTCTACCAAAAAGCTTGAGCCGCCTCCGCCTCCAGCGAGATGCGGCGAGAGCCAGCGAGCTATCGTGGCCATCGAGAGGGAGTGTATATACTGTACCCCTGGGAGACGGATGACGTCAAAGCGTCTGCCGTGCGGGAGGGAAGGGGGAAGGGGCGAGGCAGTTTTCGAAACAAATATCGTCGTTTGGCCCCCAGAACCGCCCCACCTTCCTTTCTCTTTGGCCTCCCCTCCCCCTTCTCGCTGAAGTATCGATTTCCTTTTGCCTCCCGCTCTCCACCTCTCCCTCCCAACCTCTGTCCCATCTCCCTACTTTTTCTCTCCCCTCTCTCGACTCTTTCACTCCCCTCTCTCGACTCTTTCTCCCCCTCTCTCGACTCTTTCTCTCCCCTCTCTCGACACTTTCTCTCCCCTCTCTCGACTCTTTCTCTCCCCTCTCTCGACTCTTTCTCTCCCCTCTCTCGACTCTTTCTCTCCCCTCTCTCGACACTTTCTCTCCCCTCTCTCGACTCTTTCTCTCCCCTCTCTCGACTCTTTCACTCCCCTCTCTCGACACTTTCTCTCCCCTCTCTCGGCTCTTTCACTCCTATCTCTCGACTCTTTCTTTCCCATCTCTCGACTCTTTCTCTCCCCTCTCTCGACTCTTTCTCTCCCCTCTCTCGACTCTTTCTCTCCCCTCTCTCGACTCTTTCTCTCCCCTCTCTCGACACTTTCTCTCCCCTCTCTCGACTCTTTCTCTCCCCTCTCTCGACTCTTTCTCTCCTCTCTCTCGACTCTTTCTCTCCCCTCTCTCGATTGTTTCTCTCCCCTCTCTCGACTCTTTCTCTCCCCTCTCCTCGACTCTTTCTCTTCCCCCTCTCGACTCTTTCTCTCTCCTCTCTCGACTCTTTCTCTCCCCTCTCTCGATTCTTTCTCTCCCCTCTCTCGACTCTTTCTCTCCCCTCTCTCGACTCTTTCTCTCCCCTCTCTCGACTCTTTCTCTCCCCTCTCTCGACTCTTTCTCTTCCCTCTCTCCACTCTTTCTCTCCCCTCTCTCGACTCTTTCTCTCCCCTCTCTCGACTCTTTGTCTCCCCTCTCTCGACTCTTTCACTCCTCTCTCTCGACCCTTTCTCTCCCCCTCTATCTCTTCACCTCTCTCTCCCTCTCTATCTCACTCATTCTCGTCACCCCTCACTGTCCTCTCTCTTCACCTTTATCTCTCCCCCACCTCTCTCCTCTTTTCGCCGTCTCTCTCTCCACCCTCTCATCCTTCTGTCACTCCACTTTTATCTCTCTCCCGACCTCTCTCCATCTGTCTTCACTCTTCCTCTCCTCTCTCCCCCATTTATCTCTCTCCCTTCCTCTCTCCATCTCTCGTCACTCTCTCTCCTCTCTCTCCCCTTTTATATCTCTCCCTACCTCTCTCCATCTCTCATCTCTCTCTCACCAGTCTCTCGTGTGGTCTGTATACACAGCGGCACTAAAGAGCCTGGCTAAGGTCCCTCGCCAACCCTAGCACCCCCCTCCACAAAAAAAACCGGCTCGCTATATTGGGGGTTGGGGAGGGGGTTAACCAGAACGTGACGTCATCGCACCTATAGGCCAGCATTTATTCGCCCACTGCCTCTGGTCACCCCAAGGCCTATGTGTGGTGTGGAGGAGGGGGGATCTACCGAGTGTAAACTTATCCCTCTCAATTGGTGAAGCCACTATTTCCTCCTCTCTCCCTCCCTCTTTCTGTCTTAAAGAGGGATCGAGTGTTTTCACAAGCTGCACCTTTTGCTCACGAACTCTGGTCGTGTATTTGCGGAACCTCGCTTCGGATAAAAATAGTCGGAGGCGCTTAGACTTTATACCAGCCCCTTTAACATTCAATATTAGCATTTTGTGGGGGCGAGGCGAAAAGACATGGGTAAAAAAAGAGACAACCTCAAAAAAGTTTGTGAGTCTAGCAGTTTTTTTTTTCTTTTCAATTTGTTTCTACAGCCAGGCAAATTTGTCTGCCGACTTTACCAAGAGCGCCTTTGATATCGAGGGTTCGGCGGTTCGAGTAAATACATTGTGTGAGTGTGTGTATGTAAGGGAGGGGGGTATTTACTTGAAGCCGACCCGACCGACCAAACTGAGAGACGGAGATATTTCTAGACCATGGGCCCCGTCCCAACGAGCGACAAACCCCCACCATCTCTGTCGGCGCAGCTGGCCGGCTTGAGTCTTTTTTTTTTTCATTTCTTTTTGCTTTGTCTCATCGGCGCGCCATAGGCCTGGTCTTGCCAATTTGGGTCGGGGACCCCCGTCACCAGGGGTGGGGGGCGGGGGCGGGGGCGGGGGGCAGAGCGCTATCACAGGCGACGATCAGGACCCTTTACGCGCTCCATATTAACCAATCAACAAAATCAGCCGGCTCAGCTTCTCCGCATATTACCCCGTGCACCTTTCCACACCGTATTGGCACACAACTTCACGGTTTCCAATTTTTCCCCGCTTTTCTGCCTGCCCATTATTTAGCTTGAGGCTTCGGTGAGAGTAATTAGTTACGGGGATTTCCAATAAGGCCCCACCGCGCTCAAAGTCGGTGCGAGGATTGGGGTAATCCTTCCCGTCCAGATACAAATCACAAATGCATCTCATCAGCTCGCTATACCGCCCGTTAATTTTTCTTTATTAATCAGAGCGTATCCGGTCTTTTTGGGTTCGGGAAAACATCTAGTTTCCAGGAAAGTGAGAGGAGATGAAACTTGTTTTCATCGTCATCCTCTCATATCCTTCTCATCCTCCTCATCTCCCTAATCCTCTTCATTCCTCCACTCCTCCTCATCTCCTTAATCTTCCTCATTTCCTTATTTGCTTTTCGTTCGTTCTGCTTTTCCTTCTCTTCCTCTTCTTCCTTCTCTTGACCCTCCTCCTCTTCCTCATTCTCCCAACACTTCTCATCCTCCCCATGCATCTCTCTGACCAGCCTTATCCTCCACTTCCTTTTCTTCCTCTCTTTTCCTTCTCTTCCTCTTCTTCCTTCTCTTGACCCTCCTCCTCTTCCTCATTCTCCCAACACTTCTCATCCTCCCCATGCATCTCTCTGACCAGCCTTATCCTCCACTTCCTTTTCTTCCTCTCTTTCCCTTCTCTTCCTCTTCATGTTCCTCTTTCTACTATGCCTCTACTCACCCGCTACCTCTCCTATTCGTCCTCTTCTCCATATTCCTCCTCGTCCTCCACTTACATTCTCATCCTCCCCATCATCAGTCATCTCCTCGCCCCTCCTCCCCACCGTCCGCCTAACCGTCCTCCTAATCATCGTGTCTTAGCATGGCTGCACTATACATCATTTTGTAACTATGTTCTACCAATCGCTGTCCCTAACTATGCTCTACCAATCGCTGTCCCTAACTATGTTCTACCAATAGCTGTCCCTAACTATGTTCTACCAATCGCTGTCCCTAACTAT
The DNA here is from genome assembly GCA_949987565.1 of Luidia sarsii. Classification (NCBI taxonomy): domain Eukaryota; kingdom Metazoa; phylum Echinodermata; class Asteroidea; order Paxillosida; family Luidiidae; genus Luidia; species Luidia sarsii. The sequence goes on along the minus strand of OX465103.1, from coordinate 24,400,024 downwards.
GTTCTACCAATCGCTGTCCCTAACTATGTTCTACCAATCGCTGTCCCTAACTATGTTCTACCAATCGCTGTCCCTAACTATGTTCTACCAATCGCTGTCCCTAACTATGTTCTACCAATAGCTGTCCCTAACTATGTTCTACCAATCGCTGTCCCTAACTATGTTCTACCAATCGCTGTCCCTAACTATGTTCTACCAATCGCTGTCCCTAACTATGTTCTACCAATCGCTGTCCCTAACTATGTTCTACCAATCGCTGTCCCTAACTATGTTCTACCAATCGCTGTCCCTAACTATGTTCTACCAATCGCTGTCCTTACTAACTATCTAGTACCTCATCCCGCCACCCCTTCCTTCCCGGTACAAGCTGCCTATCATATCTATCTACATTTGAAATGCTTTTGTCAATCTCTTATTTAATCTTCTGCAGAAAAGGTCAAGCACATTAGCTTTTTATATCTTTCTGTCTCTCTGTCTCTCCCCTCCCTTTTCCTTATCACTTTGTCTGCCTTTCACTCTCCCTCTTCCCCTCTCCCAACCTGTCTCTTTCTTCTCTCTCCTCATCTACCTCTGTGTTTATCTGTTTGGCTGTATGCTTGTCTGTATACGTCCCTTTGACTACTTCTCTTTCTGTCTGTCTTGTCTGACCACGGAGGAAGAAGGGCTTCCCTCCATGGTCTGACTGTATCGTCTCCCCCTATTTCTCTCCTGTTCTCTACCCCCTTTCACCATCCCTTGGACTTGTATTACTCAAATGTGCATATTTAGTGCATCAGGATTCTCTGGGTTTTTTCTCTGCTCTGTGTATTTCATCCTCTGTCCTTTGCCCGGCATAGTATAGTGTCAGGGAGTGATATGTACGCGGACAGCGGTGTTGAGTTACCGCACGTGTGCCATCCGGTGCGCTGGCGCGCTGTGACGATCCCGACGGTTGGCCCGGGTTCAGGCGAAAACGGGTTACAGCTGGGAAGGCAATAGGTCCCTCAAATCTCGAGACTAGGTCTTTGATGAAATCATGAGGGACCACATTGTTGACAAATGGGCCCCAAAACCCCCGCGTGTCTCAAATGCTTCAAGATGGCCTTTCTCCCGATCTCTCTCACCTCCAACTTTGCATCTCTCTTCCTCTCTCTCTATCTCTCCCTCCCACCATCTATCTCCACTCCTTTCCACCATCTCTTCCTCATTTCCTCCTCCCTCTCTCTACCTCCTTCCCTCTGTCTCCCCTCCGTCGCTCTCGCTCTCCCTCTATCTCTATCTCCCTCCCCTCTGTCCTTGCCTCGCCCTCCCTTTCTCTCTCTCTCCCCTTGCTCACTCTCCTTCCATCTCTCCCCTTCCTCCTCTACCCCTCCCCTCCCCATCTACCCTCCCCTCTACCTCCCTCCCCTCTACCCCCTCTCCCTCCACTTTACCTCCCTCTCCCTCTCCCTCTATCTCCCTCCCCTCTGTCCTTGCTTCGCCTCCCTTTCTCTCTCTCTCTCCCCTTGCTCACTCTCCTTCCATCTCTCCCCTTCCCCTCTACCCCACCCTCTCCCTGCTCTCTAGCTACCTCTCCCTCCACTCTACTCCCTCTCTCCCTCTCTCGCTCTCTACCCTTCTCCACATCCGTGCACAACTGAGTGAAACAGATGTTAACCAGAGAGCAATTAAGCCAAGATTTCAATTACAAACCCCTGGGAAAAGGGGGAAGCGTATCTGAAATGTCCCATACATGCCCAGGTCTACTACAGATATTTACAGGAGACGAAAATGTCCAATAATAGATCTGTTCCATTTTGTCAGTCTTTTCAATTCAGAGCACTATCGTGTTTCAGCCAACTAGAAATCGGACGCGTTGTCTGCATGCTATATATTTCAAGCAGATTGTCAGCGAATCTAGCGATGAATCGGCTCACCGGCTAGTGTACTCTTTGTCGAGAGAAGTGAAACTTTAACAGTCATAAGGAAAATGACGTATACTTTATTTGTTTGACATTAGCTGCTCAGGTATACTGCGTGGGATTCGATATAGGCTTTGGATAGGGATGTGTATAATGGAGGTGAAGGGAAGGGGCTGGCTCGTGAAACTACACCTCTTTCCAAAGGGAATCTGTCTGTTGGTGTTATCCCGCAAATCTCTTTCAACAAAATGGTCAACAATGGTCAGAAATCTCAACAAACCTCTGGTTTTACTGTGCCACAGTTTACGGTAGACACGGTTGGCCCTTATCGTAAGACTACAACTTACAGGTAGTCATCCATGATATCAATCGGACATCTAATTCTTTCCGCACCACTGTTTTCTACGCTTTGGAAGGACAGTCATACAAAAACGTTGCAAACTGCGTACTGAGTAAACGGCCCAAAAGCAAGTCTCAGGTCTCAAAAAATTGCAGTTTTTTTTTTTTTTTTTTTTTTGGGGGGGATAAATTACTTATTAGTGATTTTGTGAACACAACAAGGTGATGAAACGAGGCGTAGAAGCAAAAAAAAAAAAAAAAAAAAAAAAAGCCCACCCCACAACAACTACAACTTAGAAATACAGCAGTCATTTCGTGGACTGAATCGTAATGTCCGTCAGGCACTGCGTGAGAGTCGCGAGAGAAAAACAGTTGCGGCTTTAAGATACACACTCGAAGGGCCCGTCTCACCCCGGGCCAAGCGCTCAAATCAAAATGCGCCGGCCGCATATTTATAACTCTTACTGGATAGCTCGCAGTCATTCCTTTTCATCCACGCGCTTAACCTCCCGGCACTGTCGGAGGGGAGGTGGAAATATCCCGTGGAGATAATTTTTCAGGTCGTTGGTATGGGCTGATGGAGAGGTAAAGGTCACAGGTCGGCTATGATAGCTCGCCGATCAATTTTCGAATCGATGGGTGGGTGCTCTTCCGTGTTTGCCTCCATTTACTTGTACAAAGAAAAGAGCTATTCTAGGGGCTGAATACATTTTGTTTTACAAATATTTTTCCCCCTGTTCTGCTGTCGCGGGCGGCTTGGTTGCTTCGGTACCGACGGGCGGGAAATCGATTTCAACGGGCGTTCGACGCGGTGACCGCCGCGGTGCCTTTGTTCTCCTACCGAGGCCGGCTATTTCTGATGTCAGCTCTCGCCCGGTGTTCGTGACCCAGCCGCGGCTCGGCCCTTTGTCTTCAGTTGGCTGCGCGATGAATGCTGTTCAGGGTGGGGAGGTGTTGCAGGGATGGCGGCGGGGGTATTTGTGGCTGCAACATGTGTTGAAATTCCATCAAGCCCTTGCAATTGCTGGCGAAACCTTTGAAATACCGCAACAATGCAGATTGTCTTTTATCCCAAACGGAGCTATCGAAAATGGGATCCGCGGCATTGCCGTGTTCGTATTTGATAGTGTTGGCATTATTAAAGAGATGACCATGGAAGCGGCTGGCATGTGAGAGTGGGTGGGCGAATGCATGGGTGGATGACTGCTTGCTGAATGGATGGTTGGGTGAATCTTCAAACCTTCAAACCTGAATTCTCCTTGATCGTTGAATAGAATTACATCGCCATCTCGTCACCAGCCGTCAAGTCGGTATCAATTCGCGCCCACACCATTTTTCATTTAATGGTCCGCGCCTGCCACTTCCTATTACCGCTCCGATGAAAAACCCACCGACGACGCCTGACTGATTCGGGTCGACGTCGCCTCAGATGGCAAGAAGAAATGGATGAACACGCAAATGGCAATTTGCCTGTAGATCCATCTCTGCTTCCCATACACACTCTGGGAGCAGAAATGTCACTTCCTCACTCCCTCCCCCTCTCACCCCCCCCTGCACACATCACGGGCAGCTCGCTAACGCGTCAACCCTGGACTATGTTTCTCCCCGAGCTCTCGTGGCTCGAGATCAACCTCCCGCCCCGCCCCGCCCCGCCCCGCCCCGCCCCGCCCCGCCCCGGCCCGCCCTCGATAAACTGGGCTACGCGAGATACGGACGGTGCGAAATAGCGAGTCCGTTAGCGCCGTTGAACCCAGCCCCGAGGGGGAGAGGAGTGGGCGAGAGTGGGAGCTGTTTTCTCAACTCTCGACGACGACGATGATGCTATAGCTACCCCAGCAACGCGGGACGGGTTTTTTTTTGTGCACTGTAATCCCTGCCTGGAGTCGCGACTATGTACGACATGGTGCTCCCAATTTTCTCCTTCTCGCCCTTTCCCTCCTATTTCTCTTCCTCGTACCTCTCCTCTTCTCCTTGCCTTCCACTTCCTCCTCCACTCTTCCTGCCACTCTCCATCCCTCCCTCCCCTCCTCCTCCCTCCTTGTCGTCCTCCCCTTCTCCCTTGCCATCTCCTCCTTTCCCACCTATTTCTCTCCCTCGTACCTCTCCTCTACTCCTTGCCTTCCACTTCCTCCTCCACTCTTCCTGCCACTCTCCATCCCTCCCTCCACTCCTCCTCCCTCCTTGTCGACCTCCCCCTTCTCACTTGCCTTCTTCTTCTCCTCCTCCTCCTTTCCCTCCTCTTTCTCTTCCTCGTACCTCTCCTCTCCTTCCTCCTCTCCACCTTTCCTCTTTCTCTTCTCTCCTCTTCTTCCTCTCGCTCCTCTCCTCCCTTCCCCTCTTCTCCTTTCCTCTTCCTCTTCCCATCTTCCTGCTACTCTCCTCCCCTCCCCTCCTCTTCGACATCATCCTTCTTGTTTCCCTTCTTCTCCTCCCCTCCTCCTTTCCCCTCGTCCATCTCCGACTCCCTCCTCTCCTCCCTTACCCTTTCCCCCCTGTAACCCCCTCCTGTTCCTCCTCCTGTCACTCTACTCCCCCTCCTCCTCTCCCCTCCTCCTCCCTCTCATCCTTCTCCTCACCCTCCTCCTCCTCCTCCTCCTTCTCCTCCTCCTTCTCCTCCTCCTCCTTCTCCTCCTCCTTCTCCTCCCCTCCTCCTCCTTCTCCTCCTCCTCCTTCTCCTCCTCCTTCTCCTCCTCCTTCTCCTGCCCGTTCTCACCACGAGGCGCTGATGCGATGGAGGAACGTCGCCAGTAATGGCGTCGCAAATCCCCGTTTAAATCTCTTGATTGGATTGGAAGGGTGTTACAGCGGCTAAGCCAGCTCCACTCATCGCGTCCAGTGCGCACCTGATGTGCCGCATGCATGCGCGACCGAGTGACGAAGCGATTCCCTTATACCAACTGCGCACCACGCAATCCTTCATACACTTATCGGTCCGAGTCTTCAACTCCCAGCTTTTAAATCGGGTGAAGCGAGGCGAGCCCACGGAGAAGACAGCTGGCACTGCCCAGATTTAAAATAGAATATCTCAGTGCAGTGCCCTCTTGTTCTAGTAACCTCAAATCAGACCACTATTCAGATAAGAAAGACCAAGTAGGGTGTTTGAGGTGACACCGTGTACATGATCTTTTGAGAGAAGTATGGCTCTGAAAAGAGCCCTCTCAGCTCTTGCCAGTGTCATACTTTTTGTCCTTAGAGAATGGTGAACATGGTGTCACCGCAAAACTCCTACCTCAGACCATTCTTGTGATACCTCAAGGCTCAAGCGAAGTAATTATCTAATCCAACAGCAAAGCTACACATCTCCATGCACAAATCGAGTCAGTGCGGCACAACACTTCCAACACTCGATTCACACCCAACTAACCAAACACCAAAGCCAACCTCAGTTGCCATTTAGAAGAAAAAAAATGTGCCAGTTTAACCAACTCCCCTTTCCCCCATTGAACCAAACCTTTGCAAATATCAAGAAAACAGCCGCCATCGGCTGGGGAACATCGATTTGAAAGTTATCGATACCAATGAGGAGTATCGTTTTCCACCCGTTTCGATCGTCCTCCGAAGGGGGCGATTCTCGGGCCCACTCCAGACGGCAGAGTCCGAGCACAAACAAGGAGTGCCTCCCTCCACCCATTGCCGACCAACCAGGAAGTGTTCCATTCCCATCTCAGCTCAGAAGAGTGTGTGTGGAGGAAGGGGGGGGGAGATTTTTTTCCTACAAGGAAGGTTCGCTCGGGCACGGCGTTCGCCAATTTACATGCATTGTACCGTCCTCTCAGGAAGGTCATGGCAGGGCAATGGGAACGGTTTCGATCAAACATCCCTACTTTCTCTTCCCCCTTTTACTCCGTCTCTACAGAGCACTTCATTTTCATATTCTATTTCCCTTTCAGATTCAGAGTCGGCACTCGGCATCTCATTTCTTCTTTCTTTTCTTTTCCTTTGGCGGAGGAGCGCTCTTAGGCGAAGAGAGTAAAAGGCAAATGGTCCTACTGCCATAGGAACACTGATGTGGTGTTTTTTTTCTGTTCTAACCAAGCCTCTTCACCCGGTCGTGGAGTCCTCCGCCGCTGTTAAACACTCGCCGAAAGCAGCCTCGTTCTGTGCTTCGTCTCAGCCGGGGCTTCGTGTTCTTTTGTGGCGGTTTTTTTTTTTTTTGCTTTGAAGGGCGTCGCGTGGAAATCGTTATCCCGGCAATGTTGGCGACCTCGAAATCGAGGGAAAGGGGAGGGGGGGGGGGGGGCGGTCTACCGTCTGGTTCGGCTACCTTGAGCGCATCCTATATCATTATTCTCATGACCTTATTAAACCCAAAACGAAGAAAAACAAAAAAGGGATAACAGATCGAAGAGTGACCTTCGTCTGGAACGTCGGCAGTGGAATAAGATGACAAGAGGGCGGCACGGATAGCGGAGAGGATTTCTTCTGACTGGAAACCATGACCCGCTTTTGTCTAGTTCTGCTTTGGAGTAAATTAATGTGATTTTCATCTAACAATTCCGTGGAAAACAGAAACGCGCAGGAAACATATAGAATAATAATTGACATAAAGACAGGACCTCACAATTTGGCATCTGCTTGGTGATTATACAATCATACATATAATTATATTGGTGATACACAAAAATGTTGCAAACTGCTTACTGACTCAAATTACCAAAATGTAAATCTTAAAATTTAGTGGGCCTGACGTTTCGATCCTAGCAGGACCTTTCTTAAAGGCAGAGAGAAAGCCTTTGAGAAAGGTCCTGCTAGGATCGAAACGTCAGGCCCACTAAATTTTAAGATATAATTATAATAATAACGAATAACCAATTCTGATCTCATGTACTAGGATCAAATCTTCTGAACCTTTAACTTTCAAAAGGTAACTGAAAAACACGTATAAACTACCAATAAACATTGTAATGATTAACGTATGACATAATCAAAGATAATAATGCCAGCGCTCTTGAACCATGTCTCGCTGCTTGTGGTCTGAAAAAATCCTCACAAAAAAAATGATACCAGATGTTCGTGATGCACTGCTTCAGCCAAATCACACCAGGCCGTGCTGAGTAGAAATAACAAACTACCAATAAATCCATTGAAACGTAACCGTCCTCGTAGGAAATATATATCTAATATAAATTCCTTGATCTACACTTTAAGACTTATTGCGGTTAGAGGAAGAGAGGAACAGATAGAAAGAGATGGCGAGAGAGAGAAACGCAAAGAGATGGTGAGATGGAGAGAGAGATAGAGAGAGAGATAGAGAGAGAGAGAGAGATAGAGAGAGAGATAGAGATAGAGAGATAGAGAGAGATATATATATTAAGGCTGTTGTCGACAAGGCTTTTGTCGACATTGTCGCGACAAAGAAAATATTCCGACATGTCGACAAGGTTTTTCGGTTGTCGCGACAAAAACAATAAAATACATTAGCCTATCTCTAGTCATAATCTCTGAAAAGAAGGGAATAAAAAGGGAACAAAAAATCCTAAAATTGTGCGCTGAGCATTTCATTTTTGCTTATCCACGCCACAAAATAATAGTTACTAAATATGTTGGAAGTTGGAAGGGATCGCGACGCGACCAAAGAAAATCATTCACCGAACGCATTTTGCCATTACGATGTACAGTGTAAATACTGTCACTACTGTATAGCGCACGTTTCCGGTCGTCAGCAGTACAGTAGCTGGTATACGTTGCTGCATCGCATGCATTTAATACACGTGCGTACGGGATACCAGTGCAATGAAGAGATCGGGAAAGATCGTGGACGTCCGAGGGAAGGATCGAGAAATGAGATCGCACGTGCGTCACGGTCGGTACCAAGTTGAAAGTAGCCGCATGTTTGGGCCCAAAATCCCGGCGGCCGCGTATTTTATTTCGTTGAAAAACGGACCGGAAGTACATTATGTACATCGGAAAAAGGCCTCCTTTGCCGCATACGTTCTAGGTTTGTCTGAATGTATGGCTGAATACGCGGCCTCCTCCGTTTTTGGGCCCAATACGCAGCTGGTTTTTGGGTGCCCAATACGCGGCTACCTTTAGCTAGGTTCGGACGGTGACGTCTTTTCTTTTCATTGAAACTATCTGGTTCTCCAACTGTACATGTGTACATAGCCGATTGGAAAACCACTGCAGCCGCTGTGCAGCGAATTCATAAATATTCATTATTTCTTGCAGTGAGAACGCACGCATCGCCGATCGATGACGTCATGAATAAACAATGAGCAATCGCTTTTTTATGATTTTTTAGGAAATTACGACTGTAACACCCAATATCGGCACACAAATTATTTTGTTGTGTATAATCTTAAATACGAAAGCCATTAAATATGAAATTTTATTGAAATTAAGATTATCCATGAAAACTAATTTCACAAGTTCACAACTATGGCGGTTTGACATGCCCCATTCGTTTAATACCTTAAAAAAATCCGACATTGTGACTACAGATTTTTGACTAAATCGGGTCTCTGTCGCGACAATGTCGACAGTCGGCATAAAATTCTCGCGACATGTCGACAAGAATTTTTTCTCACGACAACAGCCTTAATATATATAGAGAGAGATAGAGAGAGAGATAGAGAGAGATAGAGAGAGATAGAGAGAGATAGAGATAGAGAGAGGAGAGAGAGATAGATAGAGAGATAGAGAGATAGAGAGAGATAGATAGAGAGAGATAGAGAGAGAGAGGAGAGAGGTAGAGAGAGGGAGGAGAGAGGAGAAAGGTAGAAAGAGGGAGGGAGGGAGAGGGCCGGAGAGATGGAGAGAGGCAGAGAGGCAGGGAGAAAGGGAGGTAGAGAGAGAGGGGGAGGGAGAGAGAGAGGTAGGGAGAGAGGGAGAGAGGGAGAGAGGGGGATAGAGAGAGGGATAGAGGGGGAGAGGAAGAGAGAGAGGGAGATTGGGAGAGAGGAAGAGAGGGAGGGGGAGAGAGAGAGAGGGAGAGGGAGAGAGAGAGAGAGCTTCTTCGGGTTTGCAGAGGAAAACATGGAGTTGACGGAGGGAGGGAGGGCAAGTGAGAGGCGGAGAGTGAGAACCGTATTTGGGGGGTTGACCGCCTTTAAAGGGGTTAAGCCCACCGACATGTCATCGTCCAAGCACCACTCCAATTAAGCCAAGCCGGGGCCAGCCCCCACCCCCCTCAAAGTCCAGACAGCGGAAATTAAAACCTCCTCGGAAGCCCAGGCAACTCGTCCAATCTCCCAGCTCTCACTGCCACCCAGCCCTCCCCCTCTCCCCACCCTCCCTACTCCATCCCTCCCAATCTGCTGCCAGCCAGCCAGCCAGCCAGCCAACGAAACCCTCAATATTAGGCCAGCCTGAGAACCCCCAGATACGGTGATTCGGCTAAGCGGAGACACGCTCGGTCTTAAGCAGCGACCTATACCGTCCAATTGAGTCCCCGCTGACAACACAAACGGGCTCCAATTCATTTATTCCTCCCCCAGCCTCTAGTTATGACTTCAATGACCATCCAATATTTCTGTGGTTCACCTTTCAGACAAATTGCATAATTTACTACGACCCCCCTCCATGCATAATTTGATACGGCCAGGACGATGTAATAATAGTTACGCTTTTGATACGCGGAGAGATCGTCCGGTAAATTGGTAAATGTGCGGTCGAGGGTGTGGAGTGGGAGAGGAGTGAGACAAGACCCGCAGATGCAGCAAATGAGGGGCATCGCAAGGAGCGCTGAGTGTGTCTGGTGGAAATGAGGAAACTGGTGATTTGATGAACTTATTTTCCTGAGCGCAAACGTCTGGCTTGATGCCCCAGAACGCCAGCTGCGAGTGCGTCCTGGCTTCCAATTATTTTGTAACCGAGGGAACGCCTATATGCGAGGCAACTGCCGCAAACGCTCTCCACAACACGGATTAACATCAACACAACCCAGATACAATTTTACTCCAACCCCCCCTCACCCTCAACCTGCTTCCCTCTCCTCGCAATTGCAACGACTGGGAAAGGCCAGGGCGTGGGTGAAGGGGAAGGTTGGTGGAGGGAGCATCTTACGAGAGCCAAATCTAGGACGCCAAATCCAGGACTGCTCGACGTTCCCATCCCATCAGCTCCGGATATAATTAACGGACGCATCTTGTTACCGTGATGAAATCGAATAAACAAATATAGAGTAGGAGAGAGTGGGGCGAGAAGGCGGAAAAGAGAGAGAGAGAGAGGAGAGAGCAGGGACGGAGAGAAAGATGAGAAGAGAGATCGAGAGACCCAGGGATGAAGATACAGAGGTACAGAGAGACAGGGACGAACCGAAAGAAAGAAAGAAAGAAAGTATGATAGACAGACAGAGGAAGGGCCAGAGGCAGAGGTAGAGGCAGGGACGGAGACATGTGCAGAGGCAGAGGCAAGGGCAGAGGCAGAGGCAGAGGCAGAGGCAGAGGCAGAGGCAGAGGCAGAGGCAGAGGCAGAGGCAGAGGCAGAGGCAGAGGCAGAGGCAGAGGCAGAGGCAGAGGCAGAGGCAGAGGCAGAGGCAGAGGCAGAGGCAGAGGCAGAGGCAGAGGCAGAGGCAGAGGCAGAGGCAGAGGCAGAGGCAGAGGCAGAGGCAGAGGCAGAGGCAGAGACGAAAATGGGCATTTCAATGTGTTTAAAAAGTCCCATAACTTCCCCAAGTGTGGAACCAACCTGCCTGTTCCGGGATGAATCCCTTATTTCCTGAATCTGCATGTGGCATTTAGCCAAGTTGTTCGTCCACCCGTTCTTCCAAATTTAAACACGGTCGTGTACATATGTTCCCCCAACCTTTTAGCAGAGCATGAGGGGAGAGAGGGTGTGAGCTCAATGTAGCTCTGCTATTTTGGGGCCCAGGATAATTAAATAAAAACAGACTTCTGTCGCGGTTCGGTTGGCTTCGATGGGCTGTCGATACCCGTGTTTTTCAGCGCAGTTTAGCGCGGCCTTTTGTGCAGCAGTGAAGCGCCACACAGCGCCAACGCCGGCATGCAAGGCCTTTTAAAACAGAAATGGAGGAACGGAGAAAACAATCGTTGAACACTGACGAGAGGCAATGCCACGTATGACTTCGTCACTGTTGCACTTCTTGTTTTCCCATCGGCGGTTGGGGGAAACAAATTGAGAGGGGGGTCGGGGACCTTAAAAAAAACCTCGTTATTATGAAACTGCAGAAGCCGTGACCCTTGCCTCGCAGGTCGACAAAAGATGCAGTGTTGTCTGCGCTGCGCGAAACTCCATCAACAGCAACACAATAACTTTCAGATGACGCAGTAGAGGGTTGAATGTTAGTGTTTGGTGCAGGGACGGTGCATATTATAGGGAAAGGTGTACTGGCATTATGTGCGTCTGACTTCCTGGTCGGTTTGTTTAACTTGTTTGTTAAAGGGCTGCTGCAATCAACATTTTATTACTTAAATCCATGCTACAGAACTGTTTTACAGTGTTGCTAACAATCAAACAGTTTTTGACACTCGTTCTGGGGGTGTGTTTGCTTTCAGTTTTAATGCTAAAGAGAATTTCAATAATAATGAGCAAATGTGTGATGTCATCACAGGATCATGCAACAGTGACCCAATTGGTTGTGTACAAAAGTTTTGGGACATTTCTGATTTTTCCTGCAGACCTTTTTCTAAACCCGTTGATTTACTGCCAAAATGTATACTTCGTAATCATTTAGTGAACGAGTTTGTCATCAAATCCATGCAGGGGGATTAATTTGCAGCTGAAAACCTTATGGTTTTTTTTTTTTTGTAGGTTCCTGACATGACCTTACAACAGCGCCCATATGTGACCCGGCACAGCATAATTAGAAATAACCCCACTTTTAAGATTTTGAGATTTTCAAATGATGTGAAAGAGTATACCTTTAGCTTTCAAATGATATTAAAATATAATATCCTCTGATACTTAGAATTTCCGAAAATACAAAAACAAAGATAATTTATTTGTAATCGAATTGTGAAGATACTTAAACTTCAGGCGATGTTTACTCAAAACGTGTTTTGGTGTGATATACCTCATGACGTTGTGCCAGGTGACATATTTTTTTATAAGGATATTTTAAAGGTAAAAACGATGACCAATATCTTACTCCACTAAGAAAACGAAGCTTGCCAATATTATGTTTGAACAGATCCCTAGAGGACAGCCAAAAATAAGCTTAATTGTGATATTTATTGCAAAGACCATTTAAACGAGTCTATTGTATTGTTTGCTTGTTTGTTTGTTGGTATGCTGGTGAGTTATTTGGTTGGTTGATTGGTTGATCGGTCAGTTTGACAGTGGCTTAGCTGTTTGTTTGTTTGATTGATTGGTTGGTTGGTTGGTCATCTCATCGTTCTTTAGATTGTTTAATTATTTAAAATTTGTCTTAGTAATTTTTAGTTTGGGTGGTTGCATCGTTGGTTGGGCGGTTTACTGGTTGGTCGGTTAGTTTGTTGGTTGGTCGGTTGATATTATGGTTGGTTGGTTGTATTTAGCCAGTCGGTTGGTCAGTTGGTCTGCTGCTTGGTTGCGTTTTGCTGTTTGTATGTAACTACACCTTGTACACACGAAACCAGTAGGTGAATTCGCGTCTGTGAAAAAAAGGTCTTGTGAGCCGTTGGTGGCGGATATTACAGAAGAGAAAAGGAGACGAACGAGGCCATAAGAAATCGGTCGTATATTAATAAGGGTCGGACCTTCGTTACTATTTGAACAGCCAACAAGCCACACTATACGAGAATGCATCAATGCAGACCCACGGGAAGATGTGGAATCATTTTTGAACACACGAAGCATCGGACTCCGAAGTAAAATCTAAATACTCGGCCAGGCGTTTGAGCACATTTAAGGCACGGCTGACTTTACGCAATAGACACCTCATTCGTCAACTCCGCGGCAACTTTTGATGACCATTTTTGCCATGCAATGTATGCATTGCCATGATTAATTTTATTCGCAGCTTGGCCGTTCGGTGAAAGGTGTGAGAGGGATGGGGGAGGAGGGGTCGGGGCACGAACGGTCGTAGCGCTTGGAATTCTTGATCAAACAGTATTCATCAAAGTCGCTGGATGTTGGCGGGATGGTTAATGGCAACTCGTATATACGTATATACACCTTCGCCTTTCCGATGACGTTCCGCAGTGCGGCGCGTTCATCGCGGAAGAGTCGCGTGGGATCCTTAGTGTTGGTTGTCCGAGGAGTGATTGTGTTTGCGCAACGTGTCCTCCGCAGCACCGGCGAGTTGGGCGATATTGATCAGAGATACACATTATCCGCACTCCGGAATAGCCCCCGGTGGCATCGAAATTGTAAATTACATCGGTTTCGGGAGAGAGAGAAAAAGTTACACAATTCTCCTCTCCGCTTACACAGGGGATTCCACGGAATGGTTAAAGCGAGATCGTATAATGGATATGGGATTCATTTCGAATGGCCAGAGTGTTGCGCATGCTATACGCTAAGACAGCGTGGTCAGATGTGAGATGCTTACACAAATGGGACAGAGCGCGTGTCCGCAAAAGCTGATAGCTCGCGTGTGGCGAATGTGATCTGTAAAACAAAACAAAAAAAGTTGCGTGCCTAGAGTTTTGTGCGCGGTTTTGGTGCTGTCTGCGTGACGCAGAGTGGGCGTACTCTGGATTTGAAATCCTCGGGGTTGTCTCTTGCTCGCTATGATTAGAATATTTCCTGAAATGCTGCCGATCTTTGTTTTTGTGCATGGGCAAGGGGGGGGGGTTGCTGTTTTATTTGAACAGTGCTTCGTGTGTTTGTAGTTGATAAAAGCGACATGGATAATGTGTCAACAGCAGATGCGTGAGATGATGCTCCGTGGGAAATAAAGCGATTTTTTGTTTGTATTTCCCCCACTTGCTTTCGCTTCGCGCCATGGGACGATTCTTGGGTTCAGCTCGGTCAACATTGGACGAGCTCCCCCACCCCACCCCCGGCCCGGCTGATGGGATCAGAGCCCGGCAGAACAATCGTCGAAAAACCATCCGGTCGCTATGTCTCTCTATCTTTCTCTGCCTCTCCCTCTGTCTCCCAGTTTCCTCCCGTCTCTCTATCTGTCTGTGGATCGCTGTCTCTGTATCTCTTTCCCCCTCTCACACACGCCCCTTCCTCTCTTATACTCCTCTGTATTTCTTTCTCTTTCCCTGTCTGCGTGTCTCTCTGTGTCTGTCTGTCCGTCCGTCTCTGTCTCTCTCTCTCTGTCTGTCTGTCTCTGTCTGTCTCTCTCTGGTTGTGTTTCTCTCTGGTTGTGTTTCTCTCTGGTTGTGTTTCTCTCTGGTGTATCTGTATCTCCCTTCCCCTTCCTCTCTATTTCAGTATCTCTTTCTCTGTCTATCTGCCTGTTTGCTCTTAGTCCTTCTCTCTCTGTCTCTGTCACTGTCCTTTCTCTGCCTCTGTCTCTGTCTCTGTTTCCCTCCTCTCCTCTCTCCCTATTCTGTCTCATGCCTCTATCTTTCTGTCTGTCTCTCTGTCTCTCGCTCTCTCTATTTCTATCTCTCTCCCTCATCCCCCTCGCTTCCCTCACATCCCACCTCGTCCCGACGAAGAGCAGCTAACACAACAAGACAGCGAGGAGGCTGTCATGCAGGATGGTCGGAATAATTGGAGGCCGGCCACAGGCCTGAAGCCCAAGGGGACCGTTGTCCGAGGAGCTGGGCCCTGGGCAGCAAGCTCCCCCCACGTCACGCGTCCACCCTGCCGGACGATTTCCTAGGGAGTTGGCGCACCGAGAGACCAGGCTATATACTGACCCAAAACTCTTCCCCTCGAAAGCAGACGATAGCAGAAAAAAAAAAACAAGCCAGGCCAGCCCAGCTCATATGAAATCCTAAGTAGTTTCATTTCATATTTCCCCAAATGAAGACCCCCCTCCTGCTTTAGCCAGGCGTTTGGGGCTAAACACGTTTATACAAACTTACACGAAGATCAAGAGCTCCAAAATATTTAGGGAATCCTGCCCGCTTGAACGGTTCCCAAATTAGGTCTTCACCCTTGGCAAACGGGACAACTGTCCAGTATAAAGACTGCTTGTGGCACTTCTTTGTTTTCCTTTCTCTGAAAACGGGATGCATTCCAACCCTTGGTCGTTGACTAATCCTCTTAGTTGATAGGAAACTGTACACGATAGCCAATGGGTATATCGCCGGCCCCTTGTAGCAACTAAATCCACGAAGTTGAACGACAACAGATCAATTTGTCGCGAATCGATCGACGATTTTGTGCTATTACCCTTTCCGCTATCTGAAGAATGATTGTTTTTTTGTCTTCTTCTCAAAATGGCCAAGAGGGCGGGGGCGGGGGCGGGGGGGGGGCTCTTGAACTGGCATGTCCGAACTTGTCAGAATATTTCGCACTTTCCTGAGGGGAGGTGGGGTGGGGGGCCGGGGCATCGAACTTCGGACTTTGGATTCCGCGAGAGATCAAGACGAATGCTAAGAATGCGCACGCACTCTCCAGGTATATAGAGGCAATGTGCGATGCCACAGTATACCGGTTACTGTGGTGATTTTACCCACGATAGCCTGCTGGATGGACATGCACTTTATACCAGCCTTCACCGTTTCTAAGCAATACTATAGAAGGACTATGGACAATTGTAGTTGACCTTCAAGAAAATAGGCACGGTGCAGTATACATGAATTCTTTATATGTCTTCCAAAGGTGATGATGATATCATATTTATGTGCGTGCATGTCCGGTAGTTTGGGGCTAGGTAAAAAGTTTTCCAGGAGTTATCAAGTTTTTTCAGGAGTTCACCCGAAAGTACCCTTGTCGGGGTTTATATTATTCACCGTACCTCTGGCAAGCTAAGTACATGCATGGTCTTTTCGGAACCAGAAATGCTCAAAACCAGACCTTTCTTGTACGTTGTGTCAAAGGAAAATATAAATATCTATATCCAGAACATCAACCGGCACTACCAACTGGTCAGTCAAAGTCAGACTGTTTGATTGTTTGTTCAAAATCCATCACAAAATCCCAGAGACAAAACCTGACCATGAGAGTCGGACGAACAATTCGGCCCAACACTTTTAGTTTTACCCTACTCCATCGTTAGTACCTGTACCTTACAATGCGTCACCGCAGACTAAACTTAACCAATAACTTTTACTTAAGTTCGTGCATGTATTAAATGCCTACCCTATAGTCTACGGGCTCTGACTTTTCACACTGCGCAGCTGTTTTTCCGGGAATATTTTTTTTTTACGCCGGGAAAATCCAGCCCAACCGTATAACTAGCCCACCCCGCGATTTACTCTACACCCACTTTCTCACTCCTGGGGGAAACATGTTCTGCCTGTTCAAACTGACTGTTTTCTAGGAATTACGGCGACCTTAGTATATTCACCATGATCAGCACGGTCATAGCACACAGTATAGCCGTATAAGATTACAGTAGGCCTATATAAGATTCATACTTTTTCCTATTACCCCCTAGGCAATAATGCACAACGTTGGTGTTAGCGCACCTATATACCCATGTATACCCCCTAATTAAGCAGAGGTGACGGAGTCTCGGGGGTTATGCAATTTTCAGTGTGAAATTACCTAGCTTTTAATTTATCTGGTTACTATTGTGGTGTGAACACCCAAGGGGCCTATGGGATGGATGGAGTGTCACCTAAGGTGGTGTGTTGGGGGAGGGGAAAGCCTTACCTTGAAGAGCCTCAGGATGTTGGCCACCATGGTGGAGACGGGGCTGCCGGCAGCTCCGACCACGCCCAGCGTGGGCTGCGGCGGCCGGTACTCGGGCACGCTCCCGTTGGGGCAGGTGAAGGCGTTCAGGTCGATGCGGGCGATGGTGGAGGTGACGAACTCCATGGTCTGCTCCAGGGCGTAGGTGTCCCGCGAGCAGGTGTCCAGGATGTAGGCGCCGATCTGGATGCCGGGCAGCAGGTTGTCGTCGCCGTTGATGGCGGCCAGGGCGTAGGCCATGGCCTCCAGGCGCTGGTAGCCGCCCAGGTCGAAGGCGCCGCAGCCGTTGATGCCGCTCTCGTGCACGGGGAACAGGCCGCCCAGGATCACGTCCCCGTCCAGGCGCACGCTCTCCACCGGCACGTCCCACGCCAGACCGACCCGGCTCCCGACGCGGAGGCTGAGCAGAATCGCCAGCAGCCCGCCGAAGCCGCCCCGCGAGCCGGCCATGGCGGTGGTGGTGGTGGTGGTGGTGGTGGATCGGACGGCAGACGCTGACGACGACGAGCGGGCAATCGCCTGGGGGGGGAGAGGGGTGGGGACGGGAGGGGTTTCCCTCGGGCGCCTCCGGACGCTCGCTCCCCAGCCCGCCTTAACTCCTCACGGGTGCCTGCTGACGTCCACTCGGGACATGCTTACAGCCAGAAGATGGTTGTGGGGGGCCCCCGGTCGGCGGAGGATACTATCTCTGTGCGGCGGTGTGAGGACGAGAGAGAGAGACGGGGGGCACGCTCACAGTCCACCGGTCGACGCAGCGTCCACGCACATCTGGTCTACAGCCGGAGACGAGCTCCGATTCGAGTGCACACCTGGGTCCGTCTGACGGTGGCGGCCCCGCTCACTGCCCGTGTATATGCAGCTCGCGATCGTTGGCACTCTCACGCATGCACCGCAAGCACTCAGCTGCGCACGTCCTCCGATTAGTTCCGCTCGAATCCTGTGTATACGAAGAACAGCCACACACATAAGGCTCGCATTATTTCAATAAACCCGGCCGATATGTATATAAAAAAAAGTCTCCTGTCACGCCTGTCTGCACTTGGACTACGATTTCGGGTTTTTGTAGTCTCTGTTTTCATTGGTGTGCCGTGCGCACTTAAGTCGTTTCATAGAGGACAAACTGGTGCACGCCGAATGCATGGAATGGTTTGGTGCGGTGCATGCGCTTGATCGTAGAAAAAACTCCAATGTACAGTTCAATGAGGCTTTGGCCTTTCTAAAGTGTGGTAATAACCACTCTCTGCTGAATAATTTGCCCCGTTGCCTGCTTGAAGAAAAAGAAAAAAACCAGGACGTATATATTAAAAGCAGCAGTCGCGGATTCGAGTCCCTTTCCCGATCTGTGCGTTGAACCCTTTTTTTTTCAAGCCGACCGTCGGGCAAAGCAATAAGCATACAGTACAAACTACACATCGGATTGGGCAAACCATAATCGAATTGCTTTTTTTCCCCACCCATTGGAATCATGATATACACCTATATGCAATGAACAATGAGCCGATATCACGTGGTTCCTCTCTTTAACCTCGTTTGGTGTATAGTTTCATCAGCAATTATCAGGGGAGATTCTGATAAATCAACGACACTAACTGTTGGGCATTCAATGACTACCTTAATAACGTGACCAGTTCATGTTTGCACCAATAAGTACGACCAAGATCTTGGTGACATGTCGCTCGATATTTTTTTTTTTACAGAGCAATCGATTCGAATAAGTCCCATCCGATTCGATCGCAGCCGATTCTCAATCGATTTGCATTTAATGATCAATAAGCGATCTGCATCCTCTTTTGAGGACATTGTCCGCAAGCAATATACATCAAAAAATGCTGAAAACCGCATGCTTATATATTGACGTAAATGAGTACAATGCAAATCTCATAAGAATGTTGTAAAGGGCCTGATGTTTCAGTCTTAGAATGACCTTTTCTTTAATACCTCTGATGAGAAGGGTCTTACCTGGATCGAAACGTTCGGCCATTTTTCACGTTACGCAAATCACGGCCGAATTTAAGCGTGAAAACTTGCTGACCATGGACATTCTCCCTTGATAATAAAAAGATTGCTAACTACATTTCATTTGGTTTTTTATTAAATTCAACTTGTATTCAAATATTAGGTGGCTTGCTTAGCTTAGGATAGGGCCTACAAGTTGAACTTTGGCTGGCAACCTGATTTTTTTAAACGCAGTGGCTGTTGTTACGGCAGTCGTCCGTGTGGTTCCCTGACTTCACAGTATTTGTCAGGATGTTAAGCTCTTGGAACCAGACTATCAGCTAATAGACTGGTTCAACCAGCCTGCAATGCTAACGAAATACAATCAAGTCAGGGAACCACACGGACGACTGCCGTAACAACAGCCACTGCGTTTTATAAAAGCACATTAGAGTGCTTAAGCAGCTCTAGTAAATTGGTCCTTGGTTGACTGTACGGCTGATGGGAATGGGTATCAGCATTCCTGATTGGCCTAGAAACGATTCATATCACCACTGTCGTTCTTGGTGGCGCCCTTGTTCTATCCGCACCCAATGGCCCACGGTCTAGATTGACGTGCACGTGTCATTTCCCGCTTTTCACCGCCCTCTCCCCTCCCCCTCGCCCGATTGATATTTCTCTGTCACCTTTGCCGAGGTGCATTATACACCGATGCTTGGCTGTAGGGCGATAACGACCCGAATGCATAGATGCCCCGAATCCGGCGCCCACAGACCGCGGCTCATTTTCAGGATGCAACACTGTACGGCTTCGCATTCGATTCCTCCTGAAGGGAAAACAAAAATCCGAGTCTGGTATACCGACTCCAAACCTAGCTCGTGGGAACTTCCCTTCAGATTTTTTTTTTGTTATCAAGGCTGACACCCGGCCCCACCCACCCTAAGGGATTTCTCCCTATTGGGAGGAGGGGGGGGGGGTGCAGGGGAACGGGAGCGTGACGACATTGCACCAATCCCCCCGTGATGAGATTGTCCTAGCAGGTATGCGGACGCAATACGGCGGGGCGAATGAATGTCACTGGTACCACGTGTAGACGGTCGCGAAAGACTGCTAATGCTATTACGCTATTCGATGGGGGAAAATTGTACAATGGGCAGAGGAGGGGGGGGGGTATCTCAGCGTGTGGTCGTAGATTTAAAAATCTCTAAGCCGTACAGGACACTGGGAAATTTTAACAAGATGTCAAGCGAGGTCGATTGAAAACATATCAGGCCAAACAGAGGACGTCTTCAAATCTGCACGGTCAACTCAAATCGACTGATCCAATCTCCGCATGGCGAGGTGAGAGCACATTCACTAAACATGAATCGAAGTCCCATTTTTATCACATTTTTATCGACGAGTGGATAACAGTGGACGGAATCCGTGCGAATTAGTTGAGCGAACGACTGCATGGGTTCAGCCGAGCAAGTGTTCGGAAGAGTTGAATGCAAACATGACTTCTTTTAATGTTGGCCCATTTGGCCGCCCGTATAGAACGCAGCCCAACCTCACTGTTGGGACACAGTACGAGCATTCTGTAAACGCTGTTAGAATGCGGCCGGGCTACTTAAGAATGCACTCGGAATATCCAGGAAATAATGATGTGCCATGATTGTCCACGCCTACGGCAGTGCGACTGTAGTGTGACCAGGGTTAGAGGGTTGGGTGTCCCATTCAGTGAAGAACCCGCGGCCAGTATAAGGCCCGCTCTCTCCATCTCTATCTTGGCACGACGACGGGCGACGGCAATGAAACCGAAGCCAGAGCCTTCATTCCTTCTTATAGGGACTCGGTGGGTTGGCCCAATAATAGTTTCACAAGTGCTGCGGCCCCTCGCACCGTTCTGGACACCCGAACGGGGCCGGAGGAGGAGAGAGGAAAAGAAAGAAGGAGAGAGAGAAAGAGGGGTAGAGAGAGATAGATAGATAGAGAGATAGAGGGAGAGAGAGAGAGAGAGAGAGAGGGAGGGGGGGGGGGTGGGTAGAGAGAGAGATAGATAGATAGAGAGATAGAGGGATAGAGGGGGGAGAGAGAGATAGGGGGAGGGGTAGAGAAAGATAGATAGATAGAGAGATAGAGGAAGAGAGAGAGAGAGAGAGAGAGAGGGGTAGAGAAAGATAGATATATAGAGAGATAGAGGGAGAGAGAGAGAGAGAGAGGGGTAGAGAAAGATAGATATATAGAGAGATAGTGGGATAGAGAGAGAGAGGGAGGGAGAGTGAGAGAGGGAGAGAGAGGAGGAGGAGGAGGAGAGAGAGGGGGTAGAGAGTGAGAGAGGGAGAGAGGAGGACAGAGAGATGGGGTAAAGAGAGATACTGTAGAGAGAGATAGAGTGAGAGAGAAAGATGGAGAGAGAGAGGAGAGGGACAGCAAGTGAGAGAGGGAGAGGGAGGAGGAGAGAAAGAGGGGAGAGATAAATATATAGAGAGAGAGGGAGAGAGAGAGATGGAGTGAGAGAGACAGAGGGGAGAGGGGAAGAGAGGGAGAGAGAAAGAGAGTGGTGGAGAGAGAGAGGTGAAGAGAGAGAGAGGAAGAGGAGGGGGGGGGGGAGAGAGAGATGAAGAGGGGAGAGAGGGAGAGAGAGAGAGAGAGGTGGAGAGAGTGAGTCGAGGGAAATAAACTTGTCGTTGAAAATAGAGATATAGCATCGATCATAGCGCTATGATCGCCGATATGGGTAGGTCGGTCGAGTAACCCAAGCTCAAGTGGTCCTTGCTGTGCGCTACGTTTTGTGTTTTTGCCCGACCGCGCACTCCGGTCGGGAACAACATACTTGGAGGGAGACCTCGACCATACGGCTGTGCCGCCCTCAACGCTCAGGCATGTTATGATTCATCTCCCCCACCCTTGCCTCAAATATATCCCCCCCCCTCAAACCGGAGGGGACTTCTTCCTGTCGGTTTTCCTGTCTCGTTGTAAACTTTCCTGTGCTTGATTATTATTTCAGTTTGTTTTCTTCAAGTCTCTCTCTCTCTCTCTCTCGCGTGCTTCATCTCTGTCTCTTTGTATCCCTGCCCCTCTCTGTCTTTCTGTCTCTCTGCGTCTCGTTCGGCCCGATTCTGTATTTCTGTCTCTGCCACAGTCTGCATCCGTCTCTGCAATAATTGTCTCCGCCTTTGTCTCTACCTCGGTCTCTGCCTCCGCTATTATCTTTGTCTCTACCCCTATATCGGTCTCTACATTCTGTCTCTGTCTCTGCCTGTGCCTGTGCTTGTGCCTGTGCCTGTGCCTGTGCCTCTGCCTATGTCCCTGCCCCTGTCCCTGTCTATGTTTCTGTCTCTGCCTCTGCCTCTGCCTCTGTCTCTGTCTCTGTCTCTGCCTCTGCCTCTGTCTTTGTCTCTGGCTCTGCCTCTGCCTCTGCCTCTGTCTCTGCCTCTGCCTCTGTCTCTGTCTGTCTCTGTCTCTGCCTCTGCCTCTGCCTCTGCCTCTGCCTCTGCCTCTGCCTCTGTCATTCTCTCTCTCTCTTAGTTATCCGGACTCAGCTAATCGATGGCTTGATGATGACAGATTGGTTATTTTTGGGTAGTCGAGTGTTTTCGTCTAATCTGCATCGCGCGTGCTTCATCTATGTCTCTTTCTATCTCTGCCCCTCTCTGTCTCTCTGTCTCATTTGGTGCCATTCTGTCTTTCTGTCTCTAGTCGAGTCGGTAGTCGAGTCGGAAGTCGAGTCGGAAGTCGAGTCGGAAGTCGAGTCGGAAGTCGAGTCGGAAGTCGAGTCGGTAGTCGAGTCGGTTTCAGTCAGACTAAGAGTTATTCGTAGTCAGTTGGATAGACCGTTCAGACAGTCCCCGGCTTAGGCTTCGGCTCCGGCTTCGTCTGTGTCATCCAAAAGCTGAAAACACAGGTTGGAGTTCTTTGTTGCAGTTGAAGCGAGTAGATTTGTTTTTCTTCAAAAAGCAGTTAATATTAAACAACGGCACCAAAGGTCTTCCGTTTTCATGCCTTGTACTTGAAAATGGACGAAGGAAAGAAAGACGAAGCCGGAGCCTGAGCCTAAGCAGGGTTTTGGAAAAGGGCCCAGTTCTGCGTCTGTACAGCGCGTCCATAAATTATTTTGCATTCCAGCGTGTGATTCCCAAAAGTAAAACAAACACCAAAATCGCATTGATTTAGGGTCAGGTTTGAATGTGGGCCAGATTTGCTTTAGCGCGGGAAGTGTATTATCCAAAAGTGGATTCGTGAATATCATTTTGTTCTAATATTCCCGAGGGGTAACAGCCTCCCAAATCAGCAGCGTATAGCTGTGTCTTAGTGGGGAAGTGTGTTGGTTTTGATTCCTAATCGCCTCAAAACCATAGGACCGTGCCATTTTGTCCTGACAAAAATGCCAGTCTATTTATATAAGGCTGTCCTGATACGGGAAGCGCGTCACGCTTGTGGGTTCGGCCTTGGCCGGTGTGAACACTCTGGAGAGCTGTGACCATTTTGTGACGTGTGGTTTTCAAATCAACTCTGATTAAAAGTGATGCTCCGAAGTCCCGTTAAAGCTGCCAAGGCGACGGATTAGTCAAGCTCTTGAAACGGATGTGTGTGTGTAATACTGGGGGCGGGGTGGCTTTCATCGGCCGTACTGCTTTAAAGCCCCTACGCAATATTGCATGGTAAGATCGAACAACAGAAAATGTTTACAGATTTACAGGAAACTCGTACAGTTAGAAGATGGTTATAGTAGAAACCTCTCACTGAAAAATGTCTGCCTAAAATTTTATATTTTGGAAGAAAAGAGTAAAAGAAATCGTTTACGTCTCACCGAGATCTAAACTATTTTTCGGAACAATACGGCGTTGAACGCTGCATTTTCGCCTAACAAATGAAGCGGTTTTCACTATTTTACTCGAGACTCGGCCGGTTGGCGGATTGAGGTGAAATGTTTACAGGTGTGCTATTTCATGCATATGTTGGATAACGTTACAGGTCGGAATGCCATCTTAAAATGGAGGAGGGATTTGTGGCGCGCAAACTTGAATCCTTGCGGTATCGTACCGATTGCGCAAAGTCCCATTGCGCATCTAGGGGAAATGGTTAGCCAAATCGTTTGCCCATAAGTCGGTCTGTCCCTCCCGAATATTTGGAGTCTATGAATGCTTTTGAAATATATTAGCTATACTTGCGGACACTTTGACCGAAATTTGTCGATATGCTAATTAAGTACATGAATTTCACACGAAGAGCAGCATCAATCCATATTATCTGAGGTGTAACAATTTTTATAGGCATTGGATTTAAAGCTAATTCTAGAGATAGAGAGAGAGAGAGAGGGGGTAGAAGGAGAGAGAGAGAGAGGGAGAGGCAGAGAGAGACGGAGAGAGAAAGATGAGGGAGAGAGGGAGAGAGAGAGGGGGAGCTAGAGAGAGGAAGAGGCAGAGAGAGAGGATAGAGGGGAGAGATGGGAAAGAGGGGAGAGAGGGGAGAGATGGGAGAGAGGGGAGAGAGGGGAGAGAGGGGAGAGAGGGGAGAGAGGGGAGAGAGGGGAGAGAGGGGAGAGAGGGGAGAGAGGGGAGAGAGGGGAGAGAGGGGAGAGAGGGGAGAGAGGGGAAAGAGGGGAGAGAGAGGAGAGAGAGGAGAGAGGGAAGAGATGGAGAAATTAGAAGACCCTACGTTTTAATCCTAGCAGGACATTTCTAAAAAATAGAATGCACATCTAATTTACATCGTATTATACAAGAATTGCGCAAACTACCCCCTCACTTTAAAAGACCAAAATTCGGATCTACAAAAATGTGCATGGCCTGACGTATCGATCCTGGCATACAGGACCTTTATGATAGACACAACATGATGTTTG
The DNA here is from genome assembly GCA_949987565.1 of Luidia sarsii. NCBI lineage: Eukaryota > Metazoa > Echinodermata > Asteroidea > Paxillosida > Luidiidae > Luidia > Luidia sarsii. Next base: position 24,375,397 of record OX465103.1, on the reverse strand, counting down.
CGTAGAGGAGAATGTAATTCAATGAGGGTTTGCCCGAGCTGCCCGAATTGTTTTATCAGGCATGGGGCAAAGCACCGAGCACTCAGCGCTTATTACGTCGAGCAGCCCTAATTGAAGTACCTTTATCCGAGGCAATTTATACTTTCATCAAAAATATGAGCAGTTGGAAATAACTCTTGATATTAAAATGTAATGCATTATTATGTAATAATATATGTTTTTTTTCTGATTTATTCAATGAATACTTAATTAAATTACAAAGTACAGTTAATCTTCTGCTCAATCAACTAATTAACACGCCACAAATTAGCAGACATCTTACTTCATAATATGACGGATCCTAAGTTCTTTTTCAAAAAGAAAGACAAGATTAGAATACTGGCCATATTTGAAACGGTTCACTGTTTGTTTACCGATGTAAATTAGGCTATTTAAATACCGGTAGTCCTTATGTGTATCACCTTCCCCGAAAAGAATACTCTCCACCGTCAATGTAATCGCTTTGCCATATTTTGACGTAGCAATCCTTTCGATTCCACTCCAAAGAGGCTTAACCACTTTACAAAACCAGAACAAGTGCTCTACATAGTCTATTCCATCATTGCAAAAAGTACAGATTTCCGTTTCGCTCTTCTTTCTTTTGTGAAGCCAGACTTGCGTGGGGTAGCAGTTATGTACAATTTTCCAGTTAATAGAGAAGGTCTTACTATCTGGACAGCAATAATTTACCCTTTTCCATATTACTTTCCAGACAAAGTTATGGTTGGAGTATTTGTTTTCCCAGAATGTCTCTGCAATGGGGGAAGTGAATTTCGTGTCCGTAAATTTCTTCCTGATGCCCTTCATACTCATCCTAATAATATAATTTCGGACATCAACATTAATGTTAATATTATGTAATATACAAAAAATGTTGCAAACTGCAATATTATGTACTGTAAAGGGAGAGGATAGTGCATTTTCAAACCGCCATAGCGCAAAGCCCAATGCTCACTCAATGCACGAGTATAACAAGAACGACTTCGCATTTCACAATAATCTTCTTCGTCAATGCCAACGCAGAAAAGAAAGAGGTTAGGCTATAGGTCAGCCGTAAGTAGAGCGCGCTATGCCAATGACATTCCCGAGGCTTGCCGGACATCAGTGTCGCCCGGATGACTTCCAGTGGGTTGTTCGATCTCGCTCAATCCACACACACCTAATGCACGGGACATCCCACTAAACGCCGAAGTTTTTGTGAATAGCTCACCATTTTTTTTTCACGAGAGGATGGAGATGACAAGCGTCGGTAGTAGACCATACACGAAGACAAACTGTTTTTTTTTAGGGGGGCGGGGGCAACTATAAGGCCTAAGGGCTAACTTTGAACGAGGGACAGCTCGACTTCTCAGACAGAACGCTGCGCCATTTCAGCAAGCCATAACAGCAGCCTTTGAGCAAAGATTGGATCGCCAGGAACGATGACGTATATCGGACTGTACTCAGCCTTATACTATTCATAGCTCCATTCCATTGCACTCGGTGATTGTAAGTCGAGTTGCGATTGATCGTGAGACCGCGGGAGATTCACCTCTATAGGGATCCTAATGCCTTGTTTCTGTGTGTGTACCGTACATGAAGGAATGATTAATTATTCACAGACCTGCGTTGGTCCCCGTGTCCCCGTTTGTTGAAGGGAGCGAGCCGCTCAGCGGAGTGATCACTAAACCCAGATCAGAGAATCCGTGCGAATTGACGAGTTTCCCTCGTCGGTCGCTGAGGTCGCCATAATAAGACGCATCCATGTATAGCTTTCGCACACTCCGGCGAAAAGTTGACGAGAAAAAAAGAAAGGCGGCGCTGCTTCGGATAATATGATGGCTTGCAGATCTGGCCATCCTCAACCCTGCACGCCAGTTAGTTAAGTTATAAGCCCCGGGCCGGGAGTGTGGTGCAGTGACCCGGCCGAGCGCTGAACGGAGGCCACTTTTATAGACCGCAAAACATTCAGCGCTCAGGGGTGCTCGACGCTTCTGCGAAAATGACATATCTCCCCCGGAAAGCAGGCCCGACCCCCAGGAGACGTCGATGCCTCAACGCCCCCTCCCCCCTCCCCCCGGATCCCTCCTCGGTCCTCCGCGGATCCTGACAAGCAGAGACGCCGATGACATCTCCCTAAAGCTTCTATGTAGGCCCCCCCTTCTCCTCCTCCTTCTCTCTGTCTTTCCTCCCCTTTCCCCAGCTCCTTCTCCTCCTGCATGAAAAGGGGGCGACGGTGCGGGGACTTATACGACGTCCACGCTATCGGTCTTTGCCCCGTGCGACAGACAAAGCTAGTCGTCAGGAATCAATCACGGACTAAGTCGGGTACATGAAGATCTGACAGCGGACATGTTACAGTGGTCTCTCCAGCTAATCCCCGCTCCGACAGTATACGCCCTGACACTCTTCACAACCCCCCCCCCGGAAGACTTTTTTTTGGTCGGTTCTTTCTTCGGATACGATCCCGAGTTTCTGCGTTTCGTTCAATCAATTGATGGCCCGGCGAACGTGAAACCCGCAGCGATGGTCAACGCCCGCGACTGTAGAATGCAGAAACGATTATCAATTTGTTTGCATCTCTCTCCCGTCTCTCTCGCTCTCTCCCTCCCCTCTCTCTAACCCTGGCATCTCTCCCTTTCCATCTCTCTCTTCCCTCTCTCCCCCCTTCTCTCTCTCCCTTTCTCTCTCTCCATTCTCTCTCCCCTCCCCTCACTCTCTTCCTTCTCTCTCTCCCTCTACATGTCTGTCTCAGTGTCTCTCCCCACCCCCATTCCCTCTCTCCCACCTTCTTCCCCTCTCTCCCTTCTCTCTCCCCCTCTCTCCCCTTGCCACCCTCTCCCCCCTCTTTCCCTCTCTCTCACTGTTTTCTCTCTCCCTAACCCCTCTCCCTCTCTCCCTCCCCCTCCCTTTCTCGTTCAATCTAGCGCACTTTCTCTCTCCCTTACCCACTCCCCCTTTCCCTCTCCTTCTGTGCCGTATCTCCATCTCTCTCCACCGTTCTGAATGTCAATGAATCGACCCGAGCCAACGTCGCCTAGTGCATTGCCCCCGCCTTGCGCCCTGCCCCGCAAGCTCACCCCCAAGCCCTGCATCTGTGCCACCTAGCTCGCCCACCCGTATAAATTATACGCGCGTATACTTGTGGGTTATTTCCTTTGTTCTTATGTACTTTAAAAAAAAACACTCCCAGAAAATCCTAATTCAAATCGCTCCCTTTCGAACCAGAATCACTTCCCAAGGCTGAAATTTCTATTTGCGACGTAAACGTACCTCGGAAATTTTCTCCTTTTTGAGTTAATTCCAAATAATCAGTTTGGTGCAAACCTTATGGGGTTCCAAAAAAGTACCCCACAAGGAGCGGTCCCGTTGTTCTGTGTACCCACCCATTGTTCTGGTACCCACAACCCACCTTATGTAAGCCCCCTGGCCCGCGCACACAAAGCCCTGCGTCTGTGCCACCTAGATGATAGGCTCTATCCAGACCGCTGTTCTGTCCGTGACGTCACAGAGAGCCCTCCTCTCCCATTGAGACACCAAAGAGCTATTACCCCGGTGACGGGTCACGAAGCACACCCCTGGTTTAAGCCCTCTGCTCGGGAAGCGATGAGACATCCCCGCCTTTTTGTTTATTTGTAAGAACCGACCCAACAAATATAAAGAAAGTTCTGCCAGCAATTTTGGTTTTTCATTAATAACCAGGCCATCGCAAATCTAACGACGCATCGGGTGCAGCGATGAAATCTCGGCTGAGTTATACATTTAAGAGCGCCCACCTTTTTGTGGGGCTTATTAGAAGTCCGCAGAGTCGCATTTCGATGGCCAGGATAAGATAGTCAGGATGGCTTTATACTCGGAATATCTGACGAGCACTTCCGTGGCATGTCTGTGACTAATCTAGGAATACCCGGTGCATTATGGCACACGGGGAGATACGGTTACTCCCCCAAAGCTCTTTTTGTGTGAAAGGAAAGACTAGCTCATATACTACCGTACATTGTAGACCTCTAGATTCCCGGCATTTGATAACGCGGGCAGAGCTGAATCAATTCGAGAGAGGGCGGGCCGTATCTACGTATCTACGTATACAACGTCTGGTGCAGTGTGGTACGTCGAGTCTTTAGTTCTATGTTGGTGCTGTTGAAATATTCCCTTTTTGGTTGAAATATTCCCTGAAGTGTTTTCAATCAAACGGGAGTCAACGGACTGGGACCTTTGCATCACGCTAGCCAATGGGCCCAACAAAATTGACTGAAGCTGGATTTGATCCGGAGACCTCTAGTTATAAGTATCAGCGCTCATACCACCTGAGCCATTCAGCTCAATATATGGCAGCCTCCCCCCATAAAACAATAATGGTCGGCTATCTTTCCTTGGGTGTGAAAGCAAGAAAGACGCAAATGATCACTAATTGCTATCCCTGTTTACTGGCGTTTCGAGCTTATTATATTATAATCATGCCCTCTACTTTTTTGTGTTTTACATTTGGGTCATTTAAAGTCAGTATGCATTTTGCAACATTTCTTGTATAGGCCTATTACTTTAACTGCTGAAGTTAACTGATCTAGAACGTTGTATAATTATTTGTCAGTATTTCGCAATCGAATTATTTGCTAATCATTGTTAGCCTCTGAAAAAGCCATGCAAGGATCGAGAACGTCAGACTCTCTTCCTTCTTGAGTTTTGCCTTTTGCCATTTAAGTCAGTCAGCAGTTCGCAACATTAGTGTATACATTACTTACTATTCATTTCCGAATAGCCACAAGTTCACTGACGTCACAACACTGGAGTTGAAAAAAAAACCCCAAACCAACAAACCCACGTCGAAATGGAGAACATTCAATGTGCACTATTGGTGGCGCATCGGGCCGGGATAAACACACTGTGTGACGTCACGTCGCGGACGCACTATCGGCGTCGTTGCCTAGATTAGGGGGCGGGGTTAACGGAAGATATGGAGTGTGGAGGTGGGAGGGGGAACAAAATATTCGTCCAGAATGTATTCGGGCGTAAAGCTGGCCGCGACAATATGGCATATATGACCCGGGGCTGCCAAGGTCTTCGCGGGAGAGCCTTTAATTCTTTCTCGAGTGCGTCCAGCCGGATGTCTTGGCCTATTCGTCTTCCTTCCCCTCTTTTTTTTCTCTTTATACAGCGGGCCTCTTCTGCCGTTTGGCCCCTAGCCGCGATGCGAAGCAGCTCTTTAAAAAAACAGAACCGGGAAAACATGGTGGCGAGGAGCAAAGGAATCCCGTAGTGACCTGTTTGTCGTATGTGGAAGAACACTCAACTGGAGTGAGCCAGTGATACGCTGATTCGGAAAAGCAAAGTTGACGAGAGCTTGAATTGTCTACAACTGTGTGCTGAGCGGATTGATACAAATAGCTTTTTGGTGTGTAGGTGGCCATGCACCAGTTTCGGGGCACGGAATATGTGCGGCTCTTAGTTAGCACGGCAAACATTTTGATCATAAAAATGCATGGAATGACGAGGGCTGTCCGTTTCGACCTTTGAAATAAGGTCCCGACAGGGCCTTTGAAATAAGGTCCGGCAGGGCCTTTGAAATAAGGTCCGGCAGGGCCTTTGAAATAAGGTCCGGCAGGGCCTTTGAAATAAGGTCCGGCAGGGCCTTTGAAATAAGGTCCGGCAGGGCCTTTGAAATAAGGTCCGGCAGGGCCTTTAAAATAAGGTCCATGCAGGGCCTTTGAAATAAGGTCCTTGCGGGTTCTTTGAAATAAGGTCCTGGCAGGGCCTTTGAAATAAGGTCCATGCAGGGCCTTTGAAATAAGGTCCTTGCGGGTTCTTTGAAATAAGGTCCTGGCAGGGCCTTTGAAATAAGGTCCATGCAGGGCCTTTGAAATAAGGTCCATGCAGGGCCTTTGAAATAAGGTCCCGTCAGGGCCTTTGAAATAAGGTCCCGGCAGGGCCTTTGAAATAAGGTCCCGGCAGGGCCTTTGAAATAAGGTCCATGCAGGGCCTTTGACATAAGGTCCCGGCAGGGCCTTTGAAATAAGGTCCTTGCAGGGCCTTTGAAATAAGGTCCTGGCAGGGCCTTTGAAATAAGGTCCTTGCGGGTTCTTTGAAATATTAAGGTCCCGGCAGAACTTTTCGAAAAAAAGGTCCTGCTAGGATCGAAACGTCTGACTCTAGGCCTATATTCAGGTCTAGTCAGTCAGTAAGTAGATCACACCATTTCAGCATTTTCGTACGAATAGAAAAAACAAATGGTGTGGTTTTTTTGCCGATGAAATATCTGCCTTTGCCTGTCTACAAATGTAATCAACCAGTCGTGCAAAAATGGAAATGGGCATACCAGACTGACGCCAGCCGCATTAGTCTGGGAGAAGCACTCTGGGGGAGTCTGCCGCCAACGACTCCGGCAACTGGATCAGCTCTCTCCACTAATTCAACCTCTCACCATATAAACACAGCCACAAAGCTGATTCACAGTCGAATCATATTTCCACCGAGTCCCCACACTGTTTTTTTTTTGAGGGGGGGGGGGGGTGGTCCTGGTCGCGATCGTTTGAACGGCGTGCCCAGTTGACATTTTTTTTTTTACACGGAACGCGTCCGTCGCTGCGGAAGCCGGCAGCATCGATTTACTATTATGAATTCCGCCACCGAGTATCGTTTAATTAGAATTTCCGGGGATGGAGCCGCGCGGCGGATCCAGGGGTTGGAAAGGTTGGGGAAGGAGAGGGGGACAGGACTTATTCACCCTCGTATAATTGCAGCAGCTGCCGGTGTGAGTGAGGAAGGAGCCGGAGAGACAGAGAGACAGAGTCAGAGAGACAGAGAGACAGAGAGACAGAGACAGAGTCAGAGTCAGAGGCAGAGACAGAGACAGAGTCAGAGACAGAAGCAGAGACAGAGAGACAGAGAGACAGAGACAGAGTCTGAGACAGAGTCTGAGACAGAGACAGAGACAGAGTCAGAGTCAGATACAGGGGCAGAGACAGAGACAGAGACAGAGACAGAGACAGAGACAGAGACAGAGACAGAGACAGAGACAGAGACAGAGACAGAGACAGAGACAGAGACAGAGACAGAGACAGAGACAGAGACAGAGACAGAGACAGAGACAGAGACAGAGACAGACAGAGAGTAAGAGACGAGGAGAGTGCATGAGACAGAGAGAATGAGTGAGACTTAGAGAGAGAGAGAGAGAGAGAGAGAGAGTGAGATTTTGAGAGACAGAGAGACAGAGCGAAACAGAGAGATATATAGAGAGAGGGTGAGATAGGCTGAGAGAGGCCGAGAGAGAGAGAGAGAGAGAGAGAAAGAGAGAGAGAGAGGAGATAGAAAGACAGAGGTGAACACGACACAAACAAGTCATGGATAGACCATGGGCCCCTTCTTCCCCCATGTATAGACAGACCGAAACAGAGCGATATGCAGAAATTAACGACCGCGAACATAGGCAGAGGCATACGGGAAAGAGACGTCCATTACCTAGTGGGTGTGCGCAGATTCAACACGCCCCGCTCTGGAAACCGAGCCGGGCCAAGCCAGCGCCTCGGTCCATGTCCACGCAACACGATCCCGTCTCCCGCCCCACACACCCCCCAGTCGCTCGCTCCACGCGTACCGTACCCTCCATCGCCCCTATACCTGTACCTGAGTGGGTATACGATATCACTTTACGGCAGCTCCTCATCACCCCTCCTTACTATACTCCTTCCCCTCTCCCCCCAAAGAAAAGTCCAACTCACCCCTGTAGCGGCTCTCTCTCGTCTCCGAGGAAGTAAGTACGACTCGGCACGTGCAAAGCGGTCCTTCCCCGCCGTCCGCTCAGCCTTCTAATCCCGGCAATGCCGCGAGGTCAACAGTACAAAACTCCCTCGGAACCCATCCGATGGAAACAAAAATTAAGTTGCCGAACATCCCCTCCTAACATGCTCAAAATACGACGCCCGGGCCGCTCATCCAATCGTTCTCCCACTCTCTCTCCCCCTCTCTCTCTCTCTTCGAAGGACACAAATTTTTCACTTCCTCACCGACTGTAGCGCCGACCCTCAAAGGGAGGGTCAATGCCAAAAACAGTCATTCTATTTTGTAAGAGGTATAAGGCTGAGAAGTGGGGGAAAGCTTAAACCATTTCAACACGTCATGTCCTTTAACCCAGCGCAGAGCGAATGGAAAAAGAGAGAGGGAAAGATCTGGGTGAGTCACTCTCACTCCCTCCTCCATTTTTTTGCCTATTTATAGCTCGAAATACACCCCTGGGTACAAGACTGGGTACAAGACAACGAAGAGAACAAGCTTGTGAGGGTATACAATGCCGTGTATATATGCTAGGGAGCTTTGGGTGAGAAAGGTGTATCATTGGTATGTTAGGAAGAAGGGGAAATACATGGATACGTGTAGCCGATAGCCTTTTCCAAAGGCGGTCTCTCCGGTACGGCGCCGGGCAGAGATCGGGGCCAGACGCACGCAATCCACGGCACAACGGCGCTATACCACGCCGGATACAAGCTGTACACGGCACACAGGCCGTGCCGCTGCCATCTCAGACCCAAGTCTGTATGCGTACATGTGTACGACCGTGTACGCAGTCGTTCTGGCAGCCATCGAGTGCGGACCAGCGGCTCACACTTAACATGTGCGCATGCAAGCTACGGGGGGGGGGGGGGGGGTGGCAGGCGTGCGCTACGAGCGGAGAAAGGGGCTACATTTCATTTGCAATGGTATTGCGCACAGCTACATACATTTTTTTCTGAAGGCCGGATCTAGATTTCTACAATCGTCGGCCAACGCCTTGATCAAGGCTAGGGCATGTAGAGAATTTCATATTCAGTTGTCCATTGGATGTAAGAAGATAGATGAAGATTTGTGTTTGCATTGTGCTTTATTAATTATCATAAACGAGCCCGACTATTCGATCCTAGCAGACAAACAAGGCAAAGCGAGGTGTTGCTATAGGAACGAAACGTCAGGCCCTTCTAATAATTGTTGATATTTGTGTTTTGGTCATTTTAGTCACTAGTCAGTTTGTTGGCATACAAGATGATTACTCTATCACAAAAGGGGTGATAATTTGCCGAGGATCTGGTCAGTGGACTCTCATAGGTGTTGCCATGATGAATGGTAGACTTTGTTCCAACTCAATAGATAGCTGTATAGGAAGCAATGGCAGTATAGAATGTTGCACAGCCAAGGTTAAAACGTTGAACGCGTGCAGGATTGCACGGAGACTTCTTAAAAAAAAAAAGACCCACCAAACGACCGAAATCCCAACGCAAGAGGGTTGGGCGGTTGGTTACTACCGAGAGAGCGATGTGTGTGCAGCTCCTCATTGTCAACACGCTCTTCGGTGTGAACATGCTCCCTAGTCCTGCAATACTTTGCTCGGGTAGTAGCCGTGCCGCACAGCGAGCGCGCTTGGTCCGCACTGTCCGACAAATATTGTTTGGGCGTCTATGTAGGGGAACATGTCGACGCTGAAGAGCGTGTTGACACCGATCGGGAGCTGCGCAGACGTGTGATATTATGATTTCAATATCATCTAACTGTTACAACATTCCGGCACCCCGTGGGAGCTGATATCGGTCCATTAGTCTCCCCCGGGGTAGTGGGGTAGCGGGTTGCAAAGGCTGAGCGGCGTTCCTTTATAGCGACGTCTGGCACGCTCGGAACAAGAAACCCGCCGGTCGTGGTTTTGAGTATCAGTTTACTCCGCGGTTATTTTCGTGGTTTCTATTCCTATCATGGTTTGGGTTTTTTCCCCTCCGTGTTGTTTACAATCCAACCCATAAATATCGCAATCTGTCCGGCTTTGATCATCCCCCAACACCGGATCTTCATCAGGAATGTTGATTAAGATTAGCGAGTGAAGTGACACCTTTGAAATTCAATTAATCTCTCGCCCGTCAGCATACTAGGAATACTGTAGGCATATAGTCTAGGCATATACTTGGCATACGCGCATAGGAATGGGCAGGGCAATGCACGCATTGAACTGGTTTAAAGCCCCTACACAATATTGGTCGAGGTCAAAGATTAGCATCCATACGTTGTCCGATCCAACTTAAATGCATGAAATAGCACACCTGTCAACATTTCAGCTCAATCCGCCAACCGAGTCTCGAGAAAATGGTGAAAACCGACCGCTTCATTTGTTTCGCGAAAATGCAGCATTCAACGCCGTACTGTTTCGAAAAATAGTTTAGATCTCGGTGTGACGTAAACGATTTATTCATTTAAGCCAGAAATATTTCAGTGCGAGGTTTCTACCATAACCATCTTCAAACTGTATAAGTTTAACGTGAATCTGTGAACATTTCTGTTTTTTTGATCGTACTAATGTTGTGTGGGGGCTTTAAGCACATTTTTGTTATTGCTGTTTTTTTCACATTATTCATCTTGACTATTTAGCGCACGGCCTGAGCACAATTATAGAGTTTATAGAGAGATCCTCAAGCACCAGGACTCGCCTCTGCGCAAGAACACGCCTGTGTGGCCACCAGGCTTCCGCTCTTAAAAGCAGAAGATCGAATGGCCCCGTTGGAAATCACTTCAATCTCCTCAGCTGCGTAATTCCCGGCGTGAGTGTGCAGGGCGCAGAATCACTTGGCCACTGGAGTTAAAGCGAAATGCCCAACCCCCCCCCCCCGGTATCCAGGATGCAGTGACTAACACCGTGCGCTTGTCTATACACAAATAGTGGGCCACAAGTCGAAAGCAATGAACATGCATCACTTGGAAATATATTTGATCACTCTACGTTATAAGAGAGGCTTTTCGCGCTTAAGCGGCTTCAGACTACGCTTAAAGATCTCTCTGATCGAACGATAGCAGAATACAGAAGTCGATAGTGATGGATATTAGGCCCTATACTTGAAATGGTGGGTTTTAAATTGTGCTTCGTAGTTCGTACCGTTCCATATCGTTTCGTTTCATTTCGTTTCGTTTTGTTTTTGTTTTGTTTTGTTTTGTTTTGTTTTATTTTGGTTCCCTAAGCACAGTTATTCGTACTTTCTCGTTTCCGTGTGAAGTAGTCCCTACGCTCAGCACGTTTTTGATTGAGTAGCTGTGGACTTGGTCCGGGACCGAGCCCAAGCCAATGCAACCTACCGGCGTTTAAATGAAAAAAAGAAGGAGAGGATAGAATAAATGTCACACTGTCCTTCCAGTCGGCTGATACTTGGCCTGATTGCAGGCGACAAAGGTTTAGCGAGGGCCGCGTTGCACTGCCACACTTTGCTTACGTACTATACGTAGGGGCAGGGCAGAATGTTTATAGGCCGACAATCCGTCACGCCATCCAGAAGGAATGACTTATATATATATATATATATATATATATATATATATATAGGAATAAACAGGAAAGAACAACTCCTGCCGGCCAGCCATCCATCTTAAGGCAAAGATTCCTATCGGGCGGCCTATCTCGGCCAGATTTCATTTAATACCCCGTACCGAATGCATCTGGGCTAATGTGGAAGAAAGTGGGAAAGAAAAGAGAGAGTGAGAGAGGGTTTTTAAGGGGAAACAGCTGAGCGGGAGGGGAGGAAGAGGGGGAGGGGGAGGGGGGAGAGGGAGAGGGAGGGGGAGAGGGAGAGGGAGAGGGAGAGGGAGAGGAGAGGGAGAGGGAGAGGGAGAGGGAGAGGGAGAGGGAGAGGGAGAGGGAGAGGGAGAGGGAGAGGGAGAGGGAGAGGGAGAGGGAGAGGGAGAGGGAGAGGGAGAGGGAGAGGGAGAGGGAGAGGAGAGGGAGAGGGAGAGGGAGAGGGAGAGGGAGAGGGAGAGGGAGAGGGAGAGGGAGAGGGAGAGGGAGAGGGAGAGGGAGAGGGAGAGGGAGAGGGAGAGGGAGAGGGGGTGGGGTGGGGGTGGGGGTTGAGAGGGAGAGAAGTGACCAAGAGAAAAGGCACCGTGACTGGTCAGCCGAGGCCATAGACATGTTCCCTGCATTACTAGCAATGGGACTGAAAATAGAAGTCTTGAGATATTGGCCACTTGGCTTTCATACGAACAGGCCCGAATCTACAAGGAGCTGGGGAAGGGGTGGGCTGTCTGAAAATCAAAGAACGGGTTCAATTTGAAGTCTGGCGGAGAGGTTTACATGAAGATAGACAAGTTAAATATTTAGCTCGGAGCCAACGTTATAGAGTCTGATAATGACTTCGTGGTTGCCTGTGGGCTCAATAAGCATCGTGCTGGTGGAGCCTTCATTGACAGTCATACCACAAATGCGGCAAACTGGTTACCCCTTACTAACTAGAATGACGTGAGACACAAAAGGGCATAGCGATTTTGTTCTATCTATTTTCTCACTATCGATAATAACATCTCAACCTTTTTTGCAATATAAAAACATACACTACGTCCAGGGAAATTTAACTTGGCATAGATCCATCAGTAAATCTGATTATATGTTTGCTTCCAAAGGCACACCAAATGTCTGATTTGAACGTGCTGAAAGACAGGCGTGCACTCAGTTCTAAATTCCGTTTATTTCTCTCTGAAATGGAAAGTGCGCAGAGCTTGACTTTGTCGATCAAGGCAGAGAGCCTTTCCCCGAAGGCGGTTTGGTATGGTTTCTGCTTATCCCTTTCGGTTTGATGTTGGAAGGGCGTCTGTGTTTGTGTCTGTGTGGGGGTGTGTGAATGTAAACGCTGCAATGGTATAGAGTACCCATGCCTTTGACTGTGGTGCGAGTTGAATGACGGATCAGAGCGTGCCGCTGTCTCATTATCGTCGAAGTGCAGTCAGTAACACTTTCGATGCGTTCGACTTTGAGTCGAGGAAAAGTGTGGGCCTGCGGGGACTATTTTCCCCGTCGAATTGATTCTTCCAGGGCGGCAGTCATGATGAGGTTCCCTTATTGGAAACACGCTCGTTGGGCGAAAAATAAAACCCTGTACGGGACAACACGATGCCAAACACAATTGTGAGAGTACTTGTATAATGTCTCCGAAGACAGTGTGCATACAATGCCCCATATCATTACCAAGGCCTATGTGGCGGGCGAAAGCTAACATCTAAATCGAATTAGAATGGAAGCCTTGCGTATGGGAAACGCGATGCTCCACGCGATATCTGAATTGAGCAGCTGTATTTGTACTGGGGAATAACATGGCGAGCATAATGGTCGCCATACCTTGCTGAGTATTGGTCTTACTATTAGCTGTGCTCTTCAAAGAGTAGAATGGGAGCAATATGTGACCCGGCACAGCATAATGAGGAATAACCCCACTTTTCAGATTTTGAGGTATTCTAATGATGTGAAAGAGTATACCATTAGCTTTCAAATGATATCAAAATATGATATCCTCTAATACTTAAACTTTCCGAAAATAAAAAAGAAAAAGAAAATTGATTTGTAATCGAATTGTGAAGATACTTTAACTTCAGGCGTTGTTTACTCAAAAAATGTTTTGAAGGGATATTCCTCATGTCGTTGTGCCGGGTCACATATTAATGAAAAGTGGCTCAGTATTTGACAAGGTGTTTCAGGTGGTATGCAGATTTTGCCCAGCGCTTTCATTTCATTGCCTATTACAGCGCAATAATTATTGAGGGGAAATATTTAAGTCTTTACAAGAGGAGCAACTCTTAGCCCGAACGCTGCTCTTTTGTGACGTCACTGTAGGCGTAGCTTTCTACCCACCGAATATTTCATGAACTTGAATGCAACCCCAACACGTTTCTTACACACTAAGTAATATTTTTGCCAACGTGTTTGGCTAACGTTCATCAACATGTCAACAGGTAGTATAAGGAGTCAACTTAAGCCCAAATTCTAGATTTTATTGGACAAAATTATACAAAATGACTCTAGAAAAAAGTATTGAACCAACGAGTTTGCCCATTAGTTTAGTTGGACCCTGTTTTAAATGTGTACATTGAACAATAATTGTTCAGTTTGTTCAAAAGTTCCCAGTCATTTTTTGCCTGTGCTTGTTTGATGTGTATATATACATTGAACAAATGATTGGCCAAGAACAAGTTGACCGTGTTATATACCGTGTCAATTTGAATTTATGACTTTCTTTTACGAAACACAGGCGCTCAAAACCACACCCGAAGAAACCAATCTCAAAAAAGGAGGTCATTCCGTTCAATTTGCATATATGTGCACGTCGGTCCCCGTTCCCTTCTTAAGCGTTGTCTGTTCAGCCTGGTCCGGGCCCCCATCCCCGTCGAGTGATAAATTCGTCGGCCATGCTCGCCGATCCGACCCGCAAGCCAACGTCAATTAGGGTCTAGACTTGGCCAAAATCCTCAATCTCCCTTCCTCCTTCCCTCCCTCCCTCCCTCCCTCCCTCCCTCCCTCCCCTCCCTCCCTCCTCTCCCTCCCTCCCACTCCCTCCCTCCTCCCCTCCCTCACCCTCCTTCCCTTCTTCTCCCCCTCCCCCTCCCTCCCTCATTCCCTCCCTCCCTCCTTCCCTCCCTCCCTCCTCATCCCTCTACTCCTCTCTCCCCCTCCCAGCCTGCCTGTCTGCCTGCCTGCCAGTCTTCCTCCATCCCTGCCTCTCCACCTCCCTGCCTCCCTGCCTCCCTGCCTCCCTGCCTCCCTGCCTTCCTGCCTGCCCGCCTGCCTGCTTCCCTCCCTCCCCTCTCTTCCCCTCCCTCCATACCCACCCTCCCTCCCTCTCAAGTTCAATCTTCTGTTCATCTTCAGAACTGCATGCCCCCGGCCCACCCTCGTGGCTAGTTTAGCCTAAACCAATCTGCATAGATAATACTCTCGCCCGCAATTCCAAATCGAGTGGCGAAGGGACGCGGTTTCAAGAGAGAAAAAAAAAATCGGAGTTGGGGGTGTGTAGGGATTCTTCGAGATGATGAAAATATAGATGTCTCAATCCGTCATGTTTTTTTGATGTCGAAAGTAATTAACGAGAGAAAGACATCTCTTTTAAGACCCGTTGCTCTTAACCCTGCGCGGAGCTCCGAGTCAGAACAGACGCATCAAAATCATAAACGCTGGCCCCAAAAAACAAACATGTTCAACAAATGACAAGCTCCCGTTTGCTTTCGCTATAGGATATTTCAGGGCGCTCTTTACATGCTGTGGGGCAAAAAGGGAGAAACTTGTCCTGCGTTCAAGTCGCGTATGTGAACCTCGGGTGCAGGACTCGGTTACACCACGAGACTTTGGCCAGACCCTAACGCGTGCCATTTCGAATTCATATGCACAGATAGACTGACGCTATCATCTACGTTACTATGGCGACGGGAGGAGGGGGCAATTTAACAGATTATCCCATTCGCTAGAATCTGGAGTCTTTTCCCAAATGCCGGCGTAGGCTCACCATCATGACTCAAATTGTTCTTCCGGTCTTTTCTTGTTCAAATACGAGACGTGGTCGTATGAGGCTTTGGCTTCTGTTTTGGAGAAGATATAGAATTTAAAACCGGACTTCCAAGGTTCAACTTAAGCAAAGGACTCCACAACTGTGTTTTGCTGGTGGTTTATCGGAGTCTATATGGGGAGTAGGGAATTCCTAGAGTCGGCCCGAGTGTGACTAATCAACCGATTTTCGGGAATTCATACGGCTATTGGAGATCCCGAAAGCATGTATAGACATACAAACTTAAAGACCTATTTCAACAAAATTGGAAATGTTGTTGTAATATATTGTGGCCATATGTATCGTGGGGGCCTAGTTTTTGAACACACACAAAACAAATACAGGGAAGAATTTTACAGTGCCACACAGCATTTGAGTTATTTTAAGAATTTATTTTGCGTTTGGCTGCACTGGGACACCTTACTAAACACCAACGTCGAAAATAGGTCACGATGCTTACTGCGCGGTGCGCCGTGGACATCAGCAAATCTGGGTAATCTTACGGAAGTGACAGGCTTGATCAACCTTCTCCATGATTATTCTAATAGTCCGTGGTGTGGACCAAAGTGACTGAGACCTCTTTTAGTGGGATACTTTCATACATATTGTTCAGTTTGAAGAAAAGTCCTTATATCGTCGAAAACAGGTAACTGGATGATATAATTACATTTATGCCAAATACAGTTATTCTTCACGTGTACATATTTCTAAAATTGAGAATAGAATCTGTTGATTCATTTCATATTCATGATATCGAGTCATGGGCAGCCTTTCTCAGTTTCACTGAAAGAGAGATTTACAGTGAAATATCGATAAGTCAAACTCTGACAGCTCAAAATTCCTGTTAAGTCAAGCAAGGATTATATTCCCTTCGGTAGTGAAACAATGGTCCAACTTCTCCTAACTCAAAACTCTGCTCAGCTCAAACTAAGAGACTATTCAATTGATATTTGACTTATCGAGATTTTCCTGTAGATAGCGAGTGGGGAAAAGAGAGACAGACAGAGAGGGAAGTGAGAGGGGGAAAGGTGTAAATGAGGAGGAAAGAGATAGAGGCGAAAAAGAGAGCGACAAAGAGGAGAAGAGAGACAGAAGGAAAGAAGAGAGAATTGGGAGAGAAAGCGAATTGAGGGATAAGTGATTAAGCATGACGAGCGGGCCGTTGCGACCCAGCCTGCCGCCGTGTCACGTTGCATTCAGCCGACGCGAGTCGACGACAAAGCAGTCGATTGAGCACCGTCCCGGACTGTTTTCATTTTCCCAACTTCCCCCTCTACAAAATGGCAAGCCTGTATGACCACACACGCCCCCAGTCACTTGATAGCTATTCACTAACCCTCTCTCACCCCAACCCTCGTCCTCCATCCCCGGTTTGGGGAAAAATTTACCAAGAGGGTCTAGAGTTTGTAACCAATGGTGCACACGCTGGTAAGAGTATCCATACATATTCCTCTATGCGTTTATCTATCACAGCCCCACTCTCTGTCTGTCTCACCATCTCTTTTGCTCTCTCCAACTCTCTCTCCGTCTGCATCTCCCCTCCCTCTCCCTCTCCCTCTCCCTCTCCCTCTCCCTCTCCCTCTCCCTCTCCCTCTCCCTCTCCCTCTCCCTCTCCCTCTCCCTCTCCCTCTCCCTCTCCCTCTCCCTCCCCCTTTCCCTCTCCCTCTCCCTCTCCCTCTCCCTCTCCCTCTCCCTCTCCCTCTCCCTCTCCCTCTCCCTCTCCCTCTCCCTTTCCCTCTCCCCCTCCTTCTCCATTTCCCTTTCCCTCTCCCTCTCCCTCTCCCTCTCCCTCTCCCTCTCCCTCTCCCCCTCCCTCTCCCTCTCCCTCTCCCTCTCCCTCTCTCCCTCCTCCATTTCCATTTCCCTTTCCCTTTCCCTCTCCTTCTCCCTCTCCCTCTCCCTCTCCCTCTCCCTCTCCCTCTTCCCCTCCTTCTCCACTTCCCTTTCCCTTTCCCTTTCCCTTTCCCTTTCCCTTTCCCTTTCCCTCTCCCTCTCCCTCTCCCTCTCCCTCTCCCCCTCCCTCTCCCTCTCCCTCTCCCTCTCCCTCTCCCTCTGCCTGATCGCCTTCTTCTCCATTTCCCTTTCCCTTTCCCTCTCCCTTTCCCTCTCCCTCCCCCTCTCCCCTCCCTCTCCCTCTCCATCTCCACCTCCACCTCCATCTCCCTTTTCATTTCCCTCTTCCTCTCCCCTCCCTCTCCATCTCCCTCTCACTACTACCCTTCCTTTCCTCTCCATCTCTCTCCCCTTTCCCCTTTTCCCTTCTTCCCTTCCATCTCTCTCCATCTCTCTCCATCTCTCTCTATATTTTCCCTCTCCCTCTCTCAATGCAATCCCCCCCCACCTCGGTTTCCGAAACTTATTCCATTCGATCCGCGATAATTAGCAATTGACATTTAAACAAATTTGATCGGGGGAGACAGTGGTGGTATAGGGTCTGCGGAACACAAGCGAGCGCGAGGGACGGACAGAAATTCAAACGGTGTGTAGGGATGAGACGGCTGCCCTTACCCCCCGAAAACAGGGCTATCACTTCTGACTGTTGTATAATTTACCCCCTCTGTAATTCACTAGGGCCAATTTGCTGCCTCTGTGGCCACCTGAACCATGGTCGTCCTTAATGGTCGCAATCGAATTTTCTCCGGCTAGTTTTTCAGTGGAGGGGGGGGGGTTGGTAGAGGGCTATTTTTTTTTCGATTCGCCTTCCTCTCCACCGCCCTCCTCCCTCCTCCCCCTATCTGTCGGCATGGGTTGTGTTACACCAACCCCCCTCTGCCTGGTCTCGTAAGGTAACTGCTTCGCTCAACGGCTCCTCCTTCCGAAAAAAAAGGGAACCCCAAGTTTTCCACCAAGTAGTGGGAACCCCTTTTCGAGCGCTTTTCATTTTGTAATGAGATTTACCTCCTGATAAAAGATCCCACAAAATGTTCCGTTCTGCCGCCTCCTTCGGTTGACAACATCGAGCTCCCTGCCACCCAACGTTATAATATTCCTCTTTCTCTTTCCTGCCCTCAGAACCTCAACTCAGCACCTGAGTTGCCTTCATTACTTTGGTTTAAGGCCACAGTTCAATAACACCTTTTCCTTTGAAAAGTGTTCCAACTTCGTAACTGTAACTAATTTAGATTTTTATTTTGTGGGGGGTGAATTATTTTGTTTTCAGCCGTTGGGCAAACCAAGACAAGCCTTTCCTCGTCGTCGTGGGCTTGGGGACGGAGGTCGAAAAAAGGGCAAAACAAATCAGTTAGTGAGTGAAGGAACCTGTCAATATTATAACTAACGGTGCAGAAATGCCAGATGAAGGGAAGATGGACGAGGAGGGTTGGTCCACGGAGAGACGGTAAAACGAATGGACACAGCTCGGGGAATGCTTGACACGATACGGCCGCTTGAAACAACAGAGAGAGAGAGACGGTTGAGATGAGACAGCGAGTCCAGGAGTACAGGAGAGAGGAGGCAAATAGGGGAGGAGGAGGAGGAGGAGGGGGAGGTGGAAGAAGAAAGAGAAGAAGAAGGGAGAAGGAGGAGGTGAAGGAGGAGGTGGAATAAGAAGAAAAAGGAAGGAGGAGGAGAAGGGGGAGTTGAAAGAAGAAGAAGAAGGGAGAAGGAGGAGAAGGTGGAAGAAGAAGAAGGGAGAAGGAGGAGGAGTTGGGAAAATAATAAGAAGAAGGAAGGAGAAGAAGGAAGAGGAGGGGGTGGAAAACGAAGAAGAAAAAAAAGGAAGGAGGAGAAGGGAGGTGGAAAAAGAAGAAGAATTTGGGTTTTTAGCCGAAGACAGAGGCATTAAAGCACGTCTTGCTAGTGCGAGCAGCTGTCTCCACCAAAGGGAGAAGGAGGAGGAAGAGGTGGAAGAAGAAGAAGAAGAAGAAGAAGAAGAAGAAGAAGAATAAGAAGAAGGGGGAATGAGGAGGAGGAGGTGGAAAAAGAAGAAGGGGAACAGGAGGAGAGGAAGAAGCAGAAGACATTTCAATATACGGTATTCGATATTTTATTATATTATATTCCATAATGAGACCCTTTGGTTCATCCTTTGGTGACCATAGTTAAACCGGTCAATCATCGGCTAAAACTAACCTCGGATGTGCGTTAGATGCACACAAGGATCTATCGTGAGCCACAAGGGACAATGGAAATAAGACAGCAAGAAAGGTCACTGGACTATGCAGGCCGCAGTCAACGTGCACCCTTAATGAATTTGCCTGAAATATGTATAAGTTCGTGGAACCCCTCTCCTCACTGGAAATCAATACGACGCCATTAGACAATGTTTTCATTACACCGGGATATCATAGGGGGAAGACAAATCTCTCAGGCTAAATTGCTCCTGATTTCAACTCAACGCATATTCTTCTCAGTAGGGCACTGACTTAGCCATCAACTGACCGCTCAGTGCTTCTCAGCAGAAAGAAAAATACATTTTTGTTTCTCAGGAACGGATTAAAAAAATGTAATTTGTCCCAGTCTGTCGACCGCACTAGATCTATTGGTGGGCTGTGTATCGTGGGCATGGGTTAGTGCACCGTGGCAGTTGATTAGACGGCAATATCGTGACGCCGCTGAGTCCACGGTTTCCCGTTACGCATCAACGAGGTATCCTAATAAAGTGCCGTGCCGTTCAATCTGGTTTTAATGTTACCTCTGTGTCCACTTCGAGCACAGCATAATACTGATGTGTATAGATAAGACTCGAAGGTTTGCATGGTGGAAATACTACGTGGAAGGTTTGCGGTGACACCACGTAGTACACCCTTTTCAAAGGAATGCGGGTCTGAAAAGACTTAACTCTTAACACTATACCGTTTCCGGTAGTTTGCACCGCACCCGTCGTCAGGCAGGGTATACATACTACCCGAAACGTTGAGTTACCGGCTCTTTTCAGAGCCATACTCCTTCTTGAAAGAGAAGTACACCATCACTGCAGTCCGCCCACTTAATACCGATGTGTATTAGTCAACCTGACAGCAATGAAGAATCCCGATCCCACAACACAGCTGCACCTTCGAGCAATCTGAATTATCCGAAGAAACAGCCTCGTGTTAAATAGTTTGCTCGGACGGTAACAATGTCAACCCGGTACATCTTGGTCAGGTTTATTTGCTTGGGGTGTGTGTGGGTGTGTAGGGGTGGTGGAGGGGGTTGAGGTTGGGGTTGTGTGGGTTTGTGGGAGTGTGTGTGCGCGAATCTAGTGCCTTGTGGAGACCTAGTTGTTCCTTGAGGAGACCTAGTAGTGCCTTGGGGGACCTAGTAGTGCCTTGTGGATACCTAGCAGTGCCTTGTGGAGACCTAGTAGTGCCTTGTGGAGACCTAGTAGTGCCTTGTGGAGACCTAGTAGTGCCTTGAGGAGACCTAGTAGTGCCTTGGGGGACCTAGTAGTGCCTTGTGGATACCTAGCAGTGCCTTGTGGAGACCTAGTAGTGCCTTGTGGAGACCTCTTAGTGCCTTGTGGAGACCTAGTAGTGCCTTGTGGAGACCTAGTACAATAGGTTGAATAGGTCTCCACAGGGAAATTGTAAAGGTTTTCACGAAACTGGTATCTTGAAATAACTCAAAAATGGGAAATTTGTGATGGGTAAGAATCAACATTGGCGCGTTATTAAAGCGTTATTAAAGGGTCATGCGGTCCAAATTTATACCCAGGAAAGTGAATGTGGTTGAAATGGGAGCATTTTTAAAACATATTTTCTCACTCGGTTGTGTTAGTGCACGAGAACAATGCAATGTCTCAAAGTATATTATGGTGGGTGCCCCAGCCTCGCCTATAGGTGACGGTGTGTAGTCGGATCGGTTGCTAATTTATAAGTTTGGGGAGATGAGAAGGCAGGTATTGACCGGCGTACAGGCGAACACCCAAGGGAGGTAAAACCTGATGCATATTCAGTCTAAAGCGTCCCTTTTTTCGGAGGGCTATAGGGATGAGGGGATAACTTCACCTGCAGTAAAAAAAAAAACCTGTGCTTGTGCTGTGGGTGTATGGAGAATGGAGAACGAACGGAAGACAGACGAATGGTGTTTTTTTTGTTATTTTTTACATTGGCGTAACAACCTGTCATCGATTGTACCCGGGAAGGAGACTTGACAAAAACAAAAAACCGGTATATATAGCCTACAAGACCACAATTCGAGGGTGAGTCTTGCGCTTAATGCATTCTGGGCGGTGTGGGGGATGGTCGGGGTATTGGGTTCTCTCCGTTGGGGGATTATACAGCGGTTTCCGTTCCTGTTCCCGCGGACTAAATCAGTAAGCGGCACGTGAAGGTTTCTTTTTTTTTAGGGGGGCAGGGGTGCTGTGTGCGGGGGTGCTGATGAGGGGAGGGGGGTAATAGGGAAGTAGGGTGGCAAGGAACCTCGGCCGTATATACCGGTACGAGCCGATGAGCGACTGGCAGGAGGTATGAGAGCGAGGGTGGCCGAGGCACCGGTAAGAGGGTGGCGTTTGGCAGCCCGATGGTCAATTAGACACGACCTTCGATAATGGTCTGCAATAAGTTCCCCCCTCCTCATCACCAGGAACCTGCCGACACGAAGGCCGTTCGGTCGGCATCTCTCTCCTCCTCCTCACACAGCCGCATACCCCCACCCCTCCCTCCCTCCCTCTCTCTCTCTCTCTCTTCATTCGCCTCGGTCGCCATCGCCCGCTCGCCCTCCTTCATCGACCGGCCGTGCGCTCCCAGATTAGGCGGTGACAGACCGCGATCGATACTGCAAACTGAGCATCCAGCGCGCCTCTCCTTCGATTCGATGGGGGACACGTCCACAATTTTCATTCCTCCCGTCCTTAACCGCGCACATAGGCACATTATTATTTCTCTGCCTCGAAATGTCAAAAAAACAACCCAATTTAATCCACGAATGCTGCAGACTACTTACTGACTTCATGTTAGTTTGAAAACAATGAGAGCATATAGCGCGTATAGGTTCCCTCACTCCATTAAACTGTTTCAACTTGTTAAAATTTAGTGGGCCTGACGTTTCGATCCTAGCAGGACCTTTCCTTTGAGAAAGGTCCTGCTAGGATCGAAACGTCAGGCCCACTTAATTTTAAGATTTACATTTTGGTAATTTTAGTCAGTAAGCAGTTTGCAACATTTTTGTATATCACCTTGTTTCAACTTGTCTTAGTTCCCATTCCTCCTGAAAGTGACGTGTCGTAATCTATTTTTTTTTTAAATCGGTACAAACCGCAAACTGACTTACAGGACCAACAATCTTCAATATTTACAGGGTCTTACTTCTCGGATCCTAGCCGGACGCGATATTTTTTTCCGTACCACATAATTATTCGCTATTGGCCCATATGTTTGTGCACAAACCAAAGTATGAAGAATTGAGTGTCAGGTCACTAAGATTGTTCACGTAATTTGTATTCGTTGTGCAGAAAGCCTTATTGGCTGTGCAGAAAGCCTTATTGGCTGTGCAGAAAGCCTTATTGGTTGTGCAGAAAGCCTTATTGGCTGTGCAGAAAGCCTTATTGGCTGTGCAGGAAGCCTTATTCGCTGTGCAGAAAGCCTTATAGGCTGTGCAGAAAGCCTTATTGGCTTTGCAGAAAGCCTTTATTGGCTGTGCAGAAAGCCTTATTGGCTGTGCAGAAAGCCTTATTGGCTGTGCAGAAAGCCTTTATTGGCTGTGCAGAAAGCCTTATTGGCTGTGCAGAAAGCCTTATTCGCTGTGCAGAAAGCCTTATTGGCTGTGCAGAAAGCCTTATTGGCTGTGCAGAAAGCCTTATTGGCTGTGCAGAAAGCCTTATTCGCTGTGCAGAAAGCCTTATTGGCTGTGCAGAAAGCCTTATTCGCTGTGCAGAAAGCCTTATTGGCTGTGCAGAAAGCCTTTATTGGCTGTGCAGAAAGCCTTATTGGCTGTGCAGAAAGCCTTATTGGCTGTGCAGAAAGCCTTATTCGCTGTTCAGAAAGCCTTATTGGCTGTGCAGAAAGCCTATCCCTAGCTTTCACTTCAACTGGTATAGCCCCCTCCCCTCCCCCTTGCCCCCACCCCGTAAATTATTTGTGCACAAACATATGGGCCCATAGCGAATAAGTGGTACGCTACCCGGACCTCCCTTAAAGGCAGACGTTGTGCAAACATCATTCGAAGACAGACGTAGCAGGCCCTAAACTGTTGCATCGCATTCCCTTGAGAGAGATCCCGCTATAGGATCGAAACGTCAGCCCCCCCCTCGAAATGTTTGGCCATAACATTCCCGCTCGTACGCCACCCGATCGCATCTAACGAAACCTGACTGAAGCGGCCGATGCAGGGCGCGCTGACGGAGAACAGCGCCCGAAGGCCCCCTCCCCCCGATTGACAGGGAAGGGGGAGGGGAGATGGGCTGCGGATCAAACCCCTTGACGTTAATCCCAAATACGAGCGTGGCACAAGGGGATTACCCTGACGGGACCACCCCTCTCCGCGACTCGCAACATCACGGAGGGGCTTGTATCCCCCTCCACCCCCTCTCCGTCTTCTTCTCTCTCTGTCTATATGTTTATGTATTTTTCTGCCTTTGCCAGTCTGTCTATTTGCCTGTCTGTCTCTGTCTCTCTTTGACTCTCTCACTCTCAGTTTTCTCCATCCCGCCCTCACTCGGTATACCCCATTCCCTCGCTCTCCCTCCGCTCTCTACCCCCCTCTTCCTCTTCCACTCTCTCTTTCTGTCCATCTCTCTTTCTGTGCCTCTCCCACCCTCTCTCTGTCTCTATATCAGTCCCTCTCTGTCCCCTATCACTCCCCTCTCTGTCTCTATATCACTCCCTCTCTGTCCCCTATCACTCCCTCTCTCTGTCTCTATATCACTCCCTCTCTGTCCCCTATCACTCCCTCTCTCTGTCTCTATATCAGTCCCTCTCTGTCCCCTATCACTCCCTCTCTCTGTCTCTATATCACTCCCTCTCTCTGTCTCCCTATCACTCCATCTCTCTGTCTCTCTGTCTCCCTATCACTCCCTCTCTCTGTCTCTCTGTCTCTATATCACTTACTCTCTCTGTCTCCCTATCACTCCCTCTCTCTGTCTCTATATCACTCCCTCTCTATGTCTCCATAATATCACTCACTCTCTCTGTCTCTATATCACTCCCTCTCTCTGCCTCTATCTCACTCCCTTTCTCTGTCTGTCTTTCTCTCCTCTCTCCATTTTCCCTCGGCTATCTCTCGGTCCATCATCGGTCCCTCGGTCCCTTTCTAACTCCCTTCCCCTCTCTCACCCCCTCTCTCACCCCCTCTCTCACTCGTTCTCTCACCCCTCTCTTTCCCTCCACCCCCATTTCTTCCCTATATCCCTTCTCATCCCTTCGTCCTCTCTGTCTCACTCCCCCTTTCCCAACCCGCCTCCCTTCAAGGATCCTTCCGGCTCTGGGAACGACAACGTCGTGCTGGACTATCTGAGGAGATAGATCACTCGTACTTTTCACGAGACAAGGAAAGCACGACGCTTGTTGATCGAAAGCCTATAGAAGCGCACTTAATATGGGAACCTGGTGGAGTTATCATACACAATGCGCGTGAACAAATTACGATAAAAACTACACGCTCATGCCATGTTTTTTTCCTATTCTGCTCAAAGAAAGATATTGCGATTTGAAGCTATGTGATACTTAAAGCCCCTACACAACATTGGTAAGAAAAAACAGAAATGTTCACAGATTTACATAAAAAATTTAACTTGTACAGTTTTAAGATAGTTATATTATGAACCTCGCACTGACATATTTCTGCCTAAAATGTGGTATTTTGGAAGAAAAGAGTCAAATTAATCGTGTACGTCTCACCGAGATCCAAACTATTTTTTTCAGAACAGTACGGCGTTGAATGCTGAAGTTGCGCGGAAGAAATGAAGCGGTTTTCACGATTTTTTCGAGACTCGGTTGGCGGATTTAGCTGAAAATTTCACAGGTGTGCTATTTCATGCATTATGTTGGATCAGACAACGTATGGATGCTAGTCTTTGACCTCGACCAATGTTGTGTAGGGGCTTTAAACTCTGTCTGTCTTGTTCCCGAATGATCTTCAAAGGAAGGGGATCCACGGATACACGTGTTTAGTGTGGCATGTGGCATTTTCGGTGTGAATAAAAAAACCAAATCGCTAGATAATCAAGAGGAGAACCGTTAGGAATAGAGCGAGCCATTGGTAACGCGGTCAATGGTTCGACGCCAATAGAGCCTTTCCACTCCTTGTCGAAATCCGTCTTAACTCCGTGCGCGATCGAACAGATTACATGGAAACTGAACGTATATCGCAAAGGTATACGGTAAAACACTTTCATAACGATGCACCGCCCTGTCGACTCTCATTAACTCGAGGTCGGGAATTAGCTAGCGGAGCTTCTGAATCTTATCATTTCCCCCCTCAGTATTGAAGATGTCTAAAAAGGCGGTCAAAAGGAACATTTGCGCAACCTGGCCAAATAATCGTAATAGAAAGAGAATAAAAATGTACTGCTATGTCTCGTATATTCCATATCATCCGAGTTACGGGATTTCACGTAGTACTCAGAAAAGCCACAAACGCCTAACTGCGTGAAATTCTGTGGTCTATTTTTCAGGTTGGCGAAAATTATGGTGTAATCCCATGGACTGTTCTGTTGATACTTTATGATAGTTTAGATTTTCTTGTATTATAATAAAGTAGATTCCATACTCTTTCCACTGGTATATAATTTGTTTGGACTTTATTTTTTGGAAAAAGCTGTCATTGACAATTATTTTTCTCTTGCAATGACCCCCCCTTCTTTTCTTTTTAGTGTGATAGGGGCTTAGGCAGCAACACCGTTTATGGCTGTGACCAGTCAGGCGGATATGGGATATACATACTGTATTTAACCAAACATAATGACAATTTCATATCTAGTGTGGAGGGGAAAGGTGCGGACGGATATTATAAAGTAGTGCCAGTGAATGGAGATTTTGGTGGACGCTAGTCGCACCGTCATGAGCTATAGGCCTACCCGCAGCAAGTAGTACCAGTTTCAGGCGTTGCAGTGCATGCATGGCAATACAATGTCCGTCTCACTACCGTCTCACAACCCACTGGTCGCTGCAGTGGTTGCATGGGTATATAACCTCCGTGCGGGATCTTTCACACTTTCTCTCTCCGGAGGTGTGTCACTCTGCAGTCATCCTTGAATGATTTGCCGCCTCCACTTTTACCCCTCTCGGGTTTTCCCTTTTTTCAGAGGCGAGAGTGATGTGCAATATGCAACGGGATCGGGCGGGACCGGGGGGTGGGCCTGAATGGGCAGGACACGGCCCCGGCCTCCTGCACGCTCCCGGACCGTTCAGCGGACCGCATCCGGACCTTTCATTCGGAGAACTAATCGAATCAAGTCAGAGGTGCGAGCGCTTTGCTGCGATTGACAAGTTCCGTTCAGCCTCGCAACACTTCTCCCCTCATCGCCGTTAAACCGTCAGAAACGCCCCGCCCCCCTCCCATGCATCACGGGTAAACACATAGGAGCGTTAAATCCGTCTAGATCATATCAATGGAAGTGTAACCTTTCTGGCTCGCAGGTTGTGGTTTGCATTATACAAGAAATGTACAGTATCATAATCTGCTAAGATGCACAGGGAGAGTATACGTTTTTTGTGTACCCGTAGTAGGCACTGGTTTGATACTATAATCTCACTACAGTTGCAGTGGGATCAGTACTTAGGTCAAGGACCTGCGGGGATAAAGTCCCTATAACTATATCCCTATAATTAGGGATAAAGTTCGTGCACCTAGATTTGCACGGGCACTTTATTGTGTGCTGAGTTGTGTGCAGCAGTGTCATTTCATGCCGTGTATTGTCATCTGGGCACCGTGCTAAACTTGAATCGTGTGTGACGGTGTGACGACGCAAGCGTCGGGTCGCGGCGAGCCACGTGCTGCAGCGTTGTCGCTTTGTCCCCGCGTCACTAGAGCACTGTGATATGCCGCGCCATTATCACCCCGGGATCGCGTCATATCGGGTCGCAACGCAGCGGCGAATGACGATTGAAAAAAAACGGGCCCCGGATTAATAGCCGAGTGGAGAAACACGAGCCGCAGACGGGCGTTCATTATGTGGTCCCTTCACCGATATCGCCGCGCCCAGGACTTCATTATGTGGTCGAGTCCGTGCCACGGAATTATTCTGGACGGCGCAGAAATGCAAACGGGACCGGGTCTTCTTTCGGCGGGACGGGGGAGGGGTGGGGGGCGGATAAAATTCGCATCATTTTGAGTTCTTCGGTTGGGTGTTATCCAGTATCGGTGTGAACTGGATAGGGCTGTGATGAGCAAGGTTGTAAAGGCACACTCCTATACCTCGAGGGGGGGGGGTGAGATGAGGCGGAGCAGGGACGAAGGGGGGGGGGTCTAGGGCCCCTGGATCAGATTCGGGATCAGGCTTCGTCCACGATCACACAGAACCTGAAATTACAGGTAATGGTTATAGTTTGCATCTTAACCATTGCCATTTACTTGTATTTGATTTTTACTAAGTTACTAAATTTACTATAGTTAGCTTTTATTCCCCAAACTAGAACTAGAGGAACAGGCTTTTGAGTTACAGTGTTTTTCTCTTTTGTTCCTCCTGGCCATCTTAGATTGGATTGTCCTTACTCAGCTTGTTGTACTCCTTCCCTCTTACCCTTCTGCCCCATCTCTTCCCCTTCACCCCCAGTCCCTGTCCCATCCCTTCCCCTTCTCATCCTGACCTATCATATCTCCGATACATGTGCATAATAGTCTCCTTGTTTGGTATTTATTCAACAATTTATCTCCTATCTTGAATTCCCATGATATAGACTGTACGACCTTTCTCACCTTGAATGTACTTCTTGTTTGTTTTCCTTGGCCGAATAAATAACAATAAGGTCCCTTTTCCGTATTGTTCAGCGCAGAAAAAAATCACAGGAAACTACGGTTATAAGCCCGCCCTATGTCAAATCATCGGTAAAGGGGGGATGAAGTCTGGGCCACAGCCCGAGCCTATATGTCTTCGTTTCGGAGAGGGCCTATAGAGCTTACGACGGGTTATCAGCAGTAAGCTGAGTTGCGATGTGGAAGGTTTGCGGTTGCACCATCTGAACTCTGGGTCGTCGGCAGGAGACTGCTGGATTCCAGGCTATCAGCAGTGCCTATATAACCCACACAACTGTCACACTCCAGTGAACGTATACACTTCTTCGTGCCCAAGTGGTCACGCCGGGCGGGAACGATTCTCCACGCTCAATGAGCGCTCTCCACATCATTATTTCAGCACCGATGACGGTTGGAATCCAGCAGTCCACCGACGACGGTACATACTGCCCGACACGTTTGATTTCACACTTTTGTCTCAAAAGAGACGTGTTACATAATGTTATCGCAAACCATGAAACTTGGTACTTCCGCCATGTAAACCTTCCACTTGGTACTTTCACCATGTAAACCTTCCACTTGGTACTGCCGCCATGTAAACCTTCCACTTGGTACTTCCGCCATGTAAACCTTCCACTTGGTACTTCCACCATGCAAACCTTCCACTTGGTACTTTCACCATGTAAACCTTCCACTTGGTACTTCCACCATGTAAACCTTCCACTTGGTACTTCCGCCATGCAAACCTTCCACTTGGAACTTCCACCATGCAAACCTTCCACTTGGTACTTCCACCATGCAAACCTTCCACTTGGTACTTCCGCCATGTAAACCTTCCACTTGGTACTTTCACCATGTAAACCTTCCACTAGGTACTTCCGCCATGTAAACCTTCCACTTGGTACTTCCACCATGCAAACCTTCCACTTGGTACTTCCACCATGTAAACCTTCCACTTGGTACTTCCGCCATGCAAACCTTCCACTTGGTACTTTCACCATGTAAACCTTCCACTTGGTACTTCCGCCATGTAAACCTTCCACTTGGTACTTCCACCATGCAAACCTTCCACTTGGTACTTCCGCCATGGAAACCTTCCACTTGGTACTTCCACCATGCAAACCTTCCACTTGGTACTTCCACCATGTAAACCTTCCACTTGGTACTTCCACCATGCAAACCTTCCACTTGGTACTTCCACCATGCAAACCTTCCACTTGGTACTTCCGCCATGTAAACCTTCCACTTGGTACTTTCACCATGTAAACCTTCCACTAGGTACTTCCGCCATGTAAACCTTCCACTTGGTACTTCCACCATGCAAACCTTCCACTTGGTACTTCCGCCATGGAAACCTTCCACTTGGTACTTCCACCATGCAAACCTTCCACTTGGTACTTCCACCATGTAAACCTTCCACTTGGTACTTCCACCATGCAAACCTTCCACTTGGTACTTCCACCATGCAAACCTTCCACTTGGTACTTCCGCCATGTAAACCTTCTACTTGGTACTTTCACCATGTAAACCTTCCACTTGGTACTTCCACCATGTAAACCTTCCACTTGGTACTTCCGCCATGTAAACCTTCCACTTGGTACTTCCGCCATGTAAACCTTCCATTTGGTACTTCCACCATGCAAACCTTCCACTTGGTACTTCCGCCATGTAAACCTTCCACTTGGTACTTCCACCATGCAAACCTTCCACTTGGTACTTCCACCATGCAAACCTTCCACTTGGTACTTTCACCATGCAAACCTTCCACTTGGTACTTCCACCATGCAAACCTTCCACTTGGTACTTTCACCATGTAAACCTTCCACTTGGTACTTTCACCATGTAAACCTTCCACTTGGTACTTTCACCATGCAAACCTTCCACTTGGTACTTTCACCATGTAAACCTTCCACTTGGTACTTCCGCCATGCAAACCTTCCACTTGGTACTTCCACCATGTAAACCTTCCACTTGGTACTTCCGCCATGTAAACCTTCCACTTGGTACTTCCACCATGTAAACCTTCCACTTGGTACTTCCGCCATGTAAACCTTCCACTTGGTACTTCCACCATGTAAACCTTCCACTTGGTACTTCCACCATGCAAACCTTCCACTTGGTACTTCCACCATGTAAACCTTCCACTTGGTACTTTCGCCATGTAAACCTTCCACATGGTACTTCCACCATGTAAACCTTCCACTTGGTACTTTCACCATGTAAACCTTCCACTTGGTACTTCCGCCATGTAAACCTTCCATTTGGTACTTCAGCCATGTAAACCTTCCACTTGGTACTTTCACCATGTAAACCTTCCACTTGGTACTTCCGCCATGTAAACCTTCCACTTGGTACTTCCACCATGTAAACCTTCCACTTGGTACTTTCACCATGTAAACCTTCCACTTGGTACTTCCGCCATGTAAACCTTCAACTTGGTACTTCCACCATGCAAACCTTCCACTTGGTACTTTCACCATGTAAACCTTCCACTTGGTACTTCCACCATGTAAACCTTCCACTTGGTACTTTCACCATGCAAACCTTCCACTTGCTCCTTCCGCCATGCAAACCATAATGTTACGATGCATCGTAAGGCTTTGTGAAATCCACCCAGACAGAGAGGCGGACTGGACCTTAAAATGTTATTCGGAGACTGCGCAGATCGCGCGGTGGCCGGTCAATCGAAACAATACAATCCGCGCCAGCAGAATGCGATGATCAAGATGGCTTGTTATTTTGTGGCAGGAAGGAACGGACGGGCGCTGAAAGGTCGGCGGGAAACGAAGGAGGGAGGGAAGGAGGGAAGGAATGTTTTTCCCCCTCTCGTCTGGTATTCTCTTTAAAGAAAAAAAAATCATTCAAACACAGTATCCCCAGCATCGATCACATTAAGGTCCCGCCTCTCTCCTCTTCCCTTCCCTCCTTCCCTTCCCGCTCTAGGATTCGACAACTAAATTCAATTCCCCTACTCGTCTTCAAACTTGGAAGGTTTTTTTTCCCCGTCCTTCTTTTGCCTTGGAAATGTCCCGATTCCCCTCTCCGCTTCCTCCACCTCCTCTCCCACCACTCCCATCGCCAACCTCCCTTCTTTGGTTCTCTTCCTCCATTGACTGCCGCTTCGATCGGCGAGTGGACGGACGGCAGACTCTCCCTCAGCCCATCTCGCCTCGTAACGATCAGGTAAACCCCCCTCCATCGCTCCGATAATGTTGTCCGATGACGTCGGTGCCCCTGTAACGTACACCCGCGATGCCGTAACCTAAAAAAAAAAAAAAACCACCTCAGCCCACCTTACTTTCTCCCATGAACACAGAGCGGTGTCCTTTAGTCAGCTGGCAAGTTTTAGCTCTAACGGCAACACTTGTGGGCAGAGGGGAAAAGGAAAAACCCGATACGAAGTACCGGTACCCGAAGAATGACGAAGGAAACACACCGGTCTCCGTTGCTTTTCGGGGATCTCCAAGGACTGGCGGACTGGCGGACTGGCGGACTGGCGGACTGGCGGACGGGCGGGTGGGCGTGTGGGCGGGCTGCTCTGGCATGGTTCCTACGACATCCGCCACCTCTCAAGATCTTCAGCGTCGTCTTCCGAGCTTCCGGTTCGATCGAGATTCCCCGAGGTTCTCGGGTTTCTTTTTTTCTTTTTCTTTTTGGCTTCAGGACGGCGGCCACCTGTATCTCATAGTTACCGCTGCTCCGAGGCTTTCCTCGGTCTCCGATGCAAGTCTTTTATTTGTTGAAGGCCATTTTTTGTTTACCTTTTTGGTTTGTGGAACAGCGCATGCGCGGATAGATGCCTGCGCATGCTCAAAACTAGTGAGGAGAATGTCTTCACGTAGTGCTCTCCATATCGGTGCCTTTAGAGATTCTTCTTCGTACGCATTGACTGATATCCTGTCCTATTCCAGCGGATCTTTTGAACCACTTCTATTTCAAATACTCACTGAATTCCATTGATCATTAACGTGTCAGCGGTCGATTTCACCAAACCCATAGTAACTCACGATCAATCGCAAAACGATGAGCGATGCACCCAAATACATACTGCCCATTTCAACTATATGATCTTGTATCCGTCGTAAGGTGAGTAGCGATGCATCGTACGGCTTGGTTAAATCAGCCCTTAGAAACCCCTATAAAAATTGTATGATTAATTCGTACAGCGCTGTACTAATGACACATTGGGGCCACCGTAGATCTAGGAACTGTGCCTGTGTCATCTTGCTCGCAAGACCTCCGGGTGACGTACGTGCTTCACCATAGACCCGGGAACTTTGGTGATGGAAAACCTTCTTGAAATGTCACATTTGTGATAACGCATACTTGATAGCTCTGTGCTGCTTTTAATAAGTGGGTTCGGGATTAGTAAGTAGATTTTCTTTCGGAAAATTAAACAAATTGCTTATTTATAGTTCGGAGTTATTTGTGATTTCTGAACTGATGTTGCCAGATTTATGAGATATTGCTGTTTACATATGAGTGAAAATAGGGCATTGATGCTAAAGGATATACACGGTAGATAATGGTGAATGGTTCTGACTGATGATGCCTCTCTCTCAAGTGACGATAGTGGACTGTTTTTGAAGCCAAAACCAGGGCAGGTCAAATGCTTCTATTAATCTATGAGATGAATATGTGACAAATATATATGCGAGCCGCAGGTTTGACTTGATACCAATCTGAAGAAAGGGAGAGGGAGAGAGAGAGGTGGAGAGAGAAAGTGAGAGAGGTGGAGAGAGATGGAGAGAGAGGGGGTGGAAAGAGAGTGACATGGAAAAGAGACGGGAGATAGGGGAGGAAGGCGAGAGAGAGGTGGGATGTGGATGGAGAAAGGGAGAGAGGAAAAAGTGTGGGAAGGACGAGAGAGCGGAATGGAATAGGAGAGAGAGGAGAGAAAGAGAGACAGAGAGACTGAGAGAGGGCTACAGGCGGGGGGGGGGAGGGAGTGGATGAGAAGAAGGGTGAGAGATGAAGAGGCAGAGAGAGGGAGAGAAGGGAACAGGGAGAGAAAGAGAGAGAGAGAGTGAATGAGGGCAAGGGGGAGAAAGAGCTGGGGGTAGAGGCATAGAGAGAGAAGGGGGGGAGAGAGAAGGTGAAAGAGAGAGAGGAGGAATGGGAGTTGTGGATGAGCGAGAGAAAATTAAGGGTTTCTGTCAGAGGAGGGCTTGAGTAGGGTGAAATCTGTCACCCTGGGCTGGAATTCCATTGGAGGCAATGAATGGTATGCATTAGGCGCCACTGTATACCCTGATCAATGCCATTGTGTATCTGGATGATTGCCTTGGTGCCCCTGGTCATTGAGTTTACGCCCCTTGTCATTGCCTGGGTGGTTCTGGCCATTGCCTTGGTGCCCCCTGCAGCCGATTTCACGAAACTAGACTTAGATTCCCAGTATTGAATTTTCACTTAGTTCTTAAAAAATGTGGACGATGGTGACCTTGGGTCATATCAACGACTGTTTGAAGTACACACGCTTTGAAGAAGGCACACGCTACATGAAACGTTCGTTGAGAATACATGCGTCTCGGCATTGTGATTAGAGGCGGCCATTTTCAGCGAGGAAGGCTGTCGATATAAAAAAAATTGCCGTGTTTTGTTTTTCATTAAAACGGCAATTACACAGGTCTGACGCTCGAAATTCTCAAATATATTATATCTATATATAGTACCGGTATACATATTCTCATAAAATACAAATTATCCCCTTCTGGGAAAATCTATATTAGCACCCTCTACACAATTTCGATGTCGTTGAGAGCCTATCAAAAATATATTCGAAACGCTTTCAGCAATATGCTGTTCGATGTTAACGTAGCGCTGATAGCAGCAACAACGCCATTTCATACCGTGTATAGCAATGATTTACGCCACCGAAAAACGTGGCGTAAGATACGCCACATTTTTATGGCGTGCAAGCCTCCGACCAGCGCACTATCCCGACAGTCCGTAAGGTCATGTCCGAGACGGGCTTCCAGAGCTACGGCTAGGGCTATACTGTCTTCGCATCTCCGTGTATTGTCAATAGACCTAGACCTAGCTCTAGACGCCCGTTTCGGACACGGCCTTCGTACAATGCGTACACTAAATTCGTACAATGCGCCATATGCATAAAGTTATTGCGCAGCATACGCAATAAGATATGACGTAGGTGGAGTTACGCCAGTGATTCGTGAAATCGGCGGTAGGTCATTGCGACAGCACCCGTGGTCATTGCCTTTGTAGTTGTACAGGTTTTTCGCCTTCAAGTAAGGTGCTATGATTGAAACATTAAGCTCTCTGCATTTTTGAGAAGCTTCAAGGCTGATGAGAATTGAGAGAACACATCACAGACAGAGCATGGTCCCGAGAGAAAAGGAGGGAGAGGAGAGATGGGAGAGAGAAAGAGGAGAGAAGACGACAGGAGGGGAAAGGGAGGGAGAGGTAGGGAGAGGGAGAGAGGAAGACATGTGAGGAGGTAGGTAGATTAGATAGAGAGTGACTGAGGGATGTATAGAGAGAGACCAAGAGAGAACGAGAGAGAGAGAGAGGGAGAAGAGAGCGGAAGAAACAGGACACGATAGCGAGATAGTCAGGTCGTCATGTCGCCACCTTCCCTTTATCGGAACGCACGGTATCCGACCTACATGTTTCTCGTCACTTCACGGCGTCCGGTAGCGTGGCCCGCTGATGACCAGACTGACGACATGTATGCAATAGGCAGTGCCCTTTAATAGCATCCAGGCTATGATAATGTTTCATTTGGACACGGCCTGCAGGCCCGCTATAAGGGAGATTTCCGCGGTTGTGGTTAGCTGCGGGCGGGAAAGCTCCCGCCCTTATAGCCACGATTACCGCGAGCGACGGCCCAAATATACTAGCAGCGCAGGCCTGCCCCAGATATCCGGGAGGCAGTTACGTGTGGGTGTGTGGGAGCGATGGAGTTCTGTAGGTCTGTAGCCCTTGTCTTTGTTTCTATCACATCGGACGAGTTCTGCCAGTTACCTACATACAGTCCCCATACAGTTACCTGCTCGGTTTGTTCGCGTGAGAGGTCATTGGCTCTGCGAATCTTCCGGTTCACATGCATGTTCAACGTGTTGGACGAAACTTTTATACCTACACTTCGAACAAGGTTGATCACACTGTCAACGAAGAACTTAACTGGTAAATAAACCTTATAGCCGTTGCATTTTGTGGCATGGGTTAACATCAGTCACGAACCCTCGATATTTCTGATAAAGCCACACCCTGTGTTGGACAAACGGTTTAGCTCGGTACCTTTTATGTGCAGCCTTTTTTTTAACGGCGTATAAGCGAAGCGGATCACTTGATTCTATCTTGCCTCTCAGTTTCTCACAAAATGGCTGTATGATTGCCGTTTTCCTTTCGTTGTTCTCTTTTTTATTTATCGACTGCACATGACATATACCCTCATCCATATCAGCGCTTCTCTGCATGTGCTGTGGCCGCACAGGAAACCCGCGTATAGGTTAAGGCCTAAAGTAGGCCTATTGCAATATTTGTGGGGTTTCCATGCAAACATGACCTTTCTCAAAGGTAGAAGTTTCTCCAGCTGCTACGGTCTTGGACCAGAGAATCAATTTTGACTGGTAGCAGCATGCCTTCAGTATCTCCCAGAAGGTGCTGGGCATACTGCAAGTACAATGAGCGAGGCCGTCCCGGTTTCCTATGCCAATGTAGCGGAACATATAGAGCAATTTTCTGGTTCAAATAAGCTCGTCAACTTTGAGGCTTAGTATAGGCCCTACGGCCCAAACATTTGTGACCAGGCACAACGACATGAGGATTATCCCACCAAAACACTTTTTGAGTAAACAACGCCTTAAGTTAAAGTATCTTCACAATTCGATTACAAATCATTTTTCTTTTTTTTTGTATTTTCGGAAATTATAAGTGTTAGAGGATATTATATTTTGATATCATTTGAAAGCTAATGGTATACTCTTTCACATCATTAGAAAAACCTCAAAATCTCAAAAGTGGGGGTTATTCCTCATTATGCTGTGCCGGGTCACATTTGAGTTGGCGTGCATTGACTTTGGTGATCAGTGGGGCGGTGTTGGTCAGAGTATAGATGGTCTCATTTGGAGTGCGATCCACACTCCTGATGTTTAGCATGACCCTGTAGCGTGATGTTGCAAAGTCATTGATCTTGTTTTCCATGTCCTTGATAATGACCCAGGACTCACAGCCACAGAGAAAGATGGTAACACAGGTTGTTTCAAAACAGCTTGACTTTCATGTCGATTGGGAGAGATGGGCTTCTCCAAAGGCGTTGGAGTTTCCTGAAAGCTGCCCAAGCGATCTCCTTTCTTCTCCTCGGGTCTCCAGCACTATAGAACCCCACCCTGGAACCCGAGTATTTTGAAGTCCCTGACGTGGTAAAGTGATGGTGCAGTCATACATCAATGGCTGGCTGAGCATTGCACTCTCACCAAATATATATCAGGACGTGGAGTCACAGCAAACCACCCTTGACTTGGTGCTCTACGAGGTGGAACAAATTGCTATGAGAAATGGAGAGAATTCCTCCGTCAATCGCAGCTCCGCATTTGCCTCGTTATAATCGGAAAGATTCGTGCGCGACTTGCTGCGATCTCGCCTGAGTAAGGTCCGTATACACCGCGCGATTCTTCCCTGATAGCTCGCTGTCAGTATTCTAGATATAAAGTATAGTACCGGAGTTGGTCAAATCCTGACTTGTTTTTCATCGATTTCGATTTCGACCGTGATCCAACTCGGAATCGACTCCATTCTCATCGGCGAATGTATACACATACCCATGAATCGTTCGGCAGCGCATAATAGTCCGCCAACATATTTCGCATTTTTAGTGACCCGCCGCCAGTCCGCAGTTATATCTTCCGAGTCCCTGACACTAGCCCAGCTATAGTCCACATAATTCCACATGATCCAGTCTGCTCATCTGACCTTAGGGGAGATGATCTACGGCCTATGATGAACTCCTTCGAATGTACAGAATAGAGAAGCCGATAAGTCGAAATCCAGATATTAGTTCTTCTGGGCCTCCCCCCTTCCCCTACCTCCCTGGAAAACAAACATGTCTTGATTATAGGTTGATGAATTGCCATAGCAGGACATTCCAGGGGGTTGGGAATCGTTCACGGCGTACTGACGAGCCGGTAATAACTCATGGTTCCCGTCCTTACAACCAATTGGATTAGCATGCATGCGATGGAGAGATGGAGACTTTCCGTATCACATTCCAAAAGATGTATCTATTTTTATACAGAAAGTATCTCTTTCTGTGTCGAGTGCGTGGGGGTGTGTGTGTAGGGGGTGGGGGTGGGGTGGTACTCCGAAAAGAGGTATCTCAGGATGGATGCGTGGGGTCTACGTGTCAGGAACGCCAACTCCAATAAGCACGGAGGGTGCTGCACGCTCTATCAATTTGCCCAGGCGACATTTTGTCTTGCACTCGCCATGTCTTCCTGGATATCGACCCCAATTTTTTAAGACCGGCACGGGAGGGGGAGGGGACCAGAGGTCTTCCTGTTTCCCCTTTCTTATCTTTATCTTCCCGCCCTCCGCACGGTAAAAAACAAAACAATGATAAATGGGAAATCGTGCCGCTAAGGTCTAGCGAGCTAGTTAGGAGAGGGTTGTGCTGGAATTGATTGCGTGCGAGAGAGAAGGAGAGAGAGAGAGAGAGAGAGTGAGAGAGGGAGAGGGAGAGGGAGAGGGAGAGGGAGAGGGAGAGGGAGAGGGAGAGAGAGAGAGAGAGAGGGATAGAGAGGGAGAGGGAGAGGGAGAGGGAGAGGGAGAGGGAGAGGGAGAGGGAGAGGGAGAGGGAGAGGGAGAGGAGAGGGAGAGGGAGAGGGAGAGGGAGAGGGAGAGGGAGAGGGAGAGGGAGAGGGAGAGGGAGAGGAGAGGGAGAGGGAGAGGGAGAGGGGGGTAAGCTCGATGGAAAAACATAGGGATATATATAGAGAGAGGGAGAGAGAGGTGGAGAGAGAGGGGGGATAATGGAGAGGGAAGAGCTTGAGATAGAGGGAGAGGGAGGGAGGGAGGGAGGGAGAGAGAAAGAGGGACAGACATATGCAGATATAGACTGAGAGACAGAGAGAAAGGGAGATAGCGAGGTGTGAGAGAGTGAGACAGAGAGACAGAGAGGGAGATAGCGATGTGGACAGAGAGTCAGGGAGGGAGATAGAGGGGTGGAGAGAGAGAGACAGAGACACAGACACAGAGAGGGACATCGAGAGACAACGAGAGACAGAGA